>CM057821.1:40971202-41601202 GCA_030067965.1 Latrodectus elegans | reverse complement strand
CGGGTCCGGACATTGTTTATACCGAAGTTTACTATATGTTCGAACCTCCCATCGAATACCAAGATGTCCCGCCATTCGAACCGCCAGCTGAGTACCGTGACAGTGACGATCCACCTGCCAAACAAGAACAGCAGCCGCCAGCAGTGAGCACCCCCGTTCCTGAGGAACCTCAACCCGCTACTGCCGTGGTGAATGATGCTAAACAGGAACCGGAAACTCCAACGCCTGCAGCTCCTGAGGAGGAGGATCACAGTGGTGACGTCGCCGTTTCGAAAGAAACGGAAAATGCCGACAGTGCCGCGAGTGAAACCAAAAGTGAAATTGATGAGACTCCCATTAATAGCGAGGTACAGTTAGAAACTCAAAGCAGCAAAGAGAGCGATAAACTCTTCGAAAGGTTCTCCGAAGCCGAGAGGGAGTTTGCTGTAGATGAAGAGTTAAACAGTGTATTTCATGAACTCAGTTCTGAGTTCGGAACTGACTGCTGCACGAACGGTGAAATCAGTGAAGAATATTTTCGCTCTCTTATCACATGCTTAACTGCTGCTGAGTGTGGCATACCCGTGAGTGAATGCGATCTATTCCCCTCTTCGAAATTTGGAATGGACACCATACGTCACGAGGATAGCAGCAACAAAACTCACTCTAGAACTCTATCAGAAGCAGACAGTGATTGCAGCATCTCGTCTCAGGATACTATCATTGTCAGGTATGGAGAAGATGAAACTGAGCAATCAACTGATCCCGATACTGCTTCGGACAAACTACAAAATCAGCCAGAGTCCTTCGATGCCAGCACTAGTGAACGACGCAACGATGTGTTCCAGGACAATTCGCCGGATGTATCTGTGACGGATGAAAAACCGCGACCCCTTCCTAGAGAATCACTGATAGGAAAAGGAGTTCAAGGTACTCAATCAGTTAAAGCTACTGATAAAGTGAATGGTGAAAGTTTAAGTCGTCAAAGCTCTGGGGAGCAATCTGTTAGTGGCAATTCTCAGGATCCGCCACAAGATGCAGATGACTCAACTTCTTCAGATTCACGTAGTGGAGAAGTAGAGGAAGAAATTCGTCTGGATGACATAGGGTATGATGAAGAGGATGCCGAGGATTACGATGAAGAAAGTTTCCGTGGTATGGCACATGGCAACTCTAAAATTAGACGAATCATTAAAAAGAATGCTCTTCAGTGTACTCTTTTTAGGGGCATCGAAGCAAAAAGACGTCAGCAGCCTGGTGTTAAATATCCTCGACCAAAATCACCCTTATTATCTCAAGAATCTCTTGTGGAGAAACTTAAATGGTTGACTACCATTGACGAGCAGCAAAAAGACATTGATGGTCCAATTAATTTCCACTCAAAGCCTCCAGATGTAATTTTATCTGCTGGTGGTGTTCCACCAAATAGCTCAATGGTGCATAGTGTTTCATCTGAAGATGATATTTCAAATCAATCTGCCTTGTCTTATCAACAACCCCAATACTACCATAGAGTTGCCATGCCACCAAATAACAAAGGAGGTTATTATATTCGGCATGATGGTTACCCTCAAACTCATCATCCTTCCCTTCCTCGACAAAGGGTGTCTTGTTCTGGGCATGCATCCCAAATGATGACACACACATTGCCGTACACTCCCAACCGAATGGTAGTGCATCCCTCAAATTCTCAAATGCAATGGTCAGACCAGAGGAACAATGCCTCGATGACAGTTCCTAGGAATTTCAGAGACTGGAGAGTGATTCAACGTGTCATGGTCGGCAGAAGTGGAGATGGCCATTCTCGTCCTGCTCAGGTCCCCGCAGATTATGTCCGATGTGCAAATGGTTGTGCTTCAGGGTATCCATGTAGTGTTCCTCCGGACGTGAGCAGAACTTCTCAACCACCAAATACGAATGGCAACAACACTGACGAACTTGCTAAGTTCGTAGAGCAAGATACAAGTCGCATCGAGCGGATTCGAAAACGCTACAGTGTCGCCGAAGAAGACGATGATCCAACTTTCGGATTCGCTCGGCGGCCGTCAGTGCGTGGAGTTCAAAGTCGAATCCAACCTAACCCGTCCGACAACGTTCAGAGTCATGGTACAAACAAAATGGATCCTTACATAGTGTTCGAAGAACCTGGACATGGACCACCCTACCCCAGGTCAGCCGATCAGTTAAGGTCTTGGAGCAGAGACCCTAACTGGAGGCCTGAGAATGGCCCTGGACAGCATTATGGTCCTCCCATGGCTCCTGGTAGGTCGCAGGCACCTATGCATATACATAGGGCCTCTGTAGCTTTGACAGAGCTTCCTGGCAGCGCCACAATTCCTTACACGCATCGAAAACCACATCCGGACACAAGGTACCATTCTTATGCAGAAAGCATGTATGGCAGCACAAGGACATTGCCCACTAAAGGCTGGGATCCCAGGACATGCCCGAATCCGGCGGCCCCTCATTCATTGTCAGCTATGCCTGTGTCACCCCCCATGCTGCAGGTGCCTCCACCCCATACGGGGGTCGCCAGTGACGAGAGAGGAGTACCGGAAGGTGCAAGCTCGTCGCCAAAAATCTCCACAGACTCTTTGTACCACGCGCCTGTGCCTGATACCATAGCTAGCGGAGGACCTCACAAAGACGAAAGTGTCATATATTATTCTTTGAATGTGTGACACCGATTGAGTGAGACTTTTTGTAAAGATTTTTCTAATTGAAAAGAATTCTCTTTGGATTATATGTGGTCTTCCGAAACCAGTCAGCTAAATGGTGAACGTATTGTGACAGCATTTATCTCTTTCCACCGCTCCTATTATGTACAAGAAAATATTTAATTTTCAGCCAATAACAAATGATTTCAACCACAGACTCAGTCTTCCGATAATCGATGATTTTTAATTTCCATTATGTGGTACATATATTTTATTCATAGTTTCAAAACTTCTTTCAAAGAAAAAAAATATCTAAATGTTGGTCATATAAGTAAGAACTTTTCCAATAATTATCTTTATTAAGAAATATATATATATATATATATTTACACAAACATAAAATATTTATCAAAGGTACATAGATTTTTTTATTGATAAAAACAGTTTTACCTATAGTCAGCCTTTATATGATAAAAATATAATATAGTTAATTTTATCAACTACAGTTTATATATATTCCAGCTGTTTGAATTATATAGAATATATTATCATATAAATGACAAAATAATATTTGTTGGGTATTTTAAATTCTTTGCTATATATACTTTTTCTGAACAAGAAATTTTTTCCTAATATTTTTCCTCTCTCAATCTACCGCATAACATAATGCTGGGAAAACGCAATTTCTCATTATGTGCATGTATATGAAATGGTGCTTTTAAAAAGCAAAATAACTATTTGCTTCATCTTAAAATATAGTTTTCATTTACATGTAGATTCTGTGTAAAAGATAGCTATATTTTTTTTAATCTTTTTATCATAATGTTGTTTCAAATGTTCGTCTGCTATAAATGGTTTATATTTTCGCAAAGTTTAACATATTTTTTGCTCAGCATTATTCATTCAATTTTAATCAAATTATATATTTTGAAATGAAAGCTGTCTCCTCTAGTTATCACTATTTCCAAAGTTAAATCGTGGTAAAGAATATTAATTTGCATAAATATTTTCCTTCTCTCTCGTTACTTTTGTTTGTTTTTCTGGAAATCTTAAATCTGAGAATAGTTTATATAATAAATATATAATTTATCTGACATAAGCTGTAAATTAATACATATTAAGTTTTCAAATTTTTAAGAAATTCTAATTAAAAAAACATTATGCAACTAATATTCCTTTGACAATCAACCATTATTTCGCTTAAAAGAAATTTCTATACATGTAGGCTAAAGATAACAAAATTTTGTTTAGCTATGTTTTTGAAATATCTGAATAAATTCTCTATTTTAATATCAGATAAATATTATGTGAATGAAAATAATTTTTAAAATTGTAGAGTATAATTTTCAAAGTCAAATCTTTAATATTTATCTGATATATTAAACAGGCTGTATAAGCATTTGAATGTTTAAAAATTTATATCATATAATAATTATAAATACATTTCTTTTGTGAGAAATTATATTCAAAAATTATTAGTGTATAAAATATAAAAAAAAATTATATACTTTCAAATAATTTCATGCAATACAATATCTTATTTACTTAATTCTGAAGCTTTTGATTTTCTCCTGTCATCTATTGTATTCAAACAAATCTCGGTTCATTTTTTCCCATATAGTGCACGGGTCTTATTAATAATGCACGCTATATTTATAAAAAATTTTTCTTCTGAAAAATCTATTACTCAGTTAAGTAATTTTACAATATATTGATAAAAAAACAAGATATCTGATATAAAAATCAAACAACTAAGACAGCGGTATGATTTAAAAAACATTCCAATATTCTCCATGCATTAAACTGTTTTAAAATTTTAATCAAATATGTTCATGAACAACTAACCACTTGTTTCCAAAAAAGGAAAAAAATTATTCTAAAGATATTTCGGAGATTTTTTTTTTTCAATTTAGAATTGATGAGATAAAATGTAGAATACCTTATTCTTTATATGCTTTACCTTTTACTTTATATTTTACTTTACTATATTAATGGCTTTTTTATTTATAAAAATTAATTAATTATGGTATTTGACTCAATATTTTTTAATTCAGTGCTTGATTATAAACTACAACTTGTTTTAATCAATTTATTTTTCAATTCCGCTCAATAATTAGTATATTATTTTTTTAATTAAAAAAAAAACATAATTATATTTCTAAAATATGTTACCATCTGCCGTTAATCTATTTTATTAATCTTAATTAATTTGAATGTTAAAATTCATAACTTTATATTTTTAGAGCATTTACTACGACTTGTGATTATTCTAATTATTTATAAAAAACACTGCTGTAGAATATGCTTTAAATATAATTCCAAATGTTATAAACATTAATTGCTTTTTTGAATGGCAATAAAAGCGTAAAACTTCGAAATAATATTTAGTATATATAATATAAATATTATAAATTTTCTTATAAACACCTATTCTCTCTCTGTCATATGCATTTGTTAAATGACATAGTTAATTTTCATTTATTTTCCTATGTTATATTATTTGGTAATATATAACATGAAGTATATAGAAATAGACAATACTGAATTATTTTTTCAAATAAATACATATGTATTTAATAATTAAACTAATATGAAGAACTACTAATTGATTTTTTTTACAGGGGAATGCCGATTAGTTCAAATTTATGATACAAATTCGATCTAAAATTTACGTTTAACATTTTTTAAACTCAACCAAAGAAAATTGTGAAAAATAAAAATTTTTGTAGTAATTATTACATTTTATTTGTCTTTTAAGCAATGCTATCAGAGAAGTGTATTCCCAAAATAGTGATAAATAATTTACTCCCCTTACACATTGTAATTCTGTTATAATTATTTAAAGGATTATTAAAAAAGTGACATAAAATTGAGTAATATTATTTTTAACGTGTTTTATATAAATTCTTGCTTGTAAAGATAAATTTAATAGTATATCAAACATGTCAAGTATATTTAAAAAAGAACCTTTTTATTTTAAAATAAATGATAAGTTTTATTATTAAAATTTAGTTAATAATTTGATTTTCAAGGGATAATTATTGTATTTCAGAAAAAACGCTCAATACTTATAATCACAATATGTTAGACATTTTTTCCAAAATGAAAAAATTATTCATTATTGATCAATATAAATTTGATCTTCATTTGCTATGGCTGAACTGCACAAATTTAAACCTTTAAAAGAAGTTTAAATAAATTTCTTATTCATCACTAATAATAAGAATACCGAATTGCAATTTACTAGTATACTCGTTAACTTTAATGTTTGTTATGAAAATATGTTAATTGTAAGGAAAAAATTTATTATATTTGGTAATGCAAATTATCAATTCTAACCATACTCATTTATATAAAAATGTAACCTGGCTTTGTAATATAGTTCGCCATTTTATTTATAAAAACCATGTAATTTATCTGAAATCGAAAGATTGTAATAAGTTTTATTTTTAAATTGTTGAGAATTTGAATAGAAAATAATTTTCATGAAATTTAACAGTTAAATTTCATAAAAGTTTTCTGCTCAACGACTATAAATTAACAAATTGCTTTTTTGTAAGTCTTATATAAAATTATGCCTCATTTGGGTAATTTTATGTATGAAAAATATAGTCTCTATTTCAGCGTGTGCAAAAAGAACCAATTGTTGCAATACGTTCATGTCTTTGTGAGCTTTTGAGAAAATGTGAAAAAAAATTTCTACATTATTATATATATATATATATGTGTGTGTGTGTGAGTGTAAAATGTAAGATCAAATATATTCCAAACTTGTACATAAAAAGTTTCACCCTTATAAATCACTTACACTACATTACTATAAATAGCATTGTAAATTGTATGTAAATTGTAGCAAAAAATATACATATATTATTTTAGTTATATTGCATTTTGTTAAAAGAGATATTAAAATTTGTATGTTGCTATAGACATAGTTATATAAAGTGCACAAGCTTAAATATGACTCGCATTATTTTTTTTTTTTCAGTCTTTGAGAACAGAACAACATTATACACACTCGATGAAATACTCCTCATTTTTTCTGTCACTACTGCTGTGTATCGCAAATATTTCTAAATTGATAGAACTTTAAGTACACTCCTCAAAGTTCATTTTTCGAATCCATCTGCTGAAACGAATGTTTTGCAATTCATGGATTTAACACTTTCATTTCTCACGTTCAAGTATTATTTTGGAGCATTTTTAAAATACATATGTATATATCTTATAAATATCATATAAATATGTATATATCTTAACAATGAGACACAATTGATAGGAATATTATTTCGTATGCAAAATTTTGATATCAGTTTTAATAAAGTTGCTAAACGTTAATGTAAAAGATTCACTTTTTAACGTCTAAACATGCTTCATATTAAAACTGTTTATTTTAAGCAAATATAAATTCATAAATAATTTTATCTGTTGCGTCATCAAAATATGTTGAATTAATTTAAATTTCGAAATATTAAATGTTTCCCTTTGATTCTTATCTGGAATATGCACCTTATATTTCAGATTTGATTTCTAAAGTAAACTATTTTTATCAAATGAATATGTCTAAATTATATATATATATATATATATATATATATATATATATATATATATATAATCTCAACAGGATACAAAACAGTGTAAAAACTGATGCACATAACAAATTCTAAATGAATGAAAACATTGTTATGTTGGGCCTACGCTTTTAGAGCAAAAAATTATAAAATATAAAAATACTTAAATTAACAAAAAGTTTAAAAGGAATAATTTTATATATACTTTGAATTATAAAAGATTTTCTTGCATACAAATTTATACTGGAGTAAATGAAAATGAAATTATTTGTGAAAGTTAAGGCAATATGAAGTTTAGAATATATATATAATTTGAGTATGTATATAATGTGCAATGGAAATTCTTAAAATTGTGAGTAGGAAAAATTCAGCTTTAATAGCATTAAAAATCTGTGTGACACCTTCACTTAGCTTTTTATATCTTCACCAGTTATAAATACTCTTAAATATTTATATAAATTTGATTCTAACATAGAAATATTTAAATTAAAAGTAGAAATGCCGTATGGAGCCAACCGCTTGATTTTTCTATAAATCTGTTTCTAAATAACTATTATAGAAATATCTTAAAACTTTCATTTAAATAATAGTACTGATTTGTTGTTCTGAAAATAATTTTCTCATTTTTTAATTGTTTTTTTTTATCGCAATTATACTTTTGTATGAAATTTTTTTAAGGTTTGAACTTTTTTTAGAGCTTTGTTATTTAGGTTTAAAAAATATTAAAAAGGTAAAATAGCTTTATTTACTAATTACTAAAGCAAATTATTTATAAGAATTTATATAAGGTTATGTTATATTAAACTTTTTTAAATCTATCTTACGCTAACATTGTTTCTTTTGCTAATTTTAGAGCAAATTAATTTCCTTTTCGAATTCGTGCGCATATTAAAGCAATAACGATAGAAACAATTAAAAAATCATATTGACACTCTAATGAGTCAGTGTTAGCAAGCGTATTGTTTAGAAAAACTTAAAAGATTTTAACAAAAATATGTTATTGTTGTTTCTTTATCTCTTCCTTTGGGAAGAAAAAACTAATTTAGAAATACTTCCATCAGATGTGTTTAAAATAGAATTTAAATACTTATGTAACAATGAAAAACATTTCAAATACTTAATTGGAATTCTCAGAATCGTTTTTTGACAGAATACTTAGAGGGAAATTCAGTTTAGATTAATTTTCGTGTAAGAACATGGTTAATGTAAAAATTATATATATATATATATATATATATATATATATATATATATAATACATATATAGTTTTTGAATTTTCTTTTATATAAGTATTTTTTGGAAACGTTTGTTTTTATGATATTCATTAAAAAACAAAATTTTTGATTTAAAATAGATTTTGCAGATTTTGAAATAAAGTATATATATGCTTTAAAATTTAATTTACAACAAAAGATGTATTGTCACTAAAACAAATATGAATTATACATATTTAATTCCTCATACTAAGGTTTTTTTTTTTTTTTTTTTACCTCAATTTAAATTATGTAAAACGTATTTCGATATCTAACCACATTTTTCAAATTTATGTCAATAATTCATGTCTAATGTAATTTAGGCTGTCATCACATTATTTATTAATTTAAAAATTATTATGATAATTCTATTGGCTCTAATTATTCCTTGAGTGTATTTACACACATAAAACACATTTTACGTCAAAAATATAAACAATGAATGTAATGAAAAATGAATATAAAAAATCAAAAATGATGTTATATATAGAAGAGAAGAATTCGATAAAAACTAAAAATGTGTTCTTATATAATTAAGCTTTATGTAAGCCTTTTTATTCTAGAAGCTCATATGAAAATTTAATTTTAATGATATTAGGCATATGGCATCACGATGTTCATAAGCGTCATAATTATTTAAAAATAATCCCTATTTTTTATTGTAGCTTTAAGGATAGAAATAATTCTCAGTAAAAATAATAAGCAAAATGAAAAGTGATAAGAAAAATGTATTACTTGTAAAATTATTGTAAATGAGAATTAAAGTTTTGAAATAAGTGGATGACTAGAATCATATAAAATAATTATGCAGTAAAAATAGTCTCAGTATCATGTTTTAAAATATATAAATGACATTTAAAATTTTCGTTATAATTTGTGTAAAAATAAATAATACGATGTAAATTTTTAAATAATAAAATATAATTTCTTTCCATTGTAAAGAACGAATGAACACATAATTGAGAATTATTGTATTAGAATTTCAGAAAACCAATTTACAAATCATTAAGTTTTAAAAATATGCAAAGAAAATTCTCAGTTTCTTATTCTTTTAATCCATCACGAATTTACCGTATGAAAATTTCCACTGAGAAGAAGCAGCATTTTGCTGTTATTGGTTACCGATGAAAGCCAATCAGAATAGAAGTTGTCCTTTAAAAACGCAATCAATACGTTTGGTGTGATAACAATGCCCGCTGTACAACCCCTTGTAGACACCAGCAGAAATTTTCCATGAACATCTGGACAGGTATCCTTGGTGAGTGATTACCTCGTAGGCCCTTACATCATGCCAGACCGTTTGACCGGCGCAACATACCGCATCTCCTTGGAACAAGTGCTTCCTACTTTACTGCGAACTGTTCCACTCCCCCATCTTGATAGACACGTTGTTTATGCACGATGTAGTCACAGCACATTTTTCCATCGCGGTTTGTAACTCTTTGAATGCCAAATATCCAGCATGATGGATTGGTCGTAACGGACCTATTGTGGCTTAGCCTCCTCGTTCACCGGACCTTAACCCACTGCATTTTTTCCTTCTGGGTTTATATAAAATATCCAGTGTATGAAACGCCTGTGGACTCAACTAAAAATCTCGTGGCAAGAATCGTTGTTACCTCGCGCAAAATTAATGCTGCACCAGGAATCTTCGAGAGGATGCGCCATGTAACGGACATGTGTAACGACACTTCGCCTGTCAACTGTGTAACGACACACCATGGGCGGGACTTAGAGCATTTGCTATGAGGTTTTCACTAAACAATAAATATAATTGTGGTATTTTTGGTATTATTCATCGCTTACCCAACACTATTGTAAATTTTGGGCAAGCACTATTAGGTGAGAATGTCTCTTTTCTGCCTTTCAGAATGGAATGCGGCCATATGTAATCATTGCTTCTCTGAATGGGAACTATCACCCCTCTTATATTTTTGAAAACAATTTAGAATCATCCTGTGTATTTGTTTATGTATCTATATTAGTCCGAGATTTTAATTTTGATAGAATAATTGCATTTTTAAAATTAGTGTCTGCTTCTTATTCAAATAACTTGATAAACCTTCGATTTATGAGTTAAATTAGCTCAAGGTAGATAAATGCTTCAATTTGCCATTGGAAACAAGTTTGAAATATTTGACGTGTTGAATACACTTGTTTGTTAATTATCCACTGTCGTGGTATAGAAATCTACCCAACAAGATACCAAATTTTACATTTAATTAATGATAAACCAGCCATAATTTTCGAAATTATATATCGGTTCATCAGCATTAACTCATTGCAAAAATTTACTATGATTTAATATGAATGAATATTATTAAAAAAAACTGCTATGAAAAAAAAGTTCTATCATTTAACGTAATTTTAATCAGATTGGTAGAGTAGAATTCAATTGTAACATTGAACATGCGCATAAAATTAAATAACTAACGCAGAATTTAATTGGTGCAAATACCTCATGATATATTCATTTCATTATGAAATAATGTGTCCTTGAGGCACACGGCCTTTTTTTCTATAATTTTATTAATCAATTACAGAGCAGGAGATACAATAATTGTCATTTAAATATCCCTTTGTTTGGCACTTTCTCTTCCTCAGAGAAGCATGAGGAAAGGGCAGGCTCATTAGATACTTACTTCCTCATTAAAGAACCAGACATATCCATCCACATTGATAAATATCTTTAAAATTAGCTCAAAACAAAACTATTAAGCTTTTTCCCAAACATTTTGACGTATGAAAATTCATAATAAGCTTAGAATTTTCCAGTTTGGGCACTAAACAGTTTTATATTATAATTTGCTAATAAAATTATGAGATGAATTAATTATTATAAGCTTTGAAAATGCAAAAGCGATTAAAGACATCGCTGTAGTAACTGGAAAGCAGTGGGTTCGATTCCAACTCAGCCAAAGATCTTCGTTTTGATGGAACTATGCATGATTGAATAGAATGTTTCTCTGCTACTATAAAGCGGATGTTTGGGAATGTAAGAGGCAGATATTTCATCATCTGACTATGGTTAAAATTCGAGCTCCAGTGGCTCAGTAGCTTCCCGTTAAGATCAGCAAAATGAAGCATCATTTGCTGCGGGCAGTGATCAAATTCTCTCCCTCACTGGTTTGCTAGAACTCCGTGGGGTCGGGACGTGTCCACGTTAATATGTGACGTCCAAAGTCCTTCCGTGGATGTGGAGAGAAGGATGCCAGCTCAGGTGTGACCTCGCCACCTGACCGTATTCCAAACTCGTTAACCTAAAGGTACAGTCCGGGGATCGTCTGCACCGCTATGTACAGAGGGTATTAACACATTTTTAGAATGATTTTGATAACGAATTAAAAAAAAGTAAATGTTTTAGAATAAAAATGTTTGGCAACAGCTTATTATTTAACATGAAAAATATCGTCTGCTACTTTTAAATTTATTCTTCTTTCAAAATGTCACATATAAACATGCTGTGAACTGAAGGATATGTTTTTACACTTTCCGAAGATAAACGTTCTTATTCCAGAATTCGAAAACGTTGTGAAATGCATGGTATTAAAATATCTAAGTGCAAAATAAGCAAGATTATTAATCAGACAGGCAAAAATTGTCAATCATTATTTCTACATAGAAAGAAGATTCCAAACGAATATCCGGAAAAGTTACGTACTATTTCAAATGTTTCGAAAGTGAAATCGCTGGTAACAAGAGAAAATCCGCCAACACAGAACTCAATTACATCTTTAGCAACAATAAATAAAATAATAAACCATTATTTACAACTTAAAATGCTAAAAAACATAATGTTCACCAGCTTTTGCCGAGACATGTGGCTCAACGCAACACATTTTGTAGAATCCTGCATGAAAACCACTTAGCAGGAGATAAATGGAAAGACATTGTGACCCTTGATGAAGCATGGGTTTACCTAAATGATTGTAACAAAAAAAGGTCTTTTTACTATAAAAAAATGAGAAGAAAAATATGTACAGACCAGTTTCCGTCAATAAAAAGAAAGTTTCAGTAAGGGATTTATGATTGTCGCAGGTTTCTCCTACAATGAGAAATTAATAAGAAGAGTGGAAAGAAATGTTAAAATCAACTCATCGTACTATCAGGAGGTTTTACGCCCAATATTTACAAAAGAAATTCCACTTCTTTATCCCAATGACTTTCAAAGAGAGAAACTTCATCAAGACAAAGCTGTAAGTTACACTGTGAAAACTACCACTGCATTCCTTGGAACAATGATGACTAATACAGGTATTGCATGTATACATTTTCAACATATCCCTGCGAAGTCTCCTGACATTTCACCTATTGACTATTGTGCCTTTGGTCTGTTAAAAAAAGGCTCTTTGTAAACGCAAGCCCACCACGATAGATGGGCTCTGGAAAGTAGTGGAAGAGGAATGGAAAGCAATACCCCTGGAAACATTGCGAAAAGCTCTTCCGTCATGGAAATCACGATGCAGACTTAGAGTCCAGAAAAAAGACTATTAGATCGAACATTAAAAAAAAAACAATCTTTACATTTTAAACATTAATTAAACGGTCGCGAAATCGTTCTAAAAATGTGTTAATATCCTCTGTATATATGTGGTTAAAGTTCAGAAGTCCTGATGTGGGACGTATTCTAGGAAATAACCTTACAGAAATCCAAAGCTGCAATAAGCCTTATTTGCAGCATTGATACCTTATTGCTTTTTAGAAATTTTTTTCTTACTAACAATGGATCATATTCATATACCGCTAAAGAAGCCTAGAAAATACCCTCTATGTCAACACCCAAAGTTTTACACTATTGGAATCAAATCTCTAATTTTTTCTGTCCAAAAGTGTATTAACCAATATTTTTCAAACATTTCCGTACTTCCGTTGACTTTTCCAAAAAATTATCCTTAACCATTTTCTTAATTTGTGAAATGGCCTCCAGTGGATATTTGAAATAATGTAAAGATCTACAATAATGCGATTTTAAATAATTAAAGAGTCCTTGTTGATAATAATTGTTTTTTTATATGTATTTTAAACAAGACTCTCTAAGATGAGCTAAAATGATATAGCATTAATAATAATTGCATTGCTGTCTATTAAAATTACCAGGAAAAATGCTAATTATTGAATTATTTTGCGGGACATATATATTTTACGAGGGAAAATTAATTCATTAAGTTTACAAAAAACTTGGCGATACGTATCCTAAAAATAAATATTTTCTGATTATCCTTGTCAACTGTAGAGATTTTAATAATTTGTTAATGATATGATACTGTAAATGGATATCTTCCGCATTTCATAAGCAAGTTTATTCACACAAGAGTATATATCTAATTAATTACTTAAACTTTTATTAGTTTAAGTAATTAAAACAAAAGTTGACACTAAATGCTTTAATATTTTTGTAACTGGAGTGATAATTTAGTGGAACTTACAATATAAATTCGCTCTTGACTATTACATACACCCAAACCAGAGTTGGGATTCGAACACCCGAATTGTTGAACCGATGGTTAGGGAAAAAAATCCATTCAGTTTCCAACTTAATAGCACAATGTTAACACCTCTGCGCCAAGCTTTAAAGTAGTTTCTCTATCAATATTTATATAAAAATTCGTTAAAAGATTCATTTGAAGTTATTTTCTCTCTCATGTATGTGTGTGTTCTTTTCTCAATATTAATTTATAAAGGTGAATATCAAAAATTATTTTCCTCATAAAATCTTGAGAAGCAAGTTAAATTCGAATCCCAATACGCTTTCGATTACTGCGTATATATTACGTAAGAATTTAAAAAATATGATGCCAGATTTATATACTTAAAAGTCAAGTAAATCTAAAAGAGATCATTTTTAATAAAATATTATAAAAATTATAATAGACAGTTTTAATTTAAAAACATAAATATTACTTCAAACAATTTCACCAATCGCATTAGTTTCATTTGAAAGAAAAATGTAATTGTTAAACGCGGTAAATTTATTAGTACATTAATTTCGTTTGATAATAGAGGACAACTCAAACTTCAAAATGTTAATTTAGAATAAACCTACTTAACGATATCGAAACTCTTATTACTAATTAATTTTAAGTAAGTCATTCGCTACACATGACGCGATATTCCGCTGAGACAATTACAGGTTAGATTAAAATATTATAGCCTCCCGGTAACTTTAAAAAAGAAAAAGTAATGAATAGTCCGTTAGTTATATAAAAATATATTAACCAAAAATTGCGAAGCAAAAAAAAAGGGGGGGGGCATACTATCAAAAATTTTTTAGTTAAAACATGTATTGAATATAAAAGAACGATACATTAAATTCTTAATCGAAATTTAAATGTGCCTAACCTTTAAATTCTGGATTCCCTAGTGTTTTCATAATCTTCTAAATTGTATAATCTTCGTATTTGTACCTGTAAAAATCGATTAACTAAAACGAATTCACTGCATAAAAATTTAATAATTATGCATAACAAGGAAAATTTTTTGATTATTTTTTGTGATTGTCTTTAAAACTTAAACAGCATTTCTGAAATTTCTCTTCTTACAAGAGTAATTAGCACTTTAAATTTTTTAATTCAATCAAAATCATTTATCGTTGCCAAATATTTTACTCTGAATAACTTGTAAACATTTTAAAATTACAACTGGGTATAACTTCAGATTTGATCCCCTTTTAATTTTAATAATTATGAACTCATTGTCTTATTTTCTTATTAACTTTAACTTAAATTGAATGCCATTAAATGAAATATTGAACAGATGTATTTTTATGACAAAATCTGAACTCAGCAAAAGATAATCAATACAATATACCCGCTGTCTGGAATAAAAATATATCCCTTTCTTTTATGGAATACTTAACTAAAGCTTTAAATTTAAAATTCAGTGCTTGATCGAGATTGTAAAGTCGTCGTAAAAAAAATAAGAATGAAAATATTAGGCTTTAAAATTCTTCACTACAGGCAATAATCTCCCTAAAAGAACTCGCATTCCTTTTGTTTCAAATATCCTGCAATTTCTCCTTTAAAAATATAAAGTAAAATTAAAGGATTTTTAGTAATTTGTTGAAGCTGACAAACTGATTATATATATACACTATAACATAAAAATATTTTAAAATTACGATTTCCAAGATAAAAAATTAAATGTTTGTGGCAAAATATAGGGTTATAAAAATTTTATATGCACATTTTATCTTTAGTTCTTTTAGGAAGATTATAAGAGGTAATATATTTTATTCGCTTTACCGATGGAAGTCCAATAATGAATTTCTCCGAACGTATAAAAGTTCATAAAAAATATGGTGTACTGAAAATCAATATTATAGTTCTTGCAACAAGCTAACTCATTGAGCATAACCACATGTACATATACAGTGGTTTTGCTTACATGAAGATGGATGTTTTTCCATGCAAAAATAGAATTTCAGTTCGAGATTTTAACATGCACATTACATGAAAATCATCAAGTAATAGACATTTTGTTATAATATGTTACTCAATATGTTTAAAATACAATATTTACAAATAATTTTTTTTTGTAAGGCTAAAATTACGAAGATACATGTAAACCAGAAGGCGATGATGATAATGGACTTCCTCACAACTTTAAATCAACTCATACTATTTGCTGCAATTTGAGAACTGCTAAATTGATTTGAAAGGACATTTTTTGAGTCTGCACCTGATTTGAAAGTGAAAAAATTAATTGAAGATTGTAGTGACCGATTGCAGGCAGAAGAGTAAAACATGAGAATTCTGAAACTCTAGGTGTACAGAGAAGTGATGAATGTTTCACATACATTTTCAAATGCTCATTTTCATTTTTTTTTATAACAGAATAGTCATTACTTTCTGGAATATACTGTCTTGTAGAAGCATGAAATTATTGCCATCGAACTTTCTTCAGCAGTTTCCAACTGGTTAATCTAATTAGAAATATATTTTACAATCACATCAAATTCAATTGCATTTAATCTAGTGAATAACTTATTTTACTACAACTAATCTAAAGTTATATTGCCCTTGAGTTGGAGAATGGATCATACAGAAATTAATAACCCACAAAATTTAGAACTATGAATTCTTTACATCTAGAATAGTTTAATCATCCATCAACCAACCAATCAATAGTTTGATTGATTTCTGGGAAACTTCATTATCACAGAAAGAAAATATAAAACTAAAATAACAAATTGTGACAAAAAAGAAGTCATTTTACAGTGAAAAAAATTAATACATACATAATTATGGAACAAAAATGACAAAATGCGTAAAATATCTAAGGGTTCAACATTATAAGGCATGCAAACACATCGCAACAAATAACAAAAGGTTAGAAATTAATAAAACACACGTGTTGTAAATAAAATATTCCATTTTAAATTATATAACGCGTACTTCAATAATTTTAATTTGCTACTGCTGTATGATATAGCAATAAGAAATGAAGCACATATAATCAGAATACATTTATTTAGAGGTTGCATCATAAGGAATTGGGAAACATCAAAATAATAAATACATTGATGGTAAAGTAGTTCAAGATAACTCGTGGAATCACAAATACAAATCATCCCAAGAGGCTGGAACACATTTCAAAGAACTAGAAAAAATTGTTACTGGTGGATGGTTGTATTAAACAATGTTCAGACAACCAATAAACGTCCGATATCCTAAGAATTATGAGTAAAATCAACAAGCAACGCAAACTAATTGATTTCAAATAGAGCAAAAAGGGCTAAACAAAAGATTACTAGTAGTTGCATGTTAGATGTATAATGTGCGATTTCATTAGAGATAATAACACAAAAACTAAGTCGTAACTGAACATTAAACATCTTTTTATGCACAAAAAAAAAAAAAAAAAAAAAAAAAAATTTGGGAATAAGAAAAAAAATCGAATTCTCAGAAATTGAGACTTTCACCTCCGATTCTATCACCAGTAGTGAGAACATTACAAAAGTTATCCTGCAAGTATGTTTAAATGAACATTTGGATGCAAATTTCCTTTCCACTGATGTTAATTATACATTTTATCATATAGCGATATTTTACTTCGCACGCAAGGGATAATTAGTTATTACAAATCATGACACATTTGAAGCACACACTATTTCTCACCAAATATTGGATCCCCCCTAAAGAGATAACTTTGCGGTAGTACCTTTGCATAATTTTGGTAACGTAGGATTACTTTTTCTACATTCTTAAATCTTGGAGCTCTGTAGTTGCTCAACTGTCACTGCTGACACTTAAGTACTAAATCAGGATTTACAAATTAAAATGAAATCTGAGCTATGACATTCATTCTTAAAATGGGATTCCAAGTCCAGACTTGAAGGCCAGTACACTAACAACTTAACTACAGGTTGAACTTTAATTTAGTTAATTACATTATACTTTTAAGCATTACATTAGAAAAAGGCAAGTTTTAAATTTTTCCATGAAGAAAAATATGAAGTAATATACCTTTCAGTCCACTTCATATTTAAAAAATTATACACTAACTTAAATTATTGAAGATAAAAAGAAATTATTTTTAAATTAAAATGTATATATGTAAAAAGAAATGGCTATAAATTTGTATTGAAATAAGTATATTAAAATATGACATTTTGTTTCCAAACATGGCAATTATTTAAGTGTCAATAAAATGGTACTACGTTTAAAAAAGTACAATTTTTTTAATCATGCTGATACTCAAAAGTTCACAAGGAAACTTATAGTTTAAATTTTTGCATACGTCACATTAACTTAATAATTATTTTTCTAACATTTTAAATTGATACAAGAGTATTGCATCTTCACTTTCATTCCCATGAATTCAGAAGTTTAGATAAATTTGTAATCACTGTTAACCTATACATTAGCAGCTTTTACAAAGATATTTTTTCTACATTCAAACCATAAACTTATCAACAAAAATTTTTCATAATATAATTTTAATAAGTAAAGCACATATATTTAAATTATTTTTGAAATTTTCGATAGTGAACACTAAATATTAATAGCATTCTCTTCATGAATTAAAACTACCTTTCAGACAAAACTTTGTTTAATAGTTGTAAGTTTGGAAATTTTATCTAATATGCAGTTAATGTCTTATGTATAGCTTAATGATAAACAATTCATTTGAATAGATTCAACATTTTAATGTGAGACTTTCTACTGCACTTTATTGAGCAAAATTGTGATACATTTTTTCTTATCCAGGTTTTATCTAGTGAGCACAATTGAATTTGAAAGCAATTTGGTTAGTATATGAAATTATGTCACTAGTTTATATTTTAAACTATTAAGGAGAAAAATAAATGTGCATACTATTCAAACAAAGGTTCTTTAATAAAAAAAAAATCAAAATTTTTATAGTGATTGATTAGTTTGAAATGAAAATATGTATTAAAATTATTTTATTGTATTTTCTGGAGGTTAATTTTTCCATTGATCAAGAGAACACTTACTTTTTTTTACAATCAAAAAAATTATAAAATGCAGATAAATTATTTTATTAACATTCATCAAATAATACACAAGTTGTGGAAATAATACTGATATTTTTACAACACATGCCCATACACCAATTATTAACCATTATTTAAAATTAGCGGCTATAATTCAGTATGTACATTTCACATTCATGTTACCTTCAAAATGAAGTTACTGAGACCAGTGGACAATATTCAGTACATGTTTATAAAATGTTACAACATATTAATACACACATATTTTCATTTATAACAACATTTATTATACAATCTCCTCTACTGCACTATATAATCTCCAAATATTCAAAACAATCACTTTAGCTGATGAGTCAAAGGTGCGAAAATGTGTGAACAAATTTTCAATTCAATTCCTTTTTACAATATAGTAAGCTGATAACTACACAAAAAGCATCACCAGCCACCACCTTAAAAACACGATTTACTAAATTCGCTTTCATGGAATTATAAAGGCAAGATAAAAATTAAATATTTTAATATAAAACTCCAGATAATATAAATATATTTAATTATAAAAGTGATGGGATAAAAAAAAAAACACCAATTCCCACGAGTGACTCAAAAGCAGCGCAAAAGGCTCAATACATTACAGATGCCATATCATTGGTCTAGTTTGCAAAGTTACAACATTTCTCTCAAAGATTTTTATAAATTAGTTAGGTTTACAAAGAAATCAGCCACAAGTTTAGTAAAACTGGGTTAAACAACAAGATAATAGCAACAGTTGTCTGTAAGATAAAGAAATGACAGCTTTACTTATACACCACAATGCAATTTGTGGGGAATGTAAAAGATTTTGAAACTTGTAAAATAGATACACCCAAATATTTTAAGAGAAAAAAAATGTGTTATAGTCTGTTAGAAAAAGTCAACTATTATTAAAGAGGGGAAAACGACAAAGCACAC
Organism: Latrodectus elegans; assembly: GCA_030067965.1. Classification (NCBI taxonomy): domain Eukaryota; kingdom Metazoa; phylum Arthropoda; class Arachnida; order Araneae; family Theridiidae; genus Latrodectus; species Latrodectus elegans. Next base: position 41,581,334 of record CM057821.1, on the reverse strand, counting down.
AATTCTTTAATATATTCACAGGATATTAAGTATTGAACTAATTTCAATACTTTAGAACCCAACACAGCAAATGCATAAAATATTTTATAATTGGACGTTAAAATTGCTTATCATACAAATAATTAAAATCAAATTTTTCTTCTTTCATCACAGGATAAACTACACAAATCTTAACAATCTCATTAAATATCAACAATTCAACATATAACATAAAACAATTAAGGAAAAACAAGTGATAAAAATAAGGTTTTTTAATAAGTTTTTTTTTTAATCTCTTAGTAGTCTTACAATTGTGACAAATGAATACTGAAATTTCAATGATAAATAAATATTAGATTTCTTTTTAAGTAACAAAATCTATTGGCAAGAAAAAAATTTGATACATTCGTGCACATATTAATGAAATACAAAAAACAAAGCAACCAAATAAACAATGCTGAAATAAAGTATAAATTTTTTCACAAATTAAATATAGAACTATTAAGCAAAATAAACTAAATTTTAAAAAATGAGATTGTAAAAATAAATAATGGCAATCTAAAAATATATATTTTTGCATTTAGGCTTCTTAATAGGACTGATGTATAATTCATTGCATGCTTAACAAGCAAACTAAAAATATCCTTGTGCCAATGGTTCCACTATTTAAGAATAAACAGAAACTGTAAAAAAAAGGAAAAGAAATTGTATAAATAATAAAATAGCAAAATAAAAACAAAATTAAAAAAACATAATAAATATATATGCACATTTAATAGTTTTGTCACTCTTTATATTATATATATAATAATTAGAAATACAATACATTTTGAAAGCTGATCTTGAAAGATTGTTATGTCGAAAACATTTTCAACGATTTATTGTGAATTAGAAAATTTAAGATTAGAATACAAAGAGTACATTAAAACAAACTTGAATATTTTTTCTTCCTATTTTTATATGATAGAAAATATTTCATTGTATTAAAATTATTATATTTACAACATTTTAAAAATATATATATTTTATAGTTCAAAATTTTGTAATATATAAAATTACTATTATGAAAAAATTAAAACATGATGAATTCTGTTCCCATAATAGTGATATGCAAAAGCAATTTGTAATTTATGAGATGAAACAGCTTTGCGATTATTTCAAATTTATAAAATATATAATTTATTAATACAAAACTCTATACTGAATGATCAAGTAAGAAATAGATATCTAAATTTTTCATTTTTTAAGAAAACTATCAGTTAAAAATATTAAAAAATACAAAAAGTTAAAAAAAGGACAGGATATAAAATTTTCTATACCATATATAATTAATATTATTCAAAATAATGAATACAACTAAATATAAAAAAGTAAGTATTTTTATGTATTTAAATTAATAGAAAAATGGTGACTAATAGAAATCTTAATGTTAATTATTTATATAATACTTTTTATTAATGTTCTCATACTTTTATTACCAAATACTACAAATTAGAATTGCAATCAAACTCATTACTGTTAAACAAAAATTAAATATATGCATGAACTTTTACCACAATTTAATTGATATTTAAGCAAACGAGAAATCAAGCTTCATGCTCAAGCAAATTTCCAAATAAGTAAAATATTTTTATTAAATAAAATCTTCAAAAAATATTTACTAAGGAATTTTTAACTAAATATTTATTTTTACATTGTTATACTATTAAAAATAAGAGAAATTAAATTTAACTTCGGGTTAACGGCAATTAGATCAAATGTTTTAATTATAACACATTTAGTAGAAATTTAATAATTTTCAATGGAATTCAACAGAAATTAACATGCAAGAAATAGTTAAAATTTTAAAATAATTTAGGAAAAAATGTGCAAGCCAAACTAAAATGCAAGAAAATGAGTAAAGTGACTTGAAAACTAATAGTTCTTTAAAAATTTCATCTGAAGTTGCTTATTCTTTCAAGCTAATGATCCTACTAAATTTAAATATGATTAAAAATACAATAAACATAAAAAATGATACATAAAAACCTTAGAAAAATCACAAAAAATTGTCAAAAAATTTTATCATTACAAATTTTTATAGTTCATTAAAAATTTCGTCGTATGAGTTGAGAATACTATAAAACTGTACAAATTGATATTAATTTTAATGAAATATTACAAATTTTCAAGACAGACAAAATATTCATACTGTAAAATTCTTATTATTTTCTAATCAATCTATTTTGATTTAATTTTTTATTAACCCCACAAATATAAAATATGTTGCTTTTATAAATATTACATGTAATAAAATTTTCAAATTGTAGGTATAAAACATCTGTTGCTAGCATGATTCAATGCAAGACAACATTAAAACCAACAGTAATATATTTCATAAGAATATATTTTTTAATATACAAAATTGATATTAGAAGCAAAACTGCTTTCTTTTTAAATAGATTATTTAAAATAATTTTTTCTGAAATTTTAAAAAATAATGAATTTATTTTAATAACCTATCAAAAAAAATTCTAGGCAATTCTTTAATATACAATTCAAATAAGCAAAGAGAATTTCAATTGCAAAAATTAAATATTTTTAACTTATATGTTCAGTCAATTTCTTCACTTTCTTTACCACTCTATAAATTTTTTACATTCAATATTTAAATAAAAATTTAACTTAAGAGCACTTTGGATAATCTGAAATGCTCTAAAATCAGTAATTTCTATATAATATTAAAAGATAACTTTAAGTTGAATGAAAAACAGTTGTACAGTTAAAATAATTAAAATATTATTACAAGTGTACAACCAATATAAATGTAACAGAATTACTTTTATACAAAATTGTTGTTTAAAATGACAGACAAATTAGGGAGAAAAAGTTGGCATCAAGTTCTACTTCCATATTTATACATCAATAAATTTGAAACTAAATTTTTTGGGAAATCTTTAACATTGCACACTTAATTTTTAATGAATTTTCATAAATGTTTTTAACTTAAACAACATATTTGGAATTGTAAGGAATATAAAACATGTTTAACATAATAATACCAAAATTTTATTTTTTAACTTTTCTGAGAGTGCAGATTATAATTTGAAATGTTTTAGATAAAATTTTAAATACACAACATACTAAAAAAACCATACAAAACTATAAAAATAATCTTATATTGAAATAAACAATAGTAAAATCTAAAAACCACAAAATTTCAACATTTTCTTTCTTAGCAAATTTAATGTATAGACATTACCCAAGTCCTTTTTTGTTTGTTTTTTTCTTCACATTATCTATTACATGACAGCAAGTATATTTTAAGGTGAAAGTACATTTACAACCAAAAAAAAAAAAAAAAAAAAAAAAGCTCTATTCAGTTTAGAAATTCTATTATTTTTTTCATTGCTATAAAAAAGCCAGTAAGTCATACATAGCACGTAAGAGGTTTCTCCTTTTGAAAAAAATAAGGAAACAAGCACCAGCTATATACATGGAAATTTTAAAAAGCAAACATGCATAAAGCTTAGCAATATTTAAGTGAATGAATTTTGACATGTGACATAGTATGAATTCTTATGAAATTTTATTAATTTAGCCTCAATATTTGAACATCAAAAATTAAAGTTTTTACAAACCTCTTCATATAATAAACTTCTTATGAATATAATTTATTGATAATTTTATCAAAGAAGTTAATAAAAGGAGGAACTTTATACAATACTGTGAATGGCATTATTAAAGAATATTTCATTACATAAAATATATGACAATTTTTATTTAAAAATCTAAATCTACTTTTATATAAAAAAGAGCAGTAAAATTAATTTCCAAAATATAAATTTTTCTTTTATAGCAGTAATAATTCTCTGAACCATGGTTAAAATTTGGGCAAAAAAAATAAATCTTCAAAGAGATAATTAATTTTAACCATTGATGTCACAAATTTCTAATATACCAATGATATGTCTAGAAAATAATTTCCTTTTAAAATACCTCTTAAACTTAAATATTTTATACAGCTCAATATACATTTATATAGCCTCATCTCTTTCTATCTCCTAATACTAACATTCACTTTTGAAATTACAGCAAGTTACTTTTTTTATGCTTAATTCAAATTACTAATACTATGTGGTAAATAATATTTTTCTCATCGCTTGGAGACACTGTTAACATCAATACTTCATACATATACCTAGCAAATTGCATAATAAAACACACAGACAAAAATAAGAGACATGCACAACATGACTGATTTCTTTTTCTTAATTAAAGTGTGAAGATCTGTAGATGTTATTCAGTGAGCACATAAGGTGTTGAAGCCACAAAGCTTAATAACCTTAAGAGTATGCCCAAGCTAAAGAGGAAAAAGGGACTTTTTATATAAAGTTTTAGGTTAAAACTTTACAAATGTACATTAAGACAACATTAGAGATCACTACCTGTACCATGCAGCTGAAATATAGACAGACATAATTAATGATTAAAGGCATGTGATTAAAAATATTATCTGTTTCAATAAAGAAAAAAAAATCAAGAACTTTACTCCATTATAGGATTGTTCTCTCACAGTATAATGTACTAAACCACTGCATGAATGTGCAAGTAAAAAGTGGCTTCTTATGGTATTTTAACACTTTCAAATAGTAATAGCATTTCTGAGTAACATAGGAATTACAATAAATGATTTGAACCATTTTTCAATTTTGCTAACTAGTAAAATATTTTTTTTTTATTATTTTCTCAAATTAATTTGTACACATTTTCAACAAAGAATTTATACAGAATATATTGAAAATGTATTTAAATTATATAGAATATCTAAGGAAAACATTGTGACAGAGAATTAAAAGAATGCTGCATTTTATATAATGTTACTCGTGCACATTTGTGTTAATTTATTAATAAAACACAAATGTGCACGAGCAAAAATAATACATTATCTTTTAACATTTAACAGCTTGAAATAAAATTTAGGACTTTAAATCCTAGCATTAACTTGAAAAGTTGATAGGGACATTTTTACACTATTGTTTCTTAGTAAATGAACAATTACAAACATTATTGCCCAGCTGGTTTATTTGTTTAATCTTTATCTAAATTTTTTTCACACAATGGTTAAATTGATTGGAATCACTAAATAAGAATTGAAACACAAAAAATATTCAAGTAATGAATTCCAATTGTATTGAAAATCAAAATACAAATTATTCTACTATAATTCATTTATATAGCTTAAAAAAATAAGCTTGCTAAATTCAACCTGATTTTTGGAAGGAAAATAATTTATGTGCATTTTAGATAGTTAAAAAATTAAGAACTTTTATAATCACATGCCTGTGACAGTTACAATAATCTAAAATATTAATAAAAAAATGATAATACATGGGGTAATATCCTATTAAAATAGTCAAAGATTATGGATGATTAATAGCAACTCATAATTCAACATACTAATTATAAAATAAAATTTCAATTCATGATTAAACCATTCAATTAATCACATTATACATATTTCTTTTTACTTAAGCATTAATATGATAGTTTATTTAAATGTAACATATTATGGTTAATCTGATGAATAATTTTGAGTTAATTAATAATCTAAAATCAGCAAACAGAAAAAAATAAAGAAAGAAAAGAAAGAAAATATTAAACAATTTAATTAGATTAAATGAAATGGAAACTTTTGTTTTTGGAAGTAATAATAATTAATCAGTTTAAAGCCATCATACAATTACTGATACGCAGTTAATAAGTAAATATTTTCCTTGAATATTGATGGATTTTATGCAAAATGATTATGAATTAAATAATTATAAAACATTGCAATACTTTAGGAAATATACAATGTAATTATTTGTTACATTTTTTAAGTGATAGATAAATTGAAAATAAAAATGGAAGTTTTAATTTATTTGCATAATAACTAACACACAATTGCAAAATATAAAAAAAATTTAACATTTAGAACTAATTATTTTTGAGCAAAACTATTCTTATCAGAATGTAAGCTGATAATAATCAGTGATTTTAAAATGAAATATAAATTACTGCTTTAAGCTTTATGGAACTGAAAATAAAGAACTTTTAACTCATCAGGTAATCCATTTAAAAAAAATAAATAAATAAAACCTAAGCCATTTGTTTAAAAATAATGTAACAAAATTAAAGATGCACCAACACCAGAAAAACAAACTTAATGAATAAGAAACTAGCTTAAACTATTTAGCCCTTCAGTACTCTCAACATGCCAGAAGTTATTTTATGAAACCAGTTTTAAAATATTATCCATTTTTTGGTCATTGTTACACCAAAATATCAGAAGCTTTGGAATATACAATCAAATATTAAATGAAAGGTTCTTATATACATATATATATATATATATATATATATATATATATATATATATATATATATATATATATATATATATATATAAACTTAAGACCTTGAAGGAAAAATTGATAAAGTTATAGGTATCAACATAACCAAAAGCAATCAACATTAGCTAAGTCATAAATAGTGTATATGACTAAACAAAAAGAGAACATTTATAAAAATGAAATAAATAATTCAATAAAATAAAAAATTGTAATAAATATAGATATATGCATTTCATTTTTTAAATACAAAATGACAAATGCAACAAATTTAAAGTTATGTAAACTATACACACAACAAGAATACTGATATAGTGGGCAGGAATAACTGGAGTTTCCTACTTATATCCATAAAAAATTTAGAAACTTCTAACTGTACATTAGGTTGCTTCATATGAAATCTGTTTTTAAATCTAACATCTTTTACAGTACATGAGAACCAAAACTTGTTTATATGCAATATATATAGCTTTTTGACAACCTTCAAGCTGCCATTAGTTTGATGGCATTTTAGAAAGATTTCAACTGATTACAGAAATATTAAAAGTCTTGTCATTTAGCCATGATGAAATTTGCTCCTTTTCTATAATAGGTTTATTATTTTATTCAATTTCTCCCCACATTACATACAATATTCCAGCTAAACTAGGCAAACATTTCAGGAAGAATAAATAACATGTTAAATGACATGATCAACCATGATCAATGAGTTATGGGCATATAAAAATCTTGATAAATAACATACTTTAAAAAGCCACTATTACATTAAGACACCTCAGTTTTCAGATCTATAGCTCTATTTGTTTTTATAAAATGTATGTAGGACCAAGAAATCACATGTTACAGTGAATATAATAAAATGAAATAAAAGATGAAGTGTACAATCCACTTAAAATACATTAAAATAAGTTTGCAGCGCAGTTAAAACATGAATATATAGTAGAGTGAAAATATTGAGATATTAAAATATATATATATATATATTTTAATATCACCAGCTCAAAATGTATAAATTTAGAACTAAATATATTTTCTAGGAAAGCAAAATATACTTAGTTTTAATTCTAAATTAATAAATTTTCAAAATAAATATTTATATTTCAGTGATAAAATAAAGATAAAAACAATCTTAAAACAGGTAAGTTGAGTTGCAAACTCAATTCAAACAATTATAATGTGAAATTAAAATGATCTCGTTTCTATTATCACTTTAATTTAACCTAAATTACTTGCTCATTAAATAACAAAATGAAGTTTCATTGCTTAATGCTCCATGTGAAGCAAACTAATATTTTATAGTCATACATTGATATGAAAAGCAACTAGCTTTTCAATGGCTAACAATTGGGTTAGTAATATAGGCACTGAAATTTAAAACTAAATAAAAATATATTGTTATATGACTTCTAAAAACAGCTTTTGTTAAATGTTCTCCCCATTCAATAAAAATATATGAAAATGTTAAAGAACAGAATATTTATAAAAATAAAATAATTAAATAAATAATTAAAATAATTTACCTCAAATACTTGCTTAGGTATCTTTAAAAACTTAAACAAAAATTAATAAATCATAAAATAAACAAAAATGCAACTAAAAAAACTTACCAATAATAACTATAATAATAACTAGTATTACTCCAATTATGATTGCCCACATCTGAAAAATTAATATAAACAAAAATGAGTAAATGAACAATTAGGCATGATGAAAAGTACATTCAAGATATTTCAATTATATGATAAAAATGTTCAGATAATGTAAATCAAAAAATAAACTCTTTTCTCCATGCCTACTAAAGGAAATATTCCTTCACTATTCAAGTGAAATTCACTTACCTGCAATAATGATAATGATTATAAGACCAATACTGACCATAATGGCAATCATCTAAAAATTAAACACAATATATTTTCAAGTACTTCTCAACAAGCATCATTTAAAATTGAGTCATTGGTGCAGTTCAAACAACAAAGTTATTATGATTCACTACGCATCAAGCTTGAAATTAATTTAAAGTGTATATTATGTAAAAACAATTTTCTCAAAATTTATAACTATAGCAAATTTAATGTTCTACAACCTAATTTATTCCATAACAAAACTATATAAGTTCTAATTCTTTAACATTTATACAAACAAAGTAGATTGAAGTGTCACAAAAAAATGTGATGGTAATATGGTAAAATACAAATTTAGTAAGTATTGTGTGTGTGTGTAAATGTACTGAATGATTTTCAATTGTTTTTCTTATTCAGTTAATTCAAATAATGAATCATTCCTAAGATCACATGTAAATAATGTGAATTATCAAGAATTGAAATAGTAAATGTAATATGTAAAATTAGATATTTATGATGCTTCAGTTTAGAAATCTGTAAAATAAACATTTCTTATATAAAGTATATGTTATCAAACTAAAGCATTATGCATACATAAGTACTTCATTATCAAAGGCTGATTAGAAATGTTAATTACTACTGAATGTATAATACTATGTAAAAATATATCTTATCTTTATGTTATATCATATCTAGCTATTTAGATGTCTAATCTTAACAGAAAATATAAATGTTGGATAAAGATTCATTTATATCAACACATTGAAAGACAGTAATGCTCAGATATATAATGAATCACAATACTGTTATTAATAAAGAGCATCGAAATATAGCTAAGTACAGTATTTTGCTATCGTGAACAGTTTGGCTTGGTTGTTGCTCAAGTCAATGAAGGTTAAGGTTTGTTATGCTCTAGTCTAATCACTTCGCACATGAAGGTTAACTGGGATGGAACCTACAGTTTAAAGTAGACTCCAAACTATGAAGACCCAGAACCAAAATGGGAATCGAACCCATGAATTGGCAATTCCAAACATATAAACTCATAAGCAGTTTGGTTAGTTATGCCATGTTAGTTTTGTAATCAAATCCTATGAAACAAATCCAAATTTTAATAAAAGCTAAAGTTACTGTAAGCAATATGTGTTTATAATACATTTTCATCATTAATTAATGAACTGAGACTTTACAATCGATAAATGTTCAGTGTCGTGGCGCCAATCTAATCCTGTATGTGGTAGACATGGGCAATATCTGTGAAATTCTAATAAATGGTTTAGAAAATAAAACGCAAAGCTATGAAAAACTAAAAAAAAATCCCTTTGTGAATTCCTTACTCCCATGGAGTAAGATCCAAGAATCAATTATTACACATACATTTACATAGCTAGTATAACTACAAAAATTTCTCATTGATTTAATGACACTTCAAAATTTATCATATGATACTTACAGATAAAAAGAAAAAGCATCCATCATATTATTCTTTGATTGGCTTAACCAAAATATAAAATTAAAAACAAGGATCTATGAACACTTAAAACACTTAACTCTACATTCTTAAAAAAAAAAAAGCAGGCGCATTTATTTTTCTCAATAAAATGATTAAAATTATAAACATTTTTTTTTTTGGGGGGGGGGTATTTTTCCTACATTAATAAGAATATTTAAAATAAAAATAGTTTTATTAACACACTATACTATTTTATAATTTGGAAAAAATGGGAAAAATAGATTTAAGTAATAAATTAATAAAAAAATATATTTTTTACTTTTTACTATAAATAGTGCATAATAAAAAATACATAAAACTGGTTGAAATTGCATTTTTATTTCAATATTATTCTCAAAAATAAACACATGTTATCATATTCTAAAACCTAAAATATCACTTGTTTCCATATCTATTGAACACCTTTACAAAACTTATGTATTAATATCACTTTCAAATATTACTGATAAGGAACTCATGTAATACATCTATAATAAAATAAAAACTAGGTACAAATTAAGCTGAAAATAAAGAAAAACTAAAAGCAAAAGTTCTAATTTTTTTAATTTTAGTTTATTTTTTAAAATTTCACTTAAAACTTCATTTTTCATCATCCAAGAACATCTCTTTGCCAGAGAATCCAACTTTCAATAATTGTTAATTAAAATGTTAACAAAATAAGATTTCCAAAGCAGGAACAAAAAACTAAGACAAAAAGAAAATTACACAAAATCTTTCACTTTATATGCAAATGTATATGGACTGGCTGCAAAGTTTTATTAATATTCACTCATTGAACTTTGTTAACTATAATTACCAAGAATAGTATAATAAAGTAAAACATTTTCCCTTTATTTAGACTAAGTAATTTTAAGTGCACTGCATCCAAATTAATTTTAATTGTAAGAATAATTCAAAACTTAAAATATTGAATTCAGTTATATATTTAAAAAAAACAATAACTAAGACTTAAAAATTCTTTAACAAACTCAAATTCATTTGATGTTATTTCTTGAAGACCATAAAAATTAAAAGAAAAAAAATTCTGTAAACTAGGAGTTTAAAATAAAAATTTCCTTATTTCTAGAAACTGAGAAATTTAAACTGGCAACCACAATAATTTTGATATCAAAATTTTAAACTCACAGTAAGTACTTTTTAACTTATACTTGAATATTTTTATTAATTCATAACAGAAATGACAAAAAGATTGAAAACTAACAATTAGGTGCTATTGAAAAAATACTATTAATTCTAAAATATTCCTTATAAAATTTTTATTTCAGAAAATTAACAAAAATTACAAACAATACCTAGAATTAAATAGCATATTTAGTATTAATTTATAGGTACAAAAAATTATTTAAGTTAGAATTATGAAAATATTATAAAATTTTTATTTAAACAATAAACTAAAAATTTAGCAATTAAAAAAAAACTTCATGAATAAAGCATAATTTGTTGAATCCAAAATCTAAGAAAAATATTTTATACATAAATATATAAACTCTGTAAAAGGAATTATTTCTGATATTTATGCATAAAAATGTTATTAAAAGAGTGCTCATGAAAAAAAACAATAAAAAACATTTTCAGAAAACAAGAATCTTTAATAATCTTTGAATTTCCTCCAGCTGTTAAAAAAATTTAGTTTACATAAACACTCAAAACTTAAACATCATTCCTATTCTCATTTAAAAAATTTATTCCTTTATTATTTACATTCTTCCTTAATTTCTAAAATTCCTTATTTACAATTTAAACACAGTAAAATCTAGATTTTTCTAATTTTCTAGTAAAACACTAGTATTAATAAGTGACAAGACAAAATTATAAAAGAAACTAAATCTAAAATGTAATTTTAACAAGTCACTTTAATCTCAATAATAAGCTTAAGTAGCTTAAGGCTTGAAAATTTCAATGTATAATTTCACAAGAGATTTAATCATGGAAGATTATAACAGCTGTTAGTAGAAAATAATGCAATAATTCTCCGGATAGTTCTGCGATTATCAAGTTCTTAGAACATAGATTTCAAAAAGCTGCAACTGATTTTACATTAATCCCAGCTATGAAACCTCAAACATCCAGAATTTCGCAGCATAATTTGGAAATTAAACAATTCCACATTAATCTCGAAGTTGAAGAATTTACATTTAATTAAAGAACTTACATTTAAACGTTTCAGAAGACAAAGACCAGTTCTTGGTACAAGAAAAGTTGTTAAAGTCAATATTCTATTTCAATGTTTGTCACTCAATTATAATTTCTTTGAACACATGTGGCTAATTAATTTGGGACACAAAATTTAAAGTATAATTCAGTGCACTGAAAACACCTTAATATATTTTCTGCTTCTGATGGATTTGTCAGTCCCACATACTACACAAACATTATTTCTGAAAACAATGTTGCTATATCTGTTTTATAGAAAATTTTTTATAGTGTATGACTAAATGCAATTTCATGCTTGCTTTGATAAACACAGCATAGATATTCTACAAGTCATTTACAAATTTTTTTCTATTAAAAACGATTTAGTTTCATTTAAAAATTATACAAAAAGTAACATATTATATTAGAATAAACAATGATATTAATACTTTTTGTAATGAGCAACCCAAGATGAATAATACAAAGTCCTAAAATAAAACATTCATATGAACAAAAATAAGAAAGTTAATAACATTTTTGCATTCTCTATTCAATAAATATATTAAAATGGCAACTTTAATATAATGCAGCAAACATTGAAAAGCAAGAAGACTCTCTAATAGCCTAAATATAAGCTAAAAAAAAATAAATAAAATAACCATACCTTACAGTTTTTCCACCAAAATTTTCTTTTTAGTTTTCCTGCTTGTTGTTCAAATTGTGATGCTCCTTGTTGTAGTGCATCTAAATAAAAAAAATTGAAAAATCCCATGTCAGAACACTTAATTTTAAAAACATTTGCAGTGTATTTCCCATAAGAATAATATTCTGAAACTATTGCAATCAAGTTATTCAATAAGTAGGAAAATATTTAATAATAAAAATTTATTTTTAATTTTGTTTAAGATATAAATGAAAGTTGTGTACACAATATTTTTTATTTTGTTTTAATCATAATTAGCGTAACATTTTATGAACTCAAATTTAAAGGTTTTAATTTGTCTTTGCCCAACAAGCTGATTTTTTTTTTAAATTTTTTTTTTCAAATTGAAATGAATTTATATATAAAAAAATTATAATAGAAAACTTAAAAATACAAAAACAATTTACATATTAGTTTTAATAAAGAAAGTTTTTAATTACATAATATTCCATTTCATGTTTTATTAATTTAGCAAATTGTTTTGACATTGTAACACAGAAAGTAATATTAATAAAAAGCATTCAGGATACTAACATAGATTAGTTTCCTCAATATAGAAAGAGGTTACCTGCACGATCATCCAATTCCGATAATTTCTGATCTCTTTCCAAGACTTTTTCCACATTTGTACGCATGATATCCACAACCTAATCAAAGGTTAAGATGATCCAAAAGCGCAGCATAAAAAATGAATAAAACATTTAAAGTACAATACAAAGAATGAACTTGGTATAATATTTGGAATTTGATAGTTACAAATTATATATAACACATATTAGATTTCCTTAAAATACATTTTCATAATAATTTAACATTGGACAATTTTAATTAGCTTTCAACACATAAAATTCAATTGTCAAGTCTAAAAATACTTACTGATGATAAATACCCTTACAATACATTTAATATGTCATTATTCTTAATGGCTCGTTTCCAATGCTTAGTAAATGAATAAATCTTCATTTAGAGACGCAGTAAATTCTTCATTATAAATTAATATAAATCTATCTTCAACTCAATAAAAATTTACAGCTGTTCTTAAGGTAACATAAGAAACAAAGCAGACAAAGTTTGAAGTATACAGGGAAAAATTTGCTTTAATTTCTATCTTGCAACACAAACAATTTAGATAAAACAAATGTTTTTTCTTCCTCCAAAAATTTATGAAAAAATATATAAAATATTGTATATTCTGAAAACTATTTTAGCCTAATTCTTATATTTTTTAAAAACAGATTACATTTGTTCCTCAGAGTAATTTAAAAAGTAAAATCATATAAATTTTTTAGAATATCCATTTCATACTATAATATCAAATAAATAAACAATTATAAAACACAATAGATCATTTAATACTTTAATAAACTGTATACAAATCTAATAAAACATTAATCTCTTTATTATTTTATATATCCAGTAATAAGTTTTAAAATTTAGATGCATTTGTGAAATTAAATTGCTTTCAATTTTTAGTATTATCTCAGATACTACTGCATTACTCAGAAAAAAAATTAAATCAAAAACAAGAGTATTCAGTCTTAATGATTAAAGAAACATGAACACAAAAGAAAACATTTCAGACAGTTTCACAAAATTGAAAAAGGAAAGAGAATAAAAACAAAGCAAAATTAATGTAGTACAGTAAATTTTAAATTGGTTCTAATAGCAGGAAAACTAACATGTGAATGTAAAAATATATATAATGCGTAACCATCAAATTTATTATTATTGCCTAATAATGCTTTTTACACCCCAAAGAAACAACTTTTGCTCAAGATAAATGGGTGAACAACTCGCAATTAATAGTTCAAAAACTACATGTTCACGATGTAACCAAGTTCATCCTTCTGTTCAAAATTCATTCAATTTCTCACCTGCTCGATCATCCAATTCTGAGAGCTTCTGATCACGTTCCAGAACTTTTTCAACATTGACACGCATAATTCCAACAACCTAATAATTCCAACTATTTTATTTTCTGACTCACTTCAATGTCAATCAAATAAATGGTATATTTTGTTGATATTTATTGACTCAAAATTCATTCAAGTAATTTGAAAAAAATTTAATACACAGTGTACATCAGAAAGCTCATTTCATTATCACAATTATCTTATATGTGAACTTACTTTAGTATATAATATTGGCAAATTTAAACTTTCATTTTCCTATATAATCAATGAATATAATATCAAGTGAAAGTGAAACATCTAATTAAGGTGAGAAAATGTGCATTAAAAGTACATATGCAAGGATGCATGGGGGGTTTACAAGATTCAATCCGCTTTTTATAAATGAAACTATCAAGATTACCTTTTAATGTTCTAAATGCATTTTATGTTAAAGAATAGATAACATATGGATATTAGTATAAATAATTATCAAAGAACACTTACTATTCACTTTTACGCAAATATACATGATGTGTTCACTATAAAAGTTTCAATGGCACTTAAAGGCATTACATCTTAAAGATTTTCTGTCTTTTTTACTGAGGAAAATGTGCACCTTTTCCTTTGTGTAAATTTTCTTTTATCTTTCTTTGTAGCTCACTTGACTCATTTGATGAATAATGATCAACAATCAAACATACATTTTTTGCATTTCCAATGTTTCTTGGTAGTTTTAGACTAATATTGTGAGAAGCAGTTCAAACATTTTATTCTACTTTGTTATTTTTGCGAGTACATAAGTTTCAAGATACAAAGTTTTCCTTTTTACACAAATCTATGTTATTGTGAGAATCAGTTCTTTTGAAGAAGATTTGATTGCTAAAAAGTTTATCTTGATTCATTTATTCTTTATCAGAAACATCTCTAAGCATAGTTTCAAGATATTTCATTTCCTCCTTGAACAAAAACTGCTTCTTTTATCACAAAAAAAGAAAACTAACTAAAATCAGATTGCATAAGTGCAGGACCTATAATATCCTAACATCAAAAATAAGAAAATGAAAATTCTAAAGTGCAGAAATTCTTATTAATAGAAAGCATTTGACCTTGAATGCAGCTACCGATGGTTTGGATGACTTTTGAAAAAAGTGTGTTTCTACATAATGTTTTAATAGGGACCAGGTTTCTAAGACCCAAAACGCCTGTTCTCAGATTAAAGCATCGCGCATAAATGAGAAAAAATATCAATGTAGCTAATTTATATATAAATCCAGTAATAAAATACTTAAATGAAATTTTAAAAAATCTATATGTAACCAAACTACACTAAGCTTCTGAAACACTGCTACACATCACAAAAAATTCTTGAAGTTGCTGACAGTCATAAGTATTCAAGACTTAAATAAATTCCAAAGAAGCAATAAGTGAAAAATACATAAACTATTGAAGATCATATTAGTATTTATATTCAAACACTAACGAAGTAATAAAACCTTGAGAAATAATGCTCAGCATGTAAATCCACAATTTTCCCCAAAGTAAGCAAATTAACAGTTTAATGTAAATTATATTTTAATTCTATCATTCAAGTTAAAAATTTTAATTCCAGAGTAAAATGGTTTTATTCAAACTTTTTACAATAATTTAAAATGTAAATATCATACTTCAGATAATCTGTTATTGTTCCGTTTTTATTTTTGAAGGACATAAAATCAGAAATATTTTAAGGGATTTAAGAAAGTTTACATATCATTTAAATTTAAATATACACATAAAATAAGCAATGCAATGAATAAAGAAATAAAAACAAAATAACTATCAATTTCTTAGATTTACCAATAGAATTTTGTAATAATAATCCAATGATATTACAAAGTTTTTTAATTATTTTTTATATGATGACTTCCAGTAACTTTAAAATGGTTTGTCCCTACTTACGTATTAGCCCATTAACCGTATCTGCGAAAAAGTATGTATGCTATTTAATGATAGAATTTAATACCACATAAAATACAAATTAAATTTTTATATATTTACTACTCAAGATAAGTAAATTTCTCCCCATTTTAAAAAAACATTAAAATTTGTAAATTCTGATAATATACTTATAATATACTGATAATATACTATATTTTTTGTGTTGCTAGCGAAAATTAATAAGTACCATTTTAAGGTGAAAAAGATCGACTGGATAATAAGTACCATTTTGTCTTATTTTATAATGTATCACATGAATATGTCCATAATACAAAGAAAAAAAATAAATGTTATTTAACTTTAAGAAATAATATATTAATGAAAACTTTTTAATGAAATCCACTAGATATTGAAACTATGTCACCTGAAAAACCCCAAATATGTAAAGCATTGGAGCAAAAACTACGTGCATCATTAACAGGAGAACAATATTTTTTATGAAAAATTAATAAAATAAATAGCATTAATAAAACAATTTTTTTATATCTATCATTCTAACCCTTTTTTATATAATGACCTTTTGTAGATATAGTCATCTTAATAAATTCTTTTAATCTAAAAAGTATCAAAATATAAAATTTTATATTCATGCAAATATCACAAAATTTGAGTAAATTTTTGAGTATAAATTATCGACATACCTCATCTACTTGTGCTTGTGTGTGTTGCAACCGTTTGGATGCTGCAGTTTGCTGGGGATTAGGTGGCCTGGAAGGAGGTGCAGGTCCTTCATTTCCTTCTGTGGACCTATCATTATGATTCAAATTATTAACATTTGCATAGACATTTATAAAATAGCTTATAATTTATATTCATAAGTAAATCATAATAAAGGATTTTAATAAGAATTAAAAATTTATTAACTAGATCACACCGCTAAATAGTAGAGAAGCATACAGAGGGTAAAATTCGCCAAGAATGGGATAAATTGCGCCAGCCTGGTTTACCGGTTCGGATTATGTAGGTATGAAGTGCTTTTCGTTTTACATGCGCGTTTTGTATGTAACCCTTGAAAATATTATAGAATAATCTTGAAGCATTGAGTTTCAATATTCGATTTTTGGAATTTTTGTATTGCTTGCAAAAATTAATAAGTATGGATGAGGATATATTGACTTTACGTTTTTGCAGAGTACATATGGAGAAAGAATCATCAGGAAAACATAAAAGAAGATTTTTTAGAAGCGATAAAAACGGCAAATGCGACGAAAAGTAACGATTTGGAGATTAATGAAGATTAGGTGAGTTATTTTGTTTTTATTACAACTTTATTCATATTTAAAAATTAAAGTTTTTATAAAAATGAATGTTTATTAATTAAATGAATGTTTAAGTTGTGTGTATTGTGTTTTTCATGTTAGTGTTAGAATGTGCCGCCTACTTAAATTTCTTTAATATGGGCGTAACTGCTCATTATATTAAAATTCGAGTTTAAACAAAAAATAAAATTTGTTAACATTTGAAATGTAGTTTTATTGTTCGGTTGCCACTGTAGTAGGTAGCGCTACACTGATGTTTTTTTAAGATGGGCGCCATAGCTCGGTATATTAAAAATCAAGTTTAAATAAAAAATTGAAATTTGTTAACGTTCAAAATTTAGCTTTATTGCCCAGTTGGCACTGTAGTGGATAGCTCTACATTGAAGTTTTTTTTAAGGTGGACGCCATTGCTCGATATATTAAAAATTTTGTTTCTGTTTATTAGAATTTTAAAACTTCGACAGTATTTAGTTAAAATAAAATATTCAAAATTTTAACATTTAGAATTTGGAAAAAATGAGCGATTTCAAAGCTGAAGTTCGAACGCGATGGTTATTGGTTGAAGGCTATCACAGGTAGTGACGTAATTTAGGTTGGCGACAGAGCTGTAGAGTACTTGGCGTGAAAATTTCAAATCGTGCCAATCCTGTAAGGGTCTGTCGTCATTTACCGCGCATGAAAACCTTAAATCAAACACTGAATTTTCATGATTACAAAAAAATTTTTAGTTCTAAAGTTTCAATATATTTTTTCTATCTTAACAAAATAAATGTACTTAAAAAGAAACAACAAAAAAAAATATTTCAATTTTAAAACTTATTATTTATAACATAAAGAATTATTCTACTTATATATTTAAAAAAAGGAAGATATTATAATAAAGAAATACCTATTATTAATATTATTAATACCTATTATTAATATATCAGCTTAATATAATACACGGAAAGATACATCTTTTCAATAATCAAGTAGCACTCAAAAATATTTATATAGATAGCAAAAAGTTTTTTTAAATTCCTTAAATTTTTCTAACCAAGAAATCCAACAAATAATCAAAGAAACAATCTATATTTTTAAACAATTATTCATTTGAACTCATGTTTGTCGAAAAGTAAAATACATTTTAAAAGTAATTAACAAGTTTAATTTTTTAAAATTTTGATTAAAATGGCATTTAAAATTCTAATTAAAATCATTTTTACAAGATAACAAGTGCAAAAGTAAGATAAACCTTTAAGAAAGCATCTTGTAAAAGATAACAAATTAGTTTACTAATAATAGTTTAAGAAATGTTACTTTTATTTAATATAATTTTAAGAAATTAAGTTTAGCATTTCATTAAGAGTATATATATTAAAGACTATAAATTTATTTAACTTTATACCCAATGAAATATTTGAGTTTTTCATAATCGAAATTCTAAGATAATTTAATATAATAGAAGAGAATATGATACATTTTTGTTTAACATTCTAAACAGATCAATCTTTGAATAATTTCTTCAACTAAAAGTTAGTACTTAATACATACCTATTGTACATTCTTAATAATGTACATAGATTTCAGAGCATTTTTAAAAACTACACTAATTTTAAAATTTATGACTCTGGATTCAATGCTTTTTTATAGTATCTAAATTAAATATATTTGTGCAACATGTGCGCTAAAGTTAGAAAATACAAACTTGATAATTAAAATTACTTATGACAGGAAAGCATAATTCTGTCTTACAAGTGACATTGCTAAGTTAAGCTCTTTACACAGACAAAAGGATTATGTTTACATACAATCTTTTCATTAGAAAATACAAACAAAAATATAACACTGAGAGCCATAGCAATTAAGTAGCTTTATGCCCCTTCCCATAAGAACAAAGTGAATTGATATTTTTCCTGGGCATTGATTGGAAAGGTGATCACATTCACTGGGCTGCTTAATTAACATCACTTGATTGTTGGGGCTCCAAGGATTATAGATATGTTCAGATTAATCTCATTTTCAGAGTCCTTTTGTTAATATGGCTGGATGTGCTTAGCGACAAGATGTGTATTCCAAATTGTTAACCTTGCCTGCACTGCTATGCAAATATGTATAACAATGATAAAATTAATAAACCAGTGAGAAACAGAACTAAGAACTGTCTGATGAAAAAAAAAAGAAGATAAATTTAATGATGACACCTAACAGAAAACTATTACAATAAAGTGTTATTCCACATAAGTATTTTTTTATCTTGCTCTTATAATCTCAAGCAACTTGGTTCACGAGTCCCCAACAGGTAACAATGAGTAGCAGTTTCCAGCTTTGATGTGAAGAACTAGTCAGCCAGTGACCATCATGATTAAAAAATATATATTTTTCAATAAGAATAAAAGTAAGAACTTAAATTTTCCTTCGTAAGTAACAATACTACTTTAAAAGCAATAAGAAACATAATTCTGATTCTGACCTAACTATTTTAATTTTAAGACAGTCATCATGAAAGGCAATTACAATTTAAATTATTTTAATTGTAAGAAATATTTATTTTCCCTGCAAATATTTTTAAGAGGTGGAAAAATTTTAATTGTTCTTACATGTTATATAAAAATAAAAGAATTCAGAGTTCTCATACGACAAAATAAATATGTATTTAAGTTTTTTAATAAGCATTCAATACAAGAATGAATAGTGATAGCATAATTACTCATTTAAAAAATAAAATACTTTTAAATAACAAATTAACTTTTATAAACAAATTTACAATTTAAGTGTATTAAAATTCTGTAAAAGAATAAATGTAGTAACAAATTAAAAGTAAGCACTATAATAAGATTTTGTTTGCAACTCAACAATTATTTCTTTGCAGATGAGAGTTAATTAAACAAGCAGCAGTTTAAAGTAGATTCTGATGTCCAAGGAGGAATTCAAACCCACAAACTGCTAAAGCCAATAGGATTAACCATTCAGATAACAACACAGCAGATAAAACATTGAAAAAAACAATCAGATAAATTAAAGAATATTTATTTTATAATACACAATAAATACAAATTCTTTAACTTAAGTTATTCAAAATAAAAAATCAAATATAGAAAAAAAAAATAAAAGGTATTAACAATGAAAAGATGCAAAATTTCATAAGTTTTTAACCTCATAAAAAATTTCCACACACACACACACAAAGAAAATTATAAACAGTAATCTTTCTGTAATGTTTACTTTCTTAAAGTGAACAAGCACAACCGCTTGAATCTAACATTTCAGTTAACATTCAAAGTAATGTATACTATAGAATGTAAACATTTGCAGTACATAACTTTTTTAATTCTCTAACAAAGTAGATACTTTATAATAAGACATTCCCCTAATTAAATAATAACATATTTTAGATGTTTTCAAAAAGAACAAAAAAAAAATTCTTTGAATTGTTATCAGAGACGAATATAAAATTGACAGATGAAATGTATTAAAACAAAGTTTTCCCCAGAGGGAAAAAATCTCATCAGTTTTTTTTTTTTTTTTTTTACTTTGACAAAGTATGATCAATAAATTCTATATAATTTATTCCAGTTAATTTTTAGAACCTAATCAAAACCTTAACTTAATCAACATATGTATAATAGTTTTACTTAATTAACATACATATACATAGAATACTATAAATGCATGAAAAGTTATAAGAAAAAATACACCACAAATCATGAAACAATGTCTTTTTAGTAATCTCTTTTGCTAACAAAATACAATGATTTGTTTTCTCCCTCCTGCATCTAAATCTCCTTTCATCGATAAAAAATATAATAGTCTATCAGCTTTTGTATATATGCAAAGACAGATTCATTATTTGTTTAGATACACATTTTTAATATTTGTTAATTAGTTAACTGTGAAGTTTATCATAACCTTTATATTCACTTAAAACTAATATATACTTTGCAAATAAGTTTAAGGTTTACAGATACTTTAATATTTTAAAATTCACAATTTGTATAATTTTAAAAAAAAAAAAACACGAATAAAATTTTTTAGATTTATTAAATTTTAGTTTCATTGCTAAATCACAAAAATAAAAAGTTTCACTATTAATATTACGTGCGTCAGAAGCTTGATATTCACACAATTCTTAGAAATATATCATTTCCAGTAAAATGTCCAAATATGATTCAATCTTGACAGCCAGTTGAGACTGAATTCTTAAATAAATATTATTATTTAATTTAATAAATAAGCATCTAATAATCTTAAAAAATAATAAAATAGTTTAATTGTGTTAATAAACATTTAAATATTAATTCAAATTTCAAAAAATACGATGCCTAAAAAGTAAACTTAACAGTGGTGAATAATACCAAAATTTAAAACTTTTTCAAGTAAACAAATATAAAACCGAAGACATTATTATTTTTATAATAATTATCAAATGCCATTATATTTAAAACAACTTAATTACCATCCCATTAATTAAAACAAAAATATTCTTACATTATCTTTAGTTACAGATCTCGAGGAAAAAAAATAAAGCAACAATTATCCGGGTGTCTGTCTTCCCATGAGTCATTCACTTATCGTATTTTACACAGGTTAAGGAAAATTTATTTCAAAAGGAATTTTTATTCAAAACTTAATCAAATTGCATGATTAGTACTTACATATTGTTGGTATCAAATTAAGCTCTTGCAAGTATAAATTTTCCAGAAAAAAATAATTAGTTCCAGTTTCTGAATTAAGAATAACTATACCTATGGCGGTGAACGTCGCCCACTAACTTAATTAAAATAAAACAAAGTCATTGCCATTTTCGTTACAAAATGTAAAACTAAAATCAATTATTATTTTACTTTCTCAATCTATATCTCTTTATATTATTTTTGACTTATTTATGGTGTTTTTATACTATATAAAAGAAACTTATATCATTTATTCTTTTCACATTGTGCATAATTATCTTATAACATGGAGTGTAAATTATTCACTGTAACCATGAAAAATAACAGCTTTCAGTATGATTTTGTTTTGATTTCAAAGTATGGTTTAAATCTTTATAATTGACATTTTCAGTTATTGATAAAAAAAAATTTTATATTGTAACAATGACTTCTAGAGGTTTATCTGAAACACATAAACTGAAGCAAAATTTAGAGGAACAATTAGATAGATTGGTAGCTCAACTTGCTGATTTAGAGGAATGCAAGTATGTGACTTGACTTGCTGATTATAGTTAAATTATTGACAGGAAGCTCAGAATTTTTATTCAATCTTTTTTTTTTTCCGTGCCGTATTTTACAACTCTTTATTACGAAATTCATCTTTATAAAAATAAGTTTTTTATTATAATTTTAAGCTTTTTCAAATAGACTATTATTATGTTTTTTCAACTTAACGATTGCTTTAATCATGTTATAAAAAGTAACCGGGCTAAATGCATACTGAATGTTCTTTTTATTAATTTAAATAATTCTGTCAATTTCTGAAGTAACGAAATCAAATTAATCTGTTCTTTATATTATTATCTTTAATTTATATTTATTTATCTTTAATATTTATATATTGAAAAGGAAAGTACTCAGTCGATCATAAAACCTCTGCACAGCCAATACCTTTTAAGTAAAGGAATTCAAATGGGAAAATAAGCACTAAATATACAATAAAATTAAAATAATTATTCACAATTGTAAAAAGTCTCATCAAGGATTTTTTTTTAAGTACTGTAGATTTAAGCAGTTGATTAAAATTGAAATTACTTACATTCATTTTATATGACTTAAAGCATAATAAAATACATTTTGTGGTACAGTTTTAAATGGAAATCAGTTTAAAATTTTGCTAATTTTTTTTTTAATTATCAAGAATAATGTATACTAATCCAATAAATTACAACAAGAGATATATTTTTACTTTTATTATTATTATTCTAGTAGTATTCAAGTATTTATATTATGTTCACTTAATTGAGCAAAATTATTTAATATCAGTTACTTTGCTATCAAACAAAGCTACTGTTTTCACTTTCAAAACTATTAAAAATCTAATTTTTTATTTCTATTAGGAGGTTTAAATTTAGAAAAACAAATTGATATATAGTTGATCATAAATGCTGTGGCATTTGTATTTGCCCATAGTTAGAATAATTATATTTTTAAATGAAATACACATTGAATCTAAGAAAATAATGATTACTATTACTATCAATACCGAAAATTTATTAAAACAATTAGTTTTACTCTTGTAATGTAATAAAAGACAATCATAAATATAAAGAAATTTTAAATCTCAAACAAATTGTAATGTTACCATTACTTTAAATTTATATGAGAGAAAGAAATTAAGAGTATAGAAATAATACTCTTTATTCTTTTATCTTCTAATAATATTTGATATATTCATGTTGAAGATAGTTTTAAGAGAGCAAAATCTTGATTTTAATCCCCCCCCCCCTTTTTTGGTAAGAAAAGGTTTGGCGTGCAAGGAAATAGAAAATTAAATAATATAGTGATAGATTTTTATTCATGTAAAATATGTATCTTAATATTTAATTATGTTGTATATTATAATTGTCAAATTTTTCTTATTATATTTATTGAATCTAAAATGAATATATTGAGAAAATTATTTTGGCTTTTGTGTAGTATTAAGAGGTTTAGTAATTAAAAAAGTCTTTATATTTTGAGCATGGTTAAAAATCTTGTTTTATACCATTTAATGGAGACTGATCTAGAACCAATGCAGAATGCAGGCATTGCACTGGAGTGCCACTGGATGCGAGGCATCTCTTCAACTTTATCTCAGTTGCCTCGACCCTCCTCAGCATTGACCCCAACTACTGCCATGACACCCTCTATATCAAAGAAGCGGAAGATGTGGCCAGGGCAGTGCTCCATTTCTTTGGTCCCATTTGACTTGTCTTTTTTTTCCCCCTTTCTTTTTCTTTGCACTTGTTACACGACAACAACAAACAATAGAGAAATAAAATCATTTTCCATTTTGTAAAAACTTTTGGATTTCTTAATGTGGCTATCGTTAAAAAAAATATTAACTACAACAGTAACAATATTTTATGATAAGATAATATCCATGACAGAAATTCTCGTTTATCACTATCCTCTTGTCTGTTCATGACACTAGTTGTATTCATATGGAAGATGGTTGATTTTTCAGACAAAGAAAGCCATTTTGCAAATGTTTTAGATAATATCTAAAAACTTGATGGTAAAAATTTGCCTTACAGTCACCCTTGGGAAAATTTTCAAAACGATGCCAAGGGTTACCATATGACGAAATTCTGATAGGGGGAAAACGGCAGGAGGGAAATGGCCGGAATACTGACAAATATTTCATACATTGTTGGTATATAATAATATGCTCAACTAATTTTACAAAATTAACAAAAAACGCAGATTTATAGATTTCAAACATCAATTGAAAAATAATAAAGTTGATATGTTAAATTATCCATAAAATTTTTTTATTAAATTTTATTTTAATGATTGCCAAATTTATCGCCATAAAAAATCATGCTAAGAGTAGCCATACAGTAAATCTGATCCAAAATTAAAATAAAAATTAGTTCAGAGTAAAAGATTTATTCATTTCAAATCATATAAGTGTTAACTTGAATTCTGATATATATCAGAATTCAAGTTTTTTAGTTTTTTAGATATTCAAATTAAAGTTTTTTAGGGCTTTAGATAGATTAAAGTGATTTACTTTTGCAAATAAAATATGGATTTTGTAAAGTAAAAAATGCAGTCTGTAAAAAAACTTTTTCATGTCTTGGTCATGTATGTGACTACTAAATATGATCTGGATATTTTATGTCTAAAAAAATAATTAAAACACAATTTCTGATTTGATGAGGTGCATTTTGATTAAAAATAAATTAATAATCAGTAATAAATACAAAATAGATTTTTTAAACCAAATATTGATGAGTTAATTAGAACAAACTTTTGTCATACCTTAAAGGTAAGATTTCAAAATATT
Source organism: Latrodectus elegans (assembly GCA_030067965.1). Lineage (NCBI taxonomy): Eukaryota > Metazoa > Arthropoda > Arachnida > Araneae > Theridiidae > Latrodectus > Latrodectus elegans. Next base: position 41,555,701 of record CM057821.1, on the reverse strand, counting down.
TGCAGGGTATTTAAAATGCACTGTATTATTAAAACCAAGCATCTGACTTAAAAATAAAGTTAAGTATGAGAAAGATCACACTTTTTTCAGTATAAAAGAAGTATTTGCTACCTTAATCTTTAAAAAAAAATTTTTCTCCCCTGGTTTCAAATTCTGTGGAATGACCCTATAACTTTAACTAAGTCATGTTAAAAAATTTTGTTTATCATATTAGTATAATGTTTGTTCTATGAATTTTATAAATTTGTTAAATAATATAATTAATATTATAAAATTATTATTTAAAATTAATAAAAGATATTCAAGAAATTTTATTTGCAAATATATACTTTTTATGATATTTATAATTAAATTACAATATTTGAATGACTAAAAGAAATACTTGTTTTTTTAAAGTGGATTAAACTTTTTTTCAAAAATTTATTCTAAAACTTGATTTTATTTAAAATATATGATATACCTCTTTATAAAGGAATACTTGTGTTTATAATAATTAATAACATTTTTAATTAAAAATTTTTTTAAATAATTTGATGAATTTCTTAAACAAGAAAATAAAATAACCGAACATTCATCTTGTTCACTTGATCTGGTTGTTATTGATTTATATCTGAAAAGGAAAAAAATGGATAGTTTTTATTCCAAAGATAAAATTAAAGAGACTTGTAATTTTTTTTCATAGATTTCATAAAATTGAATGATTTTAGGCTACTTAGATTACAACTTAACAAATTGATCTTGAGTTTTGGAAAATTCACTTAAGAAGATGAGTTAATATTTGAAGGAATTATTTTTAATGGTTCTGTATTTTTTTTTATATATAAGTTTAAAAATTTAGGTGTAGCTCAAGATTTTCAAAACTCCTATTGTATAATTTACAAAAAAGATAGCTTCAATTATTTTCAAACAAATTTTTAAAAAAATGCTTCATTTAATAGAAAATAAAGTACTTAAGTAAAATTTTCATTTAGTATCTAGATTTTTTCGTGCATTTCTCTTTATCTAGAATATGCTTTAAAATGTATTCTAATTTATTTCACCGTTATTTACTTACCTCAAAATTTATTTAATTTATATATATATATATATATATATATATATATATATATATATATATATATATATATATATGTATGTATATATATATATATATATATGTATGTTCACAAGTTTAAGAAAATAAGATTTTCAGTACAAAATATTAACACACTCCTTAATTATTTTTACATACATCCCAATATATTTATATTTATCAATAACATTGATTGATTCTTATAATATTTGGTGAATGATTCAAAGTATTTGTAGAGCCAAATAATATTGACATAAATCTTTATAAAATATCAAATGTTTAGATAAAATATGCATATTCTGTATTTATTTGTGTCATATTGACTCATTTATTATTGAAGTTATTTATTTAACACTTGCAATTATGAGTTCAGAAAATAAATAAACTTCATGTAAGTAGAAGGTTAACTAGTCCAAATTAAGGTTTTTCACCTTTAGATTTTGCTGTAATCTATTTGCACAAAAAATATGTACATAAATATAAATTTTTAATTAGCTGCACATGCAAGAAAAAAGAAAAATCATTCCTGTTTTGATTTGAAATTTGTATTTCGTAGATAAAAAGCTAGAAAATTTTATTTGAAATATAAAATTAATTACAAAAAAGCATTTATTCAAGGATCAATTATTTTACTTAATATAAAATTAATCCTAAATGTAAAATCAGGAAGTATACTCTTCTAACACCCAAAATGCAACACTGAGAAAGGTCAGAGATATCAATCAAAATTTATTAGGCAAATAACCATTATACAAAAATTGAATGATTGAAATTGCAGCCTCTTGTGAAGTGTGAATAACAACAAAGTATAGTTAAGTTAATATAGCCGGTATTGTTGGTAATGACTGCTACCGGATACATTCTTGAGGTATAACAACCCTCATTTATTTGCTATAACAGTGGATGGTGTAACTTGGGCTAGTTTTACAAGATAGGGTGTTCTGTTTCCAATTTGTGATAGATCAGGGGAACAAGCAGGTTAATGAAATAAAAAAATTTTTTATTAACGGCAAGTAGTGGATGATTAACCCTTCATCACAACTAGGCCAGAAACTGCTACTCATTTATTGTTACACGATGGACACTTGTTTCTTCTCAGTGCAAAGTTGTTCAAGTCACTGAGGCAAGTAGCATTACCTAAGCCATACCACCACAATCTGTTGGTAAGGTGCCCCCCTCCTCTACATTTATACATCATCTCAGAAGAACAAGCAGAGAAACACAGAAAGGAACATTCAAACCTGTGACCAACAGCTTAAGAGTCAGGAATGCTAACCATTCAACTATCAGTCAGAGATTTCTCTTAACCTTCATTACCATATGTAGCACACACTATATAAGAAAGAATTCTTATATGGTGTAGGCCACATGTGAGCATGCTTTCTTCTTTTTTGTGTGAGTGATGACAAGTGCAGAAGATATAGGTATGCAGGCCAGTAGTTGTAATACATCAGATGTATTGCTGGTTATTCAGTGTACTGACAATGAGTACTAAAATGAGGTAATAAATTTTAATATTGCTCTAAACTATTATATTGCTTGTATGATCAATGTGGCTATGTTCATAGTGCTACAGTTCAACAACCTCACATCACTGCCGATTCAAATATGACTCTTAGAATTTGCATGCAGAAGCAAGATTTGTCTGTAAAGATAATATCATTTCATTCTGTTGTACATGTTCATCATTCATCACACCATAAAAATGCAAATGTCTGGATTTAAGTCAAAGTTAAATGAAGGAATGATGCTCTGTGTGCATTCCACTCAGCAGCAAATAACATTGAATGGTACAAGCAAACATCAAATGATGCTTAACAAACTGAATATTGTACTATGGTTTCTAGTATGGCTGAGTGAACCATGACTGCCCTGTGCACAGTATATATATATATATATATATATATATATATATATATATATATATATATATATATATATATATATATATATATATATATATATATATATATATATATGTTTGTCAGGCAGCCCAATACAATCTTGAAGCAAACAAAAAGTTACTTCCTGCAGAATATTCCTAGCTGTGACATCAAAAAGTCCAGTGCAAGTGAAGAGGTCAGATCATAAACAGCTATCAAATGTATATAAACGGCAAATCAAAGAATCTGTCAAACTTAAATGGTGAAGGGTTTTTGCTGATAATCATGTCCAATACTAAGGTGGAAATTTGACACAACCACAGCTTTGTCGAGGCCACGCAGAATAGGTTTCGTTAGAAAGAGAGAGCAAAGAAGCTTACTCTTTCCCTCTTGTGAACACCTTGTAAACATTTTCGCGGTTAGAAGCAAAATTTCTTCTAATAAGATTTTTAACAGTATGCTACTCTAAAGCTGGACAAGATTTCTGTAGATTTGAGCTAGCCTTTGGCAAATCATCAACTTTGTCATTACTAATAATGCTGCGGTGGCTAGGCATCCACTGTAGCACATCATGACGTCCCTTTTCTTGTAGGAAACTAATAGCAATCTAACAGTGATAAACAGACCTAATATTGCTAGGCGTTATTGATAAGAGTGATTTGATGGTGGTCTGAAAGTCAATAAAAAATACTGTGTTGCCCCGACTAACTTTCCTGATTTCTTCAAGAGCCGACAACACAATAGCCACTTCTCCATCGTGGCTGTTATAGTATTCCCCTAGAGCCTGGCAAAGCTTGACACTTTTATACTCTTGCACCAGCATTTCTAATGGCATCCTCAGCTGAACTATCTGTAAAAACATCAAACTAATTAGATGGTGGATAACGAGCTCACCTGGGGTCAGGGTAGACATCCACAGCTCAAAATCAGTGGAAACCTTCTTACTAATAGTGAATGTCAGATCTAGATGTCAATCAGCTCGATAAATATGATTTTAAAAGATGGAGGGGTCTAAACACAGGATCTCTATCAGCATGTGCTACCTTAAACCTCTTGGGTAATGCGTACAATTCATCATCCGTGTTATGCAACAAGGTGGGTGTAATCAGTCCCATCACTCTGCCATTCCCTCCTGCATCCAGTGATAACAGATCTGCATCAAAGTTTTATGATTTCTTCAACACAATCACCAATTTCTGTGAAATTTGATCTTCAATAACTATAGGTATTTCTGTACTTTTTTAGGTATTTAGATTGACAACTTTTTGTTTCTCATTATATCATGCTTGCTGGTTGCATTAGTCACCCTTGATATGCATATGCTGTGTAATGCTAATGATTTTCGTATCTCATATCTGCAAATGTGTGATATAAATTTCACATGATTGCATTTTTCTATCAGGCTGTTGTTATCTCGGGTGGTGACCTGCATATTATTTTTCCTAGAATTTTTTTTGTGACAAAATCAATGAATTTGAATCATCAATAAAATGTCATTAAGGGTTAAGGACTAAATAAAGAACAGTGTGATATGTCATTTAGTGTAGCTGCTCTATATCTTTAAATATTACATACCACAACAAGATATTTGCTATAAACTTTTTATTGTGGGTTTTATAATTTGATTGTAAAATCAGATGGTATTATACCAATAATAGTTTCGGGAAAATCTATTAAAAGTATTCTATTCATTATTTTAACAAAAAAAAAATTTTTTTATTGAAAAAGGTGGGCTTCTCTTGATAGAAAATAGATATTGTTTAAATTTCTGTATTAATTTCAAATGTACAGTATATTAAAACATTTGTAGAACTGTTATTTTGTTTTAAATCTAGAATGATTTCTGCACATGCTTTCAAAAGCATCAAATATCTTCTAAAAATCACATGCTAATAATTGATGCAACATTTTATTACACATATGTTGCAATTAAATGTTCTCTCCCTCCATTCCTATATACTGATTATATAGCACATTTTATTAATAAAGCCATTAGATAGTGACCTATATATGTTTGTAAAAAAATTTTCTATTAGGTTTTTCTATAATCACATGTATTCAAATAAACTATATCATCATAGTTAACTTTTACTTATTTTTAAGTGATGCAGATTTTCTTTTTATAAATGATTTTTTTTTAATTTGGTAATTAGCTTACTTTTCTTTGCTTCCAATAAATATTTTCATGTTGCTGCTCTCTCAACTTTGCAGCTGAATAGTCATCAATTTTGTTCCTTATCCAACAGAGGATGAATAATTAATTTACTTTAAAATGTTGATTTTGATGAATTAACTCACATATGCAGAAAGTAATAAACCATCTTAATAACTTGTTTAATTGTAAGGGAAATTTTCCTTACGTTAGTTCTTTTCTTAACTGGTATTTTTATTTTGTCAGAAATGATTTAGATGATGATGAATATGAAGAAACAAAATCAGAAACTGTTGAACAGTTACGAGAATTTAATGCAACCTTATCAAAGTTAATGGCTGGAAACATATCCTTAGTTGATGAATTAGGGAACATGCAATTAGTAAGTATAATTGAAAAAGTGATCAATCACAAGTATTACTATGATTTTTTTTTCTTTTTGCTTTTAAAAAACTAATAATTTTATAAAGTTAATTTATGTTATTTGTGCTATTTAATTAAATAGGCTGATTGTGTTGTTATAAAAATATTTTGCTTATCTATGTTACAACATAGGAGGAACTACAGTTAAAAAGATAAAAGATATAAACTGGGTATCCTATTTGTTAGAAATCAGTCTATCTTATTAAATGAACTTTTAATAAGATAGATTGAATTTTAACAATTTTTTTTAACTGTCTATCCAAATTAATCAGATGCTTTGAATAGCAAATTCAGAATTGCGAAATTTTATTCTAATATTAATATTGATACATTAATTTTATTTAAACGATCTATTATGTCACACAAAAGCAGTCAATCAAAGATTTTTCTAGATATATTTGTCAGAAAAACTTGTGTGTTTTATGCAGTATAAAATTTCCCTTAAATGTGCCACATCATACTTTTAAAATACTAATTTTATCAAATATTTTGTACATTTAGCTTTAAATATTTTACTGCATTCTAAAACATACTTTTCAGAAATATTTTTTTGCTAGATTCTCATTTTTTTAATAAGATAGATTGAATTTTAACAATTTTTTTTTAACTGTCTATCCAAATTAATCAGATGCTTTGAATAGCAAATTCAGAATTGTGAAATTTTATTATAATATTAATATTGATACATTAATTTTATTTAAACAATCTATTATGTCACACAAAAGCAGTCAATCAAAGATTTTTCTAGATATACTTGTCAGGAAAACCTGTGTGTTTTTATGCAGTATAAAATTTCCCTTAAATGTGCCACATCATACTTTTAAAATACTAATTTTATCAAATATTTTGTACATTTAGCTTTAAATATTTTACTGCATTCTAAAACATACTTTTCAGAAATATTTTTTTGCTAGATTCTCATTTTATATGAAATATTTTTCTTTATTAGTTTAACATTCAAATATCTATTATCCTATTGCATACTTAAGTACCATTTAAAAAAAATTTACACATCTTTTGATTATGTTTTTTGTCCATTTTTAGATCTAGAAGGAACCTTGCTCTTTGTTGTTTACTGAATTCAAAAAAAAAAATGCTGCTTAGCTCAATTATATTCAGTTGTAAAAAAATGAGAAATTTTAACTGAATTTATGTATACCAATAGACCATTGCTATGTTGTTATCTTGTCCATTGTACAGTGGAATCAAATTGATCTAAAATGGAAAAGAAAAGTTACCAGAGCTTCCAAGGAGAAGATTGCTATGAGTTCTTTAAATAAAATTAATAAATCTGTAAAAAATTTGCCAAATTTTTATTGTCTCAAAATATATACATAGTGTAAAAAATTAATCAAGGGACTACCATGTCATTTTGTACAGTTATTATTATTAGAAAGTGCAAATATTCTTAATTTTTAAAATATTTTCTATATTTTTAAAATAAACTTTTGATGTAGTTCTGTGTAGGGCATACTTGAATATATATATATATATGTATATATATATGTATATATATATATGTATATATATATATGTATATATATATATATAAATATATATATATATATATTCACAGTTGTTTATCTCATATTTATTAACAAATGCATATATAATTAGGATATACACTCAAATTCATGCATGAAAGTTTGAGTTTTCAAAAAAAATAATCGTTTGGCACTTTAATCCAAGAAACTGCTACCAAGAATTTTCTAGATATTTTTCTCTGCTTTAAAATCTGTTTTTGTTACAATTGTTGGATATTTAGCAGGTTACTTTAATAGAATGGTTGTAAATGAAATGGTTATTTTTCAGTAGTAGCTTGTTAAGAATTTAATTAAAAAATAATGTACTTGAATCTCAAGAACAAAAATCTAGTCACGTATAATCATTTGTTTCTGAATTCAAAATTTAATGTGAATCAATTAAGGGCAAGATATAAATTTGGAAACTAGATAATAAACCAATTTTAAAAAAAATCCTGTAATCACAAATTGATATTTACAATTTGTGATAATGTGAGATTCATTGTTCTTGTTACAATTGATGATTTTTTTTCCTTTGACTTTTCTGAAGTACATAAAGACCAATTATATTATAGCATGATTATTTTTTGTTAGTGATTTTTATTCTTGCATTTATTTCTATTACCATGATAAATAATAAATGCAAAGTAATGCATTCCAACAAATAATTTGGTTGTTTACATAAAAAAAAAATGTTAATACGGGAGGGAAATTTTAAAGGTGAATTAGTAAGAAAATATTAATTTTTAAAGAAATCTGTAAAAATCTAATAATTTACTTGCAAATTGCAATAAAGAAATAATAAACCTAATAATTAATAACTCCATAATCTTCATCTATGTTTCTGTAATTCGTAATAAAAGTAATTAAAATCATTATTGAAATATAAAATACAAAGAAATGCCTTTAAATACCAGTATTTGACAAAGGCAAAAATGTTTCAATGAATACTTGATTTAGACAAGTTATTTAAAAGAAAATATGAAATGTCTAAGGATATAAAAGAAAGTAAATAAAAAAAAACATTATTGTATATCCTCTTCTAAAGCACCTCTTCTTCTTCTTCTTTTTTTTTTTTTTTTTTTTTTTTTTTGGTACTTTGAGATTGACTATTTTTGTAAATAATTCTTGTCTTAATAGTTGATTTATTTTAATTATGTTTTCCAGCACACGAATTGCTAACATACCATTTACAAATTGATCTCCATTGGTGACCAAAAATGTGAACAATTTATTATTCGTGAAAACATTTTTTGCAAATCAGATACTTTCAAATCAGTCCCACCCTCCCCCCAGCATTTAAAGCATGGTAATTGCTATTCTCAGGTAGCTATGTGTAAGTTATATATTGAGTAAGAAGAGAATGAAGTGTATCAGTTTTTCTAATTTTTCTGAGAATGATTCCCATAGCTAAATATACACAACAAAATTCCACTTATCAAATTATTAATTTCAAAAAGCTTAGGAAAATATTTCCTGTATTCTGAAATTACCTTCATTTTATTTTTGAATGTTTTGATCAGTACAATTTTTAATGAGAAAATATTACTATCCAATTCAAATATTTATTTACCTTTTATATTAGCTATAGTTTATATATATATATATATATATATATATATATATATATATATATATATATATGCTAGAACAATTAGCCAATTTAATATATGAGATATCTTAACTACTTAGTGGAGTTGTTTTATTTTCTCCATTTGTCATCTTTATTTCTATAGCAATAAAATAACTGTCATATTATGAAATTATTAAAAATTTTTAATATTTTTTATGTGGAAAATTTTCATAATTATGAAAAGTTTTTAATTTAAATTGTTTTATTTAAATGAAAATTCATTATTAATTAGTTGATTTTTAGGCTATTCAAGCAGCTATTAGTAATGCCTTTAAAACTCCTGAAGTTATTAGGATGTTTGCCAAAAAACAGCCTGGTCAACTCAGAGAAAAGCTATCTGAAGTAAGTATGTTTTAAATATAGTTTTAAGGTTCAAATTTATTGTAATATCTTTATAAAAAATATTGAGGGAATTAAATTGGCCCAATTTGGAAAATGTAAACAAGTAATACTTAAGAAAAAAAATTTGAAATTGTAAATAATTATGCAATTATATATTTTGTACATTACTTTCAGTATTATTATTGATTTAATATAGTATTAGAGTACATTGAATATCTGTTGACTGTTCTAAAACAAACTTTTATTAAATTTTTATTGAAATATTTTTGCATTTAATTTGAAAAATATTAATTAGTTTTTTTATTGTATTTTGCAGTTAGAGAGAGATGCTAAAATAGGCAAATTGTCACAAGATGAGTTGAATCAGCAAAAAATTGAAATACTTTTTGCATTAAAGAAACTAGATGATGATTTAAGTCCAGCTGAAATATATTTCCTTGAAAGCCATTCCACTTCTACCATGAGAGAATTTGAAAAAGTGTCAACTGATACAGGTGATTAAACAAAAATTAAAAAGTGCATGTATTAAGTGAGAAAAAAAATTTTTTTTGAAAACTTTCCTATATTAAATTTTTATGAACTCTTTAAAGAATAATTAAATATCTATATATTTTATTTAAAATTGATAATTTACCTGTTTGTACGGAATGATTTTTTTTTATTTAGTTACTAAATTTGTTGACACATAAAAATATCATTATTTAATTTCTTCAAAAAAATTGGTTAGATCTTTTATTTTTTAATAAATTTTAAACTAGCAATTTGTTAGTTCTATGTTATATTGGGTGCTTGTCAAGAAACCTTGTTCTCTCAAGCTAAATATTTTTATAAAATTTAAGCTACACATATTCTTAAAGTAAATAATCAGGAATTGCTTTCTTATAATCTTGAAATTATTCAATATTGAAAATTTTTTTATAAATCAAAAATATGTAGCACAATATTTTATTTGTAAGAAATTTAATATTTAACATAATAAGACCTCATATTTTTATATTGCTGAAGTATAATAACTCTATTATATTTTATTAACATTAAAATTATTTCTAAATAAATTTAAAATATATTGATTTTAAAATAATGGTAATGCTTATATACTTAGAATTATTTGTTTATACTTATATTTGTAAATAAAAAAATCAAAATTAAATTTTTCTTTTGATAGGGTAGTTAGTCATATTATTTTAATTTATTTCCCTCTGCTGGTTTCTTAACATTTAGTATGATCCATATTTTAATAGTCAGTATAATAAATCGATAATAAGCAAATTCATATAAATACTTAAAAATGTAGCTTTAGTGATATTTAAACAGATACATTTGCTCTATCTTTGTATTTACATTTTTCATAGTAATTTCAACATTCTGTAATGTTTTTAATTTTAATAATTCGATTAATTGATTAATCACTTTAAATTAATTTATATAGTGTACTTCTCAGTTTGTAATTAGTTTTAATCATTAGATTCTTATTAATTTTAAGTTTATTTTCCATCAGATACCTAAATCTGTGTAACAATGACAGTTAATGTTATTATTCATCTCAAGTTATCTCTTGATTAGTTTTCATTATTAAACATGCATAACTTTAGAACAGTTCTATTTATAAAATATAGCTAGAAGAAGGAATCATAACTTTTATTTTAAACCACTGTAAAACTAGTTAAAATTTAATACTTTATTTTTGATTTAAAATTAGAATTTTTTCAAAATTTATATATTTAATTTTTATTATTGAATATTTAAGAAATGTTTCGTATAAAGTTTTTGATTATATATTATTTTATATTTATTATTCAGTCCAAAAGTTTATTTATTCACCATTTTTCATAGGGGAAAAAAAAAAACTTCACAGGCAATTTTTACAGCTTATTAACAGGAAATGAATATTCTGTTTTAATATGGTAAATAAATATATAGTGTAAAATGTTTAATGTATAATTTGAAATATGTTTAATCTAATTCCAAAGTTAAGATATTTTAATTAATTTTTATTATAAAAAATACATTTTTATCGATATATTTTTAAATTTTTTTTTGCACAGTCAAAATAATGTCAAAAAATTCTAAATTTTTATTATAAAATTAAAAGATGTATTTAATTTTTCTCTTTATTCCATTTGCATAATTTTGATTTATGTTACATCCTTCTTATTTGAAGTAAAATCTTTCAATTTAATATTTTCCTGCAATGGCATTTTTATTTGAATTAGTTAACATTTTTCTATCTTCTATTTCTTGCTCCAAACAATTGTAACTGAGCTTATCTTATATGTCAATGATAATTTCTGGACAAATTTTTTACATTTTATGATTATGATTAAGTTTAAAGTTTTCAATAAAACTGTAAACATTGTATAAGCTATTTATCCTAACAATTTTTACATAGGTACAAGTGAAAAAGTTTTAGAAGCTGCTGCATCCCAGTTAAAGGCTATGTGATTTTTCCTATGCAAATAATTATTGTTGAATTTTATTTGTTGCTCAATGTCAATTTTATATTTTTGTAAGTAATGTTTGTTCGATTTGTTGCTTATTTATTCAGATTTAAGTGTTTTAATTGTTTAAAGCAATTACATATGAAATTTCTCTATTCTTGAGAAAAATGCACATTTTGATGCTTATAATAAATGTTTTTAAAATTTTTTGACTCCTCTTATTTTTGTACTTCATTTATGTACATGATTGTTAATTTTTTTATAAAAATAATTGTATCATTGATTTTAATTATTTTGAGTACTGTGCTCAAATTATTTTTTTCTCGATTTTTCTTATAATGCAGGGTTAACTGTTAACTTTAAAAAGCATTTACAAATTAGGAAATATGTTTCTATTAGAATGAATTAATATTTTGTAATTGTTTTGTTCTTTTATAATTTGTTAATTTAACAAGCAGAATATCTTATTTTAATATTCAAAAATAAATTATTGAATTGATTTAAATTTCCATCTTATTTTGTAGAATCAAACAACAGTTTCTCATAATGTAGGAAGAAAAAAAAAACATTTATATTTTAACGCATCATTTCAAATATTAATTGTTAGTTTTCAAAAGAGAAATGAAAGCACTGATTTTTAGTCATCTTAAATAGTGCATTAGAATAAAGTTTTCTGTGCAAAAAGGAAGTTGTTAAAAAGCGGAAAATAAAAGAAAGATACACTTGAATTTACTGACAAGGATGAGGCGCCTTTGTAAAATGCAACTATTCACAGAAAGTAAATTAATAAGTTTTACATATTGGATTTATTTTATGTATATTCATTAAAAATTTATTTATTCATTAAAATATTATTCAAAAAGTGATTTTAGCACTATCTACATATTTTGATTAGCACTATCTAGATACTATGATTATTATTTTTTGTGAAAACATTTTAAAGTGAATTTATGTCAATACAACCCAGTTTAATTAATTTTTTCCCTTAAATTATTTCAAACAAAGGAGGAACCATGTGCATTAATAACTACTCTTTGTTATATTAAAAATCACTTTTTCAGATAGCAAAGATTTTTTTTAAACCTAAATTTTATTTCTAATATAACATAAAATAGATTTTCACTGTTACTGATAAGTTTATATCGCAAATGAAATTCACTCAATTATTCTCTTCTCTTCTTCATTCTGTTTATTTATTCAAACTATCTTGAATAGCCTTACTCAAGGTGAGAGGGGAACTAACAAGCTGTTGAACCAAAAAATCAATTTTGTGAACAGATTACTTACCATTCAGCTTAGAACTGCATTAGTAAATATGATATCATATTGGTGGGCATTCAACTTTGCTTTTGATGTTGATTTCCAGAAGGTTTTATATCAAAAGATCTAATTATTCATATGATGATTTATAATGAAAATAGGGAATATTTAATAATTAGATAAGTTAAATATTTATATTTATTCAAAGTAGGCATTACTTTTTAATGCTTAAAATATATTATATATATTTATTCATTTAAAATAATTTAGCAGAATTTTTTTTTATTCAAGTATTCAATTCTCATTATAAATTTTTGTAATATTTGATATAGCTTTCAACATATTCTTTTGCTATTGAAAAGAAAAATACATACCCTTTAAAATGGAGTTTTGCTGTTTCTGAATTTTTTTTATTTTATTGAGTTTCCAGTTTTGTGCCTACTTCCTTACTCATAAAGCTTTTTATGCCTCACTATAATACTTTATAAAATTCGAAATGTTTAAATTCTTGTCTTCCTACATCAAGTGATTAGTAATATATTTGCGTTTATTTGTAATGATTGTCAAGTTTTTAATTATGACTGTCTCAAATTAATTTCCGACCCTGTCTTTCTCATTTTTTCATCAAAATTATGTATCTTCTCTCTCTCTATTTATTTATTTTTTTTTTTAAAAAAATAGGGATCCAAAATAAAGGATCCATTTTTTTTTTTTCCTTTAGCTAAGTGTTTTTTAAATTGGGTCACAGGATCTGCTGCAAGAGTCATCAAATATTTTAGCTATGTGGATATTTCATTAACTTATTGTCAAAAAGAATTTCAAATGGTTTATGGAATTGCTATAAACTTTCTTTTACCTTTTGCTTCTACATGTTTGTTTGGCACTTTTATCTTCAATCACTATAAAATCAAAGGGTAGATAAAATTTTTAAAAAAAAATCAGGAAAAAGAATCATTTCATCTAATTATATTGACTTTATGCTATAATTTAAATTAAAAATAGACAAACACTTCCCATTAATAATTAATCCTTGCATATACACAGCATACACACACAAGTGAATAGATTTTCTCAGTATGGCCTTCCAAATAACTGATTTATTGAATAGAATTTGTAGTTAATGTTTGAATTTACTTGAGTAGTTGAATTTGTTATTATCATTTTATTATACAGTTTATATATATTTTGTTACTTATTTAAACTTTTCATATTGTTCCATGTATTAAAGTTAACTGCATTATTTTTTTAATTGCAATCAATATTTCCTTTAGAATCATATAATGCAAATATCAATTTCTGTATTGTACATAGATTTTTCAAAAGTAACTTGTGCCTGCTAACCAGATGATTCTAGGCACATTTGAAGTATGTTCATAAATTACACTAAAAGTAGTTTTCACTTATCTTAATATTTAGTGATTCTAATCCAGGAAATTTGGCAGTGTTATTCATCACCTAGCATCATTGTAGTAAATTTTATTTACATAAGTAGATGTGGGTTCATAATAATTAAATAAAATTTCAAATCATGTGTAGTTTTATATTTTGTGTAAATGTGACATGTAGGAAAATAGGAAACATCAGTTTAAAAAAAAATCATTTTTTAAATCCTGACACAATGCACTGAAATTCAACCATTAAAGTAAAGGAAATTACAGAGAACCTATTAAAGTTCAACACATTTTAATATAATTCAAAACATAGTTAAGATATAAGCATATATCTATTGCATTTATGCTTATATAGTTTTCTTATATGAGATGATGGGACATAAACAATTTTCTTTTTATCATTTAATTATCTTTTATATGTATATATTGCATGCATTAACTATGATGATTTCTTTTTTCCCGTTAGAATACCTTTCCTTTATAGCTTGCAGGTGTTGTTAATTGTTAATAGATATCTCACTTTTGTTTTTGTTGATGTGAATACAGTGTTATTTTTACTTTCGTCTATTTGAGGGTTCATTCGATATGTTTTTGTCGTTTTCTGTATTTGATTTACTGGACAATTTAGGTAAAGATTTACATTTAATAGTTGGAAAAATATTTGCTTATAGTAAATATGTGTTTTGTTAATTTTGTAAATTCATAAATTTTTAAGGAGAGTATTTTCAATTATGGTTGCGAAAAAATTACCTAAAATCAAGTTAAACAGCTCCAAAATATAAGTTAACTCCTATTTTAGTTATTTGCCATACTAATTTTTCATGTAATTTCCTTGTTAAGGCATAAATAAAATGAAGTTTCTCAAACAGAACAGTGATCTCTTAAGCTATCTGTCCCTATATATATTTTTTTTATGTAAATATTTTAAATGTAATAAATATGAACAGAAAAGATAATATCTAGTTACAATTTAACTAATTAATCTGTACATTTCCTAGGAGGGGAAAATTTATTTCTATACCTGGCCTATATAGGACAAAGACTGTCAGGCTGAAAGGGACTATGCATGTTAAAAGATCTGAAGTGTACATTTCCCTTTGGTAATGAAGAAGAGACTGAATGTTGATAGATCTGGTGTCATCCATCATTGTTTTACCCTGGATCAAATTTATGAATCCATTGGCTGTATTCATCAGTTTCAGTCTGCAAAAATAGGTTACTACGAATGCATTGTAATATATAATAAATAATGTATTTCAGACTTGCTTATTTAAGGTGGAATTTTTCAGTTTAAGGCAAGACATTTTTATGAATTTTTATATCTTGATGCATTGTGCTTAAATCTCGACATCATTCATACTTGCTCATTGCAATCAAAACTTTACTCTATTTCCTATATATTTATCAAATAGATATTCTGTGAATGAAACCTGGTTTTAAAGATCTGGCAAACAAAGTTCTTTAAAGCTAACTAGTTGTGATGTTTTTATTTGCCTAAAAGAAAATGATTTAAGAACTCCCCAAAGCAATCTCCTTCAGCATCTTACATCTGCCAACGAGTCTCCAGCGGTAAATTTCAGGTTTTAGGCATAAGTATGCTGCATTGGTGGGAATCTTCTTATGTTACGTTATTTTTTAAATCAATGCCTTGCTGTGCGTTTTCAGAACACTCCCCAAACGTTTCACCTACTCTGTGACTGGTTGCAGCTGTTAATAATCCTATTTCGAAGCCAAAGCAAAAACACCACACGAGCTGCTTGAGCGCTTATTTTTTTTCTCTTTGTGGGATTTAAGATCGATGAAAATGTGTGTTTGACTTGGTTTTATACGAATGGTATTCCTACTCTTGACTTGAGAAAATATAAACCATGTAATATACCAATTTCCTCACCTATTTCACTTCTAAGACAAAGCAAATTTGACAAGAACATTATTGGTTATCTTGAAGATTTTGAATAAATTTGGATGTTATTTGAAGTATGGTCAATTTCTTCTTTCAATCACTCTTGTGGAAATAATTTCAATAATTCTCAGACTAAGCAATATCCTATGAATCTGAAGTGTCTAGTTAAAGTTATTATTTGATATAAAAAACTAAATTTTAAATAAACATTTTTATTTATTTATTTTTTAAATTTTGTATCTGAAATTGGGTATAAACATGTTAAAGTTTGTTTACCATCCTTAGACTTTGAAAGATGACATTAAATTTCATATAAAATAAATAATCACATTTTTCTTTACTGATTTTCTGTAAGATATGCATTCTGCAGAAAATCGCTTATTTAAAACTAAATTATACAACTCTCAATATATGATTAAATTTAAAGTTCATTGAAATGACAGTTATTGAAATATATATTAAATATGATAGCTGAATCTTTTGGTAATATGAATGAAAGAATCTTGATAAATTCACATTTCATATTGTTTTCTGTTATGTTTACTGTAATAAATGCATATATTAACATATTATCTCTTTTAATCATTAATTAGTATTAGTTACTTTATATGCGACTTAAAAGTTTTTTTATTATTTATTTTTTTTTTATTTCGACTCCATAAAGTTGAAAAAAAATCCTTGAAAATTCCTGATTAAAATTATTTGTTGCAAGCTTGAAAACTAAACAAAGGGAAATTGTTTAATAATATTGCGCATAATTTAAAAAGGGGTTTATACATATACTGTTTTTGTTGTAAATGTGTTCTTTCGGGAAAGTTCTTTCAAAACTCCCGAAATTAGAAAGTTTTCTTTTCGTGTTGGTCGGTCTTACCATCGAATGATAAAAATGTCGCGATTTGCTAACTAATGATGTTTTTTCACCTTGATATATTTGCAGTATGAGTGTTTTATCGCAATATTTTACCGACGTTGGCTCTTAGAAATTTACAATGAGAAGCTCCTTGCTTCAAAGGAACTACCGATAAACAGTCCTTGTCTGGAAAATTAGGTTTATCTCTGAAAGGATTCCAGAACAACTTGCAGATAAAAACAGGTGTTTCGATCCTCTAAATCTTATCTCTTCTGACAGGGAGACATATATTGCTACATTAATGAGTTACGTCACTGAAGATTAAAATTATGGATTGCTCGTACAAACAGTTGTTTATTATAACAGTTATGAAATCAGTTGCCAGACCTTTTCAATCAAGTCTTTCGAATTTAATACATTAACTTAAAAATAGATTGTATTTTCTTTCATATGAAAAGGAACGATAAAATATTGTACTAGAAAGATTAGTCTTTTATATATGTGTATATTATTCCACTTTTTCAAGTAGTTTGTTTCAACTTCTGTTTTATCATCCAAAAGAATCACATTAATTTTGACATAATTCAGATTAAAAAAAAAAATTATATCCAATGAAAATGACGCAGATGGAAACGACTGGCAAATACTAAATTTTGTTGCATAGATTGTTTATAATTGGCGACTCTTTTTATTCAAATCCGTATAAAATCGTTTTCTACCCATGGGATTTTGATGAAATTTGGTATATACTGTATTATATGGACTAGAGAGATTTAGATCACTAGATCGAAAATTTTCTAATGCAAATAAGTCGAATTTCTAAAGAAACCTATAGATAGAGCCGGAAATGGGTACCTTTGCCTTCTATTATTTTACGGAAGAAAAATCAAGTGATACTGGTAAAACTAATAAAAATGCTAGTAATAGCTTAGCCGAGTTGCATGAATATCGTCGTTTAAAGAGATTGCAAAAATGGTTTAAAAATAATAATTAAAAACTAGAGGAAGCCTTTGCGAATGAAAATAGTAGTTGAAACTGCCTCCAATTCCTGTTCTTCAACTACTCCATCGGTGTTAGGTGAGAACGATTCCTTGTAAACAGTACGAAAACTGCGATCCACAGTTTAAAACGTTATCTTTATGAGATCCAGGTAATGGAAAGGCTGAAATCTCAAGACGTCAAATATAGCTTGGATTTTGCTTGCTGATTCTTGGTAACAATGCGTGAATTGGGAAAATTCCATGATCAGATGAGATGCTCTTTTCTTTAAAGGAAACACTATAATCAAAATTACCGTAAATGGAAAATTTAATCTCCATATATCCGGAATTCTGATTATGTGATACTTGCTGATTTAATCAATCTACTATTTTTCTTTTAATCTCCATCCTTATATATATGGTCTTGAAATATATTCTGCCTTAAATGCATGGTACAATAAATTCCTTAGACAACTTATCATTTTCCTAATTAAAAGAACAATGTTTGTTGACCATTGTCCTCGTGCAAGAGAAACTCCTTATATTGAGTGCCTAGTCATATAGGAACCATATAATATTAAGACCAAGTCAATGCAAGGAAATTTCTTTTCTTTGAAGAACTTGGATGCTTTAATATGCGGTTTTTTTCTGTGAGTAGAATCAATAGTCTTCGCAAAACAAAATTAATATCATTCACTTACTTTTCTGTAATCTTTCGAGTAAGGATAACTCCCGAAAGAGATTGCAAATTATTTTTCAGAAGAATCATGCAGTGACCAAATTAACTGAACTACTGCCATGCAAGCATGGAACTGGTATTTAGAGGAAGAAAACGACTGACCAATGAGAGTAATTATAATAATTTCACCTCTATATATAATGACAAGAATAATGTGCACAAGATATTGATGAAACGCTTCACATATTACACCGAATATAATCAGTGACATGGTTGCATAATCTGTACGTAATTGACATTCTCGCAAACTATTGTAAAGGCTTACAATGCAACATTTGTAAGGTGGATATTATTTCAATTATTTTGATTGTAAATCATAAGTGCTTATGTTTGTTTTGTAAATGCAATTAATGATGAAGAAGAACATCCAAATAGCATTACATTATATTTCGAATGAATCGCGCTTCTGTCCAAAACTGCTGAAATCGGGATTTAAAATCGGAGCTTCTGTACTGCTGAAATCGGGATTTAAAATCGGAGCTTCTGTACTGCTGAAATCGGGATTTAAAATCGGAGCTTCTGTACTGTTGTTTTACGCATGAACACATTTGTTCGGTGCTCGATATAATGGTTGCAGGTTACTAGATTCTACTCAAATTACGTCAACTATTTATAGTTTCTTCTCGTATCTTTAAGTCTTGTCTGTGGTCATATTTACAATGCAGTGTATACTTAATTTATATCAAGTATATTGGTAATGGTCGAAGCGTACTGATTTCTCCTCAAATTGTAGTCTCTTTTCCATCCAATATTACCACACTTATTTGTTGCTGGTTTTCCTCTCATATATTTAAGTTTCGTCTTAGGTCACATTTTAGCAAAACAGAACATACTGCACAGTATTGATGTTGTACATGTGTGTGTTTGTGTCGCTTCTTAACCATGCCTGCTCTCCTGAATTTTCATCTATCAAATATGCTTTGTTACAAACTGTAAAACAATTAGTGTTGAATATAGCATATGTTTTTACATAAGACTATCTTAGATTACATTTAGAATCCGTATGAAAATCCATTCCAACATATCCAAAGTTCCTTTCGTTCAATGTCTGACGTGTATAAGAAAAGTTTTGCCTGTCTTGGAAATAACAAGATCGTTATTGATTTTATCCTCAATTTCTCAAAAAGATCGTATTTTCAACGAATTAACATTTAAATTATGTGCCCCTCTAAAAGAAACTTGATTTTGATATTTTATATCTCCTTAAGTGATTTTAAACATCCATCAGCAGTGAATATTCACTTGTTTAATGGTTGTTATTCTATCAAAATATTACAGCAGATCTACTGATGTGTTAGATGTTAGAAGTTTATTAAGGCTAATTGATAAAATATTAGTAATAAAAGCCAACTTATATTCAAATTCCCTGAATTTTTTTAATTTTTTATTTATTTATTTTTTTATTGTAAAATTTTCTGTACAATTCAGAATTGCTATACATACTCTTATGATAGGGATTATTGCACTTTGGGAACATTCAAACCTTTCATGAGATTCTTAGGAAGCGGAGGAATTTAAATTTGCTCATTTGGGATGGCAGCTAATAAGGAACCAGCTTTGCTTGCGTAAGATTCACGAACCACACACAAAAAAAATATTGTATTAGTCAGAAATATCAAGTGATTTAAGCCCTGAGTAATTCATTTTTAATACTTGGGATTATCTGCGTTTAGTAATTGTTCATATCTTTATTTTGTGATTCAAGGCCTCGCATAAAATTCAGGACAAGTATATCCACTCTCTTAAATAATTCTAATTTTCATTAGTCTTAAAAGTTATCAGATGTAACAAACTCCAGAAACAATTTTCTACTATTTCATGATTTATCTCTTTCCTTCTATATGCGATAGATACAGCAACAGCCACAAGTCCAAATGATTTGAAAAACATAAGCCTGATTTCTGAGCTATTTTATCCATCAATCATCATATCTTTAGATCGTTATAATAACTTTTTCTAAAAATCACATTGATCTATATTCAGCAACATTAATTCTTTTATTTAAGCTTTTATAATCATTATTTCAAATCTTAACTTAATGAAAAACTGTTGCACATTTCTTCATCATAAATTTCAGTAATCAAACTACACAAAAAAAGGAGTTGTTAATAATGGGCAGAAATAACTGAATAATAAAAATTGCTTAGAGAGAGAGAGAGAGAGAAATACTTTCAAACCAAATATTGTACTGAAGAATATTTGATGCTAATATATATATATATATATATATATTATTCGGTATATTTTATAAGGTAAACAAGAAAGCTCTTGCTGCCGTTTTAACGTTTCCATTAAATGAAGTAAGAATAAGTTAGCAAATTATATTATGACGTGTTTGAGACACCGGTCAGTCGAGAGTAGGTTATAAAAAAAGCAAGTACACCACGTACATTCATCAATCATAACGCGTAGAAAAGAGAAGAAAAATGGATATATCGAAGAAACTCGTTCAATGTAGTTTTCTTCTCTTCAATATGGGCTTATCAATTACTGCATTAAGTAGCCGAATATGTCCAGCATTTTGGGATTGTGCTGCGAATACAGCAAGGCATTAGTTTTACAAATTCATGTCGAGAGAGCTGTCCCTCTGAGATGAAGCTGCTATCTGATGGATTAGTCTTCAAGTGGTTCACTATGAGCTGTTATCAACGGGTCAAATGATCAGTGCGAACCTGTCTCGCAGGCATTACTACTGAAGGACCCAGAACTGGTTAATCGCTAAGGTGTACTGTCTTGTCCGATAGCACGAGGTCGCATGTTATTCGGGTAGGCAAGAATACTATACAACGACTTGGTTGGAAGACTGTGTCATTCTCCATAATCACCTGACCTTGCACTATCACATTGTCATCTCTTCCAATCCATGGACTATAATCTTCGTGGAAAATCCTTTACCATTGTAGCAAACTCTGAAGTTATGGATGCAAAGAAGTCCGTAAGAGCTTGGACTTCCTTGCATCCAAAACTTCAGAGTTTTAAATCAAGAATGTCACAGAGTTGGAGACACGTCAGCAGAAGATAATGAATGCAGAAGCAGAAGATAATGGTGATTACTTTAGACTAACAATAGGCTGCACTTTCTGTAGTTCATGTTCTTTTGGGTCATTAAAAAAGGCAGAACTTTTTTGTTTACCTGGTGTTTGTAAAAAAAAAAAAAAGCTTATTGTATCTAAATTTCAAAGTAAAAGTTTGATATATTTCTATAAATTTCAATTTTTGCATTTCCCAAAAAATAAAACTTTTTATATCTTTTCATTGCTTCTAAATTTTTGTTTGGTAAAAAACATTCACCCAGATTAATTTTGATTATTTTTAGACTTTTATAAATTGCCAAAGCTAGATTCCTTTTTCTCTCAGAGATTAAAACAATTAAAATAATAATATATATTCTTTGAATGTTTTTAAATTTTATCGTTGTACGAAACATTAGATTTAATGATGGTTTCAATTTCCGAGATTATATTACTAAATGTATTAATTTGTGTCACTAAAATATTGAATTTTTTTATATCTATATACTATTTTCATCTATTAAACAGCTCATCCTTTGTTCCGATTGTTCGAATATATATTTCTGTAAGTTTTCATCAGCAGTTTTATAAAAAAAAATGCAGCTTGTTTTATAACCTTAATTAAAAAAAAATTATACTGCTTTTAAATTGTTATCTTTTATTCATATATTCTCAAGAAAAGAGCTTAAAGGAAAATTTTACGGAATTGTGAAGGATAAAATATTGGTTTATTATTGTTTACAAGGTTGTTATTATTGCTAACAAGGTTAAGGTAAGAAAATAACAAAGAAGTGCTGTTTTTTTAAACCCTCTCTTCCTCCTCCACAGTTCTTCAGCGGACTATATACACATATTTTTTTTTAAGTGAGAATTATAGGAAATATTCAAATACTAAGCATGTGTTAATGAATCTGTGGTTGAGAATTTTTTTCTAAGTGTGGAATGAAATTTTAACCTCTAAAAATTCAGAAAGTAACGAAAGAAATATAAAAAGAGTTCGGCACTCTGAGGTGGTAAATCTGTATGTGATTTTTTTTTTTTTTTTTTTACGACATATTGTAGGCTATATTTAGAAATTCTTATTTTCAGTCAACAATTCCAGACTAGTAGAGTTTGAAGCAATTACTACATCCACTCTCAAATTGCAGGGTTCGGTGTAAAAACAGGTGACCCTTAATTTAGGAGGGAAAAAATTTGGCAATAAATATTGGAGATAAAATTTAATTTTTAGTAACCCTGGTATTTTCAGGGCTTTAACTAACGTAGTTTCAGGGTTGCTATTTTATATTATTTTATTACATTTTGGTGCTTATCTTAACGTTAAAAAAATCGCTAAAAAAATCAAGGCTTAAGTAAACTTTTACCGAAATTGCAATTTGCATATGCTAATAAAAATAGTTTAGTAAAAATTATATATTCGATAGCTCATAAGATGACTACGATATGTTAAGAAATGTATAATTTTCCCTGTTATAATCTTTAGCGATTATTTTTACGAATATTTATTAATATAAAATAAAGAAAAAAAAAGAAATTTTAAGAGTATTTTGATAACTATGATGGGATTTCATGACACTTCTATTAAATTTGTGTGCTTTTAAAAATCCATGTGCATAATACAGGCCTACAAAAAAAAATTTTTTTTTTTGGTGCTTAGGATTTTAGAGCAGATTTTAACTATATTTTTATTGCTGAATCTAAATATGAAAGCAGTTTTTCTGTATCAGCTCTAGATTTTTAGATAAATTCACTTATCTATCAATGCTTTTTTTTCTATTTAGTACTTTCAAGTACAAGTGTTGTAAAATTTATACAGGGAAAGATTCTTGTATATTTGCCCTATTGTCAGTCTTTTTTTGTAACCAATTGAATTTAAAATAATAATATTTAGGAAATAACTAATTATTATTTTTAAAAATTATTATTTTAATTCATTTATTATAAAAAGAAGACAAACAATATGAGATATATAACTGATTAGTTGACAAATTCTTAATAAATGGGATTGAATCCTACTTATTAGTGCTATCCAGTTAGTTCCATAGAAATCCGATAGATGAAGATGTCTGTCCACTATCTGAAGTGACCTTCAAAGCTTCAACTGCAGTTGCGAGTTGAGAATAGTTCGTGAATTCCGGCGGTGCAGATAGATAGAGGTGAGCGTCATATGAAATTTCTCTTTAGTAACGAGTTGTTAAAAAGTAAATCTAAGTATTTGTGTTGTTGAATAGAAATAAAATGAGTTCAAGTAGAAGAAGCAGTGTACATTATCCTGATATTTTTTGCTATATATGTGGAGAATACACGCTACTGGAAAACAGAAAATCTATTAGTGACTTTGTAAAGAGGGCTTATCTTGGATATTTTGGTGTTAAACTTGGTGATCAGGATAAAATCTGGGCACCACATATTGTCTGTAAAACTTGTACAGAGCATTTACGACAGTGAGCTACCGGGAAAAGGAAAAGCCTGAAATTCGGTGTACCAATGGTTTGGAGAGAACCAAAAAATTAATTTGATGACTGTTATTTCTGCCTAGTAAATATTACTGGAATCAATCGAAAGAACCGTAATAAGTGGACTTATCCAGATTTAGTCTCTGCAAGACGCCCTATCCCTCACTCAGAAGAAGTGCCAATTCCAACTTTTCACCAGCTACCAGAACTCTGTGAGGACGCTTATTGTCTTTCTGATCAGAATTCTGATACTACTGAAGGTGACAACGATTTTGAAACGATATCATCAATTCCTCAATGCTTCAACCAAGATGAGTTAAATGACCTCACTAGAGATCTCAATCTGTCGAAAGAAGCTTCTGAATTACTGGCTTCCAAGTTGAAGGGAAAAAATTTACGTGAACCAGGAAATTACATTCTATCGCACAAGGGAGAAAGATCTGCTACCTTTTTTCTCTGAAGAACAAAATCTTGTATTTTGTCATGCTGTTAGAGAACTCCTGGTAAAAATGGGTCTTCCTGAATATTTTCCAGATGATTGGCGCCTATTTATTGACAGCTCAAAGCGAAGTTTGAAATGTGTTCTTCTACATAATGGGAACAAATATGGCTCAATACCAATTGCTCACTCAACGAAAATGAAAGAGCAATATGACATCATAGCTTTGGTCTTGGAAAAAATAAAGTATCGTGAACACCAATGGGTGATTTGTGTAGACTTAAAAATGGTAAACTTTCTCCTTGGACAGCAAAGTGGCCACACAAAATATCCTTGTTTCTTGTGCCTCTGGGATAGCAGAGACAAAACGCAACACTGGATTAGAAAAGAGTGACCTAGGAGAGAAAACATGGATGTTGGGGAAAAGAATATCATCAACGATCCTTTAGTTTCACGAGAGAAAATCATCTTTCCACCACTGCATATCAAGCTGGGTCTAATGAAGCAGATTGTAAAGGCTCTTGATAAGAATGGATCATGCTTTGCATATATAGGGAAAAAATGACTCAGCTGAGTATGGAAAAAAATTAAAGCAGGAATATTTGATGGCCCACAAATAAGACAGCTGATTAAAGACCCTGACTTCATAAATTCAATGAATGAGATTGAACAAAAAGCCTGGAATTCATTTGTTTCAGTTGTCCAAAATTTTCTGGGTAAACACAAAGCTGAAAACTATGTTGAATTAGTCAATGAAATGCTGAATAATTTCAGATCCCTTGGGTATAACATGAGCATTAAGGTGCACTATTTACATAGCCACTTAGACCGTTTTCCTGATAATTTAGGAGACATTAGTGAGGAGCAAGGTGAAAGATTTCACCAAGATATAAAATGTATGGAGGATCGCTATCAAGGAAGATGGGATACTCACATGTTGGCAGATTACTGCTGGACTTTAAAACGGAATTGTTCTAAAATACATTCAAGAATGTCACGCAAAAGAAGTTTCCAAAATGTTCAGTGAGTAATTTGTTTAAATCATGACTTTTTCTGTTTTCTTTTGTATTTAATAAGCAATATCTATGTAATATAATAAAAATTGCCTGTTTAATTTGTATGTTTAAACCATGGTTTTTCTTTTAAAATAGTGTAATGCATGATTCATTAAAATGTTGATATCTTAAAAATTCAAGCTGATAGGCAAAAATTAATGGCATATTTGGATTCAGCGCATGGAATTCATATAAAATCACCTCCAAAATCTTTGGCACCAAAACCACTGTTGACCAGTGTAATAAAATGGATTTATATCTTTATCTACAGATAAAATGTCTGATGAAATGAATTTTACCGCCATAGGTTTACATTCAATAATGCACACAACGTATTCTTCTATTAATTCTATTAATTTTTTAATGGTGAATAAAGCTTAACTAAACTTTTATTTTATTCTATATGTTTGAAAAAAATGTTAGTAAAATAACTACGATACAGCACTTTTTATATCACTCGACGCAGATGCCGTATAATCCAGGATTCCAAATTCTGAATTTTTTGGCGATGAAGAAATGTTGCCAAAATGACGTATCATGCGCAAAATAGAATCTTCTGCGTGATTATTGTAGGTCTTCATATTAATGACGTAATAAAAATGAGGTTGCCAGATACATAAGATTATCCGCCAAAAAAATCGCCAAACTCAGAATTCGGCATCCTGTATTATATGGCACATGTGCCTATCAATTAACTTATTTTGACAGCCAGGCATATTCGATAACAAATAGTCGTGACCACTTGGTGGTTAGGCCTAAATAATGCAACTATGATTATACAATAATTATTTGTATACAATAACAGCCTCTTATATCGAAAGTATACTTTTTATGTTTCAATTTTATATTAATTGTAATGAAAAGTGTGTGAGATCGCAGGCTTTTTTTATCTAAAACTTTTGAAAGTTTTAAGAAATCAACAGTTGACGAACATATATAAAAACAAGGGAACGAACAATAACAAATGGTCAAATGCAAGATAAAAATGATTTTGAAGTGAAAAATTTTATGCCGATAAGTAATATAAAAATATTTTTAGTCAATTCCTACTTATAGGTCAAGAAAAAAAAATTTTTATTTTAGTTACTTCTTATTAAATGATTATAGTTAATGTAAATATGTACATACATGTAATAGAATCATAATATCTGGCAAAATAGAAGAATAATTTCCTTATAATTTTCTAAACATTTCTTCAAAAAAAAAAAAAAAAAAAAAAAATTATGTCACCAAATATTACAATGACGGCATTCGCATTTTATATTTTTTAAATTTAGTGCAGCCTGCTTCTAGTACTCGAAAGTGAAGTATAAAAATTGACTTTTTTCAAGTTATTTTGACAAAATATTTAAAATTTGAAACATTTAGGGGCATAATTTTTTGTCGAAAATTGTGCGATAAGAGATATGTACTGAACTTATGGAATGTTACAAATAATAATTAGCTATAACTTTCATTAAAGTATATTTGCTTGTGCAGCAATTTGTAAATAATTTTTTTTTCTAAATATTTTACATAAGAGGATTTTTTTCTCTCATATAAAAAACTAAAGTTAATTAATTAAATTTTATTAATGAATTAATATTAGAAAAAGCTGTATTAACATCCATTGCCATCCACTACAAGCGTTAAAAAAATGCATTTGAACATTAGTGTAGAATAAAAAGTACTTTATTAGCGATTGGTAATTTGAACAAGACCTAAACAGAGAGGGTGTGAGCTAACAGTAGAAATAAAAAAAAAATATTGCAGTGCTACAAATGCACAACAGAAAAGAAGACTGTCCTATTGAATAATTCTGTCCAGGTATATTTATATAAATATAAAGTTAAATTTTAAAAAGCAATGATTTATATAAAAAAAAAAATTCTAAATTCTTTTAATAAATATGCTTTTTTATGATTATTATTTGTAGTTCGTATCTCATATCATGGGTGTTCTGAAATTTCAAAAGGGTATGGAAATAATAATAATATTTTATTATAAATTATTCAAAAACCAGAAACTGTGCTTCCGCCAGTAATTTCTATTTCAGATTTTTTCATTTATTTTACAAATAAGTTATATATAATTATATATATATATATATATATATATATATATATATATATATATATATATATATTTTAATTATATATATATATATATATTGTATCTCTCTTGTAATTGGTACCTTTTTATCGTATATATGGCCCCTTTTAACAAATGTATGAGTTACACCACCCCTTTTGGGGGATTCCAAAATGTATATTACCAAATATGGTTAAGGAATTTCGAACTGACCGATGATGAAATCTCGCCCCACTATTCTTAACGAATGAGTGATCAGTATGCTGTACCCTTCTGAGGGGGTTTAAGTTTTCTCAAGGCCTTTTTTATTTATTTATTTTTTGGTTGAGCTCTCCTACCGAGCAGACGTGCTAAGTTATGTGGTTAGTCCTCACATATACAAATTATTCCTGTAATAATAAAAGTTATTTTTAAATTCTTAAAAATCTGCCCCTTCAATAATGCTTCTTACCAACGATTTCACCAATATATATATATATATATATATATATATATATATATATATATATATATATATATATATATATATATATATATATATATAAACTTTTTTATTATATATGTAAACTTTTTTTTAGCTTTTTAGTACTTTTCATCATAACATTTCAATGAACTGACATTTCGGAACATTTTCACTGTTAAAAGTTCATTTTTTATTTTATCTTTCATCATTCTATTTATTTTTTTAACAATCAATTTTCTAAATTTTAACTAATTACTAATAATTAATATTAATTAATTGGTAATTTAACTCTAAACATTTTTATTTTAATTCAGTGAATAAAATTTGATAATTTTAATAATTTTCTTAGTAATGGTTCGTGTTTAAATCGTAGATTTTATTTCTTCATTGACAAAGCGCTTAATACATTGAATATTTTAACACTCCTTTTTGTGCGTGAAAAAATAAAATACAGTAAGAATAAATGGACAGATGTATTTTTCTTGAAATATTGAATGAAAGTTATATCGGAATGTTGGTCTTTGACTTACTTAATGTGAAACTGCAATTCGAAATTTCGATTACAGCGTTTGTAAGTAATGTAAACAATAATTAACGTGGATTTTTTTTTAACTTGGGGTACTGGGTGACTAACCATTTGCCACAACAATCCCGGTAACTGCTACTCATTTATCATTAACTGGTGGTGACTTGCGATCAAATCACTGAATCAAGTTACATTACCTCGTCATGCCACCACAAACCCATTTATAGGGTGGGTCACATTCATTTATCATCTTAGGAGAAAGGACAAAAGAGAAAGAATCACCCATGCCCGAGCCGGGAATCGAACGCGGGACCAACACTTTAGAAGTCTCAGGAACATTAACAGCATTCAGCTCTTACATTAACCACACTAGCGAATTTGAATTCACTGTAAAGATGTTTATATCGTGATGCCTGTCGTTCTTAGTTGTTGTCTTGTACCAGCTAGGCTGTCATTATGGGGTGCGCTGCTCCACTTTTCCAACAGAACCATTATTTTGTGTGGAGTGCGACTTCCTCAGTACACATATGCCATAGGAACCCGTTTATAGGATAGGAAACCCCTTCATACAAGGAAAGTACAAAGACAGGATAAATATAGAAAGAAAGTACATCCCTGCCCGAACCGGGATTCGAACCCAGGACCTCCCTATCCATAGTCAGGCACGCTGACCACTAGAGAGGGTGAGCTGCATGCCGTTCTTTAGTTCTACCTTTTCGAAGAACAGAGATATTCTTCTTTTCCGTTATTTTAAAATTGTCTTTCATGGGTATAATCGCTAGGAGTAAAGGAAAAAGATGTATGGTATCGAATGTCCCCTTTTTCTACATTCCCAAAGTTTAATATTTTTTTTAAAAAATGATAATATTTACTACCTTTTTTTTTATAAAAGTATTATTTTTATCTACTGCAATGACTATGCTTTACTCCTTTTAAATATGTTACCGATTGGAAATGCATTAGAATAAGATTGAAAGGAACCCCTACTACACTACTTAATCACTTATTTACTAACAACAATCGACCACTTCTCACTACCAGAGAGCAGGGTTTTCTATCCCGACTTAGCTGAAGATCCGTTGTATTCACTGGCTGGAGCATACAAATTAGATCTTGGTCGCAATATTCTCCATGCGAAACGATACCTTCAGGAGTAGCGAAAAAATGGGTGTCTCCTGTTTATTCCATGTCTCTAAATTACGAAGACTCAACCTCTTTCGGAATGACGATTGGTACACCCAGTGGGTGCTATATTACCTAAGTGGCCATCAATTCTGCCCTTTGGTCATTCTTCTTCTTCTTCAATAGCGTAACAACCTATTACAGGTCTTAGCTGCCTTTATGTCACGCTTTTTCCAGCCCAGTCTGCCCAGAGCGACACTTTGCCACTTCCTAACTTTCAGTATGTTAAGTTCATTTTCAGTGTCAAAACGAGCCATCTTGTTGGTGGTCTTCCTAGGACCCTGGATCCTTCAGGGTTCTTAAGCGTTGATATTCTATTAGGGTTGTTTTTCCCCGGCTTCTCCAGACATGGCCAAGCCATCTTTGTCTGTTGTTTATGATAACCTGGGTAATCTGGGCTAGTTATACAGCCTATACAATTCAAAATTACATCTGGTTCGCCAGCAACCCTGTTCCTGTACAGGCCCATAGATCCTTTGGCCATAAGAAAGAGGAAAAAATAACTTTGTATTTAAAAGGAAATTTTCAGATTCCCACATTTCATTCGATTTGATTTTAACTGCTCTAAATGTACGATCTCATATCGTTGTGAAAAACATGATATTAAAGAAAATTACAGACGGTAAAAAAAGAGAAATTGAATAGAATCTATAATATCGAAAAGAATTTCCATTGTGATGTGAATCAAATTACTCAGATGTACAAAGATTTGCAAATTTTTTTCAGAAAAGTATTAATACTTTATTATAAAATATTCTTGTCTCTTGCTTGAAAAATTATATAAGATACATAAGTTAGATTGTTGTCGCACCAGCATGCTTCTCTGTACCAAGCCCTGAGTTAGGCTCTACCAATTAGATAGAAGCAGCCGGGTAGAGTCTTCGGGATTTTGAAGCAGGGACCAAGCAGAAGACTCCCAATACTAGGCATGCCACCCCCAGAGGTGTCATTTCACTTGAAGGACCCCAGTTTTAAGGTGCCCCAGCCGCCATTAGTGAACACGACGGATCTCTTAAGCCGGGATTCGAATTCAATACCTTCCGATAATGAGAACGACGCCTTAACCAACTAGGCCACAACTGAAGTCAGATTGTATTTTATTCGGACTACTAGAATAATTTAATCAATTTATGTATTTTTGGTATGATACATTTTTTATGAAGCTATTTAAAGTTGAAGAGCGGATTCGAGATATAATTGAAAAATTATTTTTTCTTTTGGATACTGAATTAAATTTTAATACGATATTGAACATGAATAATATTTCTCATAATGTTGCGGAAAATAAACATTTATTAACATATTAGTCTGGGGTGGTTTTCACGTTACCAACTTACAGTTGCGAATCGAAATATATATATTTACAAAAAATAATTAAGAAATTGCGTTACTACATAAAAAAAATAATTATTATTGAGCATATTCATATGAAAATTGAAATTCTTTAAACTTAAAATTATAAAATAATATTTTTTTTATCATACGGACAGTAATATTTATATCTATTCATTTGTTTCAGGAATTAAAAATGACGGAAAACTTTGATTTAGAGTAAAAGTTTAAGAATGATATCTACATAAATTGATACTGTATACTTGTTAAAACATTTTCGAATGCTTATAATAAGCATGTGCTTAAATTCTTTTTAATTATTTGTCTTGCCTTTTCTAATACGAAGGAAGTAAAGAGAAATAATAATAGCATTTTTTCAGAATTCAATATTTCCATTAAAGATATTTCACTTTGCTAATGGAGTATATTTTGAAATTTGATGAAAAACTTTGCTTATGTCTTTGCGATTTATTATTCAATTTGTGAATTATAATAAGAGATGGTTAAATTCATTATACAGAAAAAATATTACAATCTGATTTTGTCCTCAGAAAAATATAATTTTATTCTGCTGGTGAAACTAAACAATGATTCCTATTTCAGTATTATAAAAACTGTTTAAAGTTTAATTAACTACTTTAATGGGTAATAATACAATTAATGGGTTCAATTTTAAGCATCAAAGTACTGCTGCATTTCCCAATAAACGAAATTAATTTGATTGCCGTATTTAACTATTGCATTTCCTTAATTGCTTTTTTTTATCAATTCACCCTAGAATGATCGAAATTGCACACTCAACCATAAATGTTTACTTATTTCAACACAGAAAGGTTTGCATCTCTTTCAGGTTACCAATGAATGATAAACAGTCACAACTTTTAACTAATCACAAGTTAAAGAATCCCATTTCCGTTATCTGTAAAAAACATGATAAACAAAAATTAAGATTTTAATTATTATAAAAATTATTGTAGAATATATGAAAAATTCTATGTTAATAAGAAAATGAAGAAGAGTTTATATATAGATTTAGTTAATTGAAATATTTCTTCTAAAATTTTGGTATTCATATATTAAAAATAAAATAACAAATCTCTCGATTTTTTTATGCGCAATCTTTTAAACTAAACTATATATGTGCTAGAAAACAAGATTTCGTATTATTTTAAATTTTAAACAGCTTTACAATCTGAAATGTTACCCCTTGGATGTGAATTGAAAGAAATTTTTTCTCTTACTAAGTAAATGTGGCAGGAAGAAAAGTTTTTGATACAATTTTCTACAAATAGTAAAACATTTAAAATCTGCGACATTTCTATAGAATTTGGATGTATAAAATGCTTCAATAGCTGAATCAGTGATTATAAACACAAAGCAAATATATTTTATCGACAAACAAGCATTGCTTTAAAAGACTATAGAAATTGTTATATATATATATATATATATATATATATATATATATATATATATATATATATATATATATATATATATATATATATATATATATATGTGTGTGTGTGTGTGTGTGTGTGTGTGTGTGTGTGTGTGTGTGTGTGTGTGTGTGTGTGTGTGTGTGTGTGTGTATTGATATATTATCGGTTAACGTGTTGTTCTTTACATTACTCTCTGCTGTAGATTCTGCTATGAATCTAGCAAATAAGTTTAGTGGTATTCCCACCTATCTCAAAATAGGAAGTTGTCTTTTCAACAAGTCCCAAATTTCCCTGTTATAACAAACTCTGGCACAGATACCGTATAATCCGGAATGCAAAATTCTAAATTTTTTTTGGTGATGAAGAGTGTTGCCAAGATGACGTATTGTGACGTGCGTGTTTATGTAAATGCTAGGGTTGCCAAAATATTAGGTTGGGGAATAAGTTCGTAGGATTTTTTTTTTTACCAAAGACTTTTATTTAAACAAAAAGACAATCGATCAATAAGTTAATCAATTATATATTCGACGTTGCTGTTTACAACCTCTTCCCACCTCTCGACTCATTTGTTGATGCCGTTCCGCCAAAAATCGCCTGGTCTGGTGTCAAAAAGTTGTTGAGCCAATTTTTAAGGACCTCTTTGTTATCCAAGGTAACGCCCTTCATATGGTTTGACAAGGAGCGGTAAAGCTGGTAATCGGTCGATGCAAGTTCTGCAGAATACGGCGGAATGCTGAAGGACCTCTCATTCGAGCTCTTGGAGTGCGGCTTTGATGACTTGTGCGACATGGGTCTTGGCTTTGTCGTGTAGGAGTATGGTTTGACCATGTCGATCAAGTCTTTTCAGTCAAATAACCTCTCACGGTGTATCTGGGCAATGTAGAGCTCCTTGATGACTGTGGCATTCTTTTCGAATATTTCCTTGTGTACCAAGAGGTCCTTAAAAACTGGCTCAACAACTACTTTGACACCAGACCAGGCGATTTTTGGCAGAACAGCATCAACAAATGGGTCGAGAGTTGGAAAGAGGTTGTAATCAGCAACGGCGAATATATAATTGAGTAACTTATTGATATAATTATTGTTTTTTGCTTAAATAAAAATCTTTGGTAAACACGCTACGAACTTATTCCCTAACCTAACAGAATTTTCTGCATAATTCTTGTAGGTCTCCATACTCCATATCTATGACGTAATGAAAATTATGTTACCATATACTACATAAAAATCACCAAACTTAGAACTTAGCATCCTGGAATAATTTAGCCAAAATCTAATCGCTTAAAACGTCAAGAAAGAACGTATTTCTAAATATTGTTGAAAAAATAATAATTCAAAATAATAGTGGAAGGATCACGTGCTTCGGAGTAAAATATTTTACCTCCAAATCCATCCACGAGATCGTTGTTAAATTTATGTTTTCTGTAAGCATATTTCTTTTAATGCGTGGAAGTTTTCCTTGTAGAATCAAAAAGGACATGTCAGTACGTTCCATTGTCTATGAAAAGAAGTACACTCTGCCTGGATATTACAGTACATATACATATGGATATTACAAATACTTTACAGCAGGCTAACAGTTTTTTGATTGACTGTGCTCGACATGTTGTCATTCTTCTTCTCCTTCTTCTTTAATAGCGTAACAACCTTTTACAGGTCTTAGCTGCCTCTACAACACGCCTTATCCAGCCCAGTCTGTCCAAAGCGACACTTTGCCAGTATCTAACTTTCAGTATCTTGAGGTCATTTTCAGTGTCAACTAGCCATCTTGTGTGTGGTCTGCCTCGAGCATGGGGTCCTTCGGGTTTCTTAAACGTTGATATTCTAGTAGAGTTGTTTTCCCGGCTTCTCCAGATATGGTCAAGCCGTCTTAGCCTGTTGCTTCTTATAACCTTTATAATCTGAGGCTGGTTATACAGCCTATACAATTCAAAATTATATCTTGTTCGTAAGCAACCCTGTACCTGTACAGGCCTATGACATGTTGTCATAATAAAGTTAAGTAAATAGAATGAAAAAGGAGGAAATTTCAAATTTTTATTTTAAATACAATAACTACTGATGCGTTTATGACACACACATTTAAGTATTTATAATTATAAACGAATACAAGAATCATAAATGGGATTAATGGAATTCATAGATCAATGAATAGAAAATTTAATAAAGTTTTTTAATATAATAGACTGTTTTTTACTTAAATATTTTAAATTTTTTCATGATTTATGATAAAGAGTATTTCGTTCGTTTTTATCTTATGAGAAAATCTTAATAAGGCATCCAAATAATGGATTCAAAAACTGAAGCATAGAAATGAAATATAAAAAACTATACCATTATTCAAAACGCAAAATCAATAGGTTAATTCGTCGTTCTACGGAAGCTTTATGTAAACAAGAGCTGATTCAAAATAGGAAATTATAATTTAAAGTTGATTTTGAGTTACTATAAGTTGTTTTACCAGTATGCTTTCCTGTACCTAGCGCTGAGTTGGATTCTACCAGTTAGATAGGAGCAACTGAATGGAGTCTTCGTGATTTTGAAGCAAGGACCAATCAGAGGATCCCTAATATCTGGCCTGACACCTTCAGAGGTATCACTTCACTTGGAGGACATTATGATCACGCCCAGTTTTAACGTGTCCTAGTTGCCTTTAGTGAACACGATGAATCTTCAATTACGCCGGGATTCCCTTTCATTACCTTCCGATAATGAGAACAACGCCTCAACCAACCAGGTCACCGCGGCCCAGCTATTATAAATATCCATACCTGAATTGGGAATCGAATTCATAGCCCATTCAGTAAAAGAATTCTGTATGCATTGTTACTAAAACAGAATTCAGTGACATGACAGCCCATCGGGGGTGTAGGCCTAAGGTACCTATATCTGTTTCCTTGACCGAGGGCCCTGGGGTGCGAAGGATGTGTCTCAGTTAGGTGATCAGCCTAAGGCGCAACCCCCAGTGTTTAGCTCCCAAACATGCTTAGTACTCAATTTTATCGACCCACTGAAGGGATGAAAGGCTGAGTCGAGAAATGTATTACGTCAAACACAAGTGAATCTAATCATTGGATAAAAACTTTTATTTGAGTTATTTATATAATTATTAAAGAAAGAAAAAATATTATTTTTCAGATTAAATTTCAATGTAGTATTTAATATTAACAAAAATTAAATTTCGTAAAATCGCAATTTTGTTTTCATTTTCTAGATATAAAATACAACGAAAACAGCGACAAAAATAATTGAATTAATATTCTGTGAATTAAAAATAAATAAAAAATGTGTACACGTGAACTATTTTGCAAGTTATATTTTTTTCTGTTTGTTGGATAGAAGAGCTAAAGTTAAATTTTAAAAGTAATAAATATGAACTTTTTTTTTTGTAAAATAAATTTAATATTTGATAAGTTATTCTGTCACTATATTTTAATATTTTTCCTTAAAAAACCATGAGCAGCACAGGACATAAACAAAAATCGTTTTTCAGAAATGTTTTCGAAATATACTTTTTGAAAATATATTTCAAAAAATTGTCATACAATCGCCAAAAAAAACTTTGCAAATTTCTTTTACAAAACTTTTCTGCAATTGTAGGAAAATGTGGCCAATTTCTTTTATTTTTAATATGAGTATTTAATTTTTAATATGAGTATTTAATTTTTAATATGAGTATTTTTATTTTTAATATGAGAATTTATTATTTAACATAAATTCTGTCATTCCATTTCCTATTTATGTATAAAAAGTAACAAGTTCCTTCAAGTGGAAAAGTTAAAATCATTTGACGTTGTTGCATTTTCATAAATACCGGAAATGGGTCGGGTGAATGTAATGAAATCACCAAAATAATGCGGAAACTTAAAGGTAAATTTTTCGGTTGATTGAAGCGAAGAGTGCGTGCCGCTAAGATTATTTACTTGAAATGGTGTTGTTCTCGTGTGACAGCTAGGCTGGCAGATTGGGGTGCGCTGCCCCACTTTTCCAACTGAACAGTATTAGGTGTGGAGTCCGACTTCTTCAGTACACACGCATGCAATAGGGACCCGTTTATAGGGTAGGCAACCATTCACACAAGGAAAGGATAAAGACAGGATAGATAGAGAGAGAAAGTACATCCATGCTTGAACCGGGATTCGAACCCAGGACCTTCCTATCCGTAGTCAGGCATGCTGACCACTAGACAAGTTGGCCGGCATTTATTTGAAATGCCTTTTATATTTGATAATATGTTGCAGACAACGTCCTAAGGCATTTAAATATATTCCTCGTAAATCGCCTTCAGTGAAAAAATTTCTGTAGAGCGAGGGAATTGCATTCACAAGAGAAGAACCTCCATAGTCCACATTTAGTATTTGATATTCCGACAACCAAGCACCTATCCACGAACCTGTATTCAAAAAGTAGAAACTCAATATCCATTTCCTATTTTGCAACAGTGACTAGAATCGAACACATAATTTTTTGTTCTGAAGAACATTGTCCTACCACTATAGAATCCACCGTGAGACTCTATAAATGCTTATTATACGAAATTATTTTTTTAGACCTTTCCCAAAATTATATTTCCTACATTTATTTATTTGCCTTCTTATTTCTATACCACATACACAGACGCAAATTTTAATGTAGTAAATTTTAATGTAGTAAAACGCAAATTTTAATGTAGTAACTTATTATTTTTCTGCATTTTTATTTCTTTTCACTCACCCCAATGTTTATCATTTGTCTAACTTTGCTATTTTGTATTATTTAAGAATATATAAGCCATTTCTTGCTATTTATAATGACCCTAAGAAGCATGACATACCGAAAATGTAGCCTATTATTAGTCTTTCGTTTCATTAATTGGCTGGCAAGTTCAGCACACGCTTGAACACTGTCCTCCTCAGTGGCCTCTTGCAAGGTTTCACTATCCAAAGCAATCCACTGCGAGCTTCATCGCAGGGGAACTAATCTACCATCCTGAATTTTTGAAACCAATGCTTTGTTTCATGTTCATTTTTCTCACTAGGTTGCTGGAGCTCCGTGGGTTGGGGAAGTGTCCACGTTAATATGAGACATCTAAAGTCTTCCCGCTGGTATGGTGTGGATGTGATGAGGAGGGTGCTAGCTCAAGTGCGATCTCGTCACCTTGCCGTGGTTCAAAATTACGTTGTGCTTGATGATGGGTGAGCAATCCAAACTAATTAAACTAAAGGTACAGTCCGGGGCTCATTCATTCACTGCACTGTCCCCAAACAGTTGACATATTAACTTGATGCAGCAGCTGATAAGATCATTTTGAAGTCGTAAAGCACTGTACGAGTTACGATTGATGAATGAGCAAGATAGATCTGCTTTTATAACGACTGATATTCCTTCTCCTGGCTGACCGGTGTCTCAGACACGTCATACATTAATGTGTATGTTTTTTCTCGCTTCATTCAATGGTAACGCGAAAACGGCAAGAACTTTCTTATTTATTTATCTTGTAGAAATATGAACTAATATATTGCAATAATAAAAAAAATCGATTGGAAATATCAACGCATATTTTTTTACATTTTTTTATCACGTTGA
Organism: Latrodectus elegans; assembly: GCA_030067965.1. NCBI lineage: Eukaryota > Metazoa > Arthropoda > Arachnida > Araneae > Theridiidae > Latrodectus > Latrodectus elegans. Next base: position 41,517,571 of record CM057821.1, on the reverse strand, counting down.
TTAAAAATATAACGTTTAAACTGCTTTTTAAAAATTTCTATATTTCAAAATCTTATTAGGAAACAAACTTTCAATTTAGTGTGTTTCTCAGATGTATAGGCATTGAGAAAATGAGAATAATTGATTAATGTGTTTGCATCCTGAAATAATTTAATCTTATTTCAAATAACATAAGTGAAAATTGAACCCATGAACTGCTGAACTGAAGATCAAAGTTGCTAAACATTCACTCTTAATGGCGTCAATCTGATTTCATAAATATACTGAAAGAAATTATGTCGATGAACATAAACTTATTCTTATTACTGGATTGTCTTAAATTTTTTTATAAGATGGGGAAATTTATTTAAAAAAAATGAATAATTTCGAGAAGAAAAAGGTTATATTAATGTCAGAGAGGCATTTAAAGTAATGCCTTAAAAAATGTAAAATTGCTGGAAAATTCCGCATTAATTTAATTTGTGAATGGCATCACCGTTGATATTGCATAGATAAAATTTTGATGTATGTAGTATTATATACATAACAATTTATAAAAATGTTCTTATAATAAACATAGTCCAGGGTAGAAACTATGAAAATACACTTACGTTCACAAATGCACTTATATTTACTTAGTGTAAAAATTTATTTATAAAAAATATCGTACAACGGGGGATTAAATTGAACAAAATGAATGATTGAAAAAAATTTACTTTTGCTAATTTTCACCTACTTTTCCGTTCTTTGCGTAAATTGCAAAATGTAAGTTCAATTTATGTTCTGTATTTACAATAGAATGCTTTTTAATATTTTCAAAATGCACCTAAATGCCGCATCAATAAAAATGTAACACTCTGAAATTTTAACTTTTTAACTCTTAAATGCACAGAGTCATTTCTTTTGAAAATTCGAGAGATTTTTCTTTGAGTTTAAAAAATTTATAATTTTTTAATGCTCATTTTTTGTATTGTTTGTTTATTTTTACACAGAAGAAATATATACGCATATTAATAAAATAGTATCTACAAGTGATTACTTTGAGGAAGTAATGTAAGTATACCATAAGGCAAGACGACTCTAACAATGGTAAATGTCTTACAAGAAGTAGCTGCTTGAATGGTTGAGGTTAACTAAAGTACACTGGCCACCAAAAGTTAAGAAAAACATGGTTTTCGAAGCTCACCAATCGGGTGGAAGGAAATCGGCATTGCACATGTTGATAGGCTCCTTAATGTGTCATGCAGTGTGGTCCACTATCGCTGGAATCAATATCAAACTGAAGCTTCTGTGTCCAGAAGACATGTTCCAAGCAGACCACGAGCTACCACACCTGCTAAAGACCATTTCATAGCTCTTTCGAAACACAGAAGAAGCATTTATGTGCCACAAATTGTTGTAGACCATTTTGTGGCATCAGAGAGAAGAATATCTCCAAGTATGGTACGAAAGCGTCTTCACCATGCAGGTCTCTATGCACGGCAATCTTCTGTGTGTGTTTTCTTAACCGGACGACATAGAAGATCTCGCTTATCTTGGGCAAGAGAGCACGTTTCCTGGACTAGACATCGATGGGCTTCTGTACTTTTTACAGACAAGGCTAGTTTCCTGTAGGAGATAATTCTGGACGCGTGCTGATCTGGAGGGAACAAATCACCACGTACCATCAATCTAACACTATGGAAGGACACAGTTACCGCAGTGGTGGAATAATGGCTAGGACAGGGATCTCACTCGGTGATCACACTGACCTGCATGCGTTTTAGGTAGGAACTGTGACTGTTGTGAGATACTAGGACGAGATCTTTGATCCATATGTCGCCCATATGCCGGTGCAATTGACAATAATTTCCTTCTGGTGGATGATAACGCAAGACCTTTTAAAGCTTTAGTGGTTGAGGAATATATTGAGAGTCTTGGAGAGAATGGAATGACCAGCTGAGTCTCCAAACCTGAATACTATAGAGCATATGTGGGACTATCTTGATAAACAGGTTGCTGCTTTAAGTCCTCCTCCAAAGTCTGTAGGAGAGCTGGAAAACTGCTTAATCCGTGTTTAGTCTTTGCTTCACGTTTAGGTAATCGATAACTTTTAATTGACAGCATGGTAAGTCGATGCCACCAATGCATTCAAGCTAGAGGTGGGCATATCGTTTATTAAAATTCCTTTTTGTTATGTTTCTATGATATAAAACTATGATTATTCTTTTTTTTTCCAAGAATAGACTTTTCCAGCAAGACTGCTTTTTTTGTAAATTATTTATGCGTTTTTCTTATATAAACTTCTATGTTGCAATTAACACATACCTGTTTTGTGTGCACGTGCAATCCAAATTTGGTGTTTCTACATTCATTCATTTGCAAATTAGGCACAAAACAGGTCTTTCTTAATTTTTGGAGGCCAATGATAATATCAATTATATAAAGTATTATAATAGATAGTATCTCAAATTTTAAAAAAAATGAAAAATACAGAAAAAAGTGAATTTCTGGTTTTTAAATTACCCTTAAATGAAGCCAACCTGATATTCAGTTTAACACTGCATGGGTTTGAATTCCTTCTCTGGTATGGATATTATTTTGGTTCGAAATCTTTTTGAATTTAAGTCCTGGTTCTTATAACTAGCCCTAGTGAGGAAAAACCCTTTTACCAAGAAACAAATTCTAACCACATTTTAAATGAAAGCTCTATGTAGAGATTTATGTGAAGAGACGACCTTGCCGATTATTGAGTGATTCTAAACTACTTATAAAAAAATGTTAAATCCACAAATGACACTTTGGACAAGCCAAGCTCGCTATCCCGTTGTCTATGTGAATTAAAGTCAGTAGGGTGCTCTGACTTTAATTCACATAGATTCGTCTTTCATTTAACCAGAGCATCACGAAGGTGGAAGAACAACTTTGCTCTAAACTCCTCCGATAGATGGTACCACTACAGGATCAACTCCCTCAATTTTGGCATTGATCTGAAGGGGGGAAATTTGCTTTACGTAACAAAAATAATGAATAATAATTGGAAGAGGTAAGAGTATTCGAATGTAAATTTTCATTAAAAGTATACTTCTGCACTGAGAATATAATTTAAAAATGGTAGATATTTTTTAAAATAATGTCACAGTTTCTATGGGAAAAGTGCTTTTAAATTCGAAGATACTTTGCTATGTAAATAATATAGAAAAATGGAATACACTTAATCCTACAGTAATAAAAAGAATTTTATTGGCACACATTCATGGCTATTAATTACAAATTAAATTAATGGATATTAATTACAAATTCTTATGGTTATGGTTAAGTAATTCTTATGGTTCTCAATTGTAATTAACCTAAATTAGAAATAATTATTTTTAAATGAATTTATGAACATACCTTAGAATTTACCTTCTGAGTTTACAAAGTCATGCATTTCATAATAAATCAAGTTAAATGTGTGGATGTTTCATGAGAAATTATTTTAACTTACATGTTAGATGATTTTAATTTTTCTTTTTCTCACAGATTACTGCACATTTTTTAATCATTTTTTTTTCTTTTCGACAATAGGAAACATATAAAATAAACACTTTTCAATATTGTAAGGGAATTTACTTCTTAATTTATATTCATTTATCAAGAATAGTAATATTGTTGATTTAGAATAAAATAATTTCTGTTATGAGGATATAAGCTGACAATTGAATGTTTAGCTTTGTGGCTCAGTAGCTCGAGGGTTCGATTCCCACTTTAGGCATGGATGTAATATTGGTTCAAAATTAACTTTAAGCTGTAAGTTCCAATTTAACTAGCTGTCGTGGCTCAAAAAAAATGTCCATCAAGCTAATCTATTATAAAGACAAAATAATTTAACTATATTTTTGCTACACAATTAATAGAAAAAATATCGTTAAATCAATAGTATTAATATTTATGAAATTTCATAAAATCAGTGAGAGTATCAGATTACTAACACATTCAGCATTTTTTTTTCTTTTTTGTTTCCAGAAACTGCATGATAGTTTATTTTGTATTTCACAATCTCAATTTGTAATTTCTTGTATATACTTAAATTGTTCGATAGAACATTAATTTCAAATGTTTAATAAGACAGCTCATTTATTTGTCTTTAAAGCAATCCTGTTTTGCGAAACAAAATTTTTTGCAATAAATGTAGATTTTTTGTGTTGATTGTTCTCAATGATAACTGCGCGTTTTTTCCAGTTTATCTCTTATCGGAAACACTGATCCTATTGTTCATCATTTTCAAAGATAACTTTCTTATCTCTCGTACTCTTCAGATTGTTTCCATACGTTCTAACTTTCTTTTACCAGCTGCTTTGCTTTATAATTTGTATTCTACAAAATTGAGGTAAAAACCTTTTTTTATTTTCTTATATAAATTCTTTTATTATATTTTATTCAACTTTTAAGACAACAATCATGAAAGAAAAAAAATATTTTATTTATATATTCTTTGTTATAAAATTTTTTCTCTCTCTTTCTCTCTCAAAAACTATTTAATTATGAGCTGAATAACTTGATATTTTATATACTAAACGATTATTTTTTTCATGGGCACTAAAAAGCTGAAAAATATCGTAGTAGCATTTGGTACATATGTTAATGCTTGCATTACTGTTTTTACGATAGCAGTATTGCAAATATAATAAATTGTGCAATAGAATTATTATATTTTTTAGTTTATATATAACGTCTTTCTTAGTACTGCATTTTAAAAAATCGTTACATAACTTTTTATAAATACAAGCTTTGCTTTGTGATTAACAATGAATGATTTTCATTAGTAATGAAGAAAAGTTATCTTTTTATACCTTAGATTTGCTTATTGGATGGAATAATTGGCTTGTCTAATTAAATTTTACTTTTATCAATTGAAAAAGTTACTTTTAAGAATATTAACATATAATTCTAGGATTGTTTTAATTATAACTACCTGCCTGTTCATTGTGGCTTTTAGATTTTCATTCTTATGAGTGAAATGGCCAGGGCTTGATCTCTATAGTTGTTAAACGGCTAGTTGAATATTGCCTTTCAGCTTTTTAAATGTAATAGGGAAGACTTTTTATTGAAAAGAGGAAAACACAATTACACTGCATTAAATTTATTTCGTTTCTTTCTAGGAGGAAAATTGAAACTGCTCAGCATTTCAATTGCATTCACATAGACTTTTTTAATTAGAAACTGTTTGTAAATCCACTTAATTTATTCTATGATGGTCGTCGATAAAATATTATCATTAAAAGGCAAAATTTTAAAAATTAGCTTCCAAATTTAAGGTTATAAAAATATTTTTAGTTTTCATGACACCCATAAGATGTTGTAGCAAAAGTAGTATGCCAAGAAGTACAATTTGAGAACTGCCATTTTATTATAGAACAAGTCATTAAAATAATTTTTTAGTCTGAAATTTAAGTTTTGAACAGTAAACAAACTTAAAGTATTAAGTTTTATCTTACTTATTTTAGAAATATAGTTTTTAAACTGCAATGATTGCAAAATGAATTAAATTTTCGCTGAATATTGGATAAGTATTAAAAATGTAAATCTCGTCAACAAAGAACTTCAAAAGCAAAAGAACGACAAAACCTTTTTGAAAAAGATTAAACAAACGGGAGTTGAAAATAAAAAGTAATAACGAAAATTCCTCGTGCAAAAGTATAAAAGTAAACAGCTTTATTATTAATAAGAAACAAAAATGTGAGGGATAAATAAAATACATAATGAGTTATAATACATTGTAAATATGTAAGAAGTATCATAGTGATTATTTCGGAAATATTGCTTAGAATTTAAAGGATTCTTTTTTACAATTATAAATAAAATTATAAATTTGAACTTCTTTATGAATATACTATGCCTTAATTAAATAATATACTTTAGAAATTTAAGAATGTCTGAAAAAGAAATTACATTTGTAAACATTTTTCTAGGATATTTAAGCCACGAGCTGAAAGGGAATGTTTTTATTAATTCAGATGTTGGTAATTATAAAACGAGCAGCATTTCATTTTATTAAAAGGTTGTTTATTAAGCTGTACCTTTTGGAATAGATGAATTGGGAAAAAATTTTATTTAACTGAAGTATCTTAAATACGAGTTTTTTAATTCTCATCACGTGTTTGAAGCTGCTCAGGACAATACTTCTTTTACTGATGAAGATATACTCTTAAACTTTATTCTCGCAGCTACTTTCACCAATATATATATTTCTTGAATATATTGTGAAATTACATGTTATGTTAGGCGAAACAGATTGGGAGAGTAAAATTTGCCATGCAATTGGGTAATCAAATTACTTTTTTTTATGCGTATATTGTATTTTCATGTTCTTGTCAACTTTTCTAAACAAATTCCTCGTACTGTATTTGGCAACAACGTACTAATTCAATCTTTTAGCCTGTGAATGTTGAACAAGTGCATTTTACTGTGTGATGTTAAATGTAGCTTTTAATTTAAAGTTTTATTTTAAAAAAATAATATTGGTTCAAAATTGCAAAAAATTTTATGTGGCCGGCATGTCGCAACAGCAGGCCAAAACTTTTGAAATTCTGGAAAAGTAAAGACGGTCTGAAGAAAAAAAACAGGTCTGGTTAATTTGAGACTTACTGTCATCACAACGGAAAACGATCTTTCTTTGATTTCTTTTGGGAAAAATTGATTAAATTTTTTATTTATAGTTCGCTTGTTTCTCATTTTATATATTTTAGTGTGTTTTACTGAAAGTAGTAATTTTTATTTTCGTGTGCTCTAAACTTTTAATTGTTGTCATGTAGCCGCCGATTCCTCCGTTTTCATCTACGAACGAAAAATAATAGAATTCGTATTTTAAGAAGCTTATAAATCCATATTCAAAGTCCATATACTTCAAAAGAATATTATATAGTAACTAAATATTGTTACTTAAAGGATTGTAGTAGGTAGGTACAGTCAAATTTTCTTTTATCATTATAGATGTTTAACATATACATCAGTTTCCGTCTTCAGAAAACATTTTGAAGTACCACTGCAGACTGATGTTATAAACAATAAACTGATAAAAATATTGTATATGTTATTTTATACAGGTAATAAATATTCGCTCAATAATATTTTACATTGATATGATTGAGTTTTAGTGAATAATTATTAATGACAAAATGCTTTTGTAAACAGTCATGATTAATAAAACAACGTGTTTAAAATTTTCGGAGTTAATTAATCAAAGTACTGAGAATAATGTTTATTTCTGGCTATATTAAAGGATAATTAAAAATAACTTAATTATCCATCTTAATATATCCATCTTAATTTATTTTTATAGTAAATATAAGACATTCTATGAAATTTCTGTTTCTACTATTGCCCATGATATAATTGTTTCATGTTGCCATCAAAATGTCAAGTATGTGAGTAAATTCCTACCATCAATATATTTTCTGTTAAAATGCAATTTATTACAATTGTTATGAATTATAATTTTTTGGACTAAAATTCAAAAATGAATTATTCATTCTTTCTAAAATGGTAACTCTTATTTTGTGTTTCTTTCTAATTAATTATATATAATAAACTAATAAAAGCAAATTTCAAGTGAACAAAAACATGTAGTATTAAGTTAAAGTAAATAATTTGAAATTATAGTTAATATAAAGATTAAAAAGGTTTGCCTTATTTTCAAATTTGGCCAATGTGTACAATTTAAAACAATAGTCTATTGTTTCTGTCAAACACAATGAATCAAATTTTATTCATAAATGTGATTTTCTGCAACAAATATGATCTATGTGCATTCTACTTTTACTGTAGTATTTCCGTCATTGTGATAACTACTTCAGGTCTTTGAATGAAAAATGATTGTAAAATAAGAAAGGAATCCAATTTTATAAAAAAATTTTTTAAGAAATTGCCATAAATATTTAACTTATCTGTAAAAGGTTAGTGTACTTTGGCTTTTATTAAATAGTTCGTGGTTTGGGTTTCCATCTCGGGCTTTTATAAAGGTTTCAAATGTATGTCAAACTGTGAATACTGGTTACAATACCCCTTGTATATTAAAAAATAATTGTTAAGTAGTAAACGAAACAAAGCATAACTACTTTCATCTTAACTTTTTTTAACACAACACTGTTTTATCTATATTTATGAAGCATAATTTTTATGAATTTTTTAATTTTACATAAAATATGGGATATTTTTATAGTAGCTAAAGAAGATAAATTTCCAAACGTATTGACAAAATAGTGAGAAATATTTCATTATATTTTTGTCCAATTTTAATTTACGTTAACAACACAATATGTTCATTTTCTCTCTTTACAAATTGTATGGCAATATTAGTTAAATAATAACCATTTTTGGCATGATTGCACTTATCAGGGCAGTAAGACTGAAAAAATACCTAAATGTTTAAAACTTGCATTAAAGAATTTTTGCTTTCTTAATAGGTTGCCTAAATTATATTACAAAGTGTTTGCCTAAATTACATTAGTTGACATAATGGAAAAAAAGTAATTTTATCTGGATTTAATTTTTTGAATAAAAGCTGTTAAATACATTCAAATTAATAAAATATGTAGCATTAAGAGAAAATTAAACTTTTTTTAATCATATTTGCTACGTTTTTAGATAAAAATTTAAAATTTCTGTAATTGATGTTTCTCTTTGGAAACATTAATCATATTTTCATTATGGTTACACTGAAAATTCAAAATTCTATGTAATGTATCTTAGTATTGGTTGTGTGCAATGTAAAAGAAGTATTTTCATACTCCAAGAATTATATATTTTCACAGAGTAGTTATAAAACATTATTTTTTTTTAAAGATTAATATTTATATCCTGTTATTAAAAAAATCTTTCTACAAGTTCAATAATGAGTTGTTGTTTTTCCTTATGAGTTAAGTTTCAAGCCTGAGAAAAATGAAACTTGCAAAATAGCAAAATAGCATGATATCAAAATAGCAAAATTTCAAGTCAAAGTTTTTATTTAATAAAAATATATTGAGATAATGTAATTATGATGTATACTGGTACCATATTTTCCTATTGTAGAATCTTTGAGAACTACTTGATTATCCTTGCAAAAGTGAAAGCAAGTAACCCTTTTCACTTTGTTATTACCAGTAATGAAACATTTAAAAATAGGAACTGCTGAGCATTCATTTAAAAATAGAAATTGTCGATGCTTGTTGGTTTGTTTCTCACACTTGTTTTACTTTATGTATAAGAATACCACAAACTGGAAATCGATTATAGCTGTTTGCTTGCCTGTTAACCATATTTTGTTACTAGACACCAAAAAAAATTAAAATGAAAATCTACTGTCACATTAAGTAAATCAAGTCATTAAATATATCATCAAGCAAGTTACTTTTGAGAATAGCAATTGTGATCTTTAATTTCTGTATCTGAAAGCAGACTTGATAAAAAGCTACTTATGATACAAATAGCAAAAACATTAGATTCTTATTTTAGGTGTATAAAATACAAAGTTGAATTTTGGTAACAACTGTTTCAAGACATTTACCAAATACATTGGCAATTGTTTAAATAATATCATATTATCAGCAAATTAAAAAAAAAGACATTTCCCCAAAATAACATTAATGCTTAGTTTAGTCCTGTTTATAATTAAATCAAAATTGTAAATAACATTAAAAAAATTATGAAAACATTAATACATGTTTTAATTATGATAATAGTTGTTATTTAAATAGCTTCTTTATCTGTAAAGTCTTGATTATGATAATTTTTTATGTATTTTACATGGCATGTAATATTTATGACATCTATTCATTTTCACAACTATTTATTGTAAAGAAATAGTTCCCATTTAAAAAAATATTTATAAATAAAGTATTTATTATGTGACAATGATTAATAAATTTAAAAAGTTGCCTGAAATCATCATATTATAATGGATTAAAAAAGGAAACAGGCAGTTGCCTTTTAACAGATCCTGTTTACTACAGACAATTGCAGTATCATATGTATATAGAAATTTTACTGGTATTTGAAAGACTTAGTGATAAATTTGAAATTATCAGTTATGGAAAAGAATAAAATTTTAATATAATATCAGACCAAATTATATTTGTAGTAGTTAATGTGATCATCAAATTTATTAAGTTCCAATTATAATTAAAATAAAATTCAGATGTTTGAATTTATATTTGATTGTATATTTTGTTTTGGTGAATTGATGTTATTAAAAACTTAGATTTAAATTTAATGATACTATTTTCATTATTTCTATTTAATGAAAATAATATAAAATTTATTCATAAGTAAACTAATTTCCATTCTTCAAATTATATTGTATTTTCCAGAAGTTTTTTAATTACATTTGTGCTAATTTTTATTTTTAAAATAAATGCTTCAAAGTGAATACAAGTCTGATATTTATAATTAATCTTCATTTAGATTTTTTCTCATTTAAGTTTCTTATTATGTGATACACTAGTCTAAATTGTAGAAAGTTCTTAGACTCAACTGAAGTACTATGTTTGATATTCTGGATATTACCATGGCAACTAATTACTGAAAATTTGTACTTGTTATATTTGCTTAAAAGAAAAGAGTTACTTTTTAAATTGCTTATAACAGTTTTGTGTATAAATATTAAAATTATTATTGATTTTATATAGATTTAATAAATAAAATCAGTCTTTAAAAATTTAAAAAGGGGAAAAAACAAGAAACTATGTATTATAATTTTGGTAATAAACAATGTATGTTTCTATTTATTATTCAATTAATTATGATTTAACTTTTAGAGAGAGCTGTGTCATGCAGGATTCAAAGTCTGCTAATTGTGTGAATGGAGTTTTCCATACTGAAAAGGTTGTCATTTTAGATGCAGGAGCTCAATATGGAAAGGTTATTAGATTTAGTATTCTGTGTTTGTATATAACTAGATATAAGATACTTTAAATGTTTCTGTATAATATACTATTTATTTTATTATTTCAGGTTATAGACAGAAGGGTAAGAGAACTATGTGTTGAAACAGAAATTCTTCCTTTGAATACTCCTGCTGAAACACTTCTAGCTCAGGGCTTTAGGTTAGTAATATTGAAAAATAGTTTGTCAACTTAATGAATTTTTTATTTCATTTACTTATCTTATTATATTAGAAAAAATTCTTAAAAAATTCATTATAATCTGAGGTGTTTTTTATTAATATTGAAATATTTAAATTGATCTTTAGTTTATATTTTATTTTTGAAATCCATGATTTTCCTGCTATTTAATGTTATATCATTAAGAATTTTTTTTTTTTTTGATAGAATACATGGTATTAATCTTTTTAGGATGGTACATTTTTTGCCTAAAATGCTCCTACGAATTAAAACAAGTGTTAAAGGAACTTTTCTATGGGACAAGGACTTCGTGTCGTTAAAAAAAAAGTCCTAACATAACAATTTGAAACCTCATTTTCGATTATTGTATAAGTTATTATCATATATATTAAAAATTAGAACATTTAATGGTAGATTTTGTTTATTTAAAAATGTATATAAAATATTATTTCATATTATTTATATACATATATAAAGCTGCATGTGTATTTAAATTGATAAAAAATTTTTAGTACTACTCAAATTATTTAGTGTTTTTATATAACAAAATACATCAATAAACTTTGAAATTATTAAAAAAGGACAAGACTATGTAGAAGAAATAATATTTCATGCTTTAATCAAGTGAAAAGTCTCATCACAAAACAAATTGTGTTTGTCGGAATTGCTTGAGATAGTATTCTTTAGAAAATAACTCATCACTCTATACAGCTCTGATCGATTAATTTTTTATTTGAGTATTTTCATCTTCTACTTATTTCAGATTTTTATAAGAAATTAAGTATGTGGTATATATCTGAAAGTAAAACTGCAACAGAACTTATGGTAAAAAACCTTGCCTTGTAGAAAAAATAAAAGCATTCAGAGATATTAGAAACATGGAAGCATGTATCACATAAAAAGTTGTGGGGGCAAACTCTATTATTTCCATTTTCCCAGTGGATCATGAAAACATAAAAAAAATTTTGATATATAAAGAAATGAAATCAATGTACAAACACTTAGTTCAATTTAATTGTGATGAAACAATGTACAATCTTACATATATGAATTGTAATCATTAAAATTTTTTCCACCTTTGAGTGGAAATGTACAATACTGTGAATTAATTTTTCAACAGTGTGCACCATTTGTCCACAGCAGTCATTTATAAGAAGTGCACCTGCAAATCCCAAGTTTGAACAGTGAACTCCTTTTTCAACTGTGTAATTTATCAATTTTCTTTTATAGAATTACTGAATTTTTTGGGTTAACATAAAAAATTGATATTTTTTAGAAATTTTTTTACACAAGGTTTGGATTAAGAATGAAAGTTATATCTTGTGAATAAAACAGGATTCACACAACTCCTAGAATTTTGACTTGACTCCTTGAAAATTGTGAATTATTCCTGGAATTTTTTTAATTTGATGCATTTATTTTTTACAAAATTTTATAATTTTTTGAATTTTTTTGCTTTAATATTTTAAAATTTTCAATAAAAAGTTGAAAAACTTAATTCAGTATTAGTTTTTAATATTGCCACTAGATGGTGGCACAATCGAAATTAATTTTTTGTGCCTTTAACTGTTGATTTGTATAAACATTTTAAGGATGTAGTTCAGTTGAAATAATTTCATGATAACTCTGTTTAATAATATTTAGATTTATGCAAAGGAAAATGAAGTGAAGTAATTATGAAACAAAAATTAATTTTAATTGATTCTAGTTTTATTTGCTGTTGTTTTCCTTGTATTGTATAAAATCCCTTGAATATTAATATATAAATATAAAATTTTTTAGATAAAACATATTTTCCATTGTTTCCCTTGATGAAAATTATGTATAATTCAAATGGTGAAAATTTACTGTTCGGTCACCCTTGGCGAAATTTTCAAAAAGTTGCCAAGGGTTACTGCATGGCAAATTTTCAATCCCAAAAAGCGGCGGGAGTAAAATGGCTGAAATAGTAACAAATATTTCATAGATTGTTGGTATCTAACAATATGCTCAACTAATTTTACAAAATTAATAAAAAATGCAGATTTATAGATTTTAAACATAAATGCTAATATAATAAAATTTTTATGTTAAATTATCCGTAAAGTTTTTTGATAAATTTTATATTAATGAATTTATATCGGCAAATTTTCTTTAGAAATTAATGACAAATAAAGTTGCCAAAATACTAGTTGGTGGGTTTCTAGCAAAAATGTTCGCCAAATTTGGCTCCAAAAAACACGTTAAGGGTGACCGTACAGTAAATCTGATCATTCAATTGAATCGGAATAAATTTGTTTATTAATGAAATAAAGTTTGAAATAAAAATTATTCAATATGCCTGGTAAGAAGTGTCTTTTCAATGACCAATGGACTCTTGAAACTATATCTAATAGTTGTATATTTTGAGTAAGTGTATTTATATTTGAAAAGAAATTATCATACACATCTCGAAATGCTCAATAAATTAATAGATAGGAATCTATTGGAAGTGTCTAAAAACTCTAAAATAACTCATTATTTTATGCACTGTATAATCTAGTATTATATAGAATGTGGATTATTCAAATAAAAATTTGCTGTTGTATCTGTAAATTCATTGAAGGCTTTCAAAATAATCATCAATGATTTTAACTTAAATAAAAATAATCTCATTGATGTTTGCAATTACTTATTTTTATTACTTGCAGAAATAAACGAAAAATATTGTATGTACATAATTATATGCATATTTGGTTAAGAAAAATTTTTAAAGTAAAATTATTTAACATGAATGTTGATACCTCCAGGAAATTTTTGATTTGACTCCTAGAAAACTCCTGGAATTTGATTTTTGGAAATCTGTATGAACCCTGATAAAAATATGTGTGTGCCCTCATATAAAATGGGTTCTTTTATAATATATAATGGAATGAAAAGTAAGAGTTACTGGTTTAATTTTCGTGGTTAAATTCAGTAATAAAATAATTATTAGTTTTAAATTTTTTTGAATAATCTGCATTAAATTGAATAAGTATTACACAATTAAAGCTTTTCCTTACACTAGTACAGGAATAAGGAATTTCAGTAGAATTAATCTGTCATATTCACAGATTGAAATTTAAACAAACATTATTGACCACTCTTGTTATTCAAGTATATTATAATTTTAATAATTTGTCTGATTTTTATTGATCACTGAATTGTTTTATTCATATTTTTATTAATTGTTGATTGATTGATTTTGATATAATTGCAAAGATTATAAATTGCATATTTTCATATTTAATAAATATTTCTGTTATATATTTAATTATGAAGATTTATTTTGCAGAGCAATCATTATATCAGGAGGACCAAATTCTGTTAATTCTACTGAACCTGCATGTTGCCATGATCCACAAATCTTTGCATGTGGTCTACCAATATTAGGGATCTGTTATGGAATGCAGGTAAAATCAAGTCTTTCAACTTTATTTACATAATGCATGAATACAACATAAATTCCATGATTATAAGTAGAAAATTTATAAAAATTAAATGTTAAATTCGAAAAATTCTAATTCACTTTTATTTATCAAAAATCTAAGACTATTTATGTAAACATTATACTTTTAAAAATTAGGATTTTTATGATGGTTAATTTTAAAAGAGATCAAATTGCTGCTTACTATATTATTATTAACCAGTGCAAAACTACAAAAAAGTTATCAACTTATTTTTATTTTTATTTTAAGTTTTTTTATGTAATTCATAAAAGTCAATGTAATGTAATACAAATGCAATACATATAAATGTTTATTATCTTCAACAATTATATATATATATAATTTCGTTTTTTTTTTTTAAGTAATAATCATAATTTCAGAGAAAACACATTTGTTTATTTGAAGCAGATCAAACTAAAAATTTTTTAAGCAGTAAATTATATATTTATAATTATACATTTATAACAGAGTTTTTTTTTTTTTTTCATTAATTGCATCAATTTTGATATTACAGATTATTAATTTTTTTTTGTATTTTGCTTACCTATTTATTAATATCTATTCTATAATATAAAAATTAGTATTAATCTTGAATTTTCCTATAAAAAAAGTACTAGTAGAATATATTTTTATTTTAGATGATCAACAAACACTTTGGTGGTACAATATTGAAAAAAGATTCTAGAGAAGATGGACAATTTGTTGTTCAAATTGATACATCTTCAGCTTTATTCAAGTTAGTAATATTTATATTGAGTCCTAGCATCAACTCTGAGCTAAGTTTCCTTATAGATGCACAATCAATGCTACAAAGCAGTTTCATATTTTATATATTGGGTTGTTCGGAAAGTAATTTCGTTTTTCATGAAAATGAAAAATGCATAGCGAATAAATACCATATTCATCATCAGCATTGGCACGACAGCCCTTTGTAGTCCTTGACCTTCTTCAGAAGTCTCTGCCATTCCGTCCCTTTTTTAGAAATCGACCTCTAGTTCTTGACTTTAAGTATGTTGACGTCTTCTTCCAGGCCAGAGTCCTCTCATCTCTTTTTGGTCTTCCTCTTGGTCTAATACAAAAAAATAGCATATTGCATTGCATATTGTCCATTCTAGTACAATACCTTTAACCATCTTTCTGGTAATAGCATGATTCCACACTCATAAAGTGGTTGGATTTTACAAGCAAAAAGCTGATCCAGGTGGGAAATATGAAATTACTTTCCAAACAACCCAATATCATCTACCATACCTTTTTATTTATTTAATTTCGCTTTATGTTGCTAAAATATGTACATGTTGTCAAAGTGAAAATGTATTACTTCTGTTCTTTGTATTCTGTATTGCTCAATTTTCATGAATATTAAATGTTTTTTATAGATTTTTGCCTTAATTGTAATGTAAAAAATAAGTAAATAAATAAACATTTATATATGCGACAAATCAATTTGGCATTTTTTGCTCAGTTAGAGACATTTATGTTTTTTATTTCCAGGGGTCTTGATAAGGAAGAAACAGTTTTATTGACGCATGGGGATAGCACAGACAAAGTTGCTGAAAATTTCAAAGTTATTGCAAAATCTGGAAACCATATAGCTGGTAAATGCTAAATAAAATATATTTAACTTCTTTAATGTTTTATTAAAAATGTGCACAATGCACAATTTTATAAATTGCTATAATTACGATAAATTTGTTTTGATATCTCTAAATTTTTATATATATATATATATATATATATATACACATAATTTCAAATCCTGCCAGAGAGATATTTGTGTTTTTTATTGTACCTAAATTTTTATTTGCTAATGCCTTTTTTAATAGCATGTATTTAATTTATAGAATGACTTAATACCGATTTTGCAATTATTTCTGAGTTTACAAACATTAACTATCGTGTCATGTCTAAAGCTAAATTTGTATGTATGGATGTGTATATTATAATATTTAACTCTCATATAAAATGCCCATATGTAAAATAAATTAGGCAATTTGTTTATAAATTTTTTTATTTTATTTCTTTACTTTTTGTTGTAAAATTTAGTTTTATTTTTTAAAATATCATTTCATTATTGAATTAAAATATACCGAAGTTTTATGTATTACAAGGTATATTGTATGTAAAAATACTTATTTATGTTAAAAAGTTGTTGGGGTAAGGGAAACACACACACACACATTGAGTTGTATTTGTATCACCAATACAGATATAATTTGTATTCTTAGTAATATAGGTATGGTAACTAAGTATATGTAAGTATAAGTTAATATCAATATGTTTCTTTAGTCATTATTTGTATATAAGAGAACTTTGCATTAATTGAAAATAAAATTTATAAATTTATTACTTTTCAGCTATTGCAAATGAAAAGTTGAAAATTTATGGTGTTCAGTTCCATCCAGAAGTTGATCTAACAACTAATGGAAAGCTCATGATGAAGAATTTCCTGTATAACATTACAGGACTGTCTGGAAATTTCACCATGCAATCCCGAGAATCTGAATGTATTGATTTTATCAAGAAAACTGTTGGGAAAAACAAAGTTTTAGTAAGTTTACTCAGCCAATTTTTTAAGAAGTGCTTATCTTGTTAATTCACAACAAGAATAGATTTCAACATAGGAATTACTTTTTATAAAGTCAATTCAAACTATTTGTATCTGAGAATAACAAAACACTTATCTATAAAACTATAAGTGTAAAACATTAAAGCATTTTGTAAGTATGTTCTCCTTTGTATCACATATTCCAATTGTGAATTTACTTTTATTGCTGCGTAATTTTTTGAAGTATTTCATTTTATCAAGTTACTAGAAAAGCTCTATCACTTTTAGATAAGGCAAATGACAAATGTTATTATTCATATGCATTAATTATCATACAACTTTTTTCAGTGTTTTCTGACAGGTGGTGTATAAGACTGGCTCATGAGGAAGTTTTATAGATTTTTGAATCCGAGTTTAAAAAGTTTAGCAATAGCAATAAACTAGTACATTATTATAGCATGTTTGTTATGAGTATAAACTAAACATAAAATCTGCTGCAGAATTAAAAAATAAAATCTGCTGCAGAATTAAAAAATATATATGGCATTTGGAGAGGATGCTGTAATAATGGTGGCATCACAAATTATGTTCCATTGATAAATCTCTAGAAGGTACACCATGATCGAATGTGACAACAGTCTTAAATGATGATGATTTAAAAAGTGCTATAGATACTTCTCAAACCTTTCAGGAACTTGATTAAGTTCCAAATGTCTAATAAAACAATTTGTACTACTACATACAAACTGGGAAAGGTGTGGAAACTAATCAAATGCCTCCTTTACTAACTTACTGAATGCAATAAACTTTAAAAGTTATGTATTTATCACTTCTGTTCTAACCAGAGAAACAAATCATTTCTGGAATAGAAAACCATTCATACTGTTGATAAAAAGGGATCAAATACACCAGCCACAAGCACTCACATCATTGATTGTCACAGACAAATCATTTCCTTGGACTACAAAAACTCTGCCCCATTCCCAGAAGCTGCTGCTATTTATATTGTGAGAGCTCTATGGAAGTACTTAAATAATTTGATTGACATCTTCCAAATTAAAAAGTGTTTCTATGTAAGATCAAATGAGCCCAGTGGCTTAATAGCTTCAGGCTGTTTTCTGTTAAAATCAGCTAAGTGAGGCATCGACAATGATTGGGAGAAGGAGCACATGCTGCCTCATTAGGTTGCTGCCCCTTCATGGGTTGGGTAGGCGTTTGCATTAATTTGAGATGTCAAAAATCCTTCCACTGGTATGAATGTAGAAAGGAGGTTGTCGACTAATCTGTGGCCTTGTTATTTGATCAGGGCTCAAAATTACAAAACACTTAGTAAAAGGTGAGTATTTCAAACCTTAAGTTACATTTGGAGGCTCATTTACACTTCTGTGTATGTTTATATGGTGGACATTGGCTGGCATTGTCTATTACGTGGCAAGATCATTTATGCTTCTGTCTACATGTAAAAACTGAAATTTGTGCAAAAGTCCTTCGGTCAGAAACTGCCAGTATTGAGGAACAAGAGAAAAGTTGTTCTTGTAGGACAATGCTAGACTTCAGACAACAAATGTGACTCTAATGCAACTACTGCCTTAGAGTGGGAACCACTTCCTCATTCTCTCTATTTTCCAGACTTTTTCTCCTAGTGATTATTTATTCTGCGCTATGGACGATCATATGTGGATGAGATGGTTCCATGATGTTGAAGAGTTAGAAAGTGAAGTGGTTCATTTTTTTCACTTCTAAAGACTGGGCATTTTATTACAGCAGTATACATGAGCTTGTACTGAGAAGGTTGTTGCATGTAATTTTGTTCTATCAATACTGCATCTGTATTATTTATGTCACAGTGACAAATTTTTTCTTGCTACTTAATATGGTTTTTGTATTTCATGATACCATTCAGAATTTACTTTTAATCTAAAGTTCCATGTATGTTGTTTACATGTGTTACATTGCTAATCAACGCTTGAATTGTTCCTGCTTTAGTATAATTCATGTATTTGATTTCCACATGAAAAATATCTTGAGGAGGAGAAAATTCAATATAATCAAAATCAAGCTATCAAAAATTATCTTGAAAAATTAATTTTTTTATATTTAAAATTTATAGGAAGTACATTTTACTTTTTCTAAAAATGTTAATTATTTCAGTTTCTTGTTTCAACCTTATTTAAACATGATTTGTTATCAGATTGATCAAATTATCTTCTTGTAAAACTATAGACTTAAAATTAGTAACATTCTGCTTCGAAATAAAAAATCTAATTGCTTAAGATCATGGAAAAGCTTTTGGGAAGATGTATTATGTTTTATGTCCCATTTCATGTATTGCAAAATTTTAAGTTTTAAAAGCTTTTAAACATTTACTTTGATTTGTATATTTTGTGTCTTATGATATTCACTTGAAATATCATATCTAGCATAAATTTAACTTTCAAAAATTTAAAAATGTGCTCTAATAATTTTTATAAAATAAAATGTAAAGAAATTTATCTTTTTTTATATAATTATTTCTTTTTTTATCAGATTTTTAAATTATAGATTTCAAATTCATCTGACATTTTTGCTTTACGTATCATTTCTGGAACATGAAATAAATTGAGCTCATCATTAGGATGTACTTTGGTTTTCTTTTTTTTAATGCTGAAATATTATTTCCTTGTAA
This sequence comes from Latrodectus elegans, assembly GCA_030067965.1. Taxonomy (NCBI): domain Eukaryota; kingdom Metazoa; phylum Arthropoda; class Arachnida; order Araneae; family Theridiidae; genus Latrodectus; species Latrodectus elegans. The sequence continues at coordinate 41,497,873 of CM057821.1, read as the reverse complement.
CTGAAAGTAGAAGGAAATAATATTTCAGCTGATTTTTTAAAAACATTTTTCTTAAAGTTAGAAGATAAGTACTATCATTGTTTTTCTTACTTTCCGATACTTTAACTTTTCATTTTTTTAAAAATTTCCCTTTTATTTTTAGGAACTAATATTTTAATAATTTAATTCTAAAATATTTATTTTTGGCCAATATATATAAAAAATATGTATAATGTGTTTTATTATTTATTTGCCATTTACACTATATGCATATTAAAATTTAAAAAATAAATAAAATATAACAATTATTTCAATAAAAGCTAATCAAGTATGTTTTATTTTTTTTAAAATGAGTTATTTGTGATAAAGGATTAAGGGAGGAAGCTTTCCTCTTATTAAAATTTACTTTCTGGTGATAAAATTTTTAAATATTCTTTTATTACTATTATTGATGTATTTTTTTCTTAATCAGCTATTAATATTTTCTATGAAAAATATTACATTAAGAAAATATTTCATTCTTATGCATTTTCATTTTTATTTTATAAATAAAAAAGTTATTTTCTGATACAGTATTTAAACAATATGAATTTGTTAATCAATATATAAGTATTTTTTAAAATATATTAATTAAAAATTATTTAAATATAATATATTTGAATCTTTCATTTTGCTAGTTCATCAAATACAAAACAATAGTGTTTTCAGTTATCAAAACTTGCCATTTTAAATTGACTATGTTTCAAAACCAAATGTAAGATTTCAAGTGATATTTTTCTGTAAAATAATTTTTGTAGCTTATATTGAAAACACAGTTAATTCAAGGATATTAAATTCTGACTATTAAAATAATTTAATTGGTGTTAAAAGGGATTTAAGGATACTCTTTATTATCATATCTATGACACTGAATTTTTTAGAATAGATTCTTTGTCATAATTAACACAATGGTTGTATTTCGATTTATTTCAATAAAGCATTCTTGCAAAAAAATATAATATGAAATAAAAATTTAATGTGAAGCAAGTGAACAGTCTCAGTTTTAAAATATATTCTTTTAGCTTTTTTATATGATTTAGTATTTCTTTTTTTTTTTTAAGACTTATTTTCTTTCCAGGTCTATTTTTGTAATGTTTTACAATTTATTGCTGGATGCCTGCTATAAAATGAAAGGCATAGATTTAATTTTTTGAAACATTAATTTTTTACTGTATTAATTAATTATTTTTTGCTTAGGCATGTAATTATTTAATTTTTTATGTGCGTCATATAAATAGTTTTGAACAAAACTTTTGCAGATCTTAATATTTTTAAAAATGTTTTTTAAAGATGTTAGTCAGTGGTGGAGTAGATTCTACAGTCTGTGCTGCTTTACTGAATCGAGCATTAAAAGAAGATCAAGTAATAGCAATTCATATAGATAATGGTTTTATGAGAAAAAAAGAGAGTTTACAAGTAGAGCTTTCTTTAAAGAAATTAGGTCTTAAATTAAGAGGTAAATTTAATTTCCATTGTGCTATACTTTCATTTGTTTGAGTTACTCAATTCCCTAAATTTATGAATTTAGTATAAATGTAAATTTTTTTCTTTTATTATTTAATTCTGATTGTTTAGAAATGTGTTAAAGTGTAAAATCTATATTTAAGTTTTAGTTATAAGCAGTGATTTATAGTATTTAATTTCTGAAAATATTAAATGGGAATTTTTAATTTCCATTTTATCCTGTAAATATGTCAGGGTTCGTACAACTCCTGGAATTTTAACTTGGAATCTTTGAAAATTGTAAGTTCCTCCAGTAATTGTTACTTTTCTTGATGCATTTATTTTTTTTATTAAAAAATATTACAATTTATTAAGTTTTTTGTATTTTAAAAATTTCAATGAAATTGTTTGAAAACCGAATTGCATATTAGCTCTAAATAATGCTACTAGATGGCAGATGGATAGATATTAGATTGTATTCATAACTATTGACTAAAATAAAGATCTGGCTCTGAGCCGCAATAGTTTCATGATCTGGTTCAGTCAGGAAAGGGTGTAGAATTAAGATTTATGTGTGTGAAGCGAAAAGTATTCACCGATAAGATTGTTGTAAGGTTCAATCAGGGGGCCAATTTTAATTGATTCTTTTTCTATTTGTTTCTGTCTTTTCTGTTGTGTAAGATTTACTGAATATTTAAATATAAATTTTTTGAGTTAAAATATACTTCCCATATTTTTTTTATTTTTTTTGGTGAAAATTGTTTATAACTTTAATGAAAAAAGATGACTTTGTTTATCAATAAAATAAAGGCTGAAATAAATTATTGAATATGCTTGGTGGGGAAAGTGTCTTTTCAGTGACCAAATGAACTCTGGAAAAGCCATAAATGATTGGGCTTTGTATAATTCCATGATTCTTTTTTTAAAAAATGTAGAAGAGTTTAAATATTACATTCAAATGTGAGATTTCAAGATTTTATTTATGAAAAATTTGATCCTATTATAGATAAAATAGATAATTTTTAATTAAACTTACATTCAAAAAGAAAAAATTGTCACTAATGGAAAATAGTTATTTTACTTTTACTACTCTCTCATAATCAAACATCTGTTGAATATAGCTTTCCTGTGAACAGAAATTTGATGGTAAAAAATTTAAGCAATAAATCAATTATGACTAAGTGCACCATTGCGGATCACGTCTAAAACATAGGTGTCAACAGTATAAATTATTAGACCTTAGTTTTGCTTCTGCTGTCAGGAAAAAGTGTAAATTATATTTAAATGAATTATAATAGCAAAAATAGCAGCTTATAACAAAAGCAAAGCAAAAAACACACCTTGAAAAAAATTGATGAAATGAAAATCAAAATGAAGGGTTTAAAAAATGATATATATGAATTTTAAAAATCTGAAATTAGAATTGCTAAAAGAGCTAAGGAAGCTAAAAGAGTTAATAAATTAACATTAATTGCAAAATCATATGCATGTCACTGTGTATTAGGGGAAGCAACTGTTATTATTTGTTGCTAATAATGAATTAAAAGCAATTCATTATTTTCTAATAGCAATATTGTGTATGTATAAATAATCAAAAAATGTGAAAATCTATTGAATGATTAAAGAAAGAGAAAAGTGAGAATATGGATGTGATATCATATAGTTTTAATAAAAGAGCTTGAAATTAGACAAGAAATATTTGCAATTCATTTTATTAAATAATAATTGGGGGGAAAAAGTCTCACTTCCTGTACACTTTATCTAATAGTTATATTTATTTTGTTTTATTTAAGTATATTTGAAAAGAGATTGTATGCACATCTTGAAATACTTAATAAATTAATAGATAGAAATCTAATGATGTTTAAAAATTCTAAAATTAGCATTTATTTTATACACTGTATAACTTAGTAATGTGAAGAATATTGGTTAATTTGATAAAAAAATAGATTTCTGTTGTAGCTGTAAATTCATTAAATGCTTGTATTCATTACATAAAATTTTAAACTTAAATAACAAGCATTTTCATTAATTTTTGCAATAATTTATTTCTGATATTTGCAGATATAATTGAAAAATGTTTCATATACATAATTATATGCATATTTGGTTAAGAACAATTTTTAAAATAAAATTAATTACTTAACATGAATGTTGATACCCCCTGGAAATTTTTGATTTGACCCCTGGAGAACTCCTTAAAACTTCTGGAATTTGATTCTTGGAAATTTGTATAAACTCTGATGTATTTTATGACATCAGGTTAATAATGCAATTTTATCTAAATACCATTATATATTTAGGAATTATTTCCCTGCTATTTTACGGTAAAGTTATCCTTATTAAATTATATTATTTTAAATAACTCACAGCCAGTACTGTTGCCTTAATGACCAAAGTTAAGAACTGCATTATTGGATTTTGAGCTTTAAATTTTGTTATGGTAAAAAACATTTTTAATGTGTTTGTAATATTATTTGGTGACATTGTGTTGCTGAGTGATACAGTCATTAAATATATTGGTTATTCAAGAGGCTAGTGTTATCAAATACATTGAAAAGCAGTTTGAAGTTTATAGACTACATTTGTTAAATGTATGAACCTTCTTTCATATTTAAGATCTTCACTCATAAATCTAACGGGAAAATAATTAGATGATGGCCCATGTTGAGGTGGATCAATTGTGTTGAGAAAAATTTTTAAATTTAAGGAGTTACTAATTGGTGAATAATTGCTAAGCAGAAAAAAACGGAAGATGGGTTCTGAGGAAAGCTTAATCCCAGCTGCGGCTGATTAGCAAATAGAAGCACTGTTACACATTTAAAACTAAGTTTCTTGATGATAAGTGTTTAAAGACAAATTGAAGATATGAGTAATCAAATTTCTGCTGAAATATATTCATTGAAGAATGTTTTAATACGCATGTGTAGAAGAAAAAATACTTTCAGTAATTTTTATCTTTTATTTATTTATTTTTTATCTAAGCATCAAATAATATGTATAATCTTTAAATGCCTTCATATTCGTAAATGACTGTATTGGGTGCTGAATGTCAGTGATTCAGTTAAACAGTGTGAGAGTTTGATTCCCTTCTTGGGAGTTCTGATGTTTTGCAGTTACCATCTTGGGTGCTGGAATTTACTTTAAACTGTAGAATCCAGTTTAATTGGCCCCTGTGTGCAAAAAATTTTGCAACAAGCAAACAAAATTTAATGGTAAATATATTGTTTTCTTTACACATATATGTTTGTGTGTAATTCAAACATTAAATCAAAATTTGACTTCAATTTATGAAATTTGGCTATATAATTTTAGTGTATCTTTTTTTCTTAAACATATAGCATGTTGTAAGTTATACTGATTCAAGTAATTAATAAAATAATGAAGTATGAAATGATTGAGTTACATTTCTGTTAGTTTTTAATCTAAGAAGGATTATGTTCTTGAAAATCATTAATTTTGACATAATAAAAAAAAACTTGCTATTAAAAATAAGGTAATCAGTCTCTATTCTTACAATTTTGATAATAATGAAATAATTTTTTCCTTATTATTCTTTAATTATAACTAAAAATTTTTCTATTTGTAGTATTAAATGCATCCCAAAATTTTTATAATGGTTCCACGACAGTACCAGTGGATAGGAAGGATCCTAATGGAAGAAAACGGGATACTCAATTGCTATGTATGACAGCAGATCCCGAGGAAAAGCGTAAGATTATTGGCGATACATTCATGAGGGTAAATTGAAATTTTTGTTAAATGACTTTCTGCAACTATAATAATGCAGTTAAAACAAAAAAATTTTTTTTTTACCTTGTTTAGGTTGCCAATGAGATTATTGCTGACCTTAATTTAAAACCAGAAGAAACCTTTCTTGGACAAGGTTAGTAGTTTATTTTACAGAATATTGAAAATGCTTTCAATGAAACATTAGTTGTTTATCCATTAATAAATTAATGGGTTTTTGTTTCAGGAACACTTCGACCAGACCTTATTGAGAGTGCCTCAGCATTAGCAAGTTGCAATGCAGATGCTATAAAAACACATCATAACGATACAGACTTAGTCCGTTTTCTTAGATCTGAAGGCCGTGTAATAGAACCTTTAAAAGACTTTCATAAAGATGAAGTTCGCATTATGGGTAAAGACTTAGGCTTGCCTGATGAAGTTGTACAACGCCACCCTTTCCCCGGTAATTTATTTTAATATTTTATGATAAAAGCGCTTTTATATTTTTTACAATTTTTTTTTCAAAAGGATTATGGATGCATATACTGTTCTATTTGTATTAGTGATTTGGGTTTGATATAGAAATAAAGTCATCTAAAAATTTGTTACAACTTGAGTATATCTGAAAGTTTAATATACAAGTAAATATTTTGTTATATCCAAAGTAAGTGTAAATTGAAGTAATGTATACTGTTTCACTATTAATAAAATAAACAAAGGTAATTTTAAATAATAAAATATTTCTTAGTAAATTTACTGTAATTAAATTTTGCTATAGAATTAGAACACTTCACATAGTTTGCAGTTAACATTTCATGATTATGTGAGCTATTTTTTTCATATTTGTGCTCTATGAATTGAACTAAAATAGAGCGTATTTTTAATGTATATTAGATACTTGTATAATTATATTGGGAAATTTATTGCAATGTAAAAAAATAGTTATTGCTTTGTTAATATAGAAAATACTTTAAAGAATAAAAACTTGTAAATACATATTTTTAATTTTTCTGATTAATAATTAGAATAAAGCCTGGATTATCACACTAAGATTGTAATGGCCATATTTGTCTCATAGAGAAATCAAGGTAAAAATAAATTTTTTCCCAGCACGTACCATGATGGAAAAGCTTGTTCTACAATACAAGATAAAAATGTCCTTATAGGTTTAATATTGTGTAATTCTGGTTTGTAGTTTTCTATTTATTGCCATCTTTCTATGTGGTGCAGATATTGTAGCTGAAAGATCAGAACACTAACTGTATTGCTGAACTAAGAGTCAAATTCCATCAGGCATATTTTTTTTTTGCAGTGGTTTAGGATCTACCTGAACCACATGTTTTTTTGTAGTTGTACCCATGCTTGGAAAATAACTGCAGAGAAGTAAATTGAATTCTTTGATGCAGGATTATCAGGCATAGATACTGCATCAAAGTAATCCCTATATTGTATTTTATCAATTAATTTCATTTTAGTCAATAAGATATTTGCCTACTAGAACATGCATAAAAATGATTGAGAAAATTATTAGTATTGTTAAGCTTCAAATTAAACTATTATGTATCATGAAAGCGGGTTTGAATTTGCAAATAAAAAATAATTTACATTTTATGTGCATGATATTGGGGAAAATAGAACTTGACATGTTGAACGGTTAGTTTAAAAATTAATGCTTCAACCTTCAGTCCATGGGTTCAAAGTCCATTTAAGTCTTGGATGTTTTTAAACCAGAATTTACTTCAAATATTAAGTACAAGATCAGTTAGTCTATTTGTGTAAAATATGACTGTAGAGCAACAAGGTAAACCAATATGAAGCCCATTTGTTGTTTTTAATGTATTTATAACATTAATATAATTATTTTATATGGAGAAATGGGGGGAAAAAAGTGAGAAATTGATTATTTAAGATGAAATAAGTAAATATTTATGCATTTTAAAATTTAATTTTCTCAACACAATATATTTCAAGAATTTATTCCATATGTTAAAACTGATTTCTTTATAATATTTAGTTTATATTATATGTATTCAACATTTATTTGGAACATGCATCTATCAAAGATATACTAAAAGGCTTGAAAAATATTAAAAAACAGGAAAAATAATTCAGAATTTAAAATAAAATTGTATTAGAACACAACTAAAATTTTGTCATCCATATTTCTTTTATTCTGATTTGTAAGAATTTAAAAATTTTCTCTGAAATGAAACTCTATTTTTTACTTGAAATTTTGTTAAAATTTCCTTTTCATTCTGTTTTGTTATAATATTAATTTTGTTTTGTTATAATAATAATTACTCTTCCTTAACAGAAGTTGAAGTATTTTTAATTAATGAATATATTTAATAGAATCTGAATTAAGTAACTTTCTAACTATTATTCATCAATATAATATATATATATATATAAAAGTGAAAATTTACAAAAAAATTTTTTTAATGTATTTTGTCTTTTTTATAAATTGCACATGCTTTTTTGAATTTCTTAAGTTTGCAACTTGTGTTTATTTGTGAAAAAGGTCCTGGTCTTGCTGTGAGAGTTATTTGTGCTGATGAACCTTTTATGGATAAGAATTTTGCTGTTACTAATGTGCTTGTAAAGGTTATTATTGAATATGCATCTGCTGTAGAAAATGTAAGTGAACTGTTTTTTTTATTATTACACATTAGCAAAATTTTGCTTTTTTGTCTGGTATAATTAATGAGCTAAACTGGCTCTATGTGACTTAATTTTTAAAGTGTTTTTCATTCTTTTACAGTGCATTAAAAATATTTCCACCCAAAAAATTAAATTTATATGGAATTCAGTTATCTTTTAAATCAACCTACAAATAAGTTAATAGTTTCATAAATGGTTGTAGTAATGAGTTTTTAAATTTAATATCAAATGGTTTTGAAAATCTTCTGTTATGAACTGTTTATTGATTGAATATATATTTCTATCAGTCTTAAACTACTATGATTAATCATAATTATAGCAAACTAAATATCCTGTGCTAGATTATCTGAATTAAGTTTGATGTTCTAATATGTCTCATTATTCGTAAAAAGCCTATAAAGATTCATGGTTATAAATTTTAATTTCAGAATGTTTTGCATCTGGAATGAACTTAAATCTTTGGTTATAGTTGTATTAATTGCATCAACTTTAAAGTGATTATATGGCAGAGAATTACTTGTATAAAGTGTGCCATTTTGTTGAGAGTTGGAAAAAAAATTATCATTTTTTTGTTTCACCCAATCAGTTTTATTAAAAATGGTGCTATATATTAAAAAATATATTTCATTATAAATAATAATTGCACTATTTAATTATGAAACTATAATTCTGTTCTTAAGAAAATTATTTATGATTAATAAGATGTAACATTCATAAATTATGAAAGCAGAATTACATACTTTTATTAAGTGTTCTGAATAGGCATACATTTCTAGTGAATAAAAGGATGACTTTTTTGCAAGTAAAAGCTATTGTCTTTCAATCAAGAAATTGTAGATTTATTATCTTTGGATCTTGGACATAAAACATGATGTGCTCTGTCAGGTTTTAGACTTTTTGTTGAACATTGAATCACTTCTGTTTCACTGGAATTAGCTTTATTGATTTTTTGTCTGAATTTATGAGCATGGTTCTTGTCTTCGTGTGTGGTTCTATAAAAAAATAATTTCTTTTATTTGCATATTGTATTGGAAGGTTCTTTGTTAACATTAGAATAAATTTCTATTTATTTCTTCCACATTAAGTGTGCAATAAAAACATTAACTATTTGACTCTTTGAGCAGTAGAATATGATAAATATTTCATCTACTATAGGTAAATGAGCTAATTAAAAAGGTGAATAATATAAGGTTACATAATTTCTCAATGGACTTCAACTTGAGAAAACATTTTGAAGTGAATAAGTATAACACTTTGTAATAATTACATATTACCAAGTGTTATACTATAAAAGTTTATACTTTAAAAGTATTAAATATATTTACCACATTGAAAAAATGTTTAATACTTTTATTTCAAAAATTTATTAATAGAAGTGTGCTTTATACCAAGTTTTTTTAATTTAAAAATTAAAAAAAATTTTTTTAAAGTTACAAATACTTAAGTAATTTAATACCCTGTTTTAGAATTCAATAAAACTTCTTCAGCATTGCAGTACAATAAAGGTTTTGATTGGCTGCAAGATAAAAGATTTGACTGATTATCTTTTTACTGTATGAAATTTGAGAGTGTTGTGCCATAGAAATCAAGTCTTTTTAAATATTCCCTGAATTAGTATTTATGAGAAAAATGAATTAGCATTTGTGAGATTGTTAACATTTTTATGAAAGCAGCCCTCTGAATATATTAGCTTTGGTCAGACATGTACTTTTTTCATATTAATTGAAACAATTACTTTTAAAATTTTGCAAAGTTTTGCTATGTGTGCACATGTATATTTTCTGTGTTAACCAAAAATTATTGCCAATTTTAAAGTTGACAATCACATGGCACAATTGTAACCCTCATACTTATCTTTGTGTATCAAGAATCATGAGGTTGACCTCTTAATTCTCAGATAGTACTCAGTTTAGGATTTAATTGATATCGACATTTTTAAATTTATAGAAAATGTAGGATATTAGAATAAACTGCATTTATTTTCAGTTGGCAAAAGTCTATTCTCATTTAATCACTAAAAATAGTATTTTAATAAATATGGTAAGACATTTAAAAAAAAAAAAAAAAAAAAAACTAGAGTATTGCATACTTTTAAAAAACTACAGAGAGAGGGGGGGAGTATCAGTACTGTATTGTGAATAACTTTATTTCCACTCTTGTAAGGATTTCGATATTGTTCCCTGTTTTTACATCCTATGAAAATTGTCTAATATCTGATCTCAATGTAATTTCTACATTTTGGGATAAGCAGGACCCTCTTTTTGCTTTTCAACAATGCTTTGATGGAATCCTTAACTTTTTATTGTGAAGAATAATAACATAACTACAGTGAACTATTGTGTAAAAAGTGAGTGTGGAGAAACTAATCATGATAAAGTTATCTTTAACTTAAAATTGATGCCTAAAGAATTTATTCATGAAAACTATCAGCTATCTATCTCAACAGCAAATTTTCTATCTTTTTTGTTTTTTAATCTACAATAACTGGATTGTTCTTGGGTTAAATGGTATACAATGACTTGCTTTTAATTTATTAATTATTCCTTCTGGCACCATTTATTTTAATTTTGTTCCTCTCTAAATGATTGTAATTCTTGTTAATTATTATTAACCAGAATTCTTATATTTTAGCATATTATTAGCAAATATATTTTGTATTGTTCATGTCAACAAACAGGATTATTTGTTAATTGCTTCCATATTTATTTTTTACAATGTTAGCAAAACTAAAGTTACTTTAATTTATTTTATTAATTCTTAAAATTTTATTTAAATTACAGGATTATTTGTTAATTGCTTCCATATTTATTTTTTACAATGTTAGCAAAACTAAAATCACTTTAATTTATTTTATTAATTCTTAAAATTTCCATTGTCATGATTTTTCCATGCTCATTATTTGTCATATTTGAATATGATTTCTTATTTTTATTTTAGAGTCATGGTTTTGTTTATAGAGTGAAAAGTAGTACATCAGAAGAAGAACAAGCCTTTCTAACTGCACTTTCAACTAAACACAAGCTTAATTCTACTCTTTTACCTATTAAAAGTGTTGGAGTTCAGGTTAGTTAAAAAAAATATTTTGTGATTGAAATAATTGCTATTGTAAGCATTTTTTTTATAGAGTTTATTAATTTTATACAAATTGGAAGTACAATTTCTAAACTAAAATTTTTGAATGGCTGTATTTTGAATTCTTTAGAAAGTTTACCATATTAATTATTTTGGTTAACTTTAATTATTTTTTGTGTAAAAGAATTTTAAAAATGTAAACTAATTAGTGCATGATTATTATTATTTTATAATTATCAACGCAAAATATTTACAAATAACAAAGGTGTGAGTAATATATAATGGCTTTGAAATAATTATTTTATTCTATATAATATGTGTTCATAGACCTATAAAAAGATCTAAAAAGTAAATATTTAAATTGTGTAAAGCATATTATATATTAATTTAATCTTTCAACAGGGTGATCAGCGTACTTATAGTTATGTTGTTGGTTTATCATCAAATGATGAAATAACAGATTGGGAAGATTTAATGACTTTAGCAAAAATTATTCCTAGAGTCTGTCATAATGTAAATAGGTATGTATAAAGAGCAGTAATTTCAATATTCTTCAGTGTAAGTGAAGTAAAAGAAACATTATTAGAAAACTCAATTTTCTTTTCAGTAAACTGCAAAATGTACTGGAAATATAGTGTTATAATAGTGGCAGAAAATAAGTTTGATTTTGAGTTATGAAAGAATGCTTTTACTAAATGTATATACCCACAAGTATATTTTATGCCCAAAGATAAACTAACTTTTGTTAGAGGAGTTAATAGTTGAAATTATGTTTCATATCTGTGTGTTATAAATAATTTATTTATTACAGACTTGAAACATAACTTCAACTTTATTTACAGAATATTAAAGAATTATAGACTTTAATACTTGTATTGATAAATTGTTTTTCAAATACTGTCCGACCTTATCTATTACCGTTTAAAATCTTTTATGTTAAGGAATGAGTATTATGTACATGGTATGGTTAGAAAATATTTTTTGCAATTTCTAATAAAAAGCTGTTTTATCACATCTTCCATATAATTTTTATTTTGAGTGGTATGATTGACTGCTGATTGTATCAGTGCATTTGTTACTCCTTCCATGCATTTTTTAAATGTTACTTCACATTATTTCACTTGTCAAGAAAAAGACTCTAATGTTAACCATAAAAACATTTTTTTTTTTTTTTTTTTTTCATACCAGTTGACACCTTTGCAAAATGGGGACTTGAAATAAAAATTATGTTAAACTTGTTTTAATCTAGTTTAAAACTCTTATGTTCTGCAAAGAAAAATTAAATTTTGAAATTACTATATTTTCCTGTATATAATCCGCAGCGTCTTATTATTTCTGAGCCCCCCCCCCCCTTTTTAGAAAAAGTGTTGTATGATTTACAGTACTTTTTTCAGAGTAAAATCGGAAATGTATGCTGTTGGTAATGTAATTTCACTTAAAAAAAAAATGGAAGATATATGATTAAAAATGTAATAAATTATATGGAAATATTTATCATGAAATATTAGAAAAAACATGAAAAAAATGTGGATCTACCTCATTCCCAAGTGTTAAATTGAGATGAACATCCGTTGATCGCCAAGTGTAATAAATTTGAGAAGGTTCTTATAAAGTTATTTTCCAGTTTTTAATAAATTAATGTAAAATATTTGAAAGTTTTTAAACCATAAAGAAAACTTCAAAACAAATTAGAATCTTGTATGATCATTGAATCATTAAAATCAAAACATTGCAAATTTGATTATTAAATGAAAAAAGAATTTTATACTATAATACTAGATTTAATTTTTGTAATGTACTTACTGTTTTCATAATTTCAAAATTTGAAATAGTTTTAAGGTTTACATTTTTTTATGTTTTCCTAGCATAAATATTGCTAAATTTGTCTTGAGATTTTAGTGTAAACAAAAACACTGCTTTCTAGTTTAATCAGCATTTTCTTGCATTATTTTTATTTTAGATTTGAAAAGTTAAACTTCGTAATAATATTTTTAATTTATTCCTGTACTTTTCGTACAAAATATAAACTTTAGTGAATTACTTTATTTTTGAAGAATATTTTTGTCTCATTTTTGTTGTTTCACTTGTATGGTAAAGTTGGAATTATTTTTTCTTCCTTTATTTTTGTGGAGTTAAAGGGGCAAAAACCTTTGGGAAAATGTTACAGAATCTAAAAATATTTTTTTATTTAAATAATGAGAACATCTCTCTTTGATTTTTTTTAAAACTTGTGTATGCTTATTTGATAAATCTAAATTACTCTTAAGATGTTTGATAATGAAATAATTATTTCTGAAATCAAATAATCCCATTATAATAATTTGTACATATTTAGTAAATATGCAGTTGATGTTTTTTTAGAATAAAATGAAAAATAATTGTATATTGTAGTATGAACTAAAACACAGCTCAAGTTTTATACTACAAAATCTATTAATATTTTAAAAAGTTAATCAATAGCTTAATCTTAATAATCAGTGACTGCAGTCGCAAATAGAATTGTAGATTGATATTTTTATTATGTTATTTATAATTTATTCTTGTGAGGCATTATTTTTGTTATTAAATATAAATGAGCAGTGATTAATACAGTGTTTCCATTATAGTACTTTTTTCTTAAAATTATTTCTTAATTTAATGGAATTAAAACATTTATATTTTCAATAATGTTACTTTATGTTTTCATTTTAGAGTATCTGCAAAAAATCGTAAAACATAATTTTTAAATAATATCTTTCTCAAAAATGAGAAATCCAAATTCATTTTTATTTTACATTTTTATATAGCATATTGATGTGAAGACCATGTTAATATAATAATGCTGTTGATAGCTATTACTTTATCATTACTTGGATTAAAATTATATTTCATGCATTAAATATGATTGTCAATCAAAGAAATAATAGTGTGTTACGGTAATAAACTTAAAAATTCTACTTTACCAAAAGAATGACACTAGACCTAACTCTAACTACGACATTAAGTAATAACATCATCATAAAATGTAAATTAGAACAAAGTCATAAAGAGTTTAATCCAAAATAATTCTAATTAATAACTGTCAACATAATTAATTTGTAAAAAATGTGTTTTTTAGAACAAAGAAAAAAACTTTGACCTCATAATGGTATATCCAGTAAGAGTAGATTGCTTTGGAGAGAAAATTATTTTTTTATGCACACTCAAGTATTTACTTACCCACACACAATGAAAAAACTCCCCCCCCCTTTTTTTTAAAAAAAAAAGCTTTTTATTAGAACATTTTATAGGGTACACAAATTTGAAGTTTTGTAATGAACATACATTCACATTTCATTTTAGAAATATGGTTCTGTGATCTCTATAAATGAGAAATAAAAAATTACAGAGTGGAAGACATCACCAAAAATCGATTTTTAAAGAAAAAGGCCTGGGTGAGTGAAATTCTAGCATCTCAATGTTGAATCCGAAACCAAACTTCTGAAAATTCGAACAAAACCACTTGGAAAGAGCACCCCTCCCCCCAAAAAAAAAGCTTTTAGAAACAAAACTTTTAAAAAAATTGCCACCAGCAGATGATTTATTAATCCAAGGATTTACAACTAAGCAGACAGTATCATAAACTGAAAATTGACATTCAACATAATAATTTAAATAAGAAGCAAATGAACTTGAATATTTTTGCAATTCATATTTTGTTCAAAATATTTGTAAAAAAAAAAAAAATAGATGAAATGTGATACAAACCTTTTTTTTTAATTTAGTAGTTTCAGTTTAAAAATTTATTTATGTTGCAGGGTGTGCTACATTTTTGGTCCAGCTATTACATATCCAGTTCACGACGTTACTCCAACGTTTCTTACTCCGACTGTCCTCAGTACTCTTCGGCAGGTTGACTATGTTGCTCACAATGTCTTACTAGAAAGTGGTCTTATGGGTAGCATATCTCAAATGCCTATAATTTTAATACCAATACACTTTGATAGGGATGTTGTGTCTCGCAATCCATCCTGTCAGAGATCTGCTGTGATTAGGACATTTATTACACATGATTTTATGACTGGTATACCTGCTACCCCGAACAAGCATTTACCGTTAGATGTAAGTAATATTGCATTTTCTTTTATTCTTATAACTTAATAAATGCACAAATTGTTCATGTTTGATGTTTTTATGGATTCCCCAAATTATGTATAGTATTTTTTTTTATGAATATTCATCTTTGTTCTGTTTTTTCCTATCTTATTAATAGTGAAGAAATGCTAATGTTCTGTTACGTGATAGTAAGGAAATAATGCAAACATTTGCCATAGCAAAAGTATTACAAGTGGTTTTGATGTAAGTGCAGAACCATTATAATTTGTTTAGTATAAATTTGTTATACTTTCGTTATATAGCATGAATGTATTAATTATGCTGAATAATGAAATTGAGATAAATTTACACAGTATATCTTTTTTTTTTTTTTTCTCATTTCATTGAATAAACAAGTTTTTCTATGAGAAAAATTGACTTAAAAATTTGTATATTTACCTAATAATTGTATATTACAGAAAACTGGTTTAAAAAAACATTGATGAAGGAATTAATAAATCTGCACTTAGGGTTTACTGCTGTTGAAGCTCAATAACTTTTTTTAACTGTTAATTACAAAAATTTATTTGAAATCTTGCTAAGAAATTTCAAATATTTATAAAAAAAATATATGAAGTCAGTGAAATGCATTTCTGTATAAAGTACTCAGTTAAGTTTCTTTTGGCACTTTTATCCTACAAATTATAATTATTACTTTTTGAAATTAGAATTGACTTGCTTAAAGTTGAAGCTCTTTTTCAAGAATATGTATTGTAATGAGGAAAAATTGAAGTCACAGAAAATGAAAATTTATTTTGTATTGAAATAAAAAAAATCAGAGAAAGTGACTTAAATTTTATTATAATTTCAACTGTTTGATTAATGGTTATCTGACACGAAGTATTTTCAAATGAAGAAAACTTAGAATTTATTATTTTATTTTTTCATCTTGTGAAATAGATTTTTTCCTTTCTGATAATTGTGTTAGAGTAAACATACAGAAAATATCTCAAATTTTATTTATTGTTTGAACAACTTGACATTTTCATTTCATTATTCAGTTGAAAAATAAATTATAAAATATTTGGTAAGCCTCTTGAAAGAAATGCTCTTTCGAAAAGTTGCTATGTATTTCAAATTACAGTTATATTAATTTAAGGTTAAGGTTTGAACACATTATATATCTGAATACAACTAATGATAATTGATGTGTTAAATAAAGCTATTTTGTCTTTAAATTTGGTAACATATTAAAAAAAAATATTTTACTTTGTGCTTTAAAGTATGTTAAGCATTAGTGCTGATATCTATTCCAGTTGTACAATATTTAAATATCTATCCAATAAATCGAATTAATAATTTAACTTAGGTTGAACAAATAGTGAACAATTGACTGTTAATACTTTATGGAAACAAGAGTAAAAAGTTATAAAAAATTATAATTTTTATAGGAAATAGAGATTTAACTAAAAGTATTGCAGTGTTTAACTGCATATTAATTCATGTATTATTTTAAATGCTAAAATTGTATACAGAAAGACATTAGCCATCTAATAATTTTCAGTGATGATGACATGTCATTTTTCTTTCTTAAGTGCATGGTCTAATCATTTGGCCACGATCTCTCCAAATGATTAGACATGTCTTAAATCACTATTTTTGTTTTGAAGTGAAATACTTTTATATGAAATGTGCAGATAAAAAAAAATATTGAATGTTATAAGGGTTATGTGTTTTCCTGCTATACCAAAAGCAACTTGCGAACTTCAGTAATTTAAACTAATCAATTTTCTCATCTCTCTAAATTTAAATAAATACTATAAAGAAATTATTTAAAAAAATTGTGTCGACTGTATCAAATTATTTTCCATTATTTTATCAAGTGCGAGTTTTCTGTAAAATATTGATATGAAAAAGTTAAAAATGTGTGGTTTGAATTTTAAAAAAGAATTTATGCTTAAAGTTCTTAATTGAAGTTTCTAATTACTTTTATCACTCATGATATTCTGTTGTGCAGTTGATAGACTATATATATACATACATACAATATTCCCTTGCCACTTTTATTTTGCTGTGCAAAAGATTAGAATATCTGCATGTCAAATGAAGAAAGGAATTGATTCAGAGTTACATACCATGGGCTCTCATAAAGGAGCGTGATAGGTTTCTAGTGAGGCATCGACCAATGAAAGTATGGTGAGGCTGTCCTGTGTCATAAGGAATGAAGGATTTGTTTACATGACAAAAGACATCAGCGCCCTTATCAATTGCTACTCAGTGCCACTGACCGATGTAGACCTTCTTAAGATGACCAAGTTTGCAAGTAATAAAATGAAAAGGAAGAAATTGAAATGCTTGGGCTTACCCTGGTGAATTTACAACAATTGTGCAACATTGCAAGAGCAACACGATAATTTGCACAAGACATTGACAACAATATGGTTCAAGCTATCGAGCTCAGCAATCGCGTTGACAGGGTTATGTCTTTGTACAGAAGAATTTTGAAAGAAAAGGAAAAACAAAGACAACAACTACCCATCACCATGTTTCTCTCCAATTTAAAGCCCCCGGTTCTACCATCAGTGTCTCTAGTAGATGAGTCTCGCCAAAAGCTTCTAACTCAAGTGAGAGCCTCTCCTCTGCCACCAATGCTTGACTGTCCCAGGTGGCAGTGTTAATTACTGTATAAGCACTGACACATTTAAGTAAATACATATACTGCTGTAATTTTTGTCCTAAATGTAATTACTGTATAAGCACTGACACATTTAAGTAAATACATGTACTGCTGTAATTTTTGTCCTAAATGTGTAAGTATAAATACTGTTTACATATTTAACACATTTATGTACCCGCATACACGAATATTCCAAGGGGGTAATCCTACTTTGTTGTTTTTCAGCTTTCACAGAAGATTCTGGTCCTCATTAACCACAAAAAACAAGGGATCACTGTGTATATATATATATATATATATATATATATATATATATATATATATATATATATAACACTTGCATTTTTGTTTGGTTTTATCCATAACAATAATTGTTTTAAATTTCCAGACGCTAGCTTTATTTTTCATTAGCAACTATGCATTTATAATTTGTTTCATAATTAAAAGGAAAAATTATGTAAAATGATAAGATAAATAGAAATAAGCTTCTATTTTATGACAATTACTATATTTTAATTACTAAAAGAAATCCAAAAGCTCTGATAATTATTTTGCAAAATATAAATTATATTGCAAAATATAAATTATACTGATAATTATATTGCAAAATATAAATTATAATAGATGATGATTACTTTCAAATAGATTTTAATCATTATTTATAATTATTAGTATATTTTCATCATTCCAAAATTAAATTCTTTTTTTAACATTTTAGTATAGAAAAATATCCATATGTAGTAATTTGAGCAAAATACAAATATGCTGGTTTCCAAATTAAACCAACTAAAAATAGTACACACGCATATATATTTCCCCCTTCTAGGTTACACATGCTTTTGATTTTTTAAGTCTTATTAAACTTTTTCCCCTTTGTATGATGAATTTTTTATTCAGATCTCAATTTTCGCACATAAAAATGGGAAATTTCAAATAAAGTAAGAATGCAAGATATATTGGAAGATTTTTGTTTTGAATAGGTTAGTCTATGTTGCTTGTCTCGTTAATTAAAACAATTTTAACATTACATTGCAAGAATCGTTAAAATAAAAAATAAATGAATTCACATTTTTAATTTTTCTTCATTATAGTGAGTCATTTGCATAAAAGTTTGTGGAGCCAAATTTTGAAATTTGCACAAATATTACCTTATAGTTTAAATCAAGTTCCAATGAACAAGAGAATTTTCTTTTTATACCATTGTTTCAATTATACTTGACAGTAGCATGAATTTGATGTCAATATGATAAATATATTTTTGACATACATGTAATTCTGAATTTGCTTTTACTTGTAGGTTATAAATAAGATGGTATCTGAAATGCTTGGTGTACCAGGTATCTCGAGAGTACTGTACGACCTCACTCCTAAGCCTCCTGGAACAACAGAATGGGAGTAATAGCTGCTGTTTTAAAAGAAGTTAAATGTTTGGGCTTCAAGAAATTGATGGAATGTGTAAATAAAGAGCCTTACTTTTAATACATAGTCAATTGTTAAAAACAAAAATAAAGACACCAAAAAATTATTTTGAAATACATTCTGTGAAACCATGACTTTGCTGAATTTTCAATTTCTTTGTGGAAGTAGAAGCTGTGGATCGCGAAAGCTGGAGAGTTATAATTTAAATAGTGTCCATGTTATAATTCCTTTTAATATTTAAATTTAATAAATATTGGTCTTGATGTGTTTGTTTATATGGTGACAATTTCCATCTTGCTTGCTGGCACATGTAGATTTATCCATAATACAAATAGAAAATATTAAGAAATATATTTTTGACAAGTTTTTTTTAATTATTAAATTTGTGATAGTTGATTCTTATATAAAAATTATCTGTGATAATTGTCTCTCATTATTATTATAAGAGTAAAGGGAAAGATAAATTTTGTAATTTAAATCTATTTAACGTATCATAAATAAAATTTTAAGAATTTCTTCAAAGAACTGGGATTGCAGGATCCCCCCAAGTAAATCCACATGCGTTTTTTTTAAGACGAAATGTTCTCATACTTCAATGTAACCTGCAGTTATGGAAAACCTAAATTAAATATGTAATGAACACTGTAAGAAATATACTTCATTGATAACTGAGTATTTGTTTTAAAAGCACTAATAAAAACTAAAATTTGTATTTCAAAACTTATAAAGCCTATCTTTTTTGCAATATTCTCCAGTAAATGTTTTACTGTCATTTATTCTTGAGTCACAAGAAAAATATGGATTCAATATATGCAGATCATTTTAAAGAATCTTCATATGACTGTATATTGAAGTTTCATAGCAAAGATATATCTTAATATCCAGATCGTTTATCATGTATAAATTAGGTATTCATTTTTTTATTTAATACTTCAGCTAGTAACTAATATACTAGTTTCAAATTTTGATGTCAGAGGAATCGCATTTTGTTGATTTTTTCCCTCGATATATATAATTTTACTTACAAAATTAGGGCTCAACCATTGACAACAATATAAAAAATTAATAACAATCAGGCTGGTTAAAAACTTCAAGTGGAAATATAATTATTTACATAAATTTGAAAGTAATTTTTGTGAACAATCAATTTCATGTTAAATTCTTACCATCTATAAGAATAACTTTTTTTTAAATCAATTAAAAAAATTTTAAAGTAAATTGTACATGTAGTATGCTAGCCAAAATATATAAAATCTAAATGATGGAATGATAAAAGTTCTTCAGACATGCTTGAAGTTATTGGATAGCTAGTAAAATACAATTTTAAAAAAAATTCAGATCACAAAGTAACAACAATAACATTTATTTAACTCTGAAAATATAAAACCATATTTTAGTAGTAACTTTTTACAGTAATAGTTCCGTAATGGATTCCATACATATAAATATATTTGTTAAGTTTATGAATTGAATTATAAACTATAAAAAAAAATCTAACATTTAATCTTCTCAAGTATTTGAAATTATAAAATAACCACACAGAAAATCACTATGACACAATATCTAATTGCACTAAATCAGAAGTTCAAAATTTTATGTGTTTATAAAAATAAAAGTTTTTTTTTATAAATATCTGGATTGTCACCTAATAAACTAAACACAGAACATTAAAGTTGATTATCTGCTACATTTTTAATTACAGGAGAACGATTTTCTTGCACAAAAATATTTTATAATTTTTATATTCCAAAGATATCACACACAAATTTTTTCATATTAAGGTAATGAAATAAAGACAAAAACTAATCTTGATATTTAAAAAAAAATACAGAATTTTCATTGGGTATAATGGCATTTACACAATTCCATAAATTCTATTTCAAAACTCACGTGTAACAATTATCACAGCAATAATAGAAATAAATGAGTATATGTATTTACATAAAATTTTGTGACCAACAAATTTTTGAAAGAAATGAAAGCTATGTTTTAATAGCAACAAGTTTTTAAATATTTCTTGAATACTGTTTAGAAGATTTGGTGCAATAAGGTGGTTGAGCCATCTCTCCACATAGGATCATCTGCTATTTGTGCTCGACAAATTGGGCAGGTACGCTCACGATCAAACCACAGGGCAACACACTCTTCACAGAATATGTGCTAAAAGAGAAAAATTATTGTTAGCATAGAATTTATAAAAATTAAAGATCATTATAATAAATATTTGAAATACAGTAGAATTCTATTACTCTGGAAGTCAAAGTTGAATGAACCAAAAAAATTTAATTTGAAAAGTTCGTTAGGTGGAATTTAAACCCACAAACTGTTCTGCATACATCATTTATAATGTGAAAAAGTATGTAGAAAATTTAATATTTAGATTCTCAAAGAATTTAAAGGTTAATTTCAGAACGCTATATTTTAAACATCAGATAAGTTTGAAAGCTATCTTCAAAATTTTTATGAAGAAAAATTTCATGCTTTGTGAAGTTCTTAAGTTAAAAGTGAATTCAACTTTTTAAAAAAATATTAGTTAAATAATTAAGCTACTGTAAATTATTTACATTCCATACTGTAATAGAACTCAGTAAAAAGAGTTGATAATAAACCAATAGCAAAAGATAAAATGAAAAATTAAATCGTGAGAAAACATTTAAATTAATAGGTCATATTTAAGTCAACAGTTACATAATACTTTTATTTTGGACTTATTAATCACTATTAAATGCCAATTATTTAAAAGAAGTATGATGGAATTCATTTTAAGATCACCCAGAAAAATATTTGTAATTTTAAAGGATTCAAAATAAAAGATAACATAATTTAAATATAGTAATAAAACTTTTTTATTTTACTTTAAAATAATATTTTAGCATCACTTTTCTTTTCCACCTTAACTGAGAAAGTCAACTAATTTATTTAAAGCAGCATATTTTTATTTAAAAGTATTTTTAAAATCCTCCATACTAAAAATGAAATAAAAATAGTATAACATTAAAAAAAAATGTTTTCAGGTTAAACTTTACTTTGCACTGCAACATAGCTGGGGATTTATAATCATCTTGGCATATCGGACAGGCATCTCCTGCTTCTTTGATTTGATTGGTTGAAGGAGTGACACCATAAGTCTGAAAAAATTCATATTTTTATAATTAAAGTATGGAAACTATTATTTAAGACAAATATTACATCAGAAATATTTGTTAAAATAATCTAAGTAATATAAAAAGTTAAAATTTGGAGGAAAATTACAAAATATATAATAGGAATCACAATAATAATCATTAGAGTTTAGAAAAAAGTATTGAGATTACTTATGTAACTTCAAACTGTGAGTGAGAGAATACCAATATACTTCCCTGTTCCTAGACAAGAGTTGAGCTCCATCATTTAAATAGAAGTTTCTGAGTAGGAGTCTTCATAATTTAGAAAGAGGAATCAATCAGAAACCTCCAACACTTGACCTGCCACCCCACAGTTTTCATTTTACTTCGAGAACATTGTGAACATAACGTGCCCCAGCCACTTTTAGTGAAGAATACGGATCTTTGATGAAATCGGGAATCAAACTTACTACCTTTCGATTATAAGAATGGTGCTCATAATGACTTTTGATTTCAGACTTTTTAAACTCCAAAATATGAAATATATTAATATGAAAAGGCATCAATAAGGAAAATTAAGTAAAAAATTAATTATGTAAAGCAACAATTTTATTAACACAATCTAGCTGTTAAAACATTAACAATGCCTAGTACCATTTTAAATATTCTGATTCATTTTTAACTTCGTAACAACAAATATACATATTTTAAGCATATTATCTAATATTTAAAATGTTATAATTACAATTTACCAATAATAAGACTTAACAAAGCAAATTCTTGTAATTAAATTTGTGTGATTAAAGTCTTTTTTAAGTTTTGGTACTGATTTACTAAACAAAAATACAACTTTGTAACAAATTTTTCATATCACTAAAAATATTAATGAATAATGTAATTCAAATATCTTTCAAGAACATAAAAGCATATAATCTTAATTAAGCAATTTCAAATGCAATCATAATAAAAGTATATTCATATTAAGTAATCATGTTTTTAAATACACAAAAACAATTATCCAAGATTACGTTTTGCCCATTAGGGATAATTAGACTGAGGCCCACAGTTAACAATTCACAACAAAGACCTATGTCTTAGGTGGTAATTGAACACACAAACAGTTGAATTGAAGGCCAATGACAGGATAGAGAAGATGGAACAAAAAATATCCTAAGTATTATCATCATTATCACTGATAATAACGAAAAACAATTTTTATTTAATTTTTAATAAACTATCATTTAATTAAAAGCTTAGAACAATTGGTAATAATAACTATAAATTTACAGCACAAGTACTCGATAAACATATTAAACCAAGAATTTGAGCACTTACCTTACTCTGCAAAACTTTAATCAATGTTTCTCTCCATAGCTTAAATTTTTTTAGAAAACTTTTAAACTGTAAAAACAAAATAAATGATATAATTTATCTTTTTAAACTTTAAATTATTAATCTAAACTGAATTTTTCAAATGGTAACATTGATTTAATAAATTATTCATAAATTTCAATGTATCATAATTTTATAAAATATTTTATAGAAATTATTAGTTTATTTTATTTAATTAATTTATATAATTATACTTCGAATATGAGCTTATTATTTAGTAACTTAAGTCTAATTTCAGAACTAGAAAACAATAATGACATTTGAAATATAGAAAATTAATAAACATATTTTGCAAAGATGCAAATTTCATAATTAATGCACATAACAGATATTGATAATGGACATAAATAATAACTTTTTAAAATTCTCAATAAGGTAATATAAAATATGCAATTGATGTTGGAAAATTTTCATGTAACATTTGAGTAATTTATATTGAATGATGTCGATAAGAGAAAATATTTTGGGAAAACAAAAGTACTTATTATGTTATGTTTTCCCCATTCAACTTAAAAGCAAATGGTAAAATACATGTCACAAGGCTATCGAAGTTTTTTGGCAAAATACATTACCCTAAGACAATAGTAATTTATTTGGTAAAAATGCTTATCATACTTCAATGTCACAAGATCCAAATATAAACCAATCTGATATATTTGGTAATCAAAAGAGTTATTCAGAAAAATGGGAATATTTTGTATTTTAAGCATAAAATAAATTTTTTAGTAAATATGCTAAGTCAGAAGCTTGTAAAGTATTGTTAATTAATTACAATTGTAAGAAGAATATTAAACTTTAAACATGATATCTAAAATAATAAATGATATTCAAAGGAAATACATGCATGAAATTTCTTAACATTTCATTTACATTTATGAAATTATGTGTTATTTTTATGCAGAAAAATACGAAGAAAATCGAGGTATTATTGAATCAATTAAATCGTAATAATTAATATTTTCGCCTAAAAAATTATTTCAAACAAATTATTTAAAAACAAGTTTTCTGAAAATGATGGAATTACACATTAAATAATCTGTATTGACTTGAAAGTATTCCAATAGAGAATAGTTAGGATAGCAATAAAAACAGTCTACAAACAAGAATAAATACATGAAATGAAATGAAATGGTATGTATGGTGCAAGGTTCAAATGGGACAAGCTGTGCCATGGATGGTTACAGATTTTTAAGATAAATATATGTCATGACTTTTTTAAATCTTTTTCCAAGGAATATATCCAGGCAAATATGGAAACACAGTACAGAAATGATTATAAACTGAAAAATATAAGATGGATATTTTGAACAGGATTTACAGAATTAAATTATCAAAATTATTATGAATTATTCAGAAAACAAGAGAACATGATTTCAATATTAAGCTACTTCAATTACAAAAAAGTTTAAGTTGTGTCTAAAGTAAAAACTAAATACCTTGAATATTAAATAAGTAGCAGAGAGTATAACACCAAATACTTTGCTTGGACCAGAATATGACTCAGAAAAGAAATAAAGCCAGTGCTGCACAGGAATTACTGTTCGATACAGCTGGGAAGAACGTTCAGTGAAAAGATAATACTTGCCCTGAAAAAGAGAAAAGAAATTCAAGTATAGTAACATTTTCACATAAATAAATACGAATTAATTAAAAGATGTTACCTTTTTCTGGCAAGCAATCAGTTTAGCAGGTATTGCCACAAATATAATCTTGACACAAATAGTTATTAATCTTAAAACAAAATCAGTCACTGAAACTATCCACAAAACATCCCAAAGATCTATAGGCGCTGAGTATGGAGGCATAAATACTAGCCTGTTGAAGCAAAATTAATTTTATTTAAATGATAAAAAATAAAGTCATTGAAATTATAAGTGTGTTAACAATAAAAGCATCACACTATCCAACACTGAGTAAATACATACAAGCTTATTATTTTGCTTTAATATCAAAAATTAATTTAAGTATTCTTTTGGTAAACATGATACTAATACTTTTCACAATGTCTTATTTTTTTTAAAGGCAAATAAAATAGAAATATTTTTTGAAATAACTAGCATTAAAAAATAGAAAGTTAGGAATAATTATTCACATTTCAGAATGAATGATATTTGATAAGTGATCTAAATATATCATAGAAAATATTTCTTAAAAGATAACATTTTTTATGTCAGGGTTATTTGTCTAATAATTTTTGTTAAACCTAAATGGTTTAAGTCAAGAATTTGACAGTATGTGGATTAAAAGATTAAAGCAATTTAAAATATAGTTTTACAGAAATTCAAACTATTGGCATATTTTCCTGTATATAATACATAGTGGCATTGCAAGACCTTTAAAAAAAATTGCATAATCTGCAGCTTTTTATAATCTGCACACAGCAATTACTTCAACAAATAGTTGAAAATATATATTGCAGATAAAGAGGTCACATAAAATAAAAAGCACACAGTATGATTAAAATATAATAAATAGTACAGAAAAAATATCTATTTTGAAAAACATGTTTAGATTCACCCCATTGCAAAGTGAAATAAACTGTGATGAAAGCACCAAATCAATCATCAAAAACAATAATTCTGAGAAGATTCTAGTTAAACTTATCATTTTTAATAACTTTTAAAATAACAATAGATATATTTTAACAATAAAATATATTTGTTTATTTAATAATTACATGATAGAAATACATTAGGTTTGAACTGCACATTGGATACATTTTTTCTCTTGCATGCACAGACAAGCTTTATTTTTCACCTTACATTTATGTTTGTTGTCATTTTTTTCTTATTTCTCTTCTCTAAAAATGTTAGTTTAAAATCTGCTGTGTAAATTATATGCTTTTGTTTCTGCATGACAATATAGGAAATTAAATATTTTCAGAAAAAAAAAATTCAAGTCAAGACAAAATGCGAAAAGACAATTACTAATAATCACTGTAATATCTTTCCAAGAGATCAAATTTGTTCTGGATTGGACAAAAATTATTACAGCTGAAACAAATCTCTGAGTTGCAGCATCATCCATTATTAATTTTATAAAACATAATTGGAATTTATTTAAAAATTTTATTGTAAACTTTTCTTATATAAAAAGTTAATAAGATTGTTTGTGGTGACGTATAGTATGCACAACAAAATTGGAAACCTTTCTAACACATAATCTGCAGATTATACACAGAAAAATACAGTAATTAACTTTGAATTAATAAGTGAATTTTTTCTGAGCTAACTGAGAATATTAAAAAAACACAATTATACAACTATAAGTTAAAATTAAAAAAATATCTTAACGAAGTTCACAATTCTAACTAATCTTATCCTCCAATTAGAATTCATAATTTTATATCAAGTAAGTGATTCTAAAAAAGTTAGCAACTTTTTAAGATTGATTACAAATAAATAATACAGATTTTTTAAAATTAAATTTTATATAAACTCCAAATTAAATGATGAAAGAAGCCTGAAGATAGAGTGTAGGCCTTCATATTCCAAAGGTTTGGGTTCAAGGTTTGATCCTTGGGCTAAGCAAAGTTAATTCATTTTTTTCATCTCAAGTGGTCAATAAAACTGAGTACCAAGCATGTTCAAGAACTAAATACTGAGGATTTAGCATTATGCTAACCACTTAACTGAGACCTCAAGAGCCTTGGTCAAGAAAATAAATATGGGCACTTAGGATTTGACACCATGGGGCTGTCGTGCTGCTGAGCTTGAGTAAATGATAGTAAGTTAAATGTCACAGTTAAATAATGAACATTAAAACCTGCTTTTGAATGTTGATGAAGCTCAATTTAATATATACTGTTCCTTTGTTGTTCTATGGTCATTTTCTATCCATGGTAGGATTACTTGAACTGGATTTTCACAGTTTAAATTGGATTTTGCACAACTACCAACATCTTTACTCATGATGAAAATCAAACAAGCCAACACACTATTGATTTGAAAGCACCAGCACTAATCATTCAGTGACTAACTTAGCTAATATGAATGGAATATTTAGAAATCAGAAAATAGTTTTGTTCAACATGAAATATTTCAGATAAAAAATGGAAATATGAGACTTGATAAATTGTATGATTCGTTCTATCTCAAAAAAAAAAAAATTTATGGTATTAGTTTTACTTTTAAAAAAAGTATTTTTTCTGTATTCATCATTTAAACCTCTGATTTCCAAATCCCATTATATAATTTTTTTACATATTCAAGAAGCTGACATGTTTTGGTTTGTTTGTTGTTCAACAGTTTTTTTGATGTAGACAAGGGTTAATTAAACACGGCTTTCTAGTTTAAAAGAGATTTTGAACCACTATAAATATTCAAACATAGATTTGGAATCAAACTCATGAATTGTTAAACTGACCATTAAATAACTAGCTTCATCATTTTAAAAATGAAAAGAGGTAATAATAAAAAGCAAAAAATTTTATTATCACTTGCTGCATTCATCGGTTAAATATTTTATTCAGATTTAGAAGGATAACAAAGGATTTCAGAAAAACAATGGATCTCTTGCAATTTTATGACTACAGAGAATAGCTCCCCCTTTATTTAAATCCACTGAAACTCCTATTACCAGACTTATGTATGAAAATAATAGAGATAATAGATTGAAAAATATGAGAGAAAATAGAAAATAGTAGGAATAAAAATAATAAGTTCAAAAAAATATGAACATAAGCTTTGAAGAAACTGCAGATGAAATTGAGCCTCATCTGCCCCACATTACACACACAGCTTATAGGAGTCCATTGTAACTTGAGCTAATAATTCCAAAATATTTTTCGTTTGTGTAAATTCACAGGCAGATGAAAAGCTTAATATAAAACTGAACTGGATTAAATTGAAAATAGAATTTTTGTGTACAGAATACCTTTTTATTTTTCGTAAATTTCATCCTGTTTTCCAGTTTTTTTTTTTTTTTTTAAATCATTTTCTTCAATATTTTTTAAGAATGAGAGCCTTGCAAAACAATTTTTAACATCTTAAAATTTAACATTTTTAAAACAAAATTTATAATATTTAAAAATATTTTCTAAAACAATGGTTTTAATATTTTTTTTCAAAAAATTTATTTATGCAAAAATTGGATCCCATCAAAATTTTTTATTCTGATTTTAATTACTAAACAATCATTTTTCCACACAAGGGCTAACAAAACTTATAATTTAAAATAATTCTAAGTGCCAACCAACTTGTCTTGTAGTCAGTGTGTTAGACTACAGATATGAAGGCCCTGGGTTTGAATCCCGGTTTAGGCATGGATGTACTTTTTCTCTCTATTCTGTCTTTGTCCTCTCCTTGTGTGTGTGAATGAAGTATGAATGATGCCTACCCTATAAACAGGTCCCTATGGCACGTGTGAGGGTGCATTGGTGGCCCACCTCCTGTGGTGCACCCCGGGCAATGCCTCAGCGTCTAAGAGGTCGCTGTTTCTGGCTGGTTCCTTGGGTATCAGGGAACAATAGATTGACTCTGTTGCAGTTGTAACTGTCTACAATCTGCCATTGGAAAAAATAATAATAATTCTGGGCTATTACGAACAACAGTGTTTTAGGTGGAAATACAGTTGGGCCACAGTGCTAACCTTCCATATACCAGCTTAACTATGTTTCTGGAGCCTACTTCTTAGTTTAAAAAAAACTTGTAGAACATACATTTTTTTAAATTTAATTATATATAAAAAATTAACTTCATTTTTTAATTTAATTAAATTTAAAGAAAATCTATTATAAGTAATGCTTAAATAGAAGTTACAGAAAGTATATACTGAAGAAGAAAATTTATATATATCCTATTTTTATTACATTAATCTCTTTGAAAATACTTGCGAGATATCCAGAAAATTTGGCCACATTTAACTTAATGTTTAAAGAAAATTTACTTGGATATGAGAAATAATTAACAGCATCAGAATATTATAACTAATAACCACAGACAATTCAATTATTTTATTACAACTTACAAAAATTACAAGAAAATAAATGCAACAGTGTTTTAATTACAAATTTAAATATTGTTCCTAAATAATAAATTTTGAAAGACATTTCCAGATATTTTTCACGTCCCTAGGGTAAACAATTATTTTAATATAATTTAAAATCATAATTATCCTCTTTCTCAGATAAATTTAAAGTACAATAGCTTTTATCATATTTTATAAGAGTCCACTTTTCATAATTTCATTTCGATATCAATAATAAATCTTAAATGGATTTTATAATCTACATACTTAAAATAAATACCGATAAAAATTTGTCTCAGATTTTTCAACAGTTTTCCTAGTACTTCAAATAAATTGGAAAATTTATGAATTTTTATAATTAAAAGGAAAATCCATTTTATATTCCATATTCAATTCAAAAAAACTATTTGGGTCAAAATGAAACAACTCTTCAAGATCATTAGACATTGGAGTTCTTTCAATTATTAATTTGCTTTTATTTTCTAGCACTAACTTTATTTAAACACCAAATAAACTGGGGTTTTTTTTTTTTTTTTGGAAGTTTTAAAGTTTAATATTTATTTCATATAACTAAATATTTGATTTATTTTACCTAAAAAAAATTTTTTTTTTTAAATTTTAAAGCACACACACAATTTTATCACAAAGAATTTTTTAAATTGAACTGCAAATATAAATAAATACAAAAGTTACTAAGTTATTTGCTATTTAAAAAGGATAAATATAAAAGGTAATCAGAGTTAAAAGAATCCCAAAATTTTGCGAAATTTGGTTAATTTTCTTTTAAGTACAGCAATCATTTTTTTATTATCCATTACAATCACCTTTTAATAAAATCATAGTATAAAATACCATTTTTTGAAAATTTATGTAAATATTGCATAAATTAGGTTTTTTATTTTGTAGTAAATAATATATTTGAATAAACTCATATGAAACAGTTCTTCATGGAAATGTTAAATGAAAACCATGCATATTTAGTAGTTTATGTAACATAATAAACACATAAAAAACAATAGAAATTTTTTTGCATAGTTAATTCATTATCTACAATAAGTGGTGCCTCATTTCTACTTCGTAAAACTACTTACGCATAAGCCAAAGAGCGATCAGCAAGAAGTGTATAAATCACTAGAATAGATGTAGTTAAATTCACAATAACAAAGCACAGATTTCTCAAACGCCGTTTCCCCTGGAAATATAAATGACATTCATGAATAAAAAAAATGCAATGCAAAAAATAAACAATTTAAGAATTACTTTAAAAAATAAACATATACCTGTCGAGCAACCTCCCTCTTTACGACAGTATTAGCATGGCAAAATGTAATAAAAAGTCCTAGATTCACCAAAATGCCTGGTAGAAAAGATAAATTTTAACTATACAAAATTTATTAATCAACATAATTTAACTGAGACATGCTAATGAAAATCTGATATTATTTGAGGATATTTTGAATTACTTTATATTATCTAAATACAAAACTGATTTGAAATTATTATAATTTTGAATTGATACAAACTATAATATTAATTTCTATTCATATCAATACATATTATTAATGACCTGTTCATATCAACAAAAACATTTATTAAATCATCTAGACAAAAGATGGTTTAATTGGGGCTAATTTTGAAAAATCACATAGTAAACAACACAAAGAGGAAATGTTAGTTCATTGCAAAAAATTCTTTTTGAAAATGGAAATAAATGAAGAGAAACTGTCTCTCTCTTTTTATACAGTATATGCTTTATATATATATTCCAATTTTGAAATGCATCTGCTTAAATAGCATATATAAAAAAAATATTTAGTTACTATAAACAGACTTCATCTAAATAAGTCTTCATAACTATATATCTTAGAAAATTTCATGCACTTTGTAAATATTTAATACATTTTTCTGATTAAAAAACTGCAATAAGCAGAGAATTTAAATTTCTTGTATATTTAAATTATTTTTCATATGAAAAAAAGTCAATGAATGTTAATTAATTCCAAAGTCTCCTATAACAGTTTAAACTGATAAGGAATAAAAAGACTATAGGATATCTCAGGAGGAATTCTAAAGGTCATGTGACTTTTATAACTTGATATTGAGAAAAAAACTATGCAATTTGTTGAATACTTTTTGTTATGATTTAGAAACAATCTTTGAAAATAAATCATTATAAATGTAACTTAGTAGTGTACAATTTTAGTTTCTAGATATGGCATCTTTATACAAAGACTAAAACAAGTTTATTTAACATTTTAAGAAGCCAATTGAATTTATTGAATACAACATTCTTTTGAAGATAAATAAATGCCTACCGGGGAAAACAATTCTGACACTTTTTTAAAAATTCTGATTCAACATGCTTAAGGTTTGTCTCTCAACGGTCATTTTTTGCACACGAGGGCTAATTAGACTGGGACCTATGGTTTAAAGTGGATTCAGAACCACTACAAACATCCATGACCATGGTGGGATTCGAACCCACGAACTGTTGAACAGAAGGCAAGAGCGCTAAACCATTCGGCTGCCAGCTTGGCACAACATGTTTAAGATCTGACACATCACAATAAACCAGAGACATAGAAATACTTTAATCTTTTGATTGAAATTTTAAGCTTTCTGGTTGGGTAAAATCCTATTATATGTAACACATAAAAGAACTGTTAAAAAGAATGGTAAAATCCTATTTTACATAATACATTTAGAATGATTTTCAAATATATCACCAAACACTAAATGAGATTTTACTGTTTGTCTCAGAACTGTGCTCAATGATGAATAACATTTTTGCAATTATCACCATGAACTGGCATCCAAAATAAAAAAAATAAAAAGGAAATGACGATCTCAAAATTGAAAATTCATAAGGATACCATGAAAAAAAGCATAAATGCAAAATGGTAAAAAGCAGTATGGCATATTCAAAATGGTTAAAATCCAGTATCCTAAGGAATACCACCAATCAACAAACTATGCTTTTTTTAAAAACAGCAAAACATTGCTTATGTTGTCAAATCCACTGTGTTACGTACACTAGTATTAAATCAAAAGAACTAATACAGATATACTATTTAAAATAATAACATAAATATTTTCCTTGTCAACCATTCACATCATTTCCAATCTGATTTTTTTTTTTTTTTTTATTTCTAATCAGATAACTTTTAAAATTGTTTATATAATGGAAAAGAAAACAAATTATAATTCATAATGTCCAATCTACATGATTGTCTGGTTTAAAATCCAATTTTGTCTTAAGTTTTAATGAGTATTACTTTTAAAAACTTACAATATTTAAATTATTAATGCATTTAATATTTTTTTTCTAAATTTTTGAAAATTTTTTTTACTAAGAGTATTACAAAAAAATCTCTTTTACCTTTTATGAAATAAACATTGTTTGTTATGTAAGTGAAATTCACTGTTAATGAATTCAATTTAAAAAAACGTTTTAAATAAAATTATTTTAAGTCTGTTGTAATTTTATTTTAATTATAACAGAACACTTAAGAGTATTAATGATTGTATTATTTTCATAAAAAATGTTAATCAAAGCTATTTAATGCAATTTATTATTCATAAAAAGTTGGGCATTCTTGAGTGTGCATGTTTATGTAAACATGTATACTAAATTAAGATAATTATTTTCTGCATCTTTTAAAAAAAAATAAGCTTCTAATAAATATAAAAATTTGTTAAGTCCTTAATGAAATTCAGATCACAGCCATTAAAGGTATAATTTGCACAATAATATTTTAATAAAATTATCGTTAAGGGAGAATAGTTTTTTTTACTTTTTATAATTTATAACAATAGAGAAAAACAACAAATTTCCAAAGCAAGAAAAACAAAAGTAAAGTCAATATTATATCTTTCTATAAAACAAAAAGCCCATTACAGCTTCATATTGCTTTTGTCTTTTTAATTTTTTTTCAAGAAAAATGAAAAAAAGTTATTTGTATTTGCAATGCAATTTAAATTTTGTATTATTTATAGTTTTTGAAAGGTAATTCATTAGCTGTTTTGAAATATACAACTGTTTATGTATTAAAAGGAGAATAAAAGATAAATATTAAAACCTATTCATCATGAAAGATATTTAATAAAAGCAAAAAAAAGTTTCTCTGATTTTACATTTTCCATAATTATGTCAAATTATCTCATTCTTACATTATATTTAGACTATAAAAAAGCCTTAAGTTGTAAATAAAATTTTTATAGAATATGTTATTAATTGATATAATTTTTAAATTATGAATATTTTTTTGCTGAACTGAAACAATAATTCAGGTCATTGCTAAAAATATACTTCGCATTTTTCGCAATTTCTAAAGCTAGGTTTTAATAGAGAGACATTAAAATTTATTTGCTGAAAAAATAACATTCCTGTTTCAAAGAAGGCTTGTATAATACCATCAACATGATATTTTGAATTGTAATTGTAATGCATATTTTGCAAGACCTGAACAAAGAATAAAGACATAGATCTTAATGTAACAGAAATGCAAAGACTACTACACAAAATGCCACCAATGTGAACAAAAGGTGACCAAGAAATATATCCAATGGCATCTCATACCATCACTTAAAATAACAAGCTAGTATGATAATATCAAATGATGGATAACAGAACAATCTAAGTGATGCAACCAAATATAGATGCTTTAAGTAAAACCAGGATTTATATAAAAAGAAGTGATCACATCATTGATACACCCTTGAATCTATTTCTTGACTTACGACTGGCAACATGACTTTATTATCTACGAAAACTGTATAGTTAAAATGTCTGTTTTCTAAGTTGTTAGTGGACTGCTGAGATCCAGCACACCCATTCAATGTGATCATCTTAAATTCATTGCTTTAGTATTATGGGCACCATCATGAGATCAAGACAGAGTTCAGAGAGATTACTACAAAATGATAAATCACAATCTCAAAAAGTTAGAATTTGATCTCTATAAAAAGAAGAAATATGTTGGTAGGCATTTCTTGTAGTATGAGAGAGAGAGAATAACCTAAATAAAAAAAAAATTCACTAGGCAACACTGAAATGTAATTAATATATACTGCTGTACATTTTTTTTACTTATTTGTATGTATTATTCATTATTTTACATAAATGCATAAAAAGTTATTCTTGTGCAAAATCTTATCATTGTATGCAGCCTATCACCTTGATTTAGCAATTTCAATAGCAGGCAGTGTACTTTAAATACAATATTTAATTAATATGAACAGGTTCTTACCTACTCTATGGTCAAAAATTAGCTTGAGCAATAGAATGAGAACAAAAGGCATATATTTTTCGGCAAATGCAATAATTGCTTGGAGTTCAGGGGAATTTCTCAAAGATGCAGTCCCATGATCATGTTCACCATGACTGTTATGTTGATCTTCGGGAGACTCAGTATTAGGTAATAAAGCTCTTGCTGGTGATTCATTAGGAGACCCAAAAGAGTCCATACTAGAGGATTCCATATCAATAACAAAATTATCAGGTGAGTTCACCCCAACATTTGGATTTCTTGCCTGAGCATTCATGGTTTCAGGGACTTCAAACCAACGGCCAGTAGGTGAATCCCTGCCAGATGACTGAAGGGTGTTCACAGGTGCTGAATTTATCAAAGGAGTCAAACCTTGTATCACATAATCATGAAGTTCGTGAATGTGTGCAGTTGCAGTTGATGCTATTTGATGGGAATTTTGATGGATCTGCTGAATTGACCATGGAAGATGAGATCTACTTGGTCGACCAGCTCGACTATTTTCTGCCATAGTTCTAAAAACAAATCATTGAATTTAAATCAAATGTTCATCAATAGAAATTGCGACTTATCTTCATATTATTTAGAGGAATTTTTTTATTTTTTATTAAACTATGCAATTACAAAAACTATACAAATTACACATCCATATAAAATAATTAAAATTTCAAAGAAAATAAATTAAAAATTTGATTAATTATCAACAAAAATAAGTAATACAATGAATCACAAATCCATTGTTTTCTTTAAGATTTACACATGTAGAAATAAAAGCCCTAAGTAATTTCAAAAAGAGATTCTAGGTAAATTTCTAAACATTATATAAAATACATATTAACTAAGTTTTAGAATTTACCTATCTTGCATTTTAAAAATAATTTCTTCAAATTTGTATAAAAAGAAAAATTTTACAAATCCTTTTGAAGAACAGAAAGTGTGTCATCAAAATAAATTAAAAATAAAAACGTGTATTTTCCACAAATTAGCTTTTAACAAATTTGATTTTAAATTTCCAATAAAAATGAATTAATTCTTACTATTTTAGTTAGTTATACTTAACTGTTATTAAGACCTAGATTTATATCATATAGATATTGTCATTACCTGAAATAATATTTCAAAAAACTGGTTTAGTTCAATGCTACAATCACAATTTAATAACTTTCAAACTTCTTTGAAACTAATTTATTGTTAATCAAAGCATTTATTATTATAATTTAATCAGCAGAATTTCAATTTTTTCTGAGTTAATAATAAATTTTTCAATTCCTTAACTGTAATATAACTACTTAGAAATACTAAAAACAATTTGAACACCTATACTTATTTGTTCATTCACACATTTTAAAAACCAATGTTCAAATTCAGAAACTTACAAATTAAAATTAACACAAAAATTTTCCTTTCATGTAAATAATTTTGATATGCAAAGCTTTCTAAGGAATTATATGCAATGAAAAATTTTCTTCGGAATGCACAGCCACTAACAGAATTGATATTCAGCACGATAAGGGACAGAATTGATGGCAATTTATACAGTACTACCTTTCAGTAGGTATTTCATCATCAACTCCCTGAAGGAATTTGGATATTTATTTAAAAGCATAGATCAGCAGAAGACTCCTAAAATTTCACTTTCATTCTTAAGGTTACAACATTCTTATGAGGATATAGAGACAAAAACTCATTTTATGTTCCTCAGCTGCACTTAGTGAACATGAAAAATCTTTGTTTAAGTCAGGATTATAATTCAAAACTTCCCAATAATGAAATCAATGCCCTTCCCAATCAAGTTACCACAGCCATATAATATGGTAAAACAAGTTCAACAAAAAGATTTCATGAATGCTTGATTTTACATAAGTATATGATATTAGTTAAATTATATTCTCAGTAAAATAAAATCTTAGTAGAAAAAGCTGAGAAACAAAGTAATTGAGCAAATCTAAAAAAAAAAGTCAGTTTATACAGAAGT
This sequence comes from Latrodectus elegans, assembly GCA_030067965.1. NCBI lineage: Eukaryota > Metazoa > Arthropoda > Arachnida > Araneae > Theridiidae > Latrodectus > Latrodectus elegans. Next base: position 41,461,093 of record CM057821.1, on the reverse strand, counting down.
ACAAGCTGAAAAAATTATCTTTTATTATTAACATAAAAAAATGATACAATTGTAATTCTAACATTTTACTAATAAGAAATAAAGGGAATGCAGAATAAAACTTTACTGAGTTCTTAAGGAATATTTTTAATTTTTTATATATCGTAATTTTAAAAATTTCTCTAATGATAGAGAAAAAAATTTTCCTTCAGCTCTAACAATTTTAATACTTCAATCTTAAAAACATTTATTTTACATCAAAGAAAAATTAACAAATAAAAGTTGTCTCACAGAAAAGTAAATTGAAACATAAATCAACTTATTGTTAACTGAAAAATGATCTAAAACATTAATCTAACTCATATTTAAGTAAAAACCTTCAAGTAAAAACTCATATTTAAAAAAAAAAGTACTATTCAACTTTTTAAAAAAAATTATTAAAATTCAAAAGGTATTTTATAAAGCTTACAATTATTTAGAGAAAGTTACAATCTAATAATTATATTATATAAAATTAAAAAAAATTTTAAATTTTAACTAGAAAATAAATATATGGATGCATTAAATATTTTAAGGTTTCATTATGTTTCAAGCTCAATAAAATACAAAGGAAACCAGATTAATAGTTCATCATTCAAAAGGCAAGTACATCTTCAAAAATAATCTCTAGCTTAATCATGGTAATTGTTTAACATATACAAATTAAATATTAAAAAGTAATATATTCACTCATGGAAATTTCAACTTATTTTTTATGTATTAAATTTGATTATTCAATATTTTTATGAATTAAAATAATTATATCATTTTCAAACAGTACATTTTAAACTAGAAAATTCATTTTAATAGTTACCCAAGTTTTAAGACCTTCATTTGTCAAAACAGTTAGATAGAAGAAAAAATTCAAATGAAAATCAGGATTTTATAATGGCAAAGAAAGCAAACAAAAACAGTCTTATCTTTTTTTAGATAAGTATGGGATAGCACTTAAAATATAACAGATGTTTTCATCTGTTCAAATTGTAGTTATAATTGAATTTTTTATTTATTTGAGGATTTGTCCCTTGCATGTATTTAAAAGTTGTTCAAGTATTTATAAAATAGTTTTAAACATTATTCTGAAAGAATAAAGTGTAAATAGGATTTAAAAAAATAAACAGCAAAAATAGTGAAATTAAAGTGTTCATGACTTAATGATAAATCAATTTTTAAGGATTAATTTAACAAAATTTAACTGCATGTAAGCAAATATTAAATTTTATCCTATAAATTTCCTCCTGTTATAACAAAAAATAAAAGATTTTCAAAATGATAATATTAAATTATTTTTAATTCTAATGACCAGCTATTACTAGGATTTTTACTTTTCAGCACTGCAAGAAGTAGAAATGATGGCAACTGATATAACAGGATACCTAGTAGGTATCTCATCATTGCCCTGAAAAAGGATGGGTCTTCATAATTTAGCAAAAGGACCAAGCAAAATTCCACCAGACTTAACTAGCCACTACCAGAGGTATTATTTCATATAGAGAATAATGTGACCATCATATATTTAACATGTCTTAGACTCCCTTGACAAATACAGCAGATCTTTGGTTGGGGCAGGATTCAAACCCATACCTCATAGAGAGCATAAGCCCTAATTAGCCAAACCACCAAGGCCCCATATTAATTTTTAAAATATGACAAATTTGCAACTTAAAGGGGTCAATTATCTATTCAAAATTTTATAAAAGATACTTATAAAGAAATTTTTGAGAACAAATCTCTTGAATTGAAAAAGCTCTAAAATTAAGTATTTTGTTTTGAATAAAAGTTTGGTAATACTTGATTTTCACACTCAACACATTAACAATGATCCCACAAGTTAGAATAACCCATATACAGTTTTGTGGTTTTCATATCTCAAGGATTCATTTTAATACAATATCAAAGGAGAGACTCACCTTTTCCACGAGGTTTTTATCACACAAATTTCACAAAATGCAGTTCTACATGACAATTAGCTATATTTCAAATAATCTTTTTGGTTTATATATTTCCCCACTGCATCATATAAATTTTGTTTTTATATAGTTTCATTGCACGTCCATTTATGCATATTCACATGGAAGGTAGTGCATCTTTTTCCTGGAAAAACAAATCTGAATTTTTCTTCCTTGTTAAATTAAAAATATTTTTTATGCTTAAATTGAGAAAAAGAATATTAGAATTTCATATGTTTCAGCACATGAAATCCTAATATTCTTTGATGTAACAGTATTCATAGCTGTCCCTTATTTGCTTACTTTTTGGCGATTCCGTAAATTATTTGGCATTTTACTGCTATGACCATTAAAATAAAATAGTACTAAAACTTTCAAAATTCAAGGTTCTTTATAATTTTTATTTAAAGAAACTTGTATGTTAAAAAAATTGATTATGACCTAGTTGGCAACTAATCTACAACAAAATGAAAATCTGAAGCATTTAATAAATTTTCAGTCATATAGGAAATCCTACCATATCAATTAGCAAATAATGTCTTAGATTTTTTTTGTGCATTCTTAAAATTGCAAATAATTTAGAACACATAGTACATATTACCATAAATAATAATGTGATTGATGTTAAATTCTCGCTACGACATTATCCACTGAGATATTAATGAAGTATAATGCTTTATTTGAAGCACTAAAATTATTATTTTCATAAGTATATTCAAATATTATTGGGAAATAGCACAGAAGTACTCTATTAGTTTAATATTGCAAGACTCAAAAATAAACACATCACTAGATCAAAAATCCATTTTCAAATGATAAAGACTAGTTTATCACATAATTTGAAAAGGCAGAATAAATAAAAATACAAATCAAGGTCTTTTTAAAGCATTTCAAAGACTCTGACCACATGAATAAATTATCTCAACTGTAAAAACTTTTTACAGGTAAGTAAATTTATTCATATAGGTCGAGGAAATAAGACCAGAAAACTTGCATACATCTACTTTGACAGATATGCTTAAATAAATGTATTTATAACAGCCATCTCATTTTTAGTATGGTAGTCAAGAAAAGAACTTTAAATTTCATAAATTTATTTAAGTATAAAAGGCAATTTTATATAAAACTAAATATGAAAATGCAAATGAAATTAAATTTAGTAAATAGCTTATAAAAATTGGTGCACCATGTTAATTTAATAAAATATTAAGTTGATTTATTATTTAACAATACAAAATTAGAAGTTAGCAAAACTAAGGGAAAATAATTTATAAAAAAAAATATAATTATTTATGATTTTTTGAAGTAGTACTTGTAATATTATTATCAAATGGAATGAATTTGATTATTATGTGAGCAATATAATGCATATAGATACATAAATGATGATTTGTGATTATTCTAGTGTGTTAACCATGAACGACATTAAAGAATAAAATAAGTCAATAGTAAGAAAAAAATAATGCATATCTATAGTATATGTGACTTAAATGATTATAATATATTCTTAATGAAATTATTTACATTTCAGGAGCTTTTAAAATATTGAAAGACAGCAATAGGTCAAAATTAGATTTAACTACATGTTACATTGTTAAAGTTATAATAATTAACACATTAACGTTAACTTTCAGCAATGAACTAACATCTTATCTATAATTGGAAAAATTTATTTGCGTTATTTTTGTATGTCACAAGTAATGAAAGTAAAACTACTAGGAAGTAGAATAAATTTTGCTGGGTAGCAGTGTTCGAACACCTACCACAGTGCAAAACTTATAACCTTACTTTATCTTATATTCAAAACATTGCGTGATATATCTGAAATGTTACTTAAACACATAAATATAATAATCTGCTTTTACACAATTTGTTTTTGTTTATTTTCTGCTTTTACCCGACTTCGCAATATATGTGACGTCATTTATGCGGTCAACAGTTATATATTTCTTCTACTTATTTTTTAATTGAAAATTTTGAATCCTTCCTTGATTGGAACCTTGACATTTACTAGATCGTTAAATAGTTTTCAGTTAACCAATATGTTAAATGCTTCAATCGACCAGTGTATTAAATGATTCCAATTATTAAAAAATTTGTGTTTAAAACTTACATTGCAGGCAAAACTCACATTGTATATTGCTATGCCACATTGTATATTGCTATGCTCTTCAATGAATAATCCTGTTTTTCGCATATAAAAAATTATTCACACACATTTATTTTTAAGAAATTTTTGACCAAACCATTCGTGATAACTCACTGTGCATTAATGTTTGGATAATCACTAATAAAGTATTGGGCATAAAGTTTCCGGATTTCCCATGATATGAGTTATCGCTTAACAAACATTTAGAACAGATTGAGCTCTAGTCGTTAAATGGAAAATTCTTATTAATGTAAATAAAAGTGTATCCATAATTTTTAGCAGAAAAAGACTACTTCCACCCAGTGTAATTAAGATCAATAACGAAATTATACCATGGTCACAAACCTGTAAATATTTGGGAGTAACTTTCGACAGAAAATTAACATGGCTCCCCCATCTGATCCAAATTATTAATAAATTTAAACGGCAAACAGCTGCATTATACACACTTTTCAACTGGAGTTCAAAACTTTCCATGGAAAATATTGCTCATTTATAAAGCATATCTTCGACCACTTATTTCCCATGCCTGTCCTATCTGGGGTTACACCCATGATAGTAAAATTAAAAAACTGGAAACTCTCCAAAATACAGCCCTCAGATGGGCAGTTAAAGCCCCCTGGTTCATTAGAAACCAAAAAATCATACAAGAATTAAACATCCCTACTCTGAGAAAATTCTTCGCGAAAATAATGTATAACATGATTAAAAATATTGTCAAAACTAATAACGAAACAATAATTAGCCTTCCGTCCTATAATGACCTAAGTACCCATAATAGATTGCGTCCTCGCTAATTGCTCAGATATTGCCCAAATTTTCTTCACCAACCACCATGAAATAAACTGTAAATAAAACATTTTCTTTGATAACTACTTCTTTGTATGGAAAAAAAGAGACTACTAAAAGGATAAAAGGATTTTTTTTTTTACATCGCATTCTATATGCGGAAATAAAAACTATTTAAAATAAAAATGATGATGAAAAATGCATATATAAGTGTGCATTCTAAATGTATATAAAAACAGATTTTTTTTAAAATATACATGTATATGTAAATACATAAAATATAAAAAAAGATTAAGATAGATATATTGTATAACAAACCAATTTATACCTTGTAAATATTATAGAGTGTATAAATTCTTGTAAATACCTTTACCTGTACTTATGTAAATATTCTTATTTCTCTCAACTTATTCCTTAACTATTTACTTTATTATTCTATTAATTTCATTTAACTTAAATATATATTTCTCATAAATAATAAATTAATCAACAATAGCTTCTTAAATTCGGAAATAAATTTTATGAAATAACCATAGTCCCGTCCATTAAAATTTCAAACTCATTTCAAGCCAATCAGATTCAAGTTATAGCTCACCAACCAAGAACCAGCCATCTAATGAGAGTAAAGGATCGCCAAATCCAGGGACCTCTGAAAACTGCCAGCCGGCAATTACTTCAGAAATGATATGAGTTCAAAGATTCCTGAAGCATATAGATCTCTTTTTGAATCAATAATCTGTACAAGTGTCTGAAACGACCATCCAAGAGTTCTTGATTGATGATAATATAAATTGACCTTCTATTCAGAATTATGTTAACATGCAGGGGTGTAAAGTAGCAGGTCTCCTCGTGGTGCAGCCTGGGTAACGCAAAATCTACTACAGCTTTGCTGCGCTCTCCTGAATTCTTTTTGATGATGGTCTTGAAAAATATTGCAAACTGTCCTTCTAAGGACAATAGACACCTGAAAATTCTTCAATGGAATGCAAGTGGAATTTCTCATGAAAAGCGAACTCAACTCCAAACTACCTTGATGTCAAATGGTTTTGATGTTTTTATGATAGTTGAAGCAAATCTTGTCTATAATTACTTAGTCAAATATAACTTCCCTAGTTATTACTTACAACTATTGCCTAAATCCAGGCGTATTGCTAGTGGTATTTTGGTTAGAATTAAAAATATTCTGACATCTAAGTTCGAAATAATTTGCGACCTTTCGTCCAATAATGGAGCGGAGATGGTCCGAGTTGATGTTTGGATTCATCAAATTCATTTTGAAATTTATAACTGTTATAGCTCACCTGGCAATTCCCGTTTAAACTTCGATAACATTCAATTTTCCAATAGAGAAATTTTGCATGGAGATTTTAATGCTATAGTTCACGTTGGAATTATGGTGATACAAATAGAGCAGGAAGAGCTATGAAGGAACTCTTGGATTCCAGTATGCTTGAAGTAATCTATAAAAACTGTGACATTCCCACTTATCTCCTTTATAACGGTAGCACTTCTAATCCTGATTTAACTTTAGCCTCAAGTAATCTAATAGTTGAAGCGAACAGAGAAATAATTTATGATCCTGGATCTGGATATTATTGTCACTTCTTTCCGAATTAGGGAGAAAACCTCTAAACAACGTGATCATTTTAAGAATCGATGGAATTTCAAAAAGGCCAATTATGAGAACTATCTTAATTAGAATTAGAGCATTTACTATAAAGCATATTATGAAAAGCTAAGAAAGTGACTTTATATTTTATAAATTAGTTTATTGTTCAAAAAAATATTCCAACTTATAAATAATTATAGGATTTCTGAAATTTTGAAGAAACATTTTTCATTCGTTCAAGTGATTTATAAGTTTTAAATTGTGGATTTTTAATTTACAAATTATAATAGTATAAAAATGATCATATATATATATATATATATATATATATATATATATATATATATATATATATATATATATATATATATATATATATATATATATATATATATATTCCACTGATCAAAAAAATCTTTGGTTCAAATCACAATAGTTTGAGATACGAATTCTTTTTTTAAATAGATTTTTTTTTTTTTTTTTTTTTTTTTTGCAGTTCTATATCTTAATTATAAATTCAAAAAATTTTCTTTATGGTATTCATATGACAGAATAATACTAAATCATTGCATCAAAATATTTATGAAAAAATTCGTTAATTGTAAACACTTTTTGTGGAATATATTACGCTTGGACACTTCTTTGGGAAATGCCTTAAAGATTGCTATTCACACTCATTTTTTAATGAATGCACATATATTTATACAATGATATACATTAATGAATGCTGAAATGGTCGTCAAATGGTTAGGTCAACGGTCTTCTGTTTAATAATTCATGAGTTCGATTCTAATCTCTGGTTTACATGCCCGTATTGTTTACAAATCAACTTTTCCAGGTAGGTCCCTGTCAAATTAATCCTCGAGTACAAAACTAAACATTGAAGAACAAATAAAATTAACCACATTAATAAACATATGGCGTTCAAAAAAAAAACTTGTTTTCACGAACAGTGTGGCGTTAAAAAATTAGAATAAAGCGCTTTTACATAAAGATCACTTAAAACTACTCATATTCACAAACACTAATGAGTTAATTTAAAGATTACAACATCCTCATTAATATTCTATTCTCTTTCCTATAGGTATATCTATGAGTTCGTTGGGTTTGAAATTTGGTTTTACTTGCAGCCCTTGTTTTTTTCTTGCAACTCCCAAATATTTTATTCACAATTTATTAATAGCTCTGTAATCATTTTAAAACTTTCTTAATTTTACAGTCGTATTTTCAAAATCACAATTTTTAGATTTTTAAATACGTTTTTGTTATTAACCTCTCAAAATACCAAAAGATTAATATTGAAGGAACTCATTTGCACAAATCATATTTAAACTGCTTATATACAATATAATTAGGCTTGTTATCTTAAAATCAAAGTATTTGTTTTGCATATATATGAAAAATTTATACATAAAAAAAATTCATCTCCTTACTAAAAAATTGAAGTATCCAGAAACATATCATTCATCCCTGAGGAACAAATCTTGCTTTTGTTCTTTAGGTTGACTTAACTTACTGATTTTTCAAATATTTATTACATTAATTGATTGTTATTAAAAAAAGTATCAAAATGGTAAAAATTTTCCGTAGTTTAGTGGTTAGGGGCATACCTAAAAATTTCAATAGTTTACAAATGTAGGTCCTTACAAAGACATATGAGTTATATAATTTAATAATACCACACACACACACACGTAAATTTGTGTTGAGAGTTATTGTTTGTGAGATATTAAGTTCGGAAATGATTTTTTAAAGAAAAAAACTCTTCATTGAGAAATTTATGTGACAGAAAACTTACATAATAAAACATTTTCAGTATAAGAAAATTAAAAGTAGTTAATAAAATTTTTTAACTTTGGTAAATGGGGTGTAAAGTGGCAGGCCTCCTCGTGGTGCACCCTGGGTAACGCAAAATCTGCTACAGCTTTGCTGCGCTCTCCTGAATTCTTTTTGATGATGGTCTTGAAAAATATTACAAACTGTCCTTCTAAGGACAATAGACGACTGAGAATTCTTCAATCGAATGCAGGTGAAATTTCTCATAAAAATCGAACTCAACTCTAAACTACCTTGATGTCACATGATATTGATGTTTTTATGATAGTTGAAGCAAACTTTGTCTATAATGACTTAGTCAAATATAACTTCCTTGGTTATTACTTACAACTATTATCTAAATCTAGGCGTAATGCTAGTGGTATTTTGGTTGGAATTATAAAAATATTCTGACATCTAAGTTCGAAATAATTAGCGACCTTTCGTCCAATAACGGAGCGGAGATGGTCCAAGTTGATGTTTGGATTCATCAGAATCATTTTGAAATTTATAACTGTTATAACCCACCTGGCAATTCCCGTTTAAACTTCGATAGCATTCAATTTTCCAATAGAGCAATTTTGTGTGGAGATTTTAATGCTCATAGTTCACGTTGGAATTATGAAGGTACAAATACAGCAGGAAGAGCTATGGAGGACTTCTTGGATTCCAGTATGCTTGAAGTAATCTATAAAAACTGTGACATTCCCACTTATCTCCTTTATAACGGTAGCACTACTAATCCTGATTTAACTTTAGCCTCAAGTTATCTAATAGATGAAGCGAACAGAGAAATAATTTATGATCCTGGCTCTGGACATCGCATTATTGTTACTTCTTTCCGAATTAGGGCGAAAACCTTTAAACAATGTGATCCTTTTAAGAATCGATGGAATTTCAAAAAAGCCAATTGGAAGACTTACCAGGACGAACTGGAGGTCCTTTTTTGCAGACCAGTTACTAACAGAAAAAGAAATTTGGTCTCCGCCTTGTCACATTTTTGTAAAACGATATTTTTTAGTGGCCAAACGTTGGATTCCTAGAGGTAAACAAAATAAATATAAACCTTTTTAGAATGATGAGCTTACAGTGTTACAAGAGCAATCGGTTCAGGCCCGTATTAAAGCTGAAAAGTCAGGAGATGCAAAGGACTTTAGAAACTGGAGAAAAAGTATTGCAGTCCTCCGTAAAGAAATTAAGCGCAAGAGTTTTGATATATTTATAAATAATATTGACTACCGTAAAGACGGAACTAAGGTTTTTAAATTTGTAAATAAATTGAAACGTAACGTGACGTCCCCTTTTCTTCAAGGAGCCCTATTGTTTTTAAAGGAAAGACTTTGACGTTTAACAAGGATATTTCAAATTCTTTTATGAGTTTTCATGCTTCAAACCAAAGTCTGAGTTGTGAACTTAAGAGAGATGAGAAGCAAATGAGGAAGTTGATCAAAAATATCCATGAAAATATGAGTACTAGACATGAAAGTTTTAACAGAGACTTTGATCTTCTTGAATTAAGAGAAGCAATTAATTTCTTTAAATTGGTGGAAAAGCCCAGGCCCGGATAATATATACCCAGAGTTTAAAACATCTAGGATATAATGCTCAATTGACTCATTTATCTATTTATAATCAAAGTTGGAACTCGTATGTACCTACCATATGGAAAAAAGCCATTACAATTCCTATTTTGAAAAAAGATAAACCTTCTGATAATATTAAAAGTTACCGACCTTTTGTTTTGACTAGTGTTTTGTTGAAAACTATTAAAAAGATGATTGTCTCCAGACTAACTTGGTTTTTGGAAAGTAACAATCTTTTCCCCATAGACAAGCTGGATCCAGACAATATCATTCCACGCATCAGCAGGTCTCTTATGTTAGTCAAATCATTAGGAACTCTTTAGATAAACGCTGTTCCGTCTTGGCAACTTTAATAGATTTTGAATCAGCATATGATAAGGTATGGCGACTGCGTACTGTTCAGAAATTGCAGAATCTGGAAATTAGTGGTAGATGTTTCAGGATTAGGAATTTTCTAGCACAGCTTTTTTCTGCTGTTAGATATGGCTGTGGAATTTCTGGTTTTAAACAGACTGGGACTAGCCTTCCTCAGGGAACGGTTACTAGTCGGATTCATTTTAATGATTTTATCACGATACACTGAATATTTTAGCAACGCCGGTGGATTCTGCCCTTTTCTCTGATGACTTGGTTACCTGGAGCAGTGCTTCAAAAAAAGAACCAGGATGGGTTGAATCAGATCCTCAATGGCACCTTGATAGAACTGAAGAGCTGGTGCCTAAAAAATGGTATGATGGTGAATCGGTGTAAAATAACTTGTCAGTTCTTCACTCTGAATACACAGCCTGTTACCCCGAGTTTGACATATAAAGGTGTAGATATTCAATATAATTATTCTACTAAATATTTAGGTTGCACTCTCGATTCTAGTTTAAATTGGAGAAATCATGCAGAAAATATGAAACATAAAGCCGTTAGAAGACTTTCTGTCTTGAAACGTTTCGCTGGCTCGAGGTGGGGCTGCAACAGAGAGACATTGTTAAATACTTACAATTTATATATACATCGAATTATTTGTTATTGTTGTGAGATTCTCATCACAGCCCCAGAGAAAGTAGTTAATATTCTTGAGGTTTTCCAGAACCATACAAGCATTGCGAATTGTTACTGGAGCTGTGAAAACTAGCCCTGTTCTTGCTATGTAACTCATAACCGACTTGGAACCTGTTCATCATTTTATTAAAAGAAAGGCGATCCTGCTGTACCAAAAACCTGGCAACTCTTTTTGGAGGAATAATAACAATAAGGTTTCTAGAAATCTTAGGGCTCAAATGGCTTCATCTAAGCTGCCCAGAGGGAATCCGATGCTTTAAATTTGAGTAGAGACTATTTCATTTTACTTCCTCCTACTTCTTTTATAGATTATCTGAATTTGAAATATAAATCTTGATCTTATTCAAAAAGTTGTTAAAAAAGAAATGAGTGATTTACTGCTTAGATCTTTTGCAATAGAGATTATTGAGGTTCGCTATCCTGAAAATGAGTGGTTGCATGTTTTCACTGATGGTTCTATGTTATAAAGAACACATGGTGCAGGAGCAGGTTTCCATAGTGAGCTTTTCAGTTTTTATTAACCAATGGGTCCTCTTTCCACAGCCTTTGATGGTGAAATTGAAGCTATTACAGTGGCTATCCAACAGCTATCGATTCTCCGTCACTTTTTTAAAAGAGCGGTCATTTTGACAGATTCTAAGAGTGTGCTTCAAACTCTTTTGAATAATCAAAATAGTTCCCAAAGAATTTTAGAATGTAGACCTTTGCTTAAGGCTCTGTCACACAGAATTTCTTCCCAGTGGATATCTGCCCATTGTGGTATTTTGGGCAATGAAATTGCTGATTCACTGGCTAAAAAGGGAGCCTTGATAGATCAACACATGAATCGTCCTCTTTCATTTCATTCAACTAAATCGTTTGTTAACCTGACTCTCAAGAAGACTCTTAAACAAGATATGGTTCAACGAGCGACGTACAAGAGATGGAAGATTTTGGGGGAGGAAAGAGTTGTTCCCGTTTTTCCAAGAAAGACTGCGGTGACCCTTTTTAGAGGTCTTACTGGACATGATTGTTTGCGGGACCATCTCTATAGGATTGGAGTGGTGGATTCTCCGGACTGTGTTTTGTGTGACTCTGGTCAACCAATGACTTTTGGACATTTAAATAATTGTGTGGTTCTTTCTCAGTATGAGGGCATTGTTGAAAAGTATTGGAGAACTAATCGCTTAGGCGCTAATGTTTGTAAAAAATAATGTTTACATGCATTGGTGGTATACACAAAAAATACAACCTCACAACTTTGAATTTATTCTATTATTTAGAATGTTACCATGAACTTGTTTTTACGCACTTGACTTTAATTATTTAAACATATATGAAATACATTTAAAAAAAAATTACGTTGACCACCAAGATTGATTCGGTATAATAAAATGTAGGCTATCCTATATTGGATCAATCTTAACCGCCCTATTAGACCAAAATTGCCACGACATACATCACTAGGCCAAGATTTTCTGCTAAAAAAAATAAGCAAGTACATGCATAAACCAAAATTTTGGATAATTTAAAGTACGAATTTTAAAATAGTTTGTTTATGAAAAATTTATAATTTGAAATCTGTAAATTCGTAATCTAAATTAACAAAATTTTAATTATTAAGAAATTTTATTCCTGATTTCAAGAAGCTGTCAAAATATAGGATATATTTCTACTATATTACAGAAGAATACATTGTTCATTATTGGTTTGCTGTATATTATTCAAAATTTTTTGCTATTCTATGGCGACTTTCTTCATAAGATGTCAGAATATTCCGAAGCACAACAAATATATATGTTCGAAATGAGAATGCATTTATTGATTAGTCTGCTAGAATTATTATTCGATACAAACTCATAAAATAAAGGAAAATTAAAATCATTTATCATGTATGCAAGCACCTTACACTTACATGCTTTGATCAATGTTCATTTATTCTCATTATCTTTAAATAAAATTTATAAATTATATTTTGAATTGTAAGTAGTTTGTATAGTTTCAATGCTATGTAAAATAACTAAGTATGTGTTATGAAATGAAAAAAACAAGAAAATTTCAACAATGAATATATTCTCCTTTACAAGCTTTTTTATTTTTTAAAATTGATTTTTTTTATCTTTATTCTACTACACAATGTATACTGTAAAGAAAAATTAAAGCTTCGAAAATTTTGCTGACAACTAATGGTAAAATTTTTCTAAAGAAAGAAAGTTATTTAAATTGAAGGATATCAGACCTAAATTACGCAATTAAGTTTTTATAGCCTATTTTTCTCATCCAAGTAATTCCGCCTGGAATTACATTAAAATGTTTTTCCGATAGATGGGTTGTGTAAGCAAAATATATATAACTTGTAAAATAGTAAACTCGATATTAAATGCATTTATAGAACATGGTTATAATGCTATGAATAAAAAAATTGTCTCAAAAAATAGACGGAAAGAATGTAAAATGCATTTGTGTGGGTGTGTGTGTTTTAAAAATTATTTAAAACTGAGAACTGAAAATTATTTTTCTTTTCAAATAAGAAATTTTTGAAAATGTTAAAATTTTACTCTGGAGTTTTTCATTGATAATTTATTATTTAATTTCAAAAACTTCTTTGTGCATCTTTTATCTATATTTCTTTTATATTTTTGAGCAAAAATACAAGTTTAATAGTTAATTTCTCAGAAAGTATATATATCCAGTGAGTTATTGTTGATATATTATTAAAATTATGTCAGTGCATTTTTATAGGGAATTTTTTGCCAGTTTTACTCTGAAGAGCTTCAGAAAATTCGTTCCACATTTCTTCTTAAGATTATTCTTAAAAGTTAAAGAAATTTATTATTAAACAAAATAATTTGAAATGCCAAGTGTATTAATACAAGATATGCAATTTTTTTTCTCAGATAAAATGACTGATTTTATATAAAAAAATGTATTAAATATTTTGATGTTATTATGTTTTTGATTTCCATAAATTATTTTAAAAATTTTTCAATACATTTTCAGTTATGAAGAATAAAAAAGTTAAGTACTTTTTGTAAATAATCATTAAAAACATGTCATTAGTTTAATAAGTAAGCTTTAAAAAAATTAATGAGGAACTATTTAAATAAATAAAAGCTATATAAAAAAATATTTTTCAACTACATAAGATAAATTTAACAGAATGTTTCTCACTGCTTGGATAGTTGAAGAATTAAGAATGAATATTATTTTGATGTACAAATATTTTTCTAGAATTAGATTTTTCGTTAAATATTTCAATAACAATTAAAACTAAGATTCTATAGCACAGTTCAAATCATTCTTGGAATTAATATGTCTGAGAGAAGTTGAAAAAGAGAGTATGCCAAAGAGAAGTTGAATTTCGTTTCCCCAGGTTTATGAAACGACCTAATTTAATGCTTGATAAAATGAAATGTTAAAAAAAATGTTTAAAACTACCTTTTTATTTTTTTAACCTTTTATTTTTAATGAGGTCCAATTTTTTTTTCAATAAAAATTACTTATTCTCACACTTACATAAAATAATAATTTGACATAAATAATTAGAATCATATCCACAGAGCTGTTTCTTTACATTCAAGAAAGTATTTATATTAATAAATGCACAAATTTAAATCAGTTACATTTTTAGCATTATTAATAATTACAATATTTAGATTTTTATAAGCTTTAAACTTTGATGACAAACCACTTCAGAGAACTGATTGTGCTAAATACCTCGGTATTCTTTTAGACCCAAGACTCACCTGGAACGAACAGGCCACAAAAATCGCTGAAAGTGTCTCAGGCCGACTTAATTTATTAAAAAGACTATCTGGTGTTAAGTGGGATGCCACTCAGGATGTTTGGTCATGACTTTTAACTCTTTCATCCGACTGGTCTTCGATTATGGAGCCGAAATTTTAATAACTGCCTCAGACACTGTTTTATCGAAACTCAATGTTGCTCAAAACAGTGCTCTTAGGCTTATCACTGGGGGAGCCTTCTCAACTCCAATACCAGCTTTGGAACTTCAGACTGGCCTTGACTGTTTGCACGATAGGAGAATTTTTGCTGCTTCGATTCTTGGTGAAAGGTTACTACGTAGGGATGGTTTTTGGACTAACTACAGACCAAGCAATCTGAGACTAAAAATACAACGAACATTTTTAGCAGAATTCCAGAGAATTTCCAGCTCACTTGGCACTCCAAGTAATAGAGCCCTTACAGCCAGACCCCCTGTCTTCCCAGGTATGCTGAAATATGCCACCCCTGTCTTCGACCTTGTCCTTCTTGACCAGAAGGGAGTCTCCCCTCAGGCAGAACTCAGGGCTGATGCTCTTGCTACTATTAATTAGAGATACCCACTCGACAATTGGATGCACATTTATACTGACGGATCAGCTGAGAGAATTACTGGGAGAGCGGTAGCTGGTGTCTTCTCCAAATTTTTCCAACTCAAAGAGCCTTTGGGAAAAACTCTGACAATTTTGATGGAGAAATGTATGCAATTTACATGGCTCTCCAAAAATTTTTAGATTTCTCGGAAATGAAATTTGTCCTTCTTGTTGACTGTCAGGCTGCCATTCATACAGTGGCAAATTATACTCTCCTACCTACATCTATCGAATTTAACTGTAAGACCATCATTAACACTTTACTGTCTGCGGGAAAGGAAATTACTTTATAATGGATCCCTAGCCATTGCGGCTTGCCTGGTAATGAAAAAGCAGACAATCTCGCGAAAGAGGCCTCTTTTTTGAACCCTCCAGATACTCCTACTGGTCTGAGAAATGTCAAACTCCTTCTAAAACGGGTCATGAATCACCAGCGAAAAATTTATTACAAAGAGAAAGCAGTTGATGCCTCTTGGAGGACCCTGCTGACCTCATGTATCCCCAGAGATCTACCTAGATCTATAGGGGTCTCCTACTTCAGGTTACTTACTGGGCATGATTTTCTCCAGAAACATCTATAACACATAGTGCTTGTGGATTCACCAACTGCATTTAATGTAGGGAACATGTTGACATGGATGGCGAGCATCTTCGGAAATGTTCTGCCCTCCAGGAAGCCCGCTCTCCTTTACATTTCAAGACGCTTTCCACTCATGGTGATATTTCTTTTCTTTATTGGACTGCAAGACTTATTATGCTCGAAAGAGCCAACATAAGGACGTAATTAAAAAAAAAAAAAAAAAAAAATTTATAAGCTACTAATGACTTTTTATTGCTGTTTTTAAATAATATCGATTTTTAATTAATATTGTAATTTAAATACTTTTATTGCTGTCTTGCTGCTCTTAAACAAGCAATCAAATATATTTGTTCCTTTTCCAAAATTAAAAAACAAGAACTAACTGAAGAAATTAAATATGGGAATGAGTATTCTGCTCATTCATCACAATAAATTAAAAAAATTTTCATAATGAGGAAATGCAAAACACAAAATTTGAAAAAGCAAAATTAAATAAAAAAGGTGTGTACAATACTTTTTTGCTAATATAATACTGTAAAGATATTGTAAAAGAGCATTTAAGTTTAAAATTATAATGTAAATAAAGTATAAATATGTTATATCAAAATGAAATTTTCAATTTATATCATTTTAAGCGCAGACTTATTTATTGTTCAAAAATTAAAAAATATTTAAACTTACTAAAAAAATAACCAATTTTGTTATATATTTATTACCCATAATTACAATAATTTTCAATTAAAAGTATTTTATGTTAAATTAATAATATAATTATTGTAGCAATATTTTTGAAATTGTATTAAACTTTAATTACAGATGTCAAATTTATTTTAATGAAGTGAAAATTAGAATATAAATTTGTGCTAAGATTTCTACAGAAAATAAATAATAAGTAACTATATAAGTTTTTGATCTTTTTTTGACTTGTTGCTATACTTTGTGACTTTTTATATCAAAAAGGTAATTAACTTTGAATCCACAGTTTTAAGTCTACATCTACAAAACATTTACATTTGAGTTGAAGTCAAATTAAATACCAAAGGACAGACCATTTAGCGATTACCTAGTCTGTCTAACATAAGGATATTTCCTGCTAAGTAGTTGGATTAGTGGTGGTAACAAGAGCTGCCTACGCAAATAAAGAGTTAAGGATATTATGAAATGTAAATATATTTAGCACACTGTTCCTAAATCCTAAGCACCACCAATAGCTCAATGTTATTCTCAGATTTGAAATATTAAATGGTGTATAAGCATTTTTGTTGTGTTGATAGAGTTACATGCTATTTTATTGATTTAATTTTTTGTTATTTAATATATATATATATTACATTTTATAAAATAAATTTTCAATAATAAAACCATTTCTTCACTCTTGTAAATTAATTGAAATTTTATGTTGAATATTAAAATAATCAATGCAATTTGGTCATTATAATAATTTAGTTAATCATTAAAAGGTTTGAAAATATTTGGCTTAAAAATTTTTGTTTTATTTTCTTTATTCATTAAATCAAATTTAATTTGTAAAATTTAAATTACATACAATATCTACAGCAATTTTTTCATAAATAATAACCAAAAAATATTAAACCACCATCAAGACATTCAGTATACAAAAATAGATGCCTTCCTTCTAGCTTTCCCTATTGAAAATAGACCAGGTCTTGTTTCCTTGGCAACAAGCAGGCATAGACAAACTAGGTTGAGGTATTATTATGTTAGACAAACAATAATTGATATCTGTTGTTGTTGTAGCTTATCTCCAAGGGCCTGACCAAATCTAGGAATCTGTTGACTGAGAGGAAATTGATGACAAGGAGGGGAGAAGTGTGGATTTCATCCCATAGTATATTCATACAATTCAGAATAAGCTCAGTGCTTGATGTCCATGGCATTTAGGACAGAGGGGGAAGGTCTTGTTACCTGATACAAAAGTAAATCATTTCAGGTGACCATAGGCAAGATGTGCAAGGCAAGTGATAGATTTCCTAGCACAGGAAAGAGCCAGAGAAAGTCCAGGCTTTCTACCCTTGTAGAAGTGATGAATCAACCTGCCAATCGGCTTTAAATTGGGCTTTTCTTAGGAAAAAGAGTTCAAGGTGCAAAAGAAGATGGAGCAGGATGACCTGAGCCTTCCTTTGCTAAAGTGTCTGCTATTTCATCGATTCCAATATCCACGTGAGACGGGATCCATTGAAAATAGATATTATACCAAAGGGAAACAATTTTAAGCTTCTGTAGAATAGAAAAGCTTATTTGGTCTCCCAAGCAGGTCCAATTTTGTAGATGTTGAATTGAACTACGGCTATCAGTTGAAGTAATTGATAACTAAAAAAGGGAAGTAAAATACAAATCCTTGTTGCATTGATTTCTATTATGTATTCTTAAATATTATAAAGTAAGGCAAGTTATAATTTATAAATTAAATAATGGTTGAAGCAAAATTGATGAGTTTGTGGGTAAAATATTTTTGCATCATGCCATCCACAGACTGATTGTTGTCATGACAAATTTTGATTTCCAAAACTCATAAATATAAATTGACTGAAATTAGTTTTCAGTAGAATTTATTAAACTTATCATGTTTCCATTGTGTCCTAATTTAAAGATGACTAATTATTTAAACATAAAAATGCAACTTTATTTAATAATTAAAATTATCATCAAGCACATATTCTTCATGTAATATAAATGCATTAATGCGATGTATTATGATCTTTGAATGTTGTTTTTACTAAATTTATTATTTAAATTTGAAAAACTATTAATTACATTACATTTTATAAAATAAATTTTCAATAATAAAACCATTTCTTCACTCTTGTAAATTAATTGAAATTTTATATTGAATATTAAAATAATCATTGAAATTTGGTCATTATAATAATTTAGTAAATCATTAAAAGTTTTGAAAATATTTGGCTTAAAAAATTTAACTCGCACTGTTTCTCATTTTGTTTCTATGTAGTGAATTTCTTTTAATATATTTGAAACAATATTTATCTTTAAAAATTAAATTGAATAGTTAGAAATAAAAAAACTGCAAATATAAGGGATTTTAGCCATTTATTTCCAATTATTATCCGATAATCTGAATTAGTTTAGTTGCTGTTTTTGTCATCATATAACCCCCCTTTTTATATAAGAAATATGCAACCAAAAAGATTGGTGTTGATTAAAATTACTTAAATCATTGAAATTTCATGATATGCATATTAGGTTCAGATGATAAAATCTTTTCAAACACTATGGATTACTTTTGTTACAAAAAGAAAAATCTAATTTTACTAGAATTACAGACCATCAATGAGATTAAAAAAAGTGCTAAATATAAAAAAAAAGCATAACTACAATGCATTATAAGAAGGGGAGGGAGACCAGACACTGAAAATAATTCTAAGGAGTAAAAGATAGTTTTTACTAGAAAAAAAAAAATTGACTAGATAAAACAGAAAATTCTTATGATTATTTAAAGAGATAAGTTGGACATAAAAATTTTCTATTATTAAATTTTTTTCTGATATTATAACTGTCAGAGAGATAACTATTTATCACAAATTTGTACTAAATTAATCATAATTGCACATAGCAAAGAAAAATATTTGTTACAAGTTTGCACCTAGGAATCCCTAATCAATATTCTTTAAAATTCCCAAAAAAAGGGGAAAAGAAAATCAAACCAAAAACTAAAAAGCTGTTTTATACCTGATTAGAAAAAATACTTCTAACAGGGTCATTAACTAGAACTGAAATTTCAGTAAGTAGAATATGAAGGAAAATTATAAGTAATAAATTTAAAACGAATTTACACATAAGATATCAAGTGTAAAATAAATGCAGATTGTGTGATACCTGTTATGAAAACATTAATAAAGTTTATAAATAAATTGAGTACATAATCCAATGAATAGATGGTAGAGCACTCAGTAAAAATAATTTTTGTTAATATGGAAGAATGTAAACTTATGTACAATAAATAACTATTGTAAATATCAGTAATACTGGGAAATAAGTGTGTACCCTCTTGCATTTCTTTAACAATAAAACGTTCATAATGATGTATAGCCCAAAAAATTAAATCTCAATTCATGATATAAAGGCTTTTAAATCACAATTTTCAAACATGATTAAGTGGCAGATTTGTACTGTTTTCCAAAAAAATTAAAAAACTTGTGCAAAAATAAATATATTAAAACATTTTGTAAAGGACGAATTTTAAAATGACACACATCTATTAACATCTAAGCATTAATTTCTTTTTAATTATCTTTTATGGCTAAATGCTTTCAAATAAGTTAAAAAGAAACTTCATGATAAGAAATAAAAAAGGTACAAACTTTAAGTTATCAAATAAATCTAAACGTAGAATTTATTCCAATAAAAGTAATACAAGCGTTAAAAAATTATAAAAAAACAAAATCGTTAAAATAATACTATAATTCAAGAAAATAAAATCCTCAAAGACAACAGTGGGATATTATTAATTCTGAAACAGCAAACATTAACTGTAAAACAAATATTTCTAATTTTTCTATAGGATGTATGCTCTTAGAGTAAAAATAGTTTTATAAATGTAAGAATATTAAAAGCAAAATTATTATATGGTTGACTAAAAATAAAAAAGGGCTTAACCAAGAATTATTTGCATTTACATGACAAGTTGGCAAATCATTTATTCTAGTAATTCATGGGTTATTTTATCCAATTTATATTCTATGACCAATATAAAGAGTTCACTTCATAAAATTTGAAAATAAGGATAATTATTTGATAAATGGAATGAATAATTTTGCTAGTCAGTTAAAAATTTAATTCACAGCAAATATAAAAATAAGTCAGTAAAAAGGTAAAGAGCAAACTTCATTAGATTTCTTCCCCATTTTTATTTCTAATGTTTAATAAATTAAAAACAAGATTTTTAAGGCACTTACAAATAGCATAATAAAAAATATGTCAAGAGTTATATAACTAAAATCTTTGAACAAATATCACTAATAAGATAATGTGAATGTACCCATTATTTAAAAATGATTGTTTTAAATATTTTTATTGACAAACAAATTAAATAAATTTTTAGACATGACCATTAAAAATTTTACTTTAATTATAATTATTGTTTCTAAGATATATTATTTGTATAAATAAATATGAAATATCATATCTATGACTTTAACTGAACATATTTCCGCAAATAATAATTGTATTCTTCGAAGAAACTTTATAAAAACAAAATTATAACAACAATCATTAACTAAACCTACTTTGAATACAAATTTATAAAGTAAATCAAGAAAACTTTTTAGAAAAATATGAAAAGAGATATATATTTTAAAAATATTCTTTTTAATTTGTCACATCAAATATACAAAATACATTGTTAATTCTTTATGATGATTCCATTCATAAACTAACTTAAAATTAAGTTTTATTAGTAAGGTTTTATGAATGTAGTAGAATTAAGGAAACACCAAGTAATGAAAAGAATGATAAATATTTTGTAAGAAACAATCATTTAATATTTTTGATCCATAAACAATCACAATTATAAAGAATTACATCATTTTTTTTGCTTTTTCTTTTCAGCTTCCTCTTCTTTTTCCTTTTCTATAGTGGACACATAAGCACTCACAGCATCTGCATCCAAAATAGTTAAAGGTGTATCTTTCTTCATGACTGCTACTTCTAAATTTTTTCCTTGGACAACTTCTAGTAAGGCTTTTATAGCTAATTTGATTGTAGATTCATCTTCCGAAATTATTTCGTCGGAATAATTCTTTTCAAGGTATTCGCGGACGGTTTTGGCATTTCTGCCAATTGAATTAGCTTTCCATTCGTGATACACTCCTGACGGATCAGTCTGGAAAAGATGAGGTGTTCCATCATAATCAAATCCTGCAATCAAAGCTGATATACCAAAAGGTCGCCTACCGTTACTTTGCGTATAGCGCTGTTTCAGTTGCGCTATATATCGAGTGATATATTCTAGAGTAACAGGGTCTTCAACTGTCAATTTGTGACTCTGACATTCAACTCTTGCTCTGTCGATCAGAATTCGAGCATCAGCGGTCAAGCCTGCAAATGCCATTACGACATGGTCATCAAGAAGGCAAATCTTTCTCATTGTGCGTTCTTCTTGAAGTTTAGCAACCGATTTTTTCTCCACGGCTAAGACAACAATATTTTTTCCACACAGCCCAACAGCAGTTGAACCTTTCTTGACTGCTTCTTGAGCATATTCGACTTGAAACAGATGACCATCAGGAGAAAAAACAGTGATAGCACGATCGTATCTTGAAGTACCCATAATATTCAGCAAATTCTACAATAAGTAACAAGCAAGTAACTTAATGACAAGGAATTGTGTGTAATATCAAAAAACAATGACTTCACAATTTTAAAACAATATTAGGTAGTAGAACCGGTTAGCAGTGAAAGATACAGTTAAATAGCCTGCAAAAATATTCCTATTTTGCATAGAAATTTTTCTGTCTAAATTTTACATAAAAAGTTATTGCTCTGAAATCCTGTTTTTATAATGAGATTTCATCGGTAGTTAAATTTAAATTTAATTTTGCTGAAAACATCAATATTTTTGGTTCTATCTGTTAAGCCATAGGAAACTAAACTTGAGGGGTGGTCTGCTTGTGAAATTTGAGAGTAAACAGTTTTCTCTTCAAGTTGGAATGGTGCTCAATCCATGATTACTATATGTATTAAAGAAATTTAAGAAGTGTTTTCTAATTTTAATTTTTCACATTTGCATTATTATTTGATATATATTATGAAACTTATTTAATAATTTTATGAAACTAGTCTGATTCATTATATTTATGCTCCAATTAATTTTTTAGAAGGAGCATTTTGTTATAGAAATTTTCTGTTTCCTCAGTTAATATTGATATGGCATCTCTTAGACCTTTACCGAAGTTTAGCATATTGGATAAGCCCCTTAGTAGAAGCAGATCTGAGGTAGGAAAATGCATATAATTTGTTCTATGTATTAATCATTAGTTTTATAATTTATATGTATGACCATATTATAATCTTTTTATAATCCTATTTGTGAGACATTTCAGTGGACTAGCTCATAGGTATGGATCTAAATTAGTTTTAAAAATTAGTCAATTTTTTCAATCATATTTATTAACACATGTTTCTAGGAAATCAAAATATTATTACTATATTTTTAAAGGAAAATGGAACAATTTGTAATATAATTTAATAATTTTCTCCAATTTTTTTTAGCGTTGTTTCATTATATGTAGGATCATTTTGTGTAATTATTTATAGCTCTGATTTTAAAATTTATTCCAATAAAATTTTGAAATTGACTCCATATAAAGTATTAGTTACATTACCTTGTCATCTTAAAGTATTATGTAGTTTTAATCTTCATGAAATTATTAATGAAAGTTTTATATTTTTAATTAATTTTACAATTATTGAAGAAAACCAAGATGCATTTAATTTACTAAATCAACCAAACATTTAAACTAACTATATAAAATTTAGCAAACATTTAACAGAATTTTCCTTAATGATATAACAAAGAAAGGAATTTATATATTTTTTTGTTTTATTAAGTTTTTAGGTGATTAATTCTTAGAATTTTTAACAAGCTAATTTTTATTGCTCTTTGGAAATTATATAACTTTGAATGTTTTAAGCTCTATTATAGTTAATATGTAACTAAACATCTCATTTTATAAAGAATTTCATTAGCTATATCATATAACTTGACAATGGGGGGGGGGAAATGCATTTTTTTGTTGATTTATGGGGAAAAAGGAACCTTTAAAAATGGATTTTTTTTAAATGTTAAATTTTATATATATCAATAAATTTAGGTTCAGCTAGTGGTTCTGTGTGTGTCTTTCTATTCAATAATGTATAAGTTTGACTTCCATCTTAGGACTGCATGTTTATAGTGGCTGTGAATCTATTTTAAATTATATTATTCCAATCAGCCCTTGAATGTAAAAATATAAATAAAATTATTATTTTTCTAATTCTTGATCCTACTAAGATTTGACTCTGAAAAGTTTGTTGTATAATGTTTATAACATTATAAATATTTTTTAAAACATGATTTTAAACTTGATTGATTTTTTTAATGATTTAATAAAAGGATCAATCAATGTCAGAATATATGTTGAATTCTCAAATCTCTTAATCTGTTTTTTGTTTTGAAAATCTTTTTATCATTTTTTCCCATTTTGAAATCTCTTGGATAAATTTTCCATTTTTAAGTGCCAAACAGCCTTTACATGCAAAATGTAGTATATTATTTATAAAAAATATTAAATTTTGTTATTACCAGAAACTCATAGCTTTACTGTTCGATTTTTAAGAAAATCTATGTATTCTGATTCATGGAATTGTTTTGTGAGTAAAATGTGACTTATCAAATTTTTATATTCAAGTTTTTATGAATCATATTACATATCTTGTTTTCCCTAAAAATGATAAACCCTTGTAAAACATTTATCACTTTGAAAAATATGTTTCTAAGAAATTTATGTAGATGAAATAAATTAGTTACATTTAAAAAATGTCCTTTATTTTAAAAGTTAACACAATATATTATTCAATTCAAAGACAAAGTTTGTTTATTACTGAAAGAAGAATGCAATATTCACACCATGAGATTATGTTATATTGACAGTATTGTTTTTTGGAAGAATTTTTCATAAAAGTTTACAGTCGAGTACCCCTTAATTCTTTGGCAATTTTTTTGATGCCAAATGTGACTAACAAGATGGCTACTACGCAAAGGCTAACTAACCACGAAACAAAGATATGGTTACCAGAAATTAAAGTTTATCCCTAAAACTTATTGCAAAACCAACAGGTACCCAATTCTATTCTGAACGTGGATTATTATTGTCAGACCTCATTCTCTATAAAGGTGGTCTTTTTATAAAAGAAATTTTTGTTGAAAATTTCTGTATAAATAATGGTGCAATATTTGTTCAAATAAGTTAATAAATAATTGCTTTTTCATCTGTAAATATTATAATGCACAATACTGTTTTTTTTTTTTTTTTTTTTTTTTTTAAGTTTTATGAATTTTGAAATATTACTAAAATTGTTCCCTTAGTTTTGTTTTTATTTGCCTTTTTGTATTTATGGTTCATTTTAAGAAACAATGAAATTGGCATATTTCATTGCATTATAATTTTATATTCAATTTAATGGAAATTAAAAAATAGAGTAAGTTATTCACTTTTGTATAGATAAACATAAAAATAATGAAATAGTTAAAATAATAGTCATGGTTAAAAGAATAATTAATGTGTGATCTTGGTACATATTCCAGTTTTCATGCCAAGTGCATTTCAATTCTCTTGCCAACCTAAAATACATCACTAAGCCCAATACTGATTTAACTTCAACTTTGCAATGGCATGCTGTTTTAAATTTCAGATATTTCATTATAATTACTTACTACAAAAGTATCAAAATGTTTTAACTAGAAATTAATTTCACGAAGATTACATAAAAAAAGAAACAAATATAAACTAAATATCATGTAGTGGTTGACAGTGGTTACAGTGGTTGACAACTGGGCCAAAAAGCTGCCCAGTTGTCAACCACTGTAGACTACATGATATTTACATGCATTGTATGTATCATAAATAAAATGTCTTTTTATGAAAACTCAAATTTTAACTAACCAGGCAGTGATGTGAGTTGAGATATATTAAAAGTTATTAATAAAGTTATCATAAATTATTTTTTAAAATTAAAAAAAAAATTAATTATGATGAAAATTTTATGAAATATAAAATATTTATATAGTTTTTTCATTTTGATTGTTTATAAGAAAGATTATTGAGGGTTTATTAAACATGCAGAAAATTGCTTAGAGCTCTGACCTGAAATTTAACAATTTGATTCTTGTTTCAAGAGTGGGTGTTTTTACCAGCTCATAATCTACTGTAAACTATGCTTCACGTTTAATTGGTATTACTTTATAATAGATGATCATCGCGCGTGAGCAACTTATTAATCAAGCTATTGAAATTTTCTTTTGGAAATTTTTTGTTTCATAAAATATTTAATTAATATGTGTATTCAAAAATAGAAATACATATGTATATAATGAAGTTACTGTGTAATTTATATGTAATTGTTAACTTAATGTAAAATTAAAAGCTTGATAATTTGCTTTGATTTAGCTGCTAAAATTAACTGAAGTAAATTCGGTTTTATATTTATGTTTCTGTTTTTTGCTGTTCTAAGTGGATAAGAAGCTCTTGTTAATATTATATTTTCTTAAAATATCTTTGTTGTGCTTTTTCCTTTCTAAATTTAAAAGTGAAATATTTTATAACTTCCATTACATGATTTAAAAGAAATATATATTTTTTTATTTCAGATAAATGTCAGCACATTTGCATTATTATTTTCTGAAATTGTACAGTATTGTCAAAATAGAGTGTTGTCAGTTCCTGAATTGCAAACAAAGTAAAAATTTTATTTTTTAAAATTTTCCTTTTACAATTATTTTAGGGTTTTTTACAATTTAGGCATACAGTTTTATTAAATATTTAATATTTTTTATTTATTTTAAGTAAATTGTGCATTTATAATATCCTTAAAGAAAGAATTAAGCATATTTTTTTAAGAATAACATCATTATTATTATTTGAATATTGGTCTCTTACCGTATACATTAAACTTCAACATGTTAATTTGTTTAACATGTTAAATGCAAACTTCAGTATGTTAATATATTAAATTTCAATGTATTTTGTGATTAAACATATAAGAAAATAAAAATATTTCTAAAAAATTGAGCTTCAACTTTTATTGAATTAGATTTGATGCTATTTTACTTATTTATTGCTATATAAGGATTTGAATAACAGTTTAAAAAAATCATCTATGTTAAATATGTTTGTACGTAAATGAGTTTTAAGATTTCATAAATTTCTGTTGAATATGATTGTTTAAATATATTTTATATTTCAAGGAGTATTATCATTCCTTGAAATATAAAATATATTTAAACAATCATAAATAATTTTTTCTTTTATTGTAAAGAAATCGAAAATAAAATTTACTGAAAAAACTTACATGCATTGTATTTCTAATAAAATAATAATATCAAGCTAACAAAACTAATAAAAAGTGTCAAAAATCAATTTTCTTATTTGAAAATTTTTTTTTATTGTATTTCATGGAAATTGGTTATTTTACTTGTTTTATTATTAAAGTCACATCTATTTTTGATTTTTCTAAATCATATATTTAGGCACAAGAAAATTATTTATTATTATTATTTATTAAATTATTATTAAGAAAATTATTAGTTGGTTTTTAAAATATTTATTTTTATATTCTTTGTATAATATATAATCTGCTATATGAATATTTATATATAAATTGTAATGAATAGGAGATTTGAAAATACTTGTTTAAATATTTTGATATTTTCAAATCATAACATATTAATAATTTAATAAGCATCGCAAAAAAAAAATAAATAAATAATTTTTTATAATTTAAGAGTAATTATGTTAACTTTCAAAAATTCATGATATAAATGGTTGATTGTGAATGACTTTGACAATTTTAAGATTGTTTTCACATATTATTTAATTACTCTTATTTATTACTAATATCTTATATAAATTAAAGTTTTGATAATTAAAAGTGATATTAAATATCATTTTTAATAAAATAATAAACACATTCTGTGCTTGAATATTAATTAGTCAATGAAACTATTATGTTGGTATTCATGTTTTTGTAAGCTCTGTTTTCAAAATTACGTGATCAGAAATTTATTAATACGACTGCTTTAATAAAATAGAAAATGTTTAAAAGTCCCTGTAAATAATGACTTTTTCATAATCTTAAGTATAATGAAGTCTAAATAGCAAACATAGAATAATCTTCAGATACTTGTATTTTTAGAAAGAAAAGAAAGGAAATTAATCTTTTATAACTGTATGTTTTCATATTATTTTTACCTTTGAAAACATGATGAGGACTATTTCAAATTAATAAAATGTTAATCTGTTGTAAATTATATTGATAAGAATGTAAAATACCTCCAAACAAGGTAATTTTGGCAGTATTTATTTATAATCCCTGCGAAATTCATATTTATAGTTGAAGTTGTAGAATAAAGGTTTCCAAATATTCTATTTTGCACAAAAGATCACTTTAGATATTTAAATTAATTAAATTTTTGAAATTAAAGTCGATAAACATTAGGGTAGGAAACCAAACTATTAAGCAAAGAAGTTTAGAAAAAATTGGAAACTTGCAAAATACTAAGAAAACAAATTACTTTATTTTATTTCACAGTTACTTTAATATGTCACTCCCTTTTTTCATTTTGTTTTTGTGTTCCTAATACTTTATTGTAAAATAATAATATACATCCTTAATTTTATTAGTTTTGATTTT
This sequence comes from Latrodectus elegans, assembly GCA_030067965.1. Lineage (NCBI taxonomy): Eukaryota > Metazoa > Arthropoda > Arachnida > Araneae > Theridiidae > Latrodectus > Latrodectus elegans. The sequence goes on along the minus strand of CM057821.1, from coordinate 41,432,767 downwards.
TATTTCAATACTTAATTTATTTTAAATTTGTTAAACTTAAATTTTTATGTGTTTGGTAAATTTTAATAAATTCTATATATTTTAATGTTAACAAAAGTAATTCCGAATTACTTAATCTTTTTTATTTGTTAAGGTTAGCAGAAATGGGTTATCATGTTGGACAGCGAATGGTAGATACTCTATTTGTGCGTGAAAAGAACTATAAAAGAGAAACAAAGCTTTTAAATATATTAATATTCATCAAAACTACTTTATGGAAGGTAAATCTGGTTTTCTTGTGTTTTGGTTTCATTTATCTTTTTATTTCTCTCAATTGTGCTCCTAAACTTTTATTCTTATTCCAGACATTGTTTGGTAAAGAAGCTGATAAATTAGAGCATGCTAATGATGATAAAAAAACTTGTATCCTTTTCATTAATAAAAAAATTTCCTTAATTGCAACTTGCATTAATAACTTATTATTTCATGGAAGAATAAAATTTTTATGTTAATTTTAATAAATTGTATAATAATTAAATTGATTGTTCATTTTGAAAATTGCAACAACAAATTGTTTGAAATTGTTTTAATAATGATAATTTTTGTTTTATTTTTTAAATGTTGCTAAGATTAAAACCAGTACAGAAATTTGTAGAATATTTTTTCTATTAATCAAATATGTTGATTTGTTAGTAAAAATTTCTGGTGAAACTTTTTTTTAATTTATTATACTATTATAAAAAATAATAACTTAAATTTGAAGAAAAGTTTATGCAGAATTTTTATGTTCTTATTAAAGAAGCATTTAGAAAATTTTGTTTCTTTGAATTTTAAATTTCTATTTTAGTTACCATTCCTTTTTTGACTTTTAGATTTGCTTTCTAAACTGTGTAATGGTTACTTTTCTCAAACTGAAGATATTAAGATTTTTTTTTTAGTAAAATATTTTGCTATCATTATTTCAATGAATAATTATCTGCTTGGATATATATTCTATTATATTTCATGTTTAAATTTTCTGATAATTTACTCTTTATATCCTTGTTAATTAATTCATAATAATTTTTGCTTAAAATAAATGTGATTAATCAATTGTCTTTAATATATTTTTTGTGAAAATTTTTTATTTAATTTTGTTCATATTTAAATAATTTTCTATTTTCTGTTGCTTAACAAGTTCTTAACATATTCCTAGATTTTATTATTGAAAAAGATCCACTGGTAAATAAATATATATCAATTCCTAAAGATAAAGGTATGAGAAAATGTTTCATATTTATTTAAAAGCATTTGCTTTTTATGTAAAAGTTCTATCTGAAGTTGAATAAAATTTTCACAATTTGTTATATTATTTAATTTATTATTTTCTTATATTATTTCTTTCAAATTTATTTAAATATAGCTTATTTTAATTAAATGTTCAAATATAATAAAAATATAATTACATTATTAGAAATTTTTATTATATTGGCTTAAGAGCAAAATCATTTGTCTAAAGGTCAAATAAACTTCTACAAATGAAAAAGAATTCAACAATTTCAATTTTCTAGAGAAAAATTTTGTTTTTTTTTTTTTGTCAAAGTAAAATAAGTGGAATAACAATTTCCTTTTTTCATATGTATAAATATTTGTAGGAAAATTCTTGGGTTTGAATGTCAACCATTGAAATTGTACTTAATAAAAATTTTTTGCCAACAAAGCTGTGTTTTCTAAAAATCTTAATTTGATAGTTTGAAAATGAGCTCAATGATGGAAAACCAAATACTGTCAGACAAATTTTGAAAGCATGCATTTCAAATGTATCACTTGCAAATATGTTAGCCTTACTTTTACAAATTTATATAGCTTTAACAATATAATGATAAATCGCAACTAATTTTACATTTTTTAAAAGTTTGATAGGACTTTTGTTACTGATCATAGAATTTACCGGATGGTTGATATTTTTACATATGAATGTATAAAGAAACATGAAAATGATTTCAGCACTTAGCATATTACATAACCAGCTTCATTTTCGGAAAGATTTCCAATCTTTAGAAGACACCTTAGCTTACAGCTACATTTTAATGGTATGGCAGTTGTTATTAAGAAGTTTCACTGTGTATATTCAGTTACCTGGCAATGTATTTCCATTAACACGAATACTTTAAATTGATAAGTGCTATATGAATGCAAATTAGGAATTTTAAAATTTAAGTTATTTCACAATATAGTCAAATTTTTTTCATAATGAAAAATGTAAATGCATCCTTTCAAAATATCACATCCGTGAGTTATTTGATAAACAGAAAATTTATTGAAACATAAGTTTATTTTTCCCTTAAATGATTTTTAAATATCTAATTTTCAGCTATGTATTCTCCACTTAGTTTGATGTAATTATTTGTCTCAGTCTTCTATATCTAAAAAGTTTATCGTTTATTCAAGTAGATTGATATTTAAAAGTTTATACAATTATTTGGGATTGTGTAATTTTAGGTATATTTGTATGTTTGCTTAGCATCTTGTAATGCACTGATATTAATAAATATATTTTTATTCTATATTCATGAAATATTTAAATGATAAATTTTTAGTTTTTCTTATTTTGCTTTTTATAGATTTATATGTATCATTAAATCATGTAAATTATGTTTATTTTTATGAAAAAAATTTTATTTGTAAATAAGCTAAAATCTTGAACTATTACTTTCATATTTAGGAAGTTTGAATTGTGCAGCATTTATAGCTGGAATCATTGAAGCAACTCTTGTTTGCTGTAATTTTGTAAGTACAAGATAATATAATGTAAATGATGTTACTTTTTATGAGAATGGAATAAATTCTTTTCAGATACATTTTCTAAAGTACACTTTCTCATTCATTGAACCAACCATTAATAAATTTTTTTTTTATAAGATTTTGTTGACATATTTAGAAAAGTGCTTAGTTCAGAGTTATAATGACAAATGTACCAAATTTCATTTCACAACTCTTTATTAGTGCTTTTTTTTTAAGCCATTAGTGTATAATTATATAAAAGGCATACTACCATGATAGAAAAACCAGTTCTGTCATCACAATGTTTAATTTTATAATCTGTTTACCCCAAATATTATAAAAAAATTTTTGAGCTATAATTAATTCTTTTCAGAACAAATGCTGAATCATTTTCCTCAGAACTAAAAGTAAATTTTTAATTTTTAGGAGTTGATTTTTTGCAACATTTCTATTGATGTAGAAAATGAGGAGTATTGTCCTCAATAAAAAAACAATGTTTTTAGCATTCCATTATAAAATTAAATTTTTCTTATTTTTGGATAATCTTTGTCTTTGACTCAGATGATAAAATTTAAAATTTTGACGTAATTTCTTACCTGTAAATAACTTATTTACAGTGCTTAAATTTCAATTACCATTTTAAAGTTTAAAATTTCAATGTATATATCTCATTTATCTTATGTTACTATTTTCTCTACAGTAATTAAATCTAAAAGTCTTTCACTTGAAAGTCTTTCAAGTATTGCTGTTTATATTTAGAAAAATGTGTTTAGAGAAATGTTTCATGCAATATTTCTATATAAATAAAGATTTATAGTCTTTAAATTTCACAAATGAGTTTTCAGTGATATTTTATGTAAAATCCATATTAGTTTAATTTGTGCAAAAGCAAGATATAATTATCTATTATGAATAGTATTATTAATTTCAATTTGTAATTATTATTTCAACTAAAATGGGCTCTATGTGTTTAGGTTATGTTATTCTTAAGTAGTGAGATGAGCTTCATAGTTTATGTATTACTATTATGTTTTTGAAATCATATAAACATTTTAATTGTTTTATAATATGTGTATTTTCAAGTGGTATCAAGTATACTTTAATCCATGAAAGTAATATTTTTTTAGGTATTTCACTGTAGTTTAATTGTATAGAAAAAGGAAAATATTTTTTTAAATAATGTGTTCTTTGACATTCATTAAGGGTTAACAAATAATAGACATTCTTAGCCAAATGTGATTCTTTTTTATTCTTCAAAAACAATTCCACTAAAAATTTATTTATTATTAAAGATTTATTTTGTGAGAACAGTTATCAAGAACATATTTTAAATTCAAATGGCATTCCTCAGCAATAATAACTTTAAATTAAATTTTGTTTGCTATAAAACTATTCTTAGATCAAAATGGAATATTAAAAAACTATAAATATATTTTATGAATTTTTCAGAAAATAAACTTTAAAGGTATATAATTTAAGTGGAGAATTTACATTGCTCTGTTGCAGAATAATTTTTAATTGAATTTAGTTTAGGAAAAACAGTATATAAACCTTAAATCAATTTTATTTTTCAGCCTGCGAAAGTGACAGTTCATTGGCATAAAGGAACAACTTTTAAGATTCTTTTCGATGAAAGCGTTGTTGCAAGAGAACCCACACTAGAAGGAAAATAAAAAAATTAAATATTTGTTTTCGTTGTATAAATTATAATTTGTAAATAAATTATCAACTTTTCTTGACTTATGTATTTTGTTTCTATAAAATGTGTTTTTGTTTCTATGAATTTTTGTTTCCATTTCACTTAATAAGTTTTTTACATTTATATAAAAATGTGATTTTATAAAATTATGTATCATAGCTTTCAAATGTTAAAAATTTTTAATTGGCAAAAATAGATAAGTTGTTCAAAATTCAAAATGATGTAATGTACTTCTGAAAACATTCAGTATAATTTTAAGCTCTAACACAAACTATACCAGTTATCACTTACAATTAATTTTCAGATTCAATGAATAATTTAAAAAAATTTAGAGATCATTTTAATTTGATTTTATCAATATATGTATATAAAAACTTTCTAATAAGTCAATAAATCGAATGCAGTTACATATATGGTATACGTTAGTATAAACTATATTTTTTATCTTCTGTTTTATAATTTTTTTGTTTATTTACTTGATCAGAATGATCTTATTTAGAATTTGTTTTGTTATTTTGATAGTTTTTTTTTGTGAAAATACCATAGATATATTATATAATTGACGTACGTCTCAATGCTAAGTTATTTTTTATCATTTGAGTGATAGTTTGATTTTGAATGTAGTATATGAAAGCATCTTAAATATTCTATAAAAATCCATTTAGCCCTTTTCCTTATTTTCTAGAATAACAAATTCAATAGTATTCATTGCATTAAAATTCTAGTAATTGAGAGTTTTTTTTTAAATTTTGTAATAAAAATTGGTAAAAATCATTCAAGGAGCTAGCAAGTGAATTTTCTTTATTACACAGTGCAAATAATTAGCTTTAATAGCAATAATTTTTCATTTAAACTTGATGGTTTATTTCATTTAATTATTTTTAACTAATTTTCCTATATCATTTGATTACATTGATATTTTTCATATTTTTCTAAAATTTATCTTTTTATTTAATTCTGAAGTCAAATTCTAGTTTTAAGTAGTTAAAAAAAATTACAATTTGCATCTAAAAAAGCACTAGTAAGAATGAGTATTATAATAAAAATTTTAGTTTTAAAAAATTTTTTTAAATATTCTAACAATCCAAATTTGGAATTTTCCATATGTTGATTCTTTAATTCAAAATTAAACAATATTTTGCCTGTGTCTAATATATTTCCCTTTTTCTTTTGTTCTTTTATTCTTTGAAAAAATGTTTTGTTGTAAAGTAAATAAAAATTTTTTTGCCAAATTTAATTACTAAGCATTAGGGTAATATCTGCTTATAGAAGATTTGTACAAATATGTGTCTTCTTTTATTTATTTTTTAATAATAATTCACTATATTGTTTTTATGCATATTCAAAATTTTCTATTTTGAATTATTAATAATTTGTTTTGATAATTAAATTTCTAAAATATTACTTTTCTAAAAATATGGTATTTGCGTGTGTGGAAACCAGAGAAAAAACAATTATTCAATATTAGAAATAATTTACAAATATTGCACTTATAGCTTGATAAAAATTTCTATCATACATGATGAAGCATACCCTCTTTAAAAATTACTATTTTTGACATTTTAATTATAAAGTCCAATTTATTATCTCTAAATTAAGAAATCAGTGATGCAGTTGCAATTTGCCATAACATATAATATTCTACAAAAGTTGTAATTAAAATATTAATTGTAATTTAAGATAATGCTTGATAAATTAATACATTTGATAATATACTATTCAAACATTGATTTATATTCTACACTATCAAAGACTTATATATGATTCCTTTAAAAATTATGAGACAGAATGTATTGATTTACTAGTCAAAAGTATTAAGTATTTTTTAAATATATTAAATATTTAATCTTATTAAATATTTTTAGAAACTCCTTAAATATTTTTTACATGCTTTATTATGAGGCAATAATAAAAGTGATTTTATAACGTCAAACAACGTAATATGAAATAAAAAAAATTCTGAATTACATGGGCTATTTTTAACTCACAAATAGGTTTGAAATGTGTTGATAATAGTTTTATCATTAAAAGAAGTAATGATAATTTTAACAGTCATAAATAGTAAATACTAATAGAAGAAATTTAAAAACTTGAAATTTAATGAGGTAAATTAGCATTTTATAAAATTTGCCGATTCTGGATTCCTATTGTAATAGAATGACATGTATTCAGTTTGAATGTCCAGTCGTATTTAAAAGTTTAGCATGTGTTTTCTTAGGATTTTGTTTTAAACCTATATCAACAATTCCTTATACAGTCATATTGGGATAGTTTTAAAAAATTATTGGATATTTCAAGTGTAAGCTCTATGAGAGAATTGCATTGCATTATACTAAATAAAAAAAATAAAAATAAAAAAAAAAAACCTTAATTTTATCCGCCAAATTTTTTGCTACTAATTTTATTTAAAAAGTTACAGTTTCCATATGAGAATTTAATTTTTTTAATATATATTTTATTATAAATAAAAATAACATATATATAACTCTCAAATTGGAAATTAGGAATGATTTTCGCAAGGGAAAATCTACTAAAAATCAGATCTTTGTACGTAAACAGAGACCAGAGAATTTGGTGTCACTTCGCATCATCTTTTTATTAACTTAAGGAAGTTTTTCGATGGTACTAATAGAAATTGCTATGAAGCTCTGGATGAGTTTTAAATACCATCTAATTTATTTAGACTTGTAGTTACCGGTATGTCCAATACTACTTGCTTTTACGATTCTCAATTGTTTTCATAACAAGAAATTAATGCCCATAACTGAGTCAGACAGGGTGACTATCCTGTCTTTTTAACATAGCTTTAGAGAAAGTCGTGAGAAAATCAGGAATTAACATCATGGGCAACATATTCTACAAATCAACGCACATTTTGATCTATGAAGATGATATGGACATTATTTCAAGAATTGTTTTTGCATTAAAAGGTGCTTTTCTTTCTTTAGAGTGTACTGCTAATAGCATGGGACTTATCATAAAGAATGAAAAGACCAAGATTATGTCTGTATTTAATATGGAATCTGGAAAGTGGTTCACATAAATTTCAGCTTGTCCACAGTTTCACCTATCTTAGTTTTATGGTTCTGGTGACAATTATATAATCCACAAGATTCAAGGTCATCTAAAGAATGCAAATAAAGACGAGTACATGCGATATACGTGTTCGTTAAATCTGTGGAAATCGAAAGTCCTGTGGTCGGCTGTTGAACAGTTAACATGGAGAATGATCTGGAGAATATTTTTTCCTCCCTGGACTTCAAAGTCAAAACTGAGGTAGAAAATACTTTGGTGGTGCCATCTATCGGAGGAATTTTAAAGCAAAGACATACTTTCACCTTCGTGGCGCTCTGATTTAATGAAAGATACATCCATCTGACTTAATTTCTCATAGCCGTCGGCTAACGAGTGTGGCTTATCCAAGTGTCAAAAGTAACAACAATGCAAATAAGGCCCCTTATGAACCAAAATGATTTTTTAAATCCTCGCTATTATAAGTAAAAAAATATATAATTTTTATTATATTAAACCTTAACTAGGCCAATACTTACCTGTGGCTCAGAGACTTAGATTCCAAACAAAACTGGAGAAAATAACCATTTTTAAAAGAAAATTCTGCGAGCCACATTCTTGGTGGGATAGAAATCTACATAGCTTGGAGAAGATTTGAGATATATGAAACCTATAGAGAGAGAACTAGATATTTTAAATATCATAAAAATAAATCGTAAGAACTGGGCTGCTTATATATATAGAATGGATGATGAGATTCCGCCTTAAAAATCTTTTCCATAAACCTTTAGCAAGCAGAAAAAGGAGTGGATCCAAAATTAGGTGCATGGATTCAGTGGAGATTGACTTCATGGTAATCAAGGAAAGAAATTGGCGTACATAATGAAAAGTAGAATGCAGTGGAACAGAATTCAGAGGAAGCCATTGGCCTACCCTAGGTTGTTGTATAGCCAAATATAATGATGATATTTAAAATCAAATATAGTTTTTGACTAAAAGTAATTTTGTTCATTAATTTCTGTTTTTAAATATAAAAGCAATCAGTTTAAATTTTTTTTAAACTTTGGAATTGATATTATATTTCTCAATGCTTATTACCGTTGATATTTACGTAAAAAGAAGAATCCGGGAATTTCAAATGTAACAATAGAACTTAAGTAAAGGGCATTTAAAGGAAAAATGTTTTTATTTTTATTAGATCATTGTAAATATTGGTCAGTAAAGCATGTAAAATTTTAATATCTTGAATTTATACTATTTACATACTCATGTAAAATATAAACTAATCCTACATGCTTGATAAATCTTCGTCTATTTTTCCATCCAATTGGCATTATTACATGATCTGTTCTCTTGATGCACATGCTACTTAAAATTTTATTTATTAGCGAGCGATATTTATATATTTAAGATTAATTATTAGCCATTTTATATTTCTTAAATGCAATAAATAAGTGTAATAGAAGATTAATATTTTCTATCGGAAAATATTTGCTGTCCTGAAAGTTAAAATTAAGAATATAAATGTGTGTAATAAGAGTGTGTAAGCATTTTTTAATTAGCAGTTGCTATTCAGAGGGAAACAATTGAATCCAAAAAAATTTGAATATCCATCATGCCCTACCTTCTACGGACACTTTACAGTAATGAGTTCTATTCACTTGTCACAAGGTAAAAACCACGAAAACTCAGTAGTAACTTCAGCGACAGCTATGAATAGAGAAGTACGAAACGATATACCAACTTCACGTCGTTTAACAGTGACTGATATCGGACTCAGTACCCTAATGTGGCATACAGAGCAAAAAGATTATCAAAAATAACAATGATGATATAACTCGGATCTAGAGAAAATTATTATTGTAGTAAATTGAAACTGTAAGGGTTTTAAAACTCACTGTCTATTGTTACCGGACTGGAGGATTATATTTAGAAACTGTAAGTTATAAGCACGTGTCGCAAGTTTAAGTCATAAACATGTGTCGTAATGAAACTAGCAAATTTCCAAAGAACCATCCCGACAGACATGCCTGTATATAGATCTCAAACATCAACCTCCTATTGTTTAGCAGTGACTGGAATCGATCCCAGAACCTTTCACTCTTCAAACTGCTGCCTTACCACTAGGCTAGGTTGAACCCCCAGCATATTCTATTGGTCAACAATTTCTTACTATTTTAAGTTACAAAAGTTTTTAAAATAACTCTGCAGTTTCAGAAGTGACAGATGTTTTAAAAAAGCACCACATAACGAATATAATAACAATACATAATAAAAGTATTATAAATAATTGAACTGAAAAATGATTAACAAATGCAGATATTTTTAGGTCAATCAGCTTTACTTAAACGTCAATCCTTGATAAAGTATTAGGCATGATCACTTTATCGCCATTTTTTGGAGGAATATATTTTTTTAGTCATCTATTTTTCATTCCGATATTTTATTTATACCTCAATGAAGTAGTTTTTCATCATTATGAAATGTGTTAAATGCTACATAGAATATTTATTAGATACACTGCCCGACATTGGAAATGCAACATCATGAAGGGGCTGTCAGAAAGCAATGAAACTCGGCAAACACAGATAGAGACAGCAACGAACAATTAGTGATTTGTATTTCGTAATGATATGACAGTACAAAGCGAGAACAGGGTCGAGTCGCTAAGTCGTAGGACCATCATGGATGGTGACGCACAAAGCAACACTTCTAAACACACAGTCAATGAGAGTACGAATGACAACCTAAGGAATGGCTAGCTCCATTCTCTTTCAATCATTTGCCAAAGTGCACCCTCTGAAGGAAACAGTGGCAGGGCCTGGAAATGGCGTCCAATCATATCCCAAACGTGTTCGATTGATGAGAGATCCGGCAAGCTAGGTGGCAAAGGAAGCAGCTGTACACCTTGCAGGACATGTTGACTGATACGAGCAATGGGCTGTCGGGTGTTATCCTGCTGATAAAGGGTATTGGGCACCACACGAAGGTAGGGGAGTGTCACCGTCAGCAGCACATCAGCCACGTAACGTTGGGCTGTCACAGTGTCGTGAATTCGAACAAGAGGTGACTTGGAACCATACGCACTGGCGCCCTAAGGCATGATGTCACGTTATCATGCGGAGGATACTTCTACAATTGCTGCAGGATTGGACCTGTATTCACGTCGACGTCACAATCTTACGCGACCACTACCCCTGAAGAAACAGAAGCACAACTCATCTGACAAGATGAGTTCTGCTTCTGTGCCACTCCGTCGCCCACATCGCTCTAATCCATCAACGTTCCACAGTTCCATGTTCCAACCATCTTCACAACAGTCGGTGCATTATGGAAGCATCCAAGTGAATATCAGCTGTAATTTGCAGAAAGGACTATCTTGCTCTTCTCAGTCCGATCACCATGCCCCTCGTAAATTTGTCTATCTGCTGGAACTGACTCCGTCGACGATGACCTGGCATTCTCTGCAATTACAGACCTTTGAGACAAGAACAAAATTTCAACGATTATTTTCTAAGCGGCAATAACGGCGCGAATATTGCTCACTCTCTTCCGGTTCTTCACCTTATGTCTTATACTACATGACCTTGAGAACTACGGATTTCATATCATTTGCATAATTTGGTAAGTGGCGTCTACCCTGAAATTTGCAAAATTTTTCTGGCTACTCTTTCTTGATGTTGCATTTTCAATGTCGAGCAATGTAATTAAATGCAAAAACATGCTTCTTTTGTAAGTATTAAAGATGCTGTTAAACTTTTTTGGTGATAAATTATAATCACTAGCACCATATTGTTCTCGGTCAAGAAACAAATAATATAGATAATATACAAGGTAAACAAGAAAGTTCTTGCTAATTTTTAATTTCTCAAATAAACATAATATACAGAAACTGTAGCCTATTGTAAGCCTTCAAAGTATTAACCCTCGGCATTTAGCACCATTTGCCAACGTGTCTCCAGTTGTGCAATTCCTTTCTGGTAAAACGGAGTTTTGGAAGCAAAAACGTTCATGAACGCTTGGCACAAGTCTGCTTCCTTGGTGAAAAATTTTACTTAAATGGATGAGGTGGTAATTTGGTGGTGCAAGGTCAGATGAGCCAGGAGGATGGCGCAAAGTCTTCTAACCAAATCGCTATATAGTATTCCTGTACACCCACGTTACATGCGGCTCGCGTTATCGGACAAGAACAGTATACCTTAGCGATTAACCAGTGTTGCCTCCTTCTATTGCAATGCCTGCAAGTACAAGCACGCAATGACCATTTGGCCCGTTGGTAGGTGCTCATAGTGAACCACTTGATGACTATTCACCCAGACACCAGTTTCACCATAGAGAGGAAAATCTTCTGACATGAATTTTTGTAACCCATGCCTTGACGTACGTTCATTTCACATTCAGCACTATCTCAAAACGCTTGAGATATTCGGTGATTTGATGCAACAGCTGATAAGCCGACTTTGAAGTCGTAAAGCAAACAACACCGAACTTGCTCCCTCGACATGTCCATTTCTCTTATCTATTATATGAGTTACGATTGATGAATGTGCGCGGTGAACCTACTTTTATAATGTTCTTATTCTCGACTAACCGGTGTCTCAACAAATTTGCATACTTATTCTCACTTCATTTAATGGCAACGAGAAAATGGCAAGAACTTTCATATTTGCGTTACAATTGCATTAGTTGATAAAAGAATTTTTATCTATATTCATTTTGGCACGAGCATAAAGAAGTCTAATCTGTTAAATAATAAAGGAAATGCGTAAAATTAAGCTATTGTCAAGAGATAAATCTGCAGTAAAGTTCTTATTAAGATGTTCTGCGTTCGTTAGGCTATTATTCGAAGATAACAAAGCATGCACATTTAGTACAGTTATTACTCTAAACGAAATATAATATTTGTTAATTAAGATTGATAGTGAAAGATACCCATAAAATAATCTTTAAAGAAAATTATAGCAAATAATAGAAATTCAGCATTCGCGATTAAAATATAAAATCGTGCCACATGAATTTCTACGGTAGCTTATAAACCATACAGTTCGAAGTCTCTGTCATCACAATCTATCGAACACTTTATGCGTAGGACACATAAAATTTTCACGCTTCTTATAATCCTATTTATGCCAACTTGTCTGGTGGTCAGTGTGCCTGACTACGGATAGGAAGGTCCTGGGTTCGAATCCCGGTTCAGGCATGGATGTACTTTCTTTCTCTCTATCCTGTCTTTGTCCTTTCCTTGTGTGTGTGAATGAAGTTTGAATGATGCCTACCCTATAAACGGTCCCCATGGCATGTGTGAGGGTGCGATGGTGGCCCACCCCTTGTGGTACACCCGGGGCAATGCCTCGGCCGCTAAGAAGTCTCTGTTTCTGACCGGTTCCTTGGGTATCAGGGAACAATAGATTAATAGATTCTGTTGCAGTTGTAATTGCCTACAATGTGCTATTGGAAAAAAAGTCCTATTTACCAATACAGATATTCAATCATAATCCTGATTCTGATGACCTTTTCGTACACATGAAATATTTAACAATTTAAAACAACATATGTATGGAAATATTTTATAGGATTATATTGTGGTGAATAATTTTAAACAATTTATATTAGCTTTGTAATTAAGTGTTTATAAGAGTTCTGTTTGTTCAAACTACTAAGGCTTAATTATTAAATTTATAAGAATATGAACCCATGGCATACAAGGAGTAAGTTTTAAAATATCCAAAAAGGCCATTAAAATGTACTTAGTCCGATACAAATGGAATTAATATTTTTATTAAGCGTTTAAAATTATTAACCATGTTTTGTTGCGAGTAATATAGTTCATACAATAAATCTTAACTATGCCACCTTTCCTAGTCATTGTCTTTGTATCTAGATATTTTTGTTGCATATGGTGAGGATTAGTAATAGAAATTTAAAAAACAAATGTAATGAATTTTCCAGCGCGAGAAATCCTTAAAAAATACAATTCATAATTTATTTCCTTAAAATTTTTTGTAGAATTCATTATGAAATTTTTTTTTTTTTTTTTTTTTTTTTTTTTGGTTTCAAAGCAAATTGTTTGATTAGAAATTTTCCTTTTTACATATGGATCCATAACAAACTGCCACGAAAGCTTCCTACTATTATGAAATATGTTAAAACTTCTTTAAACAGCAAAATAATAATAATAATAACAAAAATTTTATTATTGAATCATAATATTAATATAAAGGCAAAATATTATTAGAATCGTTTCAATTAGTGAAATGAGAATATCTGTGTTGGTTGAAAATTGATGATTATCGACAACAAATATTGTGCTTAAGTTCAAATTTTTGATAAGAATCCATCCAAGATTTGTTGGTGTTAATAATGTTAATTTCATTCGAAGGCTTAGTACTTTATCAACAGTTATAAATGTGTTTATATCACGCGAAGGGAACTTAAAATGTTTTGTGTACCATTGAGTTTTCTTCACATTATATAAACACAGTTAAAACTGTTGCCAAAATAAGCTTTTTGAAAAGAATAGTCATTCAATGAATGGTTTACACTAAAAATATCAAGAAAACTAAATTGTATAAAAAAATGTACTTGAGATAACATTTACCCGCTAAATGTTGCATAATAGATCAGACTGCTTAGAAACATGTCGACTACATTCTAATTTTCAAAGAGGATCGAATCTCAAACATTCTATGGAAAATTAGTTCTTAACTAATAGTTAAGCCTCTCGAAGATTTGTGGTTAGTGAGCCAGAAGTTATCTTTCCTGAAGGTAATAGAATTTTGAGACTTAGTGTATTTTGTAACAGAAATATAATTGCATCTTAATTTGGATCTGCGTGCTTATTTCTTTAACAAGAAAGACATAAGCCATGTGACAACATTCAAAAGCCTACACAAAAACGATCTTCATGATTGACGAATGGCATTGTGTACCCCACCCACCTACCTTACGCTATCAGAAAGAGCTTATGAGCTGGACATAATTATGGAAACTCAACAGAAAATTAATAGAAATATGTGGTGTTCACTTATAAATCCCTATTTGTTTTACAGAACTCTGTACTTTTTTTGTAACACCCAAAAATAAATATCCATGCCAGATGCAGTGTCCTGGTACGAAGAGTAGCTTTAGGAGTTTGAATAAGGCCGTGTGTGTTAACACATGGAACATTCCATGCTCAAAAACGTTATGGTCTCTTAAATTTTATCCATATTTTATATAGCAATTATGTTTTATTTTGCAAGAAGATAACATTCGTCTTCATATTACTCGCCTGTTGTATCAATATTTTGAAGAAAGTATAGTTTAAATGGTGTGTTCAGAGCATTCAGCTGATTTTAATTCCATTTACCAGGAGTAAGATTTTAAGAAAGTGCATTTCTGGCTTTGATTAGTCTAAAGCCTTGTATAGAATAATAATAACTAATAAGGGATAAATGGTCATTACTACTCAGATTATTACTCAATTGATTTGTAAGCATCATAAATGGTGCAAGATATTGATGAACGCACAGCCTGTATCGTTGTCTAGAATGATTATACTCATTATTACGGAAAATTGTATTTAACATGTGTATGCTTGAAGTTAGAAGATTTTCTTATAACGTTGATATTCCAAAGTATATAAATGATTTGTGAAATATTATCTTGTGTTTTTTAAGTTACAAATGCGGCTTCTAATTTTTTCTTACATATTATTCGAAATATTACCAGTGCGAAGATTAGAACTTCAGAATATGTTACTTATATTTGTGTGCTCAAATAAGGCTAGAGTAATGATAAAAATGATAAAAGCTATTGGCGACGGGATAGTAAATATGCAGAGAGTAAACCTCAGAATTTTAAACCAGTATTAGATGACGATATTGTTATCTAAAGTAACACTATCCTATTCAAACTTTTCCTATATATTATCAGTACAAAATGATTTGAACCTATATTGGTTTTATATAACCTACCTATATATCCTATTATAAGGAGGACTTTGATTGAATTTTTTGTTTTCTGATAACAAGATTATTTTCTCATCAAACATCTAAGAACTTGAATTGTCGAAAAGCTTTATAATTTTACGAAAACACATAAATTCACTTAACTTACAAAGATAAACACACTAGATAGAAAATACATGTATTAATTAAATGATTGCTGGTAATCAAAATCTTTAGCTGGTAGAATATATATTAATAAAATTTTTATTCTATTTATTTGTTGAATTTTCGTTCGGGAGTGAATTCAGAATAGCTAAGCCGAATAGAATAAAACATAACAGAATTTTGACTTTTAACTAACTTTAAACATGGTTTATAGTTTGTAATTAATTTTTTTATAAGGATTACAAAGTTTGTAATTAATTTAAATTATAAATAAAATCGATTCATACTCTTTTTAAAGCTGCTTATGCCATTCAACATTCTGAAACTCTGCTCTTTTAAGAAGATGAGTGTGGTTTTTCATCTCGAATAAAATTGCCATCTACATGTAATGACTGAAGGTAGAGATAAACATGTGCACCATCGTATTTACTCTTCTTTCTGGATTACCACAGAATAATCTTCTTAAAGACACCATGTTAGTTGCTAATTCTTTCTTTTTTAAAATTTTTGAACGCAACAGCGAACGTGTATAAGTTTTTTCAAGCGGCCAATTCGAAGAAATCCTGGAACACAAATGGATGGATTTCTTTCTCAATGAATTGGTGATTTCGTTATTAAAAGGAATTTTCTAACTTCAATATTTCATTCGGTTTGTTTAACTGATCTGTACACGAAATTTTCTTCTTTTTTTTTTATGCAAAAGAGCATATTGATCAAAGCTAAATTAAATAATAAATGTCCTTAAAAAAGATGGTAAAAATATCATTTTTGCCAAATTATAATTTTTTTCCCCGAAAGTAGTGTTTACTAATGTAAATAGCTCTATTAACAGTAAATATACAAAATTATTTGTACTTTAACTAGCTCACTATGATTAATTTGCAAAATAATTTTTGTGATACGATTTTAATTTTATCAATATCTTTAAATTAAGAAAGGATTTTACAAATTTTGTAGCAATAAGATTACCTCAAAAATCAGCGATGACTATTTGGTTAGGTCATTCTGTTCATGATCGGAAGGTAGTGAGTTCGAATCCCGGTCCAGCCTGAGATCTGTCGTGGTTGCTAATGGTAGCTTGGATATGTTAAATATGTCGTGGTCGTAATGTCCTTTATATTTACACTAGCAAGCTTTCGTGTATCCAGCTTAAAAGAGCTCCTTCTTGTGAAATGATAACTTTGAGAGAGGCAAGCTAAGAAGGTTTGTACTTGGCCCCTGCTTCTAAATTACGAAAACTCACTTTTGGGGCACCCAATATATTTATACTGAGTGCTCCACTATATAAGGTATCCTCATGTCTGACCCTTATAAGACACTGAAATGTAAAAATAACAGTATAACAACAAAATTTTCATTACTTCTCAACTAATTTCAGTAAAATGTCTCATTTTTAACATAAATTATTTTTTCCGGGTGTTTTTCAAATACAAAGTTACCTCATTCAAAAATAAGTTGCATTAAATTTATTTATTTATGATGAATCAATTTTTTTAAACTTAAAAACCATTATAGTAAAAAAAAAAATATATTTACAAAAATTGTAAAGAAAAAATTTAGTTGAAATCATTGTAGCGAATTAGCTTAATTTAAGCATAATTAAGAAATTAGCATTTTTTTGTGCTTGTGGAAATTTTATTATAAGCATGTAAGAGAAATAATTTTTATAGAAAGTTTTCTTTATTGCATAGACCCAAATACACAGAAAATGCATTGTTTTGGGGTTAAGGACGCGTTACCATTCGCCAGGGCATTCTAATGGTTAGTTGCAGGTTAATCAACTTTGGCTACGGTAACCATTCAAAAATAGCAATTTTACAAAAAAATTGTTGAAATGTTGCCAATTGGTTCTCCTACCGTGCGCGGATTCTAAATTGAGGCTGAACTCAGAATATTAGCTTAAAAGAGCAAATGCATTAAATAACATTTCGTTTCAAAAATTCAATTTCGAAAATGTGTTCTTTTTTTCTTCGTAAGGTTATCTAAAATTGTTGCTTTATTAACTTGAAACTTATAAAAGAAAAAGTCTTATTTAATAAAATAAGATTTGTTAGTTTGATAAAGAATTTAATTTATTGCTCAAATTTAAAGCTCTTTGAATATGATATAAACTAGAATCAATCTAAATGTTTCTAAAAAAATTGAAACTTGATTTATTAACTTGTTTTAAATTGATAAACGCAACAATAAAAATTAAATAAAGGATAATTTAAATTTATTTCAATATTTGAAACAATAATATTAAAAAAAGACATGTATTTAATTATAATCTTTTAACTTAATGCAAAACACTTCAGTATTATTAACAATTAATCAATACGTCTTTTAATATAATGGTGTAAATAATCAGAACTGAACATATTCAGTTTTGTTTATTTACACTATCGTACTAAAACTGCTTTATAGAGGGAGAAAAATTACTAGCTCATATACCTATTACGTCACTTGACTATGATTAAAAAAAAATCAGTGAAAGTTTACAATTGGGCACCTTTTAATTCTTTGGTGAATTTTTTGACGTCAAGTTTGTTTGCTGCTCAACGGTCATTTTTAGCACACGAAGGCTAATTAGACCGGGACCTACGGCTTAAAGTGGATTCCGAACCACAACAAACATCCATGCCCAAGGGGGATTCGAACCCACGAACTGTTGAATCGAAGGCAAGAGCGCTAACCATTCGGCTACCAGCTCGGCTTTTTGACGTCAAGATAGATGCCAAGATGTGACTTACAAGATGGCCACCGTACAAATGTAATTCAAAGATAGGGTTACCAGGATTACCAGAAATTTCAGTTTATCGCTAAAATGTATTGCCAAAGCACAAGTGGTACCCTATTCTACACCGAACCCAAAATATTAAGTTTGTTGGTTTGTTTATGAATCTCAGTATCCTATTAAATGGTGAACGGACTCAGTTTCTATGCTACAATTCTAAAAACATAAAACTGACAAAATATGTAATGCGATCACAAAAAAAAAAAAAAAGAAGAAGAAGAAGACAATGCCACACTTGTTAAAAAATGAAATCCAATAATGAATAATATAATTACCATTATTAGCTTGGTTACCATTAAATATTAAATTAATATTCATTATTATAAAGTTTAGAATAAAAAAGAATTTTCACACACACATTTGAAATTTTTTCTTTGAATGTATTCTGATTTTCACCAATAACTAACTTATGTAATTTTTCTGCCTTTTTAAAGACACGCAAATATAAAATTTAAGCTATTTAAATGTTTAAATAATTTTCTAAGAAAATGTATTATTTAAAAGTATGTGCTTCAGCATTATGATTTGCAAAATAATACAAAGACGCTTTAATAAAGGAATTATACTGTAATATAAGGAAGTGATATTAGAAAGTGATGTTTTGGATTCTATATGAGTGTGTAATTTAGTTATACAATTTATAGTCTACATATTTTATAAAGTAAATTTTTATAAAAATAAGTTTGAGGGGCAAATTATAAATAATCATTTTTGTTTCGAAACCTACTATTTTACATTAACATCAGCGATATTTATTATAAAATATATCATATCGCACATTTTAATTAAAACTATATTAATCAAAAATAAAGTTTGAACCATTTAAATGTTAAAATTTTTCTTCGATTAAGAAATAAGCATGCGTAATCCAATTTTCAATAAGAATAACAGAAAAAAATGCTTCACCATCATTCATCTTTATATTGATTTATCTTATATATTTACTTCATGAATCAATATCTCTTTTTCACACAAGGCAAATTATAAAGTAACGAATAACAATTAATACGAGATGCATTAATAATTTTTTACTTCAGAATATTGATTTTACTTTAAGAACATATTGTTCATTTCAAAAAATTTAAATTACACTTTTTCGAATGAATTATTTTTATTTAAAAAGTAATTGTGAGACAATGAATAGTAGATTTCGAAACAAAAATGATTATTTATAATTTGCCCCTCAAACTTATTTTTATAAAAATGAAAATTGGTATGAATTTCACTAGCTGTTATATCCTATTTAAACCAATAATATTATCAGGTTGTTCAAATTTGTTTTAATTAAACAATTTCTAATATACATTTGCTGACTTAAAAACATTTATAAAAAGCTTATTTATTTTAATATTCCCTTATTTAAAATGAAAGTTAATTATTAGTCAGTTACGTATTAAGATTTTAAGTATGGTTGCTATGATAAGTATGTTAATTTAAATAATAAATAGTTTTTATTTTAACCTTAGTAAGTAACACTATAATGCGTATTAACTGGCGCAGCTTGTCCTTTTTGGACTTTGCGCAATAAAATAAAAACAACTAACCTATATTATGTATTAAGGTGAAAGAGAGAAGGCGTGTAAAAGTTATTTATTATACAAACATATAAATTTATAATTCAAAAAAATAAAGTAATTCAAGGCATCTTTATATTTCAAATAATATGTTTATATGTTTGTGAGTGTGTCTGAGCTTGTGTATAATATTTGTAACTTAACTTTTTATGCATTTTAACACTGGTAATTTAATATTCACTTTCCATTCATGCTGTTTTACTGCTCATGTGAAATTTTTTTTTAATTAAAATATAGGAAAAATTCACATTTGTACGAGGGTCACTCTGAAATATTTGAGATACAGCTAGGTTTTTAAAGTTATACTTACAAAATTTTAGGTACGTTCAATTTGGTCTCCTCCAGCATCAATGCACTTTTGTAAACAAATTTTCCACAGATTAAATGCCTCGAGCCATTCATTTCTTGGAATAGATGAAAAAAATGTATTTATAGCCACATCAATCTCTTCTTCTGAATAAAACGATGTCCACGTAAGTTCTTTTTTAGATTAAAGAATAACCAAAAGATGCATATAGCTAGATCAGGTGAATACGGCGGATGTTCGATCACTTTAATTTGTTTTTGTTTAAGAAACTCAACTGTTAATCCGGCTGTATGTGAAGATGCATTGTCATTGTGAAGCATTTGTCCCCTAACATTCAGTTCTTGTAGAATTTATGGAAGACATTGAGTGGTATACCAGTTTGCTGTTACTGTCTTCTGTCCTACCAACTTGATGGCTTTGACCAATCCCGTACTTCTGAAGAAAACGGCATACATCACTTTTTTCAGTGCGCGTTGTTTTTTCACCATTGTCGGCGTGGGATCATCTTCAAATATCCATACTTTGCTTTCTTGACGTGTTGAAACGTCAGAAAATGTTATGTTCGTTTCATCACCTGTTACAGTTTTAGAAATGATGCGGGGGCCACCATCATTTAGCAATTTAAGAGTTTCTTTACTGGTTTTGACACGCTCCTCTTTTTGGTGCTCAGTTAGGTTATGGGGAACCCAACGGAAAACTACTTTTTTCATATGTAATTCTTCATGAATGATTTTGTGTGTGGCTGTGGATCCAATGTTAAGTTCCTTCTGTATCATTTGATAGGTACAGCGAATATCATCCATTAACATTTTTCGTATGGCAGACACACTAACGGAGATTACTGCCGATGGCGGCCCTTCCTGTGTCTTCTTCATCCTGAAGAAAATGGCGACTTCTTCTAAATTATCTAAACCATCTGAATACAGTAACACGAGCTGGAGATTCATCACCAAATGCTAATTGCAAACGTTAACCGCATTCTTCTTGATTGAATCCTTCTTTAAAATCATGGAAAATCATAGTGCAAAAATATTCTAGCGTCAACTCTATTTTCTTTTCTGTTTAAAATTTATTCTACGCTAAACAAGTTGAAGTAAATCAGTAACAAATCGTCTTCTGTGTTAAAATACTTTGTATTTTAAAATTAAACCATTATTTTTATTTTATAAATTCTCGTCTGCTTGTACCTAAAAAATTTCAGAGTAACCCTCGCATTTGCTGGAGGATTGTGTAAAAGAGATGTATACTAAATGAAAACAATTTTTGACAAAGTAAGATAAAAAAATGAGTATGCATTTTCTTATAAAAAAGTCTTTAATGTGACACAGATTTAAATGTTAAAGAAGAATGCCTAGAATCGATATCAGAAAAAAAATCTTCAGTTAACTTTTAATCATTGAATTTTTAACACCGTATAGTATCAAAGTAAAATGTAATATTTTTAAAAATATCAATCATATATTATTGCTTTTATGGGAGACTTTACATACATAAATTTATCCATAAGATTTCTTGAAGCATGCCTGCAGTATTAAAGAATAACATATACTTACTTCCTACTTGAATATATATTCATTGAAACGCTGGAGAATGTTGATGTCTACAACTTCTGAATCTTTAAGATTCTCTGATGGTTGAGAATCTCTAATGGTTAAGACTGTTTTAAATGATAACCATAATGACTGCTGTATTGCTGCTGGAACATTGAAGACTAAAATGAGGAAATTGAAGGAACAACTGCTGTTGAAGAATTAGAAATATTAAATGTCAAAGTAAGTAAAAAGGTTGTAATTGCTTAAATACTCATCAGTAGTATGAGGAATATTGCTCTGATATCTTTAGATGAAGTACATGGTACAACTCAGCAGGAAAAAAAACGTACGTCAGTTGAAAATATAAAATGGCGACAATTTTTTGGATATTCTTCACATGTACTGTGCCGGCTGCGCTTCTTTATTAACGGATGTTGTGTAACAATTACATGGAAAAATTACTGTTCCTGTATAACAAGGAATATAACATACGTCAAGACTTTAGATTCGTTGTTTCAGTGGTCAGTTTTTGGCCTTTAAAGCATATTCAAACTTATGCAAATTTCTTAATGAAGTCAATTGTTTAATAAATCTTCAATTACTTTACCAACATTAATCGTATGTAAATACGAGAATAAATGAAAACTATTATACTTAATTCAAATCTAACAAATTAAAGCGTACATAAAACCCTTTATCTAAATGGCAAAACTAGCTAGTTCGTAGATAAAAATTCCAATTTTTTCATTTTTCTTACTATTATCAAAACATACTAAAGGAAATTTTTAATTATATATTTAATTTCTCTATCATTTCAAAAATTAATTTTTCTAGTTTATTACATTTTCTAAAGTTTATCCTTCACTAAATTCTTACTGAGTACTAATTTTGCATATGATTTAAAAATTTCATATTTGTATATATATTTGACATCGTATTATAAACAGGTTAACAATTGAAAACTTTTGTCAGGCAGTGAACATCCAAATTGTTTGCTTTACCAGAGAAAATTTTCTCAGGCAATGACAAAATTCAAGTGTCGCAAAGGGAAGGAACCTGGAAAACTAATTAGTTCCTACTGAACAGATATTCATGCCTTTCTGATGAATTTCAGTCTGAAATTTTCCTCTCCCAGGATTAGAAATATCATATGGATATGTATTAAAATATTGTATGCAACAAATATTTTAATACATATCCATTCAAAAATTATGGTTAATTTCAAGAAAATAGATTCTATATTGAATATATAGAATCTATTTTCCTGGGGGTCTATATAGGTACTCTGTGAAGTGTTTTAAGTGATTTTTATTTAATAATGAATTTAGAATATATATAAATAAAAGTTTAAAAAAAAGCTGATTATAGTATTTTTAAGGTACAAATTATGCATTAGCGCAGAAAAACTGTCAAAACCAATCATTGTGTTCATTCTAGATATCACGAAATGAGGTTGTGTTTTCATTTCGCCACATGTTGAAGAAGACAATTGATAGGAATAATGGAACAACATTCATTCATTGATCCCTCCACATTTATTGATAAGAATAGTTGAAATGATATCATATTATAAAGTAAAATGACATAACATTCAGTTATAAATACAAAATAATGTTTAATTTGTTTTGTTAAGTAGTTTACATTACTTAACGCTTTATACTTTTTTTTAAGTGACATTCAGCAAGCAATCAGATTTTTAAGAAAATAAAATGACTATTTGTGTGCACACTTATTTCATTATATATATACTGAAACACCCCTCTCAATACCAATGGGCACCCTTATCCCATAATTCAATGGGCGCCCTCTACTAATCTGAAGAGGAACTCCTTAGTCAGAAAAGGCACCACCTCTCTCTCTCTCTCTCTCTCTATATATATATATATATATATATATATATATATAGATAGATAGATAGATAGATAGATAGATATACACTTATATATATATATATATATATATACACACACACACATATATATATACAAACACACACACACACACACACACACATATATATATATATATATATATATATATATATACACACACACATACATATATATATGATGAAATTCTCTTATAATATTATTTATTGAAACATAAGTTAATTGCACAAATCTAGATCAATTCTGCATCATATTATATTTTGTGACAGTATGTTTAGATTTAATCTAAGTTTATGCATTTTAAGGAATAATTATACTTCTCTGGAAATTACTTTAACATTTATTAAATTTCAAAATTTTTCATATATTTTGGATGTATTATATAATTATTTATATATGACATGCTAGAAAATAAAAACTACGAACTCAGGAATTTTATTGCGAAAGAAAATAAATTCATTACTAATAATAAATTAAATATTGAAAAAAAAATGTGAAAAGTTTTAAGTTGAATTTCGAATAGCAACTTTAGCATAAAGAAGTGCGAATTCATAAAATAAAATATTATTGCTTATAAATAACAATTCTTGAATATTAAAAATGGTATTTATAAAAATAATATATTGCCTTGCAACGTAGTCTTTTCTTCATTTATTGTTTATGATTGTGTTGTGTATATATATATATATATATATATATATATATATATATATATATATATATATATATATATAAAGCCATGTAAGTAGGGAGGAAGAGTAATAAGCACAAAAATTAAGTAAAAGATATCCACTTAGCGAAAACGTAACTAAATGCAGAGTAATACGAAATAGTCTTCGGACATTGTCGAAAAACCATAATTTTGTGTAAATGTGGTCAGTAACCTCTGATGAAACTAGCTATATTGGTAGATGTTTCTTCTTGTTCTGTTCATTAAATTGAACTTCAATTTCATGTTTGATTTTAATTTTCTCCTTTTAGTTTCTATTTTTCCAATGTATGCTTTGAATCTCCTTTTTTTTTCTCCACACACTTCAACTTCATTTTATGACATAGAAAAATGTTCATTTAATAATATTTGATTTAAGAAATAAATTAGTCATAATCCTCAATCTTGATGGAAGACAGTTACAAAATTATCAATCCCAGAAAATCTTTAATATTAAGAAGTATGTATACATTTATATGTTACTTGTACTTAATCACAAATTACTAATGTTGTTAAAAGTACAACAATTAACATAATTTAATGTAACGTATAAAATAAGCTTCATACTTTCGAAAACATTTTCGAGTAAAAAAATTCCATCTTTTATTAATTTAAACTATACTTAAATATTTACATAATTTAAAAATGTATTTAAACTTAAGTAATTATTTAATTCAAATTCATATTATTTTCAATAAGTTTATTTTATCAATTATTTATTAGGGTTCTTTGATAAATTACGATAAATAGTTTAATTAATTTATAAAATTTTATTACTAAATACAATAAATTACATTTAATACTACGTTGTGAACTGTGAAAAAGTTAAAATATCCCTCACGTGTTCCCTATCACGGGATAAGAACTTCTCTTCGTATGACTCAAAAGATAAATTCCCAATAAATCCCAGTGACTCAATTTTGCACAAGTGCCTGTAGAATGCAACATCTCATCATACATTTCCATCTATTCAATAGAAACTAGGAAACCACCACACCGAAGAACATGATAATACTATTAAACAATATTTTAATAAATTTGCCACAGTCTTCCCCTTGTGTATAATAATATTACCTGTTTTCAATCTATTTCTTATAAGTTCAAAGTTTATAAAGGAAAATAAAATAAAGTGATATTGATTTATATTGCAGAAAATTAGAATTTATTAAGAAATTTCCTCTTTGTATGAGAAAAATTATTATTTATTTTTTAAAAAATTATTTGCTATGAAGTGCATTTACATTATAATTGAAGTGTATTTATTGTATTAAATTAATTGAAGTGTATTTACATTTACAATATTACCAATTTATTTTAAAATAAAATATCTCTTTTAATTTATGTGCGTGTTTTATAAATTCATTGGATACCTTAAATTTAATATTTTTGTGTTGCAAATGAAACCATATGAAACTTTATATTACACTAGTGTCCATAAATTAAAAATAATGCAAGTTCAGGCAAAGAAAGAGACACAAGCAACACAAATGTGACTTATTTGTAAAGTCTATTTATTAAGCAAAAGGTAAAGAACAATTTAGAAAAACCAATATAATATGGTTGGTATGATGGTTATTACGTAGTATGCCCCACCCCCCAGACGATGTAATACAGGGAGTACAATGCCAAATATGCTGAGTATCAAATTATTGATCTGATCTTGGAGAATATTACACCGTTCATCAAGCAATGCTCTCCAACTTCTTCTTAGAGTTGGGTTTGCATGTCATTGAACACCTCTGCTTTTATCAGCATTTTGTACTGTTAACTCCAAACCCAATGTTTCTTTGTTCCAGTTGCTCGGGTCACCCACTTTATTAATAAAGTCCTATAACCCTTTAATGGAGTCTAGGTGTAGTTCTCTAGTATGGATGATGCATAAAGAAGTTAATCTAGGGAGGGCAAGGGCCTCGCATTCGTAAATGATATGCTTGGCCTTTTTATCTTGTATATGACATTTCCTGCCGATAGGGTCTCTCTGAAACAATCCCATTTTATTGATTTGTTTTCTGAAATAGTAGTGCCCAATTATGAAGCATACGATTAAACGTATCATCTGCCTAGAGCATCTTAGAATTTCAGAGGCAATCCTCGTTGATGATCCATAGATCATGCTTTTAGCATGGGTTTGGCCAGGAGTGCTGAGCCAAACTTTATACATCTTCTGTTTTTCCCATCTAAGAACATTGGTTTTTGCGGTTTTCAAATTGATCCCACAAAAAGGTTCTGCACCGATGGGAACAAAAGACGATCCTTGTTTAGCAAGTTCATCAGCCCTTTCATTACCTTCGATACCTTTGTCCCCTAGCAGCCATATAAGGATCACCTTGTTTCTAATGCTCTCAAAATTTCCGGCAGACATGTGGGAGGGGATGACGGGCTGCAAATTACCAAGCATGTCCTACACATGCTTTATTGGATTCAAGTCCGGTGAGTATGCTGGCCAGTCCATACGGGTGGTATCTTCCGATTGAAGGCATTCGTCTGCAATGTTTGCACTGTGAAGACGGGCGTTGTCAGTCATAAACAGAAATTCCGCACCCATGATACTACGAAACTAACATACATGTTGTTCCAGAATAATATTTCGATAGATGTAGCCTGTCGTGGTTACATTCTGAACATACTGGTTAATTCTAGAACCCAGAATAATTCCTCCCCAAACAAGCAATCCTGCCCAACCTTAACGGTTTCGTTCAGTGGTGTTCTCTTGGTGGTAACGGGTACCTGGCCCTCTCCATATGAAAGTCTGGAGAGAATCAGACTGAAAGATAAACATGGACTCGTCGGTAAACATCTCACAAGAACTCTGTTGCGATGTCCACAATGCATGCTTTCTACTCCAGGATAATCGCCGACGATAGTGAGCTGCGGTAAGTGGAACACATCTGACAGGCCTACGAGCATATAGACTAATGTGCCCTAAGCGAATGTACACGGTTTGCCTTGAAACTGTGGTACCGGTAGCTGAAGAGAGCTGACGAGATAGGTCTGATGCTATGCTCCGGCTGTTTCTTTTGGCTGTAACTGCTAAATAACGATCCTCATTCGGCGTTATAACTCGGTGGTGACCTGTGCTGTAACGTCTACTTGCATTACCACCATATTGGAACCGTTGACAAAGCCGGGAGACGAAACTCTGGGTGATTCTAAGTTCCTCGGATACTTCTAGCTGGGTACGTCCCCATTCCAGATGGTAGATAATTCTACGACGTAAAACATCATCCAAATGCTTTCTTTGTGTCATAACTATGCAGTAAAAGGCTTATCAGTAAAAGGCTTTAAAAACACTTGTGAACAATTTTACTTCCTTATATACCCCTCTCTTACACTCTCGTCATTGTGACGTACTTTTCGGCGCCATCTGGTTGTTTCTTGTAATTTGAATATTGTCTTCAAGACGTGTGTGATAATCCTACATGTGAAATTTTTATTTTGCAGTTCAATCTGTGTTATTCTGAATTATCCTTAATTTATGGACATGAGTGCAATATACAAATGACTTTACAAATCACATTTTATACATTTTGATTTTCTTTGATGTAATTTATCTGTTAGTGAATGTTATAATTTTTGTGAAGATCAAAGTAATATATCTTGTGTAGGTAATTTAAACATATTTTGTGTAGATTTCATAATATTTATACACACAGCTTAATACTAACACTCTTTTATTGCTATTGTCAAACCCGCATATTCCCAGTACCCATCCAAGAGCTGGACTCAACCAGTTAAGTGGGAATACTCAGGTGAAAGTCTTCGTTATTTAGAAGTAGAAATCAAGCAGAAGACCCCAATACTACACCTGTCATCCTTAAAGATATCATTCCCTTTAGAGAACACTGTGACCATGATATACTTAAAATGTCCCAGCTACCTTTAGTAAACACAACAGATCTTCACTTAAGCAGGGATTCGAACTCACTATTTTCCGATAATGAGAACGACAACCTAACCAACCAAGCCATCGTGACCTCAGTACTAAGACTGTGCTCGTTAAGGTAAAAGAGCTCTAATTGGATCTCAGCCACTGTTTGGTACCAATTGGTAAGTGTTATGTTTCTGGTGTGCATATCTGTCGAGGTTGGTGCTTAGAAGTTTTACACGTTTCCTTCTTTGGAATTTGCCAATTGTGCCTCAATTCACTATCTAGGAAAAGTCCTTCCGAAGGATTATACACAGTACAGACTTCAGCTGTTAGATTGTGCTCTACCTGGTATATTAATAGAAGTATAACCTAACTTAATTTGTAAAATTAAAATAATCATCAATTATTAAAAATAAAAATAAAAAATTAGTGGTATTTTCACTGAGACTGGAAGAATAGTATAAAAATACCAGGTAAAAGCGATCCAATTTAACTTATTTAAGAATGACACCATTATGTGATACTTCATGTGATGAGAAATAATTAATCGTAGTTGTGTTCTTTTAATATCGTCACATGAATTAAATTAGAAGGCGTGATGTCCAATAATATAAGCAAGTATTTCTCTATTCGCAGAACTTATTTCATTTCTTTTTGCGTTGTGAGTCCAAAAAGTTTCAGTTATTTATCATCAAATTCAGATTTCATAAATATTTTTAATTAAAAAAGTTTTCCCGTTTTTTAAATATATATATTGATCACTAATGAAAAATCACTTTCTTAAAACACACACACACACAGTTACAAGAGACGGTTTCACTGCGACTTTTCGTGATAAGGCTCTGTAAAAGCTGTTTTTCGGCTAGAGCTACTTTATTGCAGTGAAACTCACTTCTTTCGTCTCAACAAGACTCGTGCTTGGTGCTATAAATAATTTTAAGTTTTTATCATTCTTTTAATTACTTTTACTTTTAATTCAGGTTTTTTAAACTAACTTTATAATCTTGAGACTTTATCAATGTGTGTGAAATATGATATTCTAAGAATGCTAATCAAAATGTTATATCGTAATAAAAGTTTTTGACAACAATTTAAAAAACAAAAATGAACCAAACAATTTGTTATATATTTTAAAGTTAATTAATAAACAAGAATTTTCTTAAAGAATTCTCAAAGAAAAAGTAATAACTTTTTTTGAGTACCAGAAATTTATAAAAGAGATTGAGGATCCCTTTTAGTATAACCTGATTGGCATTGTTGATTGAATTATTTTAATTTCGGGAAATATACTACAATCTAATTACATAAAACGTTCAATTGAAATTTGAAAAACAAATTTTTCCAATTCATTCATACAATTTATGTTGATGTAATTATTATTATTATTTTGTATTACGTTTTTTATTCTGTAAATTTGCTTTTTTAATGTGTAGAAAAATGTTTGTATATGCTTTGATTTAGAAATATGCAATTCTAAATAACAGCAAACCCCCTAGATAGGAACTAAAATCGAACACTTTGTAAAACTTAAAACTGAAAATAAAATTCATCATTTACCACACACACAAATAAATATCTGGAACTGAGAACATTAAAATAATATTTTAAATATGAATAATAAAAATTTTGTTTTCAATAACCTAATTTAATAATTTCCCTTTTTCATCCGGAATCCTCTATTGCTGAACAGGTTAAGGTTAAAGACCACCTTTCACTCCAAGGAAGTTTTTGCAGAATGCACCACGTATAATTGGTCTACGTGGCATCCCTATTACATCAAATGAGTTTTAGTATTTTCAATCCATTCTATAAGGTTGCATGTTAAGCAAATAATATTTAAATTATAGATTACAAATTCAAGATTGAATTTAGTTAAAACGTTAAAGATTTCTTAAAAATCCTCATTACCCCATGATGTTATGCTGTTACTGAGTTCCATCATTTAATAGGTGATGATAACTAGCAGAGAATATCCATCACATTAAAATTCTGGTTGTCTTCGAAGTAATTAAGCGTATCTAAGAAATCCTCACTGTAACTGTATCTCCCGTTTTTAATATATCTATAGCAGCTCTTTATCTTCAAGCAAAAAAATGTAGGAGTGATGACTTTGGTTACTTCATTTCATTTGCTTTGTTTACCATTATATACTTAAAACATATTTAATAAAATTGTGACTTTTTAGTTTTAGGGGAAAAGAATAAAAAGATTTATAAATTTAAAAAATGTAATAAATATTTTTATAATAATTGAAGAATGCAAATAATTTATAAATGGTAATCAATATTAATTTTATTTTAATCCAATATATTCTTAGTTTTAAGAGATAGAACAAGTTGTTCTTTAATTGATTGCTTATATTCGTCATAGAATTATTAACTTATTCTAAAGCTTTAAAATATCTAATCAGATTAATTCAATACTTTCAGTTTTGTATTTCAGTATTTTTTCCTCCCTACTTTTCTTAATTTATGTTATAATTTTATTTCATTTCTTATTTCTAAATCTAAACATACGATAAATTATATATATATATATAATTTTGCATTTATTTTTAGAAATATAACTTTAAATTTCATTTGAAATAGAGACAATTGAAACGAAAACAAAACGTAAATTGCCACATCATGATAAAAGACTTAAGTTTTTATAGAATAAAAAATTATTACATGATGAAATATTATTCTGAAGTTACTAAAGTTGCTAAAAATTTAGCAAGTAAAAATGCATTTAACGCCTTATGTGCAATTAAATTTAGAGTAACAAAATTTCTGTTATTAAAGTGTTGAATTATAAAAACAGAATTTCATAGTAAATCTGCATATTTTCTACTATTATGTAGTATTTAATCAGTAAAAATGTTTTAAATTAGAACCTGCTTTAATATTATAAGAGATCTATTGTAAACTATATTCAGTTTTGACAACTTTACGCAAAAAATCAGGATAACTCTGCCAAGTTTTTCTCTCTTCTTCAAGAAGCAGGCAAGAGACTGCTATTCTCCCTTTACATATCGATTCTTTTGTACAATTCTGTTACTTTTCTTGCTTTCCCTAATGCAATTTCATTCTATTAAATCGTTCTCTCGAACGAATTGAAAAGACGATATATAGAAAAATAAGAGATATCGAATCTTTAATCGATGAGAAATTGACGCCAGATTCATTTCATGTGCTACATAATTGCGGAAGTAATGTTGATACCCGTTACCATGGAGATGGACGAGAGAGCGTTGACTCAAAAGTTAGCAGACGATTTGTGGTTGAAGAATACTATGCCCCTCTGGTGGAGAGATGGTTAGTTAAACCGTTCCCGGCGGACTTATTCAAAGACAAGCGCTTAGATCATTTGCTTACTCATCTCTTCTCTGATTATAGAACATTTCTTTCGATTCAACAGGTTTGTCTATTATTACTTTCCTCATTAAAAAAACAAAATTAATGATTTATTATGATTGCAATATATATTTTATTTTTGAAAGCTATATATTTTTTTTAAAAAAATTAAATATTGGCAATTTTATTTGTAATATTGTAAAGTATGACTCAAATTTTGTTCTTATGTCATTCGTTTTCATGTCATAATAAAGGTTTAAAATGTTATTTATTTTTAGTCTGAATAAATTTTAATATTGGAGTTCATTGCTTTGAAAAAATATTTAGAAAATTAATTAAAGTTTTTTTTAAATCATTTTAACAAAAATTTTGAAATTTTTTTTTAATTTATTAAGTATGTATATTTTATAGTACTGTTATTAAAAAACATGCGCAAGACTGCATTGAAAAATTTAACTTTTAAAACTGAATACCCGCAAAAATTTGGATATTTTGATATATTATTATCATAGAGTATAAAATGACTGTATAACTGAATTTTAAAATATTTTTTTTTCAAATTAAAATAAGTAAAAAAAAAACACTACATATATAGCAGAACAGAAAAATGGACTGAACAATTTAGAAATTTCTACGTGAAACTGGAATTTAATTCGAAAAAGTGCTCAATGTTTAACCTTATTCTATTTATTTTAAATGTTAGTTCAAATATTTTCCATACATAATTTAAATAAAGATATACCTGTGTAATAAAAAGCTATAAAAATATGAGAATCAAAATATTTTTGAATAAATTGATTAATAAAACTATCAACTACTTCATTTATTACAAATATTTTATATTTTTGTTTTAATATTGCATTTGATGAATAATACTTTTTTATTTTATCAGAGTTTATTCCCAAAACTAACTTTTAATAAAAGAGTCAATAAATTAAAAAGAATCAGGTTACATTTAAAAAAGTGACTATTATTATATTTATTAATAAAACAAATGACAGATAATATTAAAAAAGTTGACTATTTTTGTGTGCACAAACTGAAAATTGCAAAAAATCATTTAAGACATTTAAATTTAAAATACTTAAATACATAATTTTGATCGAGTGATTATAAGCTCATTTCAAACATTTAGCTCATAAAAAGGTATACTATGGTGAAGCACTTTGAAAAAATAATTTAATTAAATAAAATGTAAAAAGTGATTACCTAATAAAATTCTCCGTAAAAACAAAGTTGTCTATAAAAAAAATTGTAAGAAATTATTTCAATTTAAGTATTTAAGTATTATAAATGATTTTGTTTGAATCGTAAAAATATTTCAAGCATTATTTTAACAGAATTAATAATAATTATATATATATATATAATTTTATTTTTTTAGCTTACTATCGCGAAAGGGTTTCTATTGTTGAAGTGGCTTAATGAATATCTTTAATGTAATGAGACATATCACTTAATAAAAGTCTGAATTTAATATTAATATACCATAATGTCGAAATAGATAAATGAATTTATTTAAAGAAATTTCTTTTCAATGTCAAGTTAAGAGAACCAATTTATATTGCCATAAACAATTAATTACAAATTCTGTGGTTCTCTTTGATATATTTTGAGCAGTAAATAAAACACTCATAATTTGATTTTAAGATTTTTCCCAAGACACACGCTGTTTCTTTTATATTTATGTCTAATCTTGATGATTGAAAATAAATTAAATTAAAATATTAGATTAAATTATATTTAGATTAATGATGTTAGGATAGAAGTGGGGCTTAACTACAACAACTATGACGGACATTTGAATTAGTTATACTATTTCTTTGTAAATACTTTGACGTATTTCGATTATTGATGCTAAGTAAAATTAGATTAATTAAATATAATCTTTGGGTTGTTGGTGTGAAATTATAATTAAGAATTTATAACTGAATAAAATATATTACCTATTCGAAACATTTTTCAGCTATTCTATTTGCATTAATATATTTATGAACAAAGTGAATGACTTGCAAGGATTCAATAATTTTTGTTAATTCTATATTAATATAATGGTGTGTTCTATTATATTTTATTTATTATCAAGTTATTGTTTATATTTTATAGATTTATAATAAAAAGTTCCATAAATAATATAAGTTTATAAAACTTAGTAATTAAGTATTCAAAAGATATTCAATAAAAAAATTAATTTCACAAAATACCAGTATATATATATATATATATATATATATATATTAGTTTACTCTAAAGGATTTAAAACTTGGTTATTTCAAAGGAAAGATTAAGAAAAAAATAAATGGGTGCTATTTGTACTCAAAGGGTCACTTAAAAGAATCATACTTTGTATTGGCATTTTTCCATTTAACCAAAAATGAAGATACTAATATTTTATCGGAATGAATAGACGAATATTACATATAATCTGTATGCCCATGCATTAAATAAGACATAAAATATGTATTTAAACAAAGTTCTTAATCAATGAAAAGATTTAATTTTTTTCCCTAAAAGCAATAAATGTTAACCAAAGAAAAATTCAAAAGAAAATAGTTAGATCTCATTGAAAATTTATAAAATAAAAATGATTCTCAACGGAAATAAATATATTTAAACATAAGATAAAATATATTCTAATACATTTTCAATTCAAACAAATTTAAAAAAATGAATTACTTGAAAATAAAATTATTTACATGGAAAAATTTCTAGATAAATGAAATAGTTATTTATCTGATATTCAATATGATAATTAACGGTGTTCATTAGTTATCAATTTATTTTTAATCACAATAATATATTCTTAACTGAAATAATAATTAATAGCACTAACTGATTATCTTAAACGTTATTATGTTAATAAATAATTTCCTTTAAAAAATTCAAATGAAGAAATTAATATTTTATGTCTTTTATTATTTATTTTTTTAATTATATCTATTCGTACAACGTAACATAAAATGAAATAAAAAAAACAATAAAATATATAATTGTGTGTTTCCCCTAAATTTTTATGCCAACTTTATAGAATTCATTTGATTCAATGTTTTTAGGTGAAAAAAATTGCCAAGGGTCAAAGATTCCTTTGATAACAATTAATCAGTTTTAAATTTAAAATCCTTACAGATTTTTCAGAGAATTTTGAAATTTTATGTATTAATTCATGAAGTAATAATTAAGATCAATTAAGTGCGATTTTATTCTAGATCTGTCGTAATAATTTATCATATGATCTTCGTACTAAATTACGAAATAAAAGCTCTGTCGATACTTATAATAATTACACGTTCATTGAAATAAAATACCATAATTCCAGATAAAGAAAAGAGAAAAATTAAATTATTTTCTTTCTTGAAAAAGAATGGTAAAATGTTGTGATTAATATATTTTTATATATAATCTGCATCTGAATATATATATATATATATATATATATATATATATATATATATATATATATATATATATATATATATATATATATATATATATATATATATATATATATAAATAAATAATTTGTAATTCAATTGAAATATTACACAGTAAGAAAATCAGTACTAACAGACAAGAAGGATAATTTCTAAATTAAATTTCAGTATACAATAATTTTCAAAATTTTTTAACTAATTGAAAAGTTAAATTCTGAGTTATTTATAGATATTGAAATAAAATATAACAAATGAAAAAGTAAGTGCATTATATATGATAAATATATGACGTATAAATACTTTCAATTTAAATTTCGTAAAAATTTGTTTAATCTTATTATATTATAATTAATTTTCATATTATATTAAGTTCGACAATGGGATCGATTTCTTCTATTGATTGGTTGTTTATTGCCATGTCCGTGGGAAGAACTAAAAGTGACCATGAGTTGGCAGAACACAACTGACTATCTTCTTGATGTTTTCAGAGTGATCTTTCTTGATGATGATTCTTTTTGATGACGGGGGGAGGAGGGAATTCCCCAAGCTGAGCCAGAGATCTTAAAATAATGGGGAGTCAAAAATATTTTTCTATTAAAACTATTATTAAATTACTTATTTGAGGAATTATTTTTCCAAATTATTTTCCTTATAATTAAAAAATAAAAATATTTTGAATGACTAATATGCATGAAATATAAATTAACATAAGTAATAAATTAATTATAAAAATTTATTATATTTTTAACAGCTCATGTTTAGCTTGTCACAGTAAAATTTATCATTGTTTAAAAACTTTATATGAGTTTCATTTATTTACATTCTTATTTTTTTACAGACATAGAATTAAAAACACTTTCACATCATCAAAAGGAGAATAAAAATCATTTACACTTCTAAGTTTCACATGTATTGAACATCATTTTTATCGTATTTAAATTGAATTAATACAACGTTATATAAATTTTTATTTGCTTTAATTCACATTATACAATATTATTATGAAGAAGGCCGTTTCATTTATTATAAAAAATAAATTTATATTTAATTATTTCTATCGTAATAAATATGTGTTATTATGATTACATAAACTAATGAAACAAATGCGTCGTTTCATAAAAAAAATTCTGTTGCGTTTTGTTGAAAGCACTTCGTGCAAAACAAGCCTAACTTGAATACTGAATGAGTTTGTTGGCGGAGTTTTCATGTTATGCTAATGGGTGTTTGGCATTATTAATGCAAATCCTATTAATTTTATATTTTGTCCTAATATGGTGTTACCTTCATTAACCAGATAATTGAACAAAATCCAAAAATACTTGATGATTATATTATTTATATTTATTTTTTATATCATAGACATAGAATCATATTAATAATTTCTTGTTAGATATTTCTTTTTGTTCGCAGTTGATTTAATTTTTAACTAAAATTAGCTCTAAAATTATTGAGCGAAGACCTATTGCAGTACTGTAAAATAATCTTTTAGTAAGATATGCCCCGCAAAATGCTGTTTGAATGATTATAAATTATATAATTGAAAGCATCCTATGATTTATTAGAATATAGGTTATAATTAATTCTATTTTATTAATCATTTTTTCTCACAAAAGAATTAGTTACTAATAAAAACCTATATTATATTCTTTTATGCATTTTTTTTACTAACGTTATGAATATATTTTAAATAATATTGCATAAAACTTTCAATTTTATATTACGCGTTAAAATATTGGTATAAAACGAAAAATGTGTTTTGTTACTTATCACACAACTTACTACTTGGACAAGACAATCTAACTATACCATTTGGCCATGCAAATTTAAGTCAGTAGGGTGCGCCTTTCGTTTATCCAGAGAACCACTAAGGTGAAAGTACTATTTTGTTCTAAAACTCCTCCAATAGATGAAACCATCAGAGGATCCACTCCCTCAATTTTGACATTGATCTGAAGGGGGGGGGGGAATTTCCTCCAAACCATTACACCCATGGTAACTTCTGAACAACCGACCACAGGACTTTAGATTCTACAGATTTAGCGCGCACGTATATCGCATGCATTCGGTGGGTCTTTGGCGGCATTGGGAATCGAACCCCGACCTTCCGTATGGAAGATCGATGCTATAACCACTAAGCTACTATGGCCCACGAAACACGTAAAGTAGCAAAATATATTCCACAGATTTTTTTAAGCAGTTGCTACTATTATATTTGGAAATTGAGTAATGTTTAAGAATATTTTTTATTCACATTCAAACGCAAACACAGAATGCAGTTCATACCGTTCATTAATCAAATTACTTTTTTCTTGTATTGAAATTTAAAACTATATGAAAATTTTGTAGAATATAAGAATATTAGGTATATTTACATGTTTTATCGTTAAAACTAAGATTACATCTATTTAAAAATGCCCAACTAAGAATGTATATAAATATATACACAT
Organism: Latrodectus elegans; assembly: GCA_030067965.1. NCBI lineage: Eukaryota > Metazoa > Arthropoda > Arachnida > Araneae > Theridiidae > Latrodectus > Latrodectus elegans. The sequence goes on along the minus strand of CM057821.1, from coordinate 41,395,353 downwards.
CCAGATCCTCATTATCTGTCTCGTTTAACCTTCTTGTACAATATATATTGATAACCTTAATCATACCATTTAAAATACCTTAAAGTTTTAAACAAAAAGTACATTTCTGTTATTATTCAATTTTGGTAATAACTTGGGATAATTTATTTTGCTGAAATGAATACCAAAATTCAAAATTATGACAGGGTTGATAATTAAGATATTCATCCTACAAACCTAAATTCATAACTTCAATGTCCTATTTTCAAGCAAGTGGAGCATTTTGCGGAGTTAAGTATGTCATGTTTAGTCCTTCTTGATTTTTTAGAAAAGAATAAGTATAGCCTTCTCTGTAGAAAATATTTCGATGATTCACTTTAATTGTATTCTTAGTAATGAGACGTGCCAAAGATATTTTTATATCGATTATTCCTAAACATACCCTACTTTTAAGCGACTAAATTGTCAATATGTTCCCAATATTTGTGTACAATTACACAAAAAAAAATTTGGTTCTAAAGTCACCATGTCCTTTTATTAAAAAAAGAGAAAAAAAGTAACAAGTTCAAAGAAATGGGTCAACGAAGGACGCCTCTTCATCGATCTACTTTTACCCGAACCCCTCAGCAAATGCATTGACGCAATAAGGGAAAGGGCAACAAAGAATTTGCTTGTCGCCAACTTGGCTGGTGGCAGACACCACTCGTAAATGGTTTGCGATTAGAGGCCTCAAGGTTACCCATTACATTTCTAACGAAATTTTTGTTCGAATATAAATCGATTGAGTTATTTCTTAATAAGTACTCGGAAGCCGTTGATTTTGTACATACAAAAACAAATTGTGTTGGTTTAGTAAATTTTGAGGTGACTTTAACGTCCTTGAAAAATTCGATCTGAAGAGTTGCTGTTCATTCTGAGATATTGATTTTCTAGGAATGATTAACTGCAGAGAATAAATTAATCCAGGATTCGTACCATTTTCTGCTTCATATTATCTGAGATAAATATGTTCGGGATAATTTATTCTTGACAAGCATGCGATTTCTTTCAGTGATAGTAAAGATTAATTTCAAAGACACGTTAAATAACTCAGAAAGTGATGAAGACATAAATTTTAGTAAATTACTTTTGATTTATGAGTGAGCTATAGATTTAACAAGAAAACGTTATATATATATATATATATATATATATATATATATATATATATATATATATATATATATATATATATATATATATATATATATATACTTTTAACTTAAAATGTTAGCATCATTTTCTGCTTCACATCAAAATTAAAATTTTAATCGTTTTATGTTATCTGATTGATTTATAATATGTTTTATTGATAAGTTTCAAAAGGTTTTTTTTAATATTAAAGAAGTAATAATGTCTTTTTAAAGTAATAAACAAATCAATTTTTAAATATTGCTTCTCAGAGAAAACAGAGAATAAATGAATTACTGTTAATTTTGGTGTTGACACAAATCTTATTTTAATAATTTAAATTAACATAGGTTTATTCAAATGATTCAATTATTCAGGGCTAACTTGTAATTAGTAAATAATAAAGAAATGAATATTTGAATTCTAATGTTACAAAATAATGCCGACCGATGGCTGAGTGGTTAGCGTTCCGGACTCCTGAGTTGTGGATGCTGGGTTCGAAGCCCGGTTTTGACATGGATGTTACTTTCTATCTTTGTTCTCTCTGTGTTTCGCGGTCCTTTCTTCTGTGATGATGTATGAAATATTCTTACATCAAAAATATAGGTTTACATCAAAAAAATATTCTTACATCAAAAATATAGGTTTATTGAAAACAAGTATAAATTACTTTTAATAACTTCTTAATCAAGAAGTTATTCGAAAAATGTTTTAGCTTATCCAATAGAAATTTTAGCATGTTTAAATAAATTAAAAGTGTCGACCAATGGCGGAGTGGTTATCGCTTCTGACTCCTGAACTGTGGGTCCCGGGTTCGAATCCCGGTTCGGGCATGGATGTTACTTTCTTTCTGTGTTTCTCTGTCCTTTCTTCTGTGATGATGTATGAATGTGGCCCACCTTATAAACGAGCTTGTGATGGTATGGTGCGGGCAAAGCTACTCGCCTCCATGACTTAGTTTGCAGGTGCCCACTGAGTAACGACGCGTGAGTAGCAGTTTCTGGTTTTGTTGTGGCATAGGGTTCGTCACCCAAGTGCCCGCCGATGAAAAAAAATATTTCAAAATAATAAAAATCATAACAACCACTCCAATTAAGCTGTATTAAATTATTGCTACGTTTAAAGAACAAGTTCCTACCAGTTTTCCCACATATTGTCTTTAAAACGCTTATGGCTTGGATGTTTGTCTATAAAAGAGAAAAACTCTCAGACTTAGTAGCATCTGTCTGATCAGATTCAGAATTAAAATAAAACTAAAACAACTTGTCACAAATAAGGAATTTCAAAAATATTGTACTATAACCTTAATTGATCAGATTTTTATTATTTTTTTTTTTACATTATTTTTAACGAATTCTTTGCGATTAATAGTCATATATCAGATTATGTAAATGATATATATCGATATCATCAAAACATATTCTAGTCGTAAACGCCCTTTTACTTCGTCTCATTTCATCTTTATTTATATGAATTTTAATTACCGAGATATAGTTATCACTAATATACACCAATCTATTGTAATAGGTATCATTGTATAGTGCAATAGATATCATATTGTAAAGTTTCATTTGCCTCCGCATTATGATACCATAATTTTAAATCAATTTTTTATTGATACTTTATTACCCAGAAGACACTTGTATTTTGAATCTTCTGGTTTTTACTTAAGGCGGATGAATGCGATGCCACCTTCTTTAAAATAAGGTAGTAAATATTAGTGATGGAGTAATATCAACCTTACAGCCAATTTTTATTGCTAGGTGTTCTTACTGACTTCTGAAAATACTAAGCTACTTACTATAAAAAGTATTTCAGGTATTGATATTACTTTCGAAAAGAATTATTAGAGCCAAACTATGTAAGTAAACTAGAAGTATAATGCAAGCGACACCTTTCCTAGGTATGATACTACTTACCATCTTCAAATCTTCTTCATTTCAATTCAGTAAATGGAATCTTAAATTAATGTTAATGTTTCATGATCAAGGAAAATTAAAATGTCTGATGAATATGTATTGCAGAATCATGTTTTATTGAGCATGGTATTATATGTCATGAGTATGGAAATAAAACAAAGTAATGAAAATATGAATATGGATAACACACCTTGACGAGAAAGAAGTATTACTCTAGTACAGCTTTCAATGAAACTTAAATTAAACGTCCACCATAAGGTGGTTAGAGGTGATTCTTTTAATGCGAAAGTACTGGATGATAATAATGTAATCACAGAATTGTTTTGTGCTAATACATATCAAGAAATATTATATATATTAGTTTATAGACAATTTTTGAAATATAAATAAATACAAAATGTATTTTTGAATTTCAAGTAATGTAAATAGTTTAGGATCTAGTCCTTCACGTGGAGTTTTATGAAAATGTTTCAATTTGTCCCATTGCATATATAATCTGGACATAGTTTCTTGATAGTGAAATGTAGTAAATGAGAGAGATTTGCTAGTATTGGATAGCTTAACAATTGAAAGATGTTAAAAGCCATTTTAACATTCAATAAGATTCTTCCGGAAAGCATTTTCCGTAGGAAGATTGAGAAACCTTTTAAATAAACATGGGTTCAAAAGGCAGAAACATAAAACTCATTTTTTGTTGTTAGAGATTATCTGGAATTGAATCCAGAATCTTTCATTGATAAAAGTTAGTCCCACCACTAGGTTAATTTAAGTCCTAAAGGGGAACATTCATTCGGGATGAGGCTCTATTCAAATAAGGACGAGAAAATCCTGATGAAAAATTGATGATGAAACCACAGATGAAATTACAATAAAAGAGCTTTCAAAAACTAGATCAATACGCAGTGAAAGGATTTTTATGTAATCTAAAATAAATCAATTATTCTTGATTCCAAATAAATGCGTTATTAGATTTAAAAATCATACGAAAAATTGATTAGGAATTCTTGATGATCTGTCTGCCTTCGGATACATTTTAATGTTAATGCCATAATGTCTTTTAATTCCTTATAATACTTTTGATTTCCTAATTATACTATTTATTATACTTTTGGTTTTCTAATTATACTATTCTTTATTATACTTTTGGTTTCCTAATTATAGTATTCCTTATTATTCTTTTGGTTTCCTAATTAATAAATTTCCATTTGCATAGTGGTATTTCTTATGAAAATATTTTGATATATTTATAAATCTACTAATATTAAAAATCGATTAATTTATGTTCTTGAAAACCAAAAGCGTAAATTACAAATCTAAAATTAGGAAATTAAAAAACATAACGATCATGTCTTTATCAGGAGGGAGATAGTCAGATGTACAAAGTGGACATCATTTTGACAAACACGAAAGACAAAGGTCTAAAAAAATTTCCTGTATTTCCTCCGAAGAGTGCCTAAAATGAAGAGCCACAAGAACGTATCAAATAATTACTTAAAGATAGTGTAAAACTATGCAATATATAAAAAAGAAATGTAAGTATATATATATATATATATATATATATATATATATATATATATATATATATATATATATATATCAAAGCGGACATATAGAAATTTTTATGTACATAAGATGAGGGTAAGATTGCAGCCAATTGTAAAAAAGTCATATGACATGGTATAACCTTTTCTTATTTCCATCGTTTGAAATTACATCTTCATATATTCTGACTTCGTTACTTCAATGAAAGAAAACTCTCTACGAATTTATAAAGGACATTTACGAAGAAAATTTTAATCCATATTTTGATTATTTGAAGAAACATTGCCAAAACACATAGAAAACAGCGCAGAGTATTTTAAAAGACACACATGAAATATAAATGTTAACAAATAAACTGATACCTTTTGTTTAATGCCCTTATTTTGATTATTTTTTATCTTAATAATAATTATTATAAAAATATTACAGTTTATCAATGAACATTCTGTATTTTAATAAGGTAAAACTAATGACATTTTTATAATTTATTTACTCTACTACTGAATAGATACGAAATCGCTGAAACTCTTGATATTAACTCTGTAGATATAAAAAGATTGACTATAAAAATAAAAAGAATTCCAAACTACTATATTGCAATTGCTAACACAAAGTAAAAAAATGGTTACTACAGCGGGAGATCGGGTAATGTATAAATAGTCTCGAGTATAAATATTTCAAACAATAGTTTGATGGTAATCCATATTAGTAAGAATTACCAATTGTAAAAGAAATTAATTGTCTTGAAATACAAAAAATACTAAATACTATATTCTGGAAAATGCTATGAATATTTTTTACAATACCAGCAAAAGAAGATGCTTTTTGAAGAAATTATTTGAATAAAAGTATGAAATACATTTTTAAACGTATAGTATAAAAAATTTAATAATCCCAAAAAATTCTTGTTGTCTGCCTGTATTTTATGCTCAAAGGTGTTTAAAATGAGTAACATTAGTATTCTGATTTTCGTTGTATGTATTGAAATTTAAATCATTGCTTTATAGGGAAATTTGAGAATAGTTTAAGCTATTTAAAAGAAATCGTGAGCTTCTCAATTTCATTTCGACACACAAGTTGGGAAAATTATAATAGCACAAGCTCTAAGATATGTACAAATTCAGTTTAATCGATAAATAGTTAGATTCATCTATGCATCAGTAATGTAATGATGGTAGATAAAGTTTAAGGAAATATTCGTGAGACTTGGGTTTGTTTAAGAACACAAAATTTTATGTATAAATGATTAACCGGGAAGCATCTGTTTTGACATTTTTTACAAGCAGCCTGCAAGAAATGTTTTTTCTATCCTACAGACGTTTTCAGGATGTCTACCATTAGTTGACGAGCAGCCCTATAAAGTGGTAATGAAGTATAAAAAGTATTAAAATTAGCATCCGCAAAGTTGTCTTCAAGAAATATTAAAGCAATGCGACAATGACACAGGTAGTCACCATCCATATACCCCTGGTGGCGCAGAGAGAAACAAGCTGATTTCTCGGCTCCAGTAAGATGTAAATTCTGCTACAAATAATCAAGTGCAGTAAGCAAACGAAAGCAATCAACTATGTTGAAACAATTTTCTGAAACAAAAAATGGTATAAGTTTACTAACGGATACCCCTTGATTTTCGTGGCAATTTTCTTGACTCCAAAAAAGGGCCTAAAATGTGATTAACAAAACAGTAACTTAAAGATTACGTTAATTAAATCTCTCAAAAAACCAGGGTTACCAGAAATAAAATTTCATCACCAATATTTATCGCCAAATTTTTTGTCAAACTTACACCGAATCTCCAAAACTTTTAAGCCTTTTCTAGAATAATAAAGCTTACTGTTCGTCTTTGTGAGATTAGGATGAATGTAAAAACAAATTAATTAATCTGTTATAGCAAAGATTATCTCCTCCATTCGTTATTTCTTTTACATGCCCCTATCTTCACTATATGAATTTTGTTTGGCCCTTTTAGTCTATTCACATGCAAAACTCTTAAGGATACGTTATAGAATATCTTCATTCTGCAATATAAAAAAACAAGGCCTTATTTCAACATTTGAACAGCTAGTGCACTCCCTTCCTTATAATGGCGGTGCTGATGAACTACCATGGTGCCATTTTACAATTAATCATGTAATCAATCATTAATTTTCATCTCTTTGTCATCTCCTTTCATTATCCAGACAATCTTTCTTTCTCACTATTAACTCAAAAGCGTCCATTCTGTAACCTCTCCGATTTGATAGACAGCGTGGTCTTGAACACGCACGGCCTGATAACAGATCACTTAAGTGCAACTACAGACATGTTCTTGCATCATATCAATATGTGTTTCGTTGACTTGAGGAACGAAGTGATCACTGCCTAAGATTTATATTTCTATAACGTTCTTTATTCATTATGTAATATCTCCATTTATTTCGTCATTTATTTTATGATATTTTGAATATTCATACTACTTAGAAGTTGATTTTTCTTAAGACTCTATCAATTAATATTTCGAATAAAGATATTTGAATTCTTTCTAATTGATTTACATACATTTTTATGACATCAACGATTCTAATGTCACTTTATTAATACTTCACATGCTTGATGATGTTAAAATTTAATTTTAAAAAGTTTAATTTTTATTCTTCAGCAGAAAACATAGCATTTATAAAAATGTCAGTTTTTTTATATTTTCTTTAAAGTTGTTAGGAATCTTGTTGCACTGGCTTCGGTTACGAATCTAAACATCTTCGAAATAAGCAATCTAAGCATAGTGTAATGATACAATACAACATATATTAGGTTGGGGAATAAGTTTGTAGCGTTTTTACCTAAAACTTTTATTTAAAGAAAAAACAATAATCAATTATATATTCACCGTTGCTGTTTACAACCTCTTCTCCTCTCTCGACAAATTTGTTGATGCCATTCCACCAAAAATCGCCTGGTTTGGTGCCAAAGAAGTTATTGAGCCAGTTTTTAAGGACCTCTTTGTTATCGAAGGTAACGACGGCCTTCATATGGTTGAACAACGAGCGGAAAAGATGGTAATCGGTTGCTATATAAAGTCCGGAGAATACGGTGGATGCCGAAGGACCTCCCATTCATGGAGTGCGGCTTTGATGACCTGTGCAACACGGGGCCTGGCGTTATCGTGAAGGAGTATGGTTTGACCATATCGATCTGATCTTTTCAGTCGCATAGCTTCATTCACGCGGTGTTATTGGACAATGTAGAGCTCCTTGTTGACTGTGGCATTCTTTTCGAGCATTTCCCAGTGCACAAAGAGGACCTTAAAAACCGACTTAACAACTTCTTTGACATCAGACTAGGCGATTTGTGATGGAACGACATCAACAAATGGGTCAAGAGGTGGAAAGAGGTTGTAAGCAGCAACGCGGAGAATATATAATTGATTAACTTATTGATATAATTATTGTATTTTTATTTAAATAAAAGTCTTTCGTAAAAAGCTACGAACTTATTTCCCAACCTAATAGTTAAATTTTCATGTTTTTTTTTTTTTTTTTTTTTTTTTTTTTTTGGTATTACAAATGGAATGAGGTCAGTTACTATGAAACAAAATTCTTAATAACCAACCATTTTCCGATATTTTTTCATCAAGGGTTTTACTGTTTATGCTGCGATTTTGAATTTTATCACATTATATTTATAAATTTTGACACGTTATTTATCATGCTTTTTTTGCTTGATAAAATTTAACTGTTGAATAGTTTAAAAAAATTTTAACCGCTTTATGAGTTTGTAAAATGCTTCTTCACCGGTGTATTCCTCACAAATATTCTAACACAGTTCGTCTAATTAGGCATCACTAAAAATCATTGTCCATTTTCTTTTCAACTCTGAATAGTGTAAAACATAAATCTCAACAGATGAGTTCGGATCTCAAACAGAAGTATAGGTGTACGCCAGACGAAAAAAAAATGTTTCATGTAATTTCATTCATTTACCTTTTTATTCAGGAAGGTCACGCAGTACAAAGAGTGACCCTTTTAGGCACGTGTTGGAAATTATTCTCAATGGCAGAAGGCTTCTGGACATTAAAATTTCAATGAACTCCACTCTCCCTCGTGTAACTACGCTATTTTTCAAATTTCCCTACTAACTATAGTCAAGACTAATAAATTATGGGAAATGAAGCTAGTGACATAGACCACAGCAGACTTATTGCTAAGAAAAGTTTTGTGTGAAATAAAGTTGAATAATATTTTAAAGTGAATTTTTTTTTCTAGGAAATTTCCATTTTTAATATAAAATTAGGATTATTACTATTCATTCTTTGTCATTTTAAGAATAGCCTAAGAAGAAACAAATTATACAGATTTTATAGCATCATCAATGTTTAATACTTGATAGTTTTATAAAGTATTTTTTAGATCTCCTGACAGTTTAATTAGCAATGAAATTTTTTTGATGTATATGGAAAATAATAAAATAATACTTCTTTAAGTATCTACGTATGGGCATGAATATTCAATCAAAATGTTCTTGGTATTTTGAAAACGCAAAGAAATAAAAGGCTTATTAGTATTAATGGAAAATTAAGGAATACATATAAGCATAATAGATATATTGTGATTTTTAAAATATTATCAAGTTTTAACATTAATAGTATATTTATAACAATATTTGCTTATATGATTCTAATTATGAGTCTAAATTATGATTTTGGGATCAACAATATATTTCCATAAAAAATTGCATAAAATTTTAACAACTCATTATAATAATACTCTCATAAAGTATTTTCAATTTTTATTAAATCAGAAAACTCTCATATCTTTATTAAATATAAAAAATTTGCAGCTTCAGTGAATATTATCATAGAATTATTAGCACTGCAAGAATTGAAGTTAAAAAATTAAACTAAATTAATTTCCAAATTTCAAAAAAAAAATATAGTATATATATATATTTCAGAAAAATTGTATTTAACATCTATTAATCTCATAAAAATATCCCAAAAACTACAAAAGAATGCAATCCAAAATAAAAATAAGAATGTATACAAAAGAATGAAAAAAATGTAAAAAAAGAAAAGAATAAAAAAGAAAAAAAAGTAGACTTAAAGGTAGCATTCATATAATTAGGTAAAAGAAGCAACATAATTTAGACATAAAAAAATTGTTTTTAGGTTTAAAGTATTTGATCTTTTTATGTAGATTTGTCTTTCTTAAAATTTGAGAAAAAAATTATTATTAATAACAGTGTTTTATAAGACCTTTTATGAAACTAATAGAGTAATAATCTGTTAAAAGGTTTAAAAGCAAAAAGTTAAAAATTTGTAAATTATGGGTCATTTTTATGTTTTTATCAGAAAATAACCGACACAGAAACAAAGAATTCTTACAAACCCTTGCATGAATAATTGTGCAATCATGTAAAGATGAATGCAGAATCCATACCAATATTTTAGCAATAATAAAAATGATTTTCTATTGCTTCTCATTAAAATATGAATTTTAATTATTAAAATATGATCAATTCTGTTATGGTCGACATTTACAATAAAAACGTAAATACCACCAAATCTCGTATAATTGGAAAAAATCCTGTGAGCGTGTAAATCTTGAAATAAAATTTAATAACTTTCACAATCATATATTCCAGGATGCTTTTTAATTAAACACTCAGATCTCTCTCTTTCTACACACACACACACACACACACACACACACACATATATATATACGATGGTTACTCTGAAATTTTCGAGATACGCGCAGACGTGAATTTACGAAATAAAAATAATGGTTTAATTTTAAAATACAAAGTATTTTAACATAGAATATGGTTTTTTACTTACTTACTTCAACTTGTTTAGCATAGAATAACTTTTAAACAGAAGAGAAAATGGAGTTGACGAGAGAATATTTTCGCGCTATGATTTTCTACGATTTTAAAGCAGGATTAAATCAAGAAGAATGCGTTTAATGGTTGCAATTAGCATTTGGTGATAAATCTCTAGCTCGTGCTATTGTATTCAAATGATTTAGAGAATTTAGAAGATGTCGCAAGTTTCTTCCCGATGAAGAGCACACAAAAAGGCCGCCGTCGTCAGTAATCCCGAATAATGTGTCTGCCATACATCGAATGCCATTGACATTGAAAAATGTTAATGGGTGATAATCGCTGTACCTATCAAATGATACAGAAGGAACTTAACATTGGATCCGCAGCCATACACAAAATCATTCATGAAGAATTACATATGAAAAAAGTAGTTTGCCGTTGGGTTCCCCATAATCTAACTGAGCACCAAAAAGAGGAGCATATCAGTAAAGAAACTCTTAAATTGCTAAATGATGGTGGTCACAGCATCATTTCTCAAAATTGTAACAGGTGATGAAACGTGCATACCGTTTTATGGCTTTCCAACAGGTCAAGAAAGCAAAGTATGGGTATTTGAAGATGATCCCACGCCTACAATGGTGAAAAAACAACGCGCACTGAAAAAAGTGATGTATGTCGTTTTCTTCAGAAGTACGGGATTGGTCAGAGCCACCAAGTTGGAAGAACAGAAGACAGTAACAGTAAACTGGTATACCAGTAAATATCTTTCAGAAATTCTACAAGAACTGAATGTTAGGGGACTAATGCTTCACAATGACAATGCATCTTCACAAACAGCCGGATTAACAGTTGAGTTTCTTAAACAAGAACAAATTAAAGTGATCGAACATCCGCCGTATTCACCTGATCTAGCTATATGCGACTTTCGGTTATTCTTTAATCTAAAAAAGAACTTACGCGGACGTCGTTCTCATTCAGAAGAAGAGATTGATGTGGCTATAAATGTATTTTTTCATCTATTCCAAGAAATGAATGGCTCGAGGCATTTAATCTGTGAAAAATTAGTTTACAAAAGGGCATTGATGCTGGAGGAGACCAATTTGACCGCACCTAAAATTTTGTAAGTATAACTTTAAAAACCTAGTTGTATCTCAAAAATTTCTGAGTGACCCTCGTATATATATATATATATATATATATATATATATATATATATATATATATATATATATATATATATATATATATATATATATATATATATATATATATATATATATATATATATATATATATCCGCTGCTCAAAATGCAACACTCTGAAGAAAGCATGCAAAACGAGTGAAATTTACACTGTGCTTTTGCAACAATGAGATATGCAAATCATCAGCATTGCAGTGATTACACACATCACAGTTGACAATACCGCCACCTACTGAGTAAAGAGATTGCCGAGCTGAAGAAAGGTATACACTTTTTCCTATCTTTTTTTACAGTATAAACACAAAATATTTTTCAGTTTAACTATACCTCACAAAGTCATTGAGTGTCTTTTGAGCAGGTTTTTGAGTTCAACCAAAGAAGAACAATAGCTTATATAGATTGTACATTATTTTATGAGAAATCAATGATTATGTTGAACGAAACTATGCAACTGTGATGATTGATGATGAAAATTGTTGGATCCAAAAGGAAACAGCTAAGTGATCTAGCCAATCGCAATCACCCACTGTACCAGTGTAAGGTGATTGATTGAAAACTATTTATTTATCAGTATATTCCATGTAAAAGCGGAAATTTGATAACATTTCATTAATTCAGTTTAATGATTGCATAAAATTTTAAACTATTTTACTAGTATATATTACGCCCTTCGTTGGCCTTCAATTCTAATGAATGCGTTCAATTCTAATAATGTGAAGTTCCTTACTTGTAGATCTAAAAACTGATAGACATTATCAGTAGAATTATGCATCGAAATCGATTACATAAAATTATATATTACATGCTGTCATTCACATTACTGGTGATTTCCAGTTTATATTGAAATAAATGCTGCCATATATAAAAACATAAAATGTAAACAATTTATTAATAAAATATTTTATTTTCTCAGATTATTGAAATATTCTGAAAATATTAAGAATTAATTGTATCTTTATAACAATAAATTAACACAATATTACTAAAAAAAGTTTTAAAATTTCAATATAGTTTCTACATCAGGTCACAGAAAAGTCACAGGAAAAAGGTAGAAACAAGAAAAATGAAACCTCTTGGTTACAAAAGTACTCCTTATATCTAGAGTATACTTATACAATATTAAAATATGAGCCAAGATTATTGCCAATATACCTAAAAATGACGCTGAAATCGAAATGTCTAACAATTATGGAGGCACAACCCTTTTATAAGCACTTCTTGTTGCTTAATGAGGAAAATTATTTTCTATTTCACTATCATTTTTTCGGGAGTATAATATTTAAACATATTTTTAAAAGGGGCGATTTGGTGAGAAGCGCTATTGCTTAGTGGTAGCGTTTCACGCTCCCAAGACACAGATCCGAGGTTCGATCAACGAGCTTGTCAAGGTTTACTCAGCCTTTCAACCCTTCAGTGGGTCGATAAAATTAGTTCCAAGCATTTTTGGGAACTAAAAACTGAGGTTTTTGCGTTAGGTTGGCCACCTGATCGGGACATATGCTTCACACCCCAGGGCCTCTCAGAGGGTAAAACGAAGATGGTCACTGTAGAACTTTGCCCACTTGGGCTGTCGTGCCACAGCTTTTAGTTTAATTTAGATATTTGGTGACTCAAATAATGGAAATATTTCAGTTAATTCACTGATCAGAGCAATTTCTTATACTTTATGTAAAAGGGTCAATTATTACATTCTGAAAAATTAGCTCTGAACAATAAATTTTAAAATGAAGTGCTCTAGCATTTATTTCTAACATTAAAATTATATATTTTAATGCTTAAATTGAATTTATCTTTTATTCAAAGACATAACAAATTTTATTAAGGCCTTCTTTTTTAACTTTCACTTTTTGTTTTGAAAAGGCACATAAAAACCATAACACTAACCGAAGTAACAAAAACGTTTGTATAGCTCTATAATATTTTTTCAGAATTCTAAATATAAAATATAACCCAAATTTTTAATTAAAATTTGTTACTGAATTGCTATTTTTAAAGATAACATAACTGCAGTAACAGTTAAATGCTCTTTTCATATAACTCTCTTTAAGTACTTTTTATATCACCTAAGTGATGTAATATAATTTAAATAAATATGCCGCAATGTAATATAAAGTTTATAACATATTACATGTTAAGCATTATTTAAAAAAGGCGTTCTTAAGGAACCAAGTTTGAAAACTCTATTTAAAAATATGTTTTTAGTTCATCTATTCAAACTGTCTCTGCTTCATATAAATCAAATTTTGGGAATCATCAACACTTTGATCGACAAGGTTTAGCATATATACAAAATGCTCGAGGAACATCTGATTTATGTATCTAAAGTTATCCACAGACCTGAAACAAACAACATCAAAATTTTTTAAATTCTATATTTCTGTTTTTGAGTAAAGTGATTATGATTGGGATTCGAACCTCTGGCGGGAGGATCTGCAATCCATTGCTGTGTCAACTGAATTACTATGTTTCCTGACCTTGATGTGTGTATATCAATATTATATAATAATTTAATATATAATTTACAAAATTTGAAGTAATTAACCATTGTGTACTAAAAGTGATCTGCCAGTGATAAATGAAACTAAAATATAAAGTGAATGCAAATGGTTTGTGATATTTATAAATATTCCGTAAGTTCAATTTTTAAATATTTATTATAGCATTTCCCTTTTTCACATCTAAAGTATAAGATATCATTTACAAAATAAAAGTTTTCATTATCATTTCACATTTTGCTACAAAAGTTTTTATGTCAAATTAAATAATTTGAAATATTTTTAAATATAACAAATTTTATAAATTAATTTAGCTTTTGTGTGTAAAATAAACGCAGGGCTAATAGAATTACTCAAAATCAACTTCTTCAGATCGATTATATTCAATCCGATAGATGAAATCAAAGTCGCAGAATGTTTTTATATGATTTGAAATCGGCGTAATCAAATGCGCAGAGAATGGTTTACAACCATTCCTATTTCACAAAATCGGGACCATTAAATCAAGAACATGATTCTGCATTGATAATGAAATTGAAAGAATCTCTCTCTCTCTCTCTCTTGATGTAAAGCAATACGTATTATAGAGATAGTGCATAATATATTACACTTTCCAATATATCCCTATAGTAGGAAATGTGAGAATACTCCCGCGAGCGATTGAGAAAGGCAAGATGACAGAGGCATTTTATATAAGCAGGCTTATATTCCGTAATTTTTTTATGCGAATATAAGCCATATATTTAATCAGTATTAACTGGATTGAAGAAAGGTTTCGAATCGGCCATTTTATACATATTTCGGGCAAAATAATTAGAAAGCGGAGTAGGTGATAGACTTTTGCAATTTACATTGATGTGTAAAATTGGATCTGCAATAACATAAATCATATGTATTGAATCGTTGAAAATTGAAAAGTTACTTAGCTTACTTAGTAGTGTAGAGCACTAAACATAATCATAGTGAGTCATGTGATTCATACATATTTTGGCTGATAAAAAAATGGTTCATCTGTAATTTTGCAGCCATTTTGTCTGTATTAAACAGGTGATCTTTGAAAATAGTTGCAAGTGTTATAAATTGCCCGTTACACAAAAAAAAAGGGTTTTATTGTTTGTTACATAAAAAATAAATAACTAATTAACTAGTTTTTTAAGGTGATTGCTAAATTTATCACCAAATAACGCAAATAATTCAGATTATTCCGATCACTAGATCAATAAAAATAAGAAAAATAAACTTAATAAAACTAGTATAAATGACGACAACAATTATAAAGTTCTTAATACTTGATTAATACATTTGTGTGCGTTTATTTAAATACATTCCATAATGAAGTTTGCTAAGTTCATTTATTAAACTGAAACTCTTTCAATAAAGGATTTTTTAGTATTTTAAAAACTTTTCTTTCTGGAGAAAAGTTTCTTAATTTTTAGAGGTAAATCACCATATGACAAATTCAAAATCAAATTAAATAAATTATTATTGATAATAATTCATTCTTTTTCGTTAATCATTCACAACATTTTAATCTTAATTGTTTTGACAGTTAATCTAATTCAAGGATTTTCTATTTACTGTAATTAAATTGCTGTTGATTATTACATTTTATCATTAATAAAGGGCATGTTCTGTCCCACTATATACCTAATGGAATATCTTAATCATCAATGATAATTCTGGTTATAGTCATCAACAAATTAAAGTTCATTTAAAATTTTTATTTCTTTTTGGAAGAAATTAAAATAATAAGCAATTACAAGCAAGAATAATAGGATTGTGATATGATTATCAACTATTTTCCCCTGACAGCTATAAAACAACATACATATACATTTTAGTTCATATACATTTTCTTAAAACCATCTTAAACGTTTATAGCCAATACTTTTTAATAAAATTTGTTATGTGAACAAAGTAATGATGCCAAATTATAGTAAATCATGCCAGTTACAAAAGAAATTAATTTACTCCAAATAATTTACAAAATTTTCAGGCATCAATTTTAACATTATTTCATCAGATTTATTATTAATAAACTAATTTAAACCCTAACATTGGTTATTTTACTTTCCTTCTTTAATATCAAACTTCCTTAAAATAAAGGATTATTTGCTGTAGACAAAAATTAGTGGTATTTCAACAGTAATATTATTTGTATTTTATTACATTAAGTTAAAAAAATCGTATTAATTTAAATATTTATGTATAACTAAATTATCAGTTTTTAATAAATAAGAAGTATAAGTCAATATTTGTATTCTAAATAACCTGAGCCTGGTTAACAAATGATTATTTCAATTATTAATGAAAACATGACAGCAAACACTGTTTCACAGTTTGAAATGATAACGAAAAATTTCCATTGTGAATAAATGGAGTTCTGAATGAAATCCTATATGCATTTAAATAATTCATTTATTAATTAAGCTAACTGAATGTAGTTCACTGAACTGTTTCAATATTTTCATCTTTACATTCTAAAATGTTTTAATATTCTACAGAATGTCGGCCAATAACTAACACAGACGCATCTCACATATTATTTTGAAAAATATGGTCCACAAAAACACTAAATTTATTCTGTTGTTTCTACTGCCACTTGTCTTACATAAAACAATATAGAGGCAGTTACTGAATTTAGTAAAAAAGTATACAATTAGTTGTAGAGGAAACCACACGTTTTCTTCTGATGTGTTCAACCACGTGTGACATGCCGCAACACCAAATCCATGATAATGGTAGCCACTGGTGATTAATGGACAGTGAAGGTGCGCGTGAAATTGGCGGCTACGATTGGAAAGTTGGGCTCTTACTTCCAGAGAAGCCACTAGAGACGCCAGTCGTCTGGAATTCTTGCCAACGGTTATTCTAATTCCTGGATAAGAAAATGGTGATTCTAATTGTCTTTGCAAAATGCTGTTAGACCTTCTTTCTCTGCGACGAAAATATTGAAAACATTATCATAAAAGGATTTGTGGTTTCTTTAAACTTTTATGTATTTAAATTATATAAAATAAAATCTTTAAAAAAAGACAATGATCTTTTTCAGATAAAGAGGAACAACTTTAAGCTCTTCAAGATGCCTCGACCAGTTTCGGCCCAAACTAGGAATGAGCAGCTTATGAAAGAGAAAGCTTCCAAAAAGCTCATGATGACCGATGACCCTGTGGAAAAGCTGAGGTTCTTATGCTTGCAAAGGGGATCGCGAGGAATTCTGGGATTAGGAAGGTACATTCACTTCTAAAACACTTTTGCTTAGATCCTTTAAATACCTATTTATCTCTGTATATTATAGTTATGAATTAGAATGCAAAAATTATTAATTTTCTCTAATTTAAATATTATTGTACCGTTATTTTTGTAAAAAAATATACATATTTTCCGATTTTTTTAGACGCAATTTGTATTTTAATGTATCTTAATCATTACATTGAGAAAATATCAAATTTGACATTAGTAGATCCTAAAGACTTTTAATTTGCATTTTAAGAAAAATTATATTTTTCTTAAAAGTAAGATGAAATTTCGCAAAATCTTCGTATGCAAATGGTTCGCAAATGGTACGCGAATTTTGAAAAAAATAAATTATTTTTTTCAAAATTCGCGTACCATTTATAATAAAAACGTTAATTGCAAAACTACAAACACATACAATATAAAATTTCGATGCAGATTGCAAAAAAATTAATGAGTGATAATTATATTGAAACATTTTTTAAGCAGTTTTGTGTTCTTCTATACTATATAATTAGAGAAATGAATTACGATGAATTATAAATTTTTATTTATTAATAATTGCTATATAATTCTGTTGATCAGACATTAATATTTGAAGTACCAATTATTAAAGTAAACTGTATTTACTATCAATATTTTTATTTATGTGCACTTAAATTGTGGTTATAAACTTTAAGAGAAGATTATAAACTTATAAGAACTAATGAGACTCTTCAATCATTCTTATTACACTTTATCATTAAATTTCATTACAAAACACTTCTTTGCAATTTCATCAATCATTATTTTATAATTAAATATTTAAAATATATAATTATGTATTATATATTTTCTAAATTTAAATTTTAAAATATATAATTATATGTATGACAGTCGAAAATTAACTTTTTTCAACTGTCACAAATAAAGTTACCTTACTTTCATTTCATAAGTAAATTTTATTTTATTTCAAATTGTCCTGTTAATTACAGGAAATAATAGTTGTATTCTTTAGCAATTAATATTAAATTAATAGATGAATACAATTTTTATTTTAAAATTAAAAAGTATTCCTAGATAATTTTACTAATTAGTTAGTTAATTACTTAGCTAATTATAGTAATCCCTCTTTAATAATTAGAAATTTGTACTACTAATAATACTTTAATAATGATGTATTATTAGCAGTACAAATTTCTAATCGAAAAAAATCGTAAAAAAAAAATAATAATAAAATAAAAAAAAAATAAATTTCTGCCATCTGATACGGATAGCTGAATGATTGCTTTTAAATTATACTCTCTCACACACACTTGTGCAGAAATCAACCATGCAATATAAGCATATAACGAATATATAAACAGCGTATCATCTGGAAAGGAAATGACATGAAAGATGACATTTGCTTTTAAATAAAAGCAAATGTCCGAATTGCCAAATTGAAAAAAATAGCCAAATAAGCTTATTTAAAGATAATTTTTACTAATAAAATATGCATATGGAAACCCATATGCATATTTTATTATAAAACATAATTTTCAAGAAAACAAATTTGACTATTTTTTTTTTCAAATACATAAATATTATGTTTTTACAATCAATTTAATGTGCAATTTTCATATTTAGCTTTATTTTTTTGTATTAAAACAAGGATAAAATTAGTTATTTAGAAACGTTTCAAGGAAATTTAAATAACAGAAATATATCAATTTTTATAATTTATGGATTATTTTTTCAAATAATATGGAAACTAGAATATTTATACATTTCTTTCAGTTTTTGTTTTTAAATGTTTATTTATAATTTTGCAATGCAATAAATAAAATAAATATAATATAAAAAAGCTCATTTTTATTTGCATCAGTATTTGTTTTATATATTCTAAAATAAACCAATTATAAATTATAGTGGGCTTTTGATCTTTATACAGTTAAATTTAAATTTTCAATAAAATAAACTGTAAGCTTCCAAGAAAATGCTATAAATTTTTGTTACATTTGTAAAAATATAAATTCAATTAAAACCATCTTATTAGAAAATTCCTTGAAAGAAAAACTCGTAATATAAACATATTTACTGAAAAAATATTATTACATTCACAATGTACATTAGAGTGAAAGGAAATTGATTGTTTTGTCACAAGTGATTAAAATATTTTTGTGGTTATATCGGGAGTTTTGAGTTGTCATGAAATAAAAAATAATAATTCCTCAATCGAAAAATATAGTAACATAATAAGAGTTAAAATATGTTTTTTACTGAATATTTTATTTAACTTAAGTAAAAAATTGTTTTTAAATTTACATTTAGTTGTATTTATTTTTTTCCCTTTCATCCCTCTTAAAATAGTATATTGCTTCATCTCAAACTTATAAGCAAGTAGATTATTTCTGTAACAGAATGTTGAGGAAATAGCTATTTGATGCTATTTCCTCAACATTCTGTTATAGAATAGCTAATAAATGAGCTGCTTGATAACATCAATCTGTTGAGGAAATAGATTGATTATATCACGCAATTCATTTATAAATCTATCATTCATTCTGTTCTTCAAAATTTCAGACTTCACATGTTTGAAGAGGTTTAGAGTTAAGAAAAGAGTTGAAATTTATTTTTCATGACTTTAACTATCTTGATAAGTAAGTAGTAAAACAAATTAATATTTTAAGAAGGAATAAACTTTCACGCTCAGATGATCAAGCAATAAAAACATTACTAATTGCAAAATAATAGCCGAATAGTATATTTAGATGAACATTAGAAAGATGAGTTTTGTATTTTAAACCAATAAAAGCATAATAGTGTGAGATATTGAAGTTACTTAAGCAGCTATATGCATTTTATTATTAAAATATGAAATAGATATTTATCATTCAAAAAAATAATCATTCAAAAATGTTTGTACTTTAAAAAAATTTTGAAATTTGTTTTCATTATTTTACTTTGTTCAATTATTAAATTTATAAATTATAATCAAGCTAGTATTGTTTATAATTTTGGACTAGTTTGATAATTATAAGAAATAATCCAATACTGATCATAAAATATTACGATCATTGTGATTTCCTTGTTAAAAAAATTATTATTTCTAAATCAGGAAATCTTAAAAAAACTTTTCTAATAGCTCTTTTTATTTAGTTTATTAATTTTAAGTCACTCCCCATGAAAATGAGTTAATTTTAATACATATATCTCTCAATTTAATTGCGAAATGATAAACTAATTGCAAATTAAGATATACTTTCAAAAGAAAATATGAAATTCATTATAATACCGAAACAAAATTTGAAAGATCAATATGTAAAGTAATTTGCTGAACATTCCAACTTATTTTTGTGGAATTTAATTAACATATTTTACAAAATATTCAAAGTAAATCTGATTACAGTTTGGAAAAATGTGAGTTTATCATGAAGCTAAAGATCTTATTCAAAATATCATTATGAAATATTTTTGTTATTCTATCTCTTCAATTCTTTTTTGATTTAAGTAAAAATTATATTAACAAAATTTTTTTATCGGAAAAATTATGAATATAATAGATTCAAAAAGAATATTTTTATGTATATATATATATATATATATATATATATATATATATATATATATATATATATATATATATATATATATATATATATATATATATATATATATATATATATATATATATATATATATATATATATATATATATATATATATATATATATACATATATATATATATATATATATACATATATATATATATATATATATATATATATATATATATATATATATATATATATATATATATATATATATATATATATATATATATATATATATATATATATATATATATATATATATATATATATATATATATATATATATATATATATATATATATATATATATACAGCGTTTACTTGAATTTTATAACTCACATCATTATTTAAATTTTATGAATAAATTCTAAGGTATTTTTTGTAAACATTATCTTCACTCTGAAAAAATTAACTAAGCAAATTATTTAAGCTTATATAAATTAATCTGAAGTTCATTTTATTGCAATGACTTTTTGCTCAATAGATGTCCAATATCAGAATTATTCTCAATAGGTACTTGATGTAATATAATATTAGAATATAACATTATGATTATCAAATTAATTAAAAGAATAATATCCCACGAATATTACTTTAATATTACTTTCTAATCCTTATTTATACATTATTTTAACAATATGACATTCCCGCATGTAAATTTAGAGTTTAAATTCAGATAAAATGGTTCCATCACTACATCCCCTAGTAAATTTGCTTCTTAAAAATGATTAATTTCTTTCAATTTATAAAGAAATATTATTTATGCGTATAAACAATCATTTGAATTTTACTAAAAAATTTATTCTCCTATAAAGATTATTTACTTAGTTTATCGATGTAAACGACAAATATATTTGATAAAAATACGTCTTATACAAATTAGTAATTTTAATTATTAATGTTGAAAAAAAAACAGTCATTATACATGTATCAACTTTTTATATTATTTTTGTATTGCATGTAATATATTAGACTGAGTTATTGTTGCTTAAATAACAAAGTATTAAAAATACTTTCTCGCAACGAAAACTCTCTTTTTGTGAATAAGGAAAAAACAGCTACCCTTATTATGGTTGTACGGAAGTAGCAGATGATAATATCATGAATATATGAAATAGATTTTAATACCTGCATTTTTATTTATTACAAATATTAGCATTTTACCATTGAAATATACAATTATTTATGTTACGTTAATTTATATAAGATATTTTTACGAACACAACTAGACAAAGACGAATCTTTTGTTCTGCGTTATTAATGATAGTTAATTGCATATTTAATAAAATAGATGATGTTTTAAGTCACTAAGTAGCCATCTTTAAATCATGACATCTTTCTCTTGACAGTCATGTTTTATTTGCAAAACTTTATTCGGCTCTAACTCAAAACGGACAAGCAACTCATAACACAGATCATTTCATCATTAGTTTGCCCAACAAATGTTTATTTCTCTCTCTTTTCACTCCTTAAAATATCAATACTATCTCTTAAAACATACCCAATAGAAAGATTCCACAATTTACTTTATTTAAAACCATAATTTTATAAAATGTATTAAACTTTTGTACAATTTAGGTTATAAATTATTTATTCTAATATGTAACATTTTTATAACACACTATATTATTAATGATTTAGATAATAATATTATTATTATATTAGAATGTTGTTGTTGTCGTGTGCCAGCTAGGCTGGCAATATGGGGTGCGCTGCTCCACGTTTTCAACTGAACCATATTTTTGTGCGGAGTCCGACTTTCTCAGTACACACATGCCATAGGGACCCGTTTATAGGGTAGGTAACCATTTACAACATATTCATGCACAAAAATGACAAATACAGGATAGACAGAGAGAGATAGTACATCCATACCCAAACTGGGATTCGAACCCAGGACCTTCCTATGCGTAAACAGGCACACTGTCCACTAGACAGGACGAGGAGCAACACATTAGAAATGACTACTTTAAATTTATATAGTGTAATATAAATATTTAATTTTTTTGGTTTGTGTGGAATAATCGATGTCATATTACCTTTCCTTTATCTAATTAAACCTTTAAATGAACGCATCCTAAGCATGTAAAGTAATATTGAATTTCAATCAATTTTTAGCATTTAAATTAATTATTTATCACTTTCTCAATCATCTAATTCCGAGAAAATGTTTTGGATGGACGTAAATGAAATCTGTAAATAAATAGATAAAATGCTATATTCTTTTTAATGAAATACGTTGCAATTAAATTTTATCCACAATTTACATATTACAAAAGAATTGTAAAATAGGAGTAGTAATTTATAGTTTACAGGCGCTTATTAACAACTTATATTATTATATTTCCAAACCTCTACAAATATTTTTTCGTAAACAAATTTTAAAATCCGAATTGATTACTAATTCTTTTAACCCAAATATATTTATGTCAACAATGAAATAAATCTAAGTTTGTGCAACAGTGTATACATTAGATTAAATGATTGTTAAAATTACAATCAAAGCAACATGGCGCTATTGCTCTCGATTAGCCAAATTAGTACTGCAAATGTTAAACGAATATTTGGAGAACCCTATTTTTATCTCAATTTATCATTTTTAAGTAAAATATAAACATAAAATGCCCTATTTCCTTTATTCTGCCTCATACCGCGGTAATTGTTTGAAGTTCTATCGTGACCAGATACTTACCAAGTACACGAAGTCGTCGTGATAGATGAATGTAGCTAACATACTATCAATTGGTTTTTAAAACGAAAGTTATGGAACACATTGTTCTCGCCATAAGAGTTGGCGAATCACTATTCGCTGTAATAATAAGATGCTTTTCACGCTATCTGTCAATTTAGATAATATTTCAGTTTTCCAAGTAAAAAGGTTTCCCCGAAATTTAAATATTGACCGAGCTATTAATGTCCTTTTATGGTGTCGTATTTCCCCCCCCCCCCAACTAACATATATGTTCTTTTAATTATTTTTATGTTATTTTTAACTAAGCAATGCTTCATTAAAATAGATTAATTTTGAGAAATTTTGTCAAATTGCCTTTAAGAATCTTTAATTTTTCAAAAGATGGGGCTATTATTTTATATCCTTTCAAATCCTTTCAAGTGTTTACAATGATGTTTGCATTATGTTAACGGTTTTATTGGCGCATTATTTTTTTTATTAATAAGCGAAATTGTAATCTGCCAGATTTGTCTTTATTAATCAAGATCTGCATGGAAAAAAATGTTCTTATTCATTCTCGTATTTTGAATCAGTATTGCTTTACAAATATCGAAATAAATGGATTCTGAACAAATATAATTTAAAAAAAAACCCAACTTGTTTTTATAAAAAAGAAACTTCTCTCTTTTTCCTCCACTTTTGAACCTTTTTCAAATTTTTGTTGCATCAATTAATCTTACATTTTTTGTATTATTCCTCCAGTGGGTTTATTAAAATTTTCAGCCATCAAACACTTAAAACAGCATTTACATAATCCAATATCAACACATATCCAATCCGCAACCAGAGAATGACATTTGGGTATAATATATATAATGAATGTATCTAAATTTGTCTTTGTCCTTACGTTATTAATTACTAATATATCAACAGTTTGTATTTCTTAGTATCCATTTTATTTAAATATATCTTCTAAAACTTCACCTAAAAGAAATTACTCCCTTATCATGCTTTTATAATTTTTAATATATGACTTGTTCAAACATGCAACAAATCTTAGACTTAAATTCTTTTAATACTTATCATAAACATTTTGATGTTTATTTGTATGCGCTACAGAAATACGAATAGAATTTAAATGTTTTTCATTTCTTGATTTTAAGGATAATACAGGGTACTACGGGCAGCTAACTTCCTTTTTTCATATTGCAATAACGCAAAAAGTATTAAAAATACCTTTATATTTATTTTTGCATACAAAAGTTACATTTTTAAATTTTTAGTTTGCATAGCTTTAAATATCATATTGGGCAAGTTACACCTGCCATTTTTTATACATTGCGGAAATCAAATTCCGCTGTTTTCATCACTCTTTTTAGCACTGGGTAAGTATGCTGGCCTTTAGAATGTTTCTTTTCAGATCTTCCAAGAATTGTGATTGGTTATTATAGATAAGTGACTTTAAACACAGCCACAAGTAGAAGTTGCATAGGGCCAAATTGGGAGAAGTATTGGCCATTTTAAATCACTTCTCTTTGACCTGAGGCACCTGGAGAAGTGATTTAGCAGAACAGCCATCGATACCCTTGAAATATGGGTTGTTGCTCCATCTGTTGCAACCACACTTCCCCTAAATGCATTTCACCAAGTCGTGGTAAAAAGCAATTTTCCAGCATGTTCACACAACAGTTTTCTGTGACAATCTATTCATTTTCTTCGAAAAACCATGGACTAACAACTCCAATTGATGAGATTGCGCACAATACGGTGACATGTGGTGAAATGCTAAGGTCTCTCATAGATTTCTTGCTGATTGTCAACAGCCCAATAGAGTATGTTTTTTTAAGTTACAAATACAGTCAAAGGAAAATGAGCCTCATCACTGTAAAAGACAAGCGTGATTTGAAGAACATGATACAGAAGTGATTCACATGCATTTCTTCGAACATTAAAACCAAATTTTGGGAGTTTCTGTGCAAAGACCAACTTTTATGGATGAAATGGAAGTTAATCGTGCAAAATTCGCCCATGGAGCGATCTGAAATTCCAAGGGTATATGCAAAAACTGCTTCGATGTTCTTTGGTGATCTTATGGCATACGTGTATCCCACCTTTTCTTTTATTCTCAGAAGCAATTTCAATTGAATGTTGTCATCCATAAAAGAATAGGATTCCGGTTGGTGGCAGGTTCAAAAAGCGCAATATGGAAACGATTTCGGAAAGTGAGCTGAGTTGAAATAATCGAACTGCCGTTTGAAAAATAGGCCTCTATCACAAACTCACGGATATTATTACTCTAACGCATGAGAATGATTAAAATACAATTTTACACAACTTTATAATCTTTTCTCTCAAACGAGACCACCCCCACCTCATTAACTATATTACTCTTTGTGTTATTGAAATTCGAAGTAAGGAAGTTAGCTTGCCGCACTCTGCATACTAAGCTTCATTCAAGATTTGTTATTAATCAAACTAAATGTTAAAGAGAATTCTTCTTAGTGATATTATCTAAACCTAATTTTACCTAAATGTTTTTGTTAGAGTATTCAGGCGTATGGACGACAACCACAGCGGTGATCTCACTGTAGATGAATTCATCAAAGGCATTCGCGACACAGGCTTGCAATTAAGTGACTCCGATGCAGAGAAGCTGTTCGCTCAATTCGACAAAGACGGTTCTGGAACAGTAAAGTATGAAGAATTTCTGAAAGCTGTCAGGGTAAGATAACTAAAATTGAAAACTCAATGCATTTTAATTTAGGCAAATATAACTGAATTGTATGATTCAATATCTTCGATCGTTTCCTGTGATATAACAGAACATAATATGGTTAGAATAAATAACTAGAAAACCTAATATTTTTTATAGTAATCTGCAAAACAAGTAATTTAGTTCATATTAATTATTTTGCAGCATTTGTGTGAGATTAATTGCTTTTAATGCTTTGTACTAATGTCATATAGAACACATTGTGTACATCAAAAAGCTCTAAAATCTTCAGACAGAAAGTTTTATTATAAAATTAGCTTTATTATAAGAGAAATTATATCAGCCTCATTTAAGATAATATATAACCTGTTGCTTATATTCCTAATGAATATCTTGAAATATTTTATCAGTCACACAGAGGCTTAATATCCCTTTTAATAATATAAGAGAAGGATTCTTTTGAATAGACTAGTTTTTGAAAATACAATTTCAATATATTTCTTGGAGTATAAATTGGTAAATGCTGCCTAAGTATATTCCTTAAACAAAATTCTTACATAAAACTTTTATTTGATGTATATTTTAAATTTTTACTTCTTTTATATTTTAAACAAAGAATAGCATTGTCCGCTAATAATTCAAATATAATTGGTATATTTTTGTTTGAATTTATAAAGTGTTCAAAAGAGTGAACTTATCAATAGACTAGGCAAGAAATATTATCTCCATGTGATATATGTAAGAGATTATTTAACCATTAATGGGTTATTTGAAGAATAATTATGTTTTGGTTGTAATTAAATGAAATAATGAGGAAACTTGATGAAAACATGAAGCTAAAAAAGCTTCCAATTATATCTAATGGACTGTTTATTGTACTGTGCATCATAATATTAATATGGTATCTAATTTAACATTAATGTTATATCCAATTTAATTCTAATATTATAGCCATAGATGCACATAACATTATTAAAATCCACAATAAATTGCTCAGTAAATGAAAATAAAAATTTGATAGCATTATTTTATTTTAATGTAATATTAGAGTAACAGAAAAGGACAAGGAGCCTTAAAAATGGACTGATAATCAGAAAATCGATAAAAAGAAATAATGCCATTTTCTTTTCGTTTCCAATAATGCAAATTATAAAAGTTAGTCTACCTACTTCGGAGAAATAAACGACAACCAATAAATTGCTACGATACCTTGCGATTGCTGAGTGCAACACAAAATCTTTCGTGATATTTTCCATTTACATATAACACGTAATGATAAAATAACAATGAATGAAGTATGTTTTTTCTAGTTACAGTGTAATTTCTACTCAATGCCATTAACAAATAGTAGTTGTTTTTAATATCCATTGCATCTTGCATTTGACATTCTATTATTCTTTTTCCAGCCACTGCCCTATCGTTGTTGAAGATATAAAAATTATTTTAATCCTCTGTTGTTACCTATATATATATATATATGTATATATATATATATATATATATATATATATATATATATATATATATATATATATATATATATATATATATATATATATATATATACCAGGTGATTATAATTAAAGTCCCGATTTTAAAAATCGATAATTTTAAAACTACTGGTCAGAATGACTTGATATTTTAGCAGAACAATCGTAAAACAATGGAATTTTATTTGCCTGACTGCGGATAGAGAGATCCTGGGTTCGAATTCCGGTTCGGGCATGGATGTACTTTCTCTCTCTTTCTATCCTGTCTCTGTCCTTTCTGTGTATGGATGAGGTGTGAATGGTTGCCTACCCTATAAACGGGTCCCTATGGCATGTGAGTTCTGAAGCATTCGGACTCCACACCAAATATAGTTCAGTATGAAAAAGTGGAGTGGCGCACCCCACATTGTCAGCCTAGCTGGCACAAGACAGAAAAAAAATGCATACTTTATTATTGATATATTATGGTATTGGGATAGACCGTGCTAAAGTGCATTCATTAAAGAGTTGCATTCTTAAAGAAGAAAAATCTTCAGAGCTTTTAAAGGCAAGCAATTGCCCACAACCATTGAGAATTTTGTTTCTCACTCGACATTTATGTTTGTCTTTAGTTTTAATCAAACCTTGCCTATTCAGTTGCTAAAATGGCACCAATTATACTATAGTCTCTTAACTCAGTGGTGATGGCTATATTACGACGTCTTAAAAGATTTTTCAAAAAGAATCCGCTTGGAATGAAGCCTGGAAATAATGGTGGGTAATATTAATGCTCTTTGTTCCTGTAACTGCACTATCATTTCATTGCTGTTGTTACATATCTATGAAATTCAACCTCAATCTTTGTAAAAATATATGGTATTTTATTATCTTATAAAATAATTTCAGATTACTCATCTTGCACAATATTTTCGTTTATTTCCTTCCCATGAATGATATTCAATTCTATCTGTACTTAAAGTTTGCATAGCTCTGTAATTATAAGCTGAAATTTGACATTAAAAATATCATACCTTGAAAATAAATACAACTATTTTTTTTCTGTGTATCAACATAAGTTCAAAATTCTCTTTCACACCACAGGTATGAATTTAATAAGAGCTTTTACTAGTAATCTATAAAATAAATATTCAAAAATGTAAAAAGCAATTGAGTAAAGTAAAGAAGCATTTGTGAATAATATAGTTTGAAGTATTTACTTTTACATTTCTTCCAATATCTTTGCTTATGAAATAGAATATAAATTGCTAACTGTGACGCACTGTTTCTTGCATGCCCTTTCTATATTTCATTTGAACAAGCGAAGATGAGAAAAAATCACTTAAAGTATTTTAATAAACATTCCTACAATTTAAAATCGATAATTTCCTTTAAAAAATAACAAAATAACCCCCAGAATATATATATATATATATATATATATATAATTTTAATTTACTACAACTCAGATATTACTTTTTTACTCTATTTTATGTTTTATCAAGGTCAGATCTGAAGGAGGTTGCATTTAAGCATAAGCAACTGCTGCAGATATGACCTTGAGGAGTATCGACTGACTCCACTCAATTTATGACCCTTTTTTGATTGTTTCATCCCTATCTGTGTCACGAATTACGATTACCTCTTCAAATGGACGAAAATCCGAATAATGAATGGAGAAAAATTTGTTTTTAGCTCTTCTTGTTTTCATGATGAGACGAGACACGCTATTTCTTAAGATAAGATTTCGCGTAAGAAGAAATAAAAAGATATAGATCTACATCAAATAAGTAAATATGAGAAAAAATGTAATGTTTTTAGTATTCTTAGCTATACAAATTCATGTAGATAGAATTTTATTTTCATAGATATATCTATCTCATCATCTAAATTACTTTTTCTAACTTTACATCTAATTTATATTTATCCATCAACCAAAAACAGGAAAAAAGAGAATTTCGATTTGTGAAAGTATACCTCATTCATGAGCATAACAGTAAAATTTGTTTTTGTTTTTGTAAAAAGTGTAATTACTTTGTTATTTTGATAGCGCATTAACTACTATAAAAATTACTATCGACATATCCACAGTAATAATTTTAGAAAGCATGGAAGTAGATCCGATAATGAAATACTTTATTATTCCCAACAATATATACGAAGATATTTGAAATATGTTTAATATTTGTTGCCAATCCTTATGTTAAAATTTTAATAATTACCACATTTAATGTACTAAAGTGCAACATCTTTAACTGAAACTGTCACTACGTAGTCTAATAAAGGAATTTGTTTAGCACTTTTGAGCATCTATAATGTAGTATCTTCTGGGAGAGTTTAAATGGGTTGTAGTCATGTTCACCTGTTGTGAGAACCTGGAAAATCAGGAGAATTCCCAAGTTCTTACTGAACAGGTGGGTCCAAATGCCATTTCTCGTAACACATTTAGTAATGAATGGTATCGAATCTGGGACCTTCAAATCCTACTATTAGGCCACAGTAAGTTCAATACAAGAATGCCAAAAATATTTCTCATGACCTGCCTGGATTATCTTTCCAACTATCCAAGTATCTGTCTGGATGTCAAATTAATCATGTGATACACCTTAACTAATTAAACAATCAAATCATAAATTAATTGCTAAGAAATGTTATTAGTTTCATGAAAAACGTTTTCCCATTTCAATTGAGATTTTTACTGTCACCCCCTATGATAAATGCGAGGAACATCAGAAACGAGACTCACTTCACCCTAGTTGTAACTTTAGTACAACTAGTAACTTTTACGTAAATACTTTTTGTAATTAATTATTTGTTTTTTAAAATATTTGAATAAAAAAAATTGAAATTCCATTCCTTATAAGAAATATGAATTTTCAGTTTATTCATGCTTTTGAAATGAGACCAAAGATTTATTTTAAAATTTATTATTTCTGTGGACAAAATATCATTCCTTTTTCTCATTAACTCTTCTTCTAACAGTGAATACATAACAAGTTTTTGTAGATATTTAAAGTAGCTTGCTAATTCACATTAAAACATTTATTTCTTAAATCAGTATAAAAAATGGGGACTTTTTCCTGATGCAAAGCAAGCAATTTTAATTAGAAAATTAGGACATTAGCTCATACAAAAAATTCAGAGATAGTATAAGAGTCTCCCAAATTAAAATTGCACTATTGTTAATTTTATAAATGTTTTAATAGTATTAACATAAATAAATATACAAAAGGGTTAAAGAAAACAAGTGTAACGGATAAGCTAAATTAAGTCACCTTGCCGATTGAAAAAAGTGTTCCAATGGTCCACGATATGATATACAATCTGGGTGAAGAACATCCGTTGTTAGTTGTGGAACAAATTTTCAAAGGCAGCTTGCATCTCATTATCATCGGCATTCACTTCAGAGATTTCCTGAATGGACAGAAGGTGAGCTAATCACACTCAGAGAGAAGTTGTAGCTCGAGGGATGTTCGAGGATCTTCCAAAAGAATTTCACCAAAAATATCCAGCATTCTATAGCAATATGAGGATCAGCATTATCATACAAAAAATGTGGCATCTATGTAGCAGTTTGCCACATCTGTGGTTCTTAATATTCTTTTTCAGTTCATGCAATGCGTACAAACAATACGTGGCAGCAGTAATATTTGTGAGAATAGGTAGCCAACGCTAGTAGGCCATCGACGTCAAAAAATCATCTTAACTTGACTTTATCAACCATTATTGATAAGCAGTCCTTCTTCTGCTGTGGGATGAAAGTCATCACCATTCCATGTTCATGTTTTGGTGACTGGGTCAAAATGATGGAAACCTATTTCATCAGCGGCAATGACCCTTGAAAGAGGATGATAACCAATTTTGTGGTACAGAATAAGGTGTAAAGAACATACACGTGATGAACATTCTGCTCCTTAGTAAAATATTTCAGCATCCATTACGCCTTAACCTTTTAGTATTGCAATATTTCCCTTAGAATTGTGTGTGTGCACTTCCTTTGCTCCTAGATATGTCCTCCCCTATTTTTTGAGTAGTAATTCATTTATTAATTCTAATCAGAAGGTCCACGTCTGCGATTGTTTCTTTAGAAATAACCATATGCCATTGGTGAAGTCATGAGCTATCGTCAGTACTGCCCTTTCCACTATAAAAATCCTTAGATCACTGGAATACCGATCTGTGTGAATACACTCTGTGCCATACATATTTTACAATCGACGATAGATTTCACCAGCACTCACATTCTCCTCTGTTAAAAATCGTACTTCCGCTCGTCAATACCGTTTGGAGGCATTCATGATGCTAATGGTGCCCTTTAATTTGCTCCATATGCAATCAAACCAGCATCTAACGAGACTTTACGATATCTTTTCATTCTAAGCACTCTGCGTCCTCTAGAAGGGCTTGGGAATTCTCTTTTTCTCTTTAAATAGAGTCATGTCATTACAACATTGCCATTTTTATTTTGTCGAACTTTTTAAATTCTACCACTGCCCCATTTTTGATTCAATGATTATGCAATGCAAAATAACAGAAGATTATTACAATAGAGAGAGCCAAAGCTAGCGATACTAAGCAGCTATTTTACCCTCTCATATAAAAAGTACTGAATTCATATTTTATGCAATTATCCTACGATCTAAATAATATTGAATATAATTTTTTACACTTGCAAAATTTTAAGTCAAGGTAGTTTGGTTAGTTAGAGTGCTGTTCTCATTATCGGAAGGTAATCTAAACAATGGAAGGTAATGAATCCCGGCTCAATCAAAGATATGTTGTTTTCAATAAAGACGTTTAGAGTAAGTTAAATAGGTCGTGGTCACAATGTCCTCCAAGGGAAATTGAAATTCTGCTCGGTCCCTGCTTCTAAATTATGAAAATTCCTATTTGACTGATTCCATATAACTGGTTAAGTCCAACTATGAGCTAAGTACTGGGAAGTATTCTGGCGCAACAACAATACATGTAAGATACAATTTGTATTACGAGGGTTGCTATTTATATTTCTGGCCTAATAATGAAAAAACAAATATGTAGGATCGAAATTGGTTTTATTGTTTTTCAAAATATTCTCCATGATGATCAATACACTTTTGCATGCGTTTGAACCAATTTTCAAAGCACTTTTTCCAGTCCGATTGAGGTAACTCCAAAACATGCGTTTTGAATGCATCAACCGCTTCTTCGGGGGTCGAAAATCGTTGTCCACGTAATTTATTTTTGATGTGTGGGAATAAGAAGAAGTCATTGGGTGCCAAATCAGGGCTGTACGGCGGATGACCCATCAGTTCGATCTTTCGCTCCGTCAGAAATGCCTTTGTTTGAGTCGATGTGTGAGAGCTCGCATTGTCATGATGAAGAATGATTCGCCTGTTCTTCTGCTTTTTTCGAATTTCTCCGTTGACTTCTGGCAAACAAATAGTCGTGTACCATTCAGAATTGACCGTTCTGCGTTGCTCTAACGCCACTGTTGCCACATGACCGTTAATGCCAAAGAAACAGGCAATCATTTGTTTCGATGTGCTTCTTCCTCGAACAACTTTTGTTGGTTTTGCCTCGTCTTGGAAGACCCATACAGTTGATTGCTGTTTTGTTTCCGGCTCATATGCATAGATCCATGATTCGTCACCTGTGTAGATGTTATACACAGCCTTTGATGTACCTTGAATGTATTTTTCCAACATTTCCTTTCACCAATCGACACGAGCCTTTATTTGAGCGTTTGTCAGATTATGCGGGAGCCAACGCGAACAAATTTTTTTTACGCTCAAATGTTCATGCAATATTTTATTGATGCTAGTCATACTAATGTCCAAAGACGCCTCTATCTCACGGTATGTCACATGACGATCTTGCTTTATCAGTTCACGCACAGCATTGATCTTTTCTGGCACAACAACGGATTTTGGACGACCTGCACGGGATTCGTCCTGGATCGAACATCGACCACGATTAAATTCGTTATACCAATTTTTTACAGTGCTGTAGGATGGCGCTTTATCGCTGTATAAAGAATTAAGTTCATCGAAGCACTCTTGTCTTGACAATCCACGTCGAAAGTTATGAAAAATAATGGCACGAAAATGTTCACGATTCAATTCCATTTTTTGACAGAGAAGAACTTTTCAATTTACTGTCAACAACACAAATAAAGCTATAATGGTAAATCGTCTGCTGAATTTATGTTTAAAAATATCAAACTTTCTGTTAAAATCGTCTTCGGTCGCCTAGCAACACTTACTGTTGCCAAGGCCAGAAATATAAATAGCAACCCTCGTATTGTTGTACTGATTCAGTTGCATCAAACTAAATTTTAAACTTTTCCCGTTGTGAAGACGGGATATTCACAAAACACTCTTGAAAACGAAATCAGAAAATTCGAGGTTTTACAACTGTTTTATAACTCATCTGCGACAACTGTTCATAGTTCTACATGCTCTTCTATGAAAAAAGTTTTATTATTTGAATACAAAAGATATTGTATAAATGCTCATATTGCTTGATTTTTTATAAAAATGCATCGATTGATAATTAACATACATTTTTATTTTAAATACTTGAGGAGGTTTAAATTATATATAACGGCGAAAATATAATAAAACTATAAGACTCCGTTAATATAGACACTTTATGTATTTAAATGTATAAATAACATTTCAAAAACTATAGTTTAATTTGGCAGTCAACAATTCCGACAACTCATAGATACTTTTATTTCATTTACACTCGTGTCCATAAATTAAAGATAATGCAAGTTCATACAAAGGAAGAGAGAGAAGCAAAACAAATGTGACTTATTTGTATAGTCTATTAAGCAAAAGGTAAAGAGCAAAAAAAAAGATCCTATATGTTTGACATCATTAATAAAAATTGCGATTTTTACTCATTGGAGCGAATTTCAAAAAAGAATCCATTTGTAAAAACCAATATAACATAGTTGATATGATGGTTAATACATAGTATGCCCCCCAGACGATGCAATACAGACCGTACAACGCCTAAGCATGCTGAGTATCAAATTATCGATCTGATCTTTAGGAATATTACACCACTCATCAAGCAATGCTCTCCGAAGTTCTGGTAGACATGTGGGTGGGGGTTGACGGGCTGTTATTCGTCGGCCAAGCATGTCCCACACAGTCTATTGGGTTCACACAGTCTATTGGTGAGTATGCTGGCTAGTCCATACAGGTGATATCCTCCGATTGAAGGCAATCGTCTACAATATTTGCACGGTAAAGACGGGTGTTGTCATCCATAAACAGAAATTCTGCACCGATGGTGCTCCGAAACGTTTGTTTCGGGGCGCCATGGGTGCAGAATTTCTGTAATTTATAGACATGAGTGTACATAAAAATTATAATGACAAAAAATTATTACACAGAAAAATTATTTAAAATTTTAATGCATTGATATCAACCAAAAATATAGCATAACTTAAGAAAATATAACTGTCTCCAAAAATAGAATAAATAGCATAAATGATAATAGTTTTAAATAATCGCTTTGCGTTTAAAGATTTGACAAAATTTTACCAATAAAAATGCTTTTCATCTAAAAAGTTTCATTTTGGATTATATATAATAAGGGATAAATATTTTATTTGATTTTGTTGTTCACACATATGTAAAAATATTGCATGCTTTGCTCAGATATCGAATGTAAGATAAAAAGAAACAAACGAACAATCATTCAGTATTCAAAAATTTCAATTTTTTTATTTCTTTCAATCTTTTAGAAAATAATTGAGTCATTTTTTTTCAGGTATTTTCTAAATATCGCACCGTGTTCTCATAACTAATTAAATCGAATATTTTTTAATGTATTTAATTACCGTGTGTTTATTGATAAAATATTATACAACAAATTGAATATCACTATTTTATACTTAGCTAAGACATATTCCAAAGACAGATATAACTGTCTTTGTTGTGATTAAACTATTTTAAATGCATTAAATATTTTTATGCATTAATTTTTATATTTGAATTATAATTTCATTATTTTGTAGGATGGTTGATAACTTCACAAAATATCAAAAATATTCTTGATGTTATTATTCTGAGTTTCTTTGAGAAAAATTCCGTCCTCATTTAAGCACACTGAAAGAAAAATGCATTCATTGCTCTGGGTTCAAATATTTTTTTCCTTTTGCCCATTGCAGCCTAGAATGAATCCAGCCCGACTGGCCCTGGTGGAGAAGGCGTTCGAAAAGGCGGACAAAACTGGCGACGGGAAAATCACTTACGAAGATCTGAAAGGCGTTTATTCCGTGCAGTCTCATCCTGACTACCTGAATGGACAAGCCACAGAGAAGCAGCTCCTCAACAGGTTTCTGAAGAACTTCGAGGAGAACGGAGTGGTGGATGGGGTGGTAAGTGTTAAACATGGGCATCCATTGGACTCATTTTTCATAAAATATGCTTTAGAAGATATTCCTTACACTAGATTCTGATATAGAAAAAATTCAGTTATGAATAAAAGTATCTCTTTCAACTTCGTGAACTGCTTTTTTATATTCTACTTGCGATTTTCTTATATTTCAGGTAACAAAAGAAGAATTCATAGATTATTATACAGGTGTCAGTGCATCCATTGATGAAGATGGCTACTTTGATTTAATGATGAGAACGTCTTGGAAATTATAAGTGAAACTTTTAAATTACCTTTCCTTTTCGAATGTTTTTTGTCTTTCTCTTCTATGAGGAATCGAAAAAAAAAAAAAATAAGATTTGGTTTCATTTGCAGCTATTTCTCCCCTTTTCCTAAATCCTTGAACAGCACGGACTGCATGAATGGATAATACTGTATTTAATGAATTCTGTGAGTGAATAAATAAAGCTTTCTTGGATTTGTAAAATGTTTTCATTAAATTATATCTGCGTTTTGTTTTTTCTTACTCTTCCTATACGTTAGTAGAGAATGTCAGTCGATTAGTGCATTGCGGAATTGAATGCTGGTACTTTTATATATTGGTCAAATAAACACTATGTAACAAAAAAAGAGAATATTCATGAATTATTTTAAACTTTAAAAACATTATATGTAATATACTTCATAAATAGTAATAATGTTCAACATCCTTTAATGTTATAGTCATAAATTAAATGGGATTACAAATACCACTATTATATAATCACGTATCTAATTGCATTATTGTAGATATATTGAAAAAAATTTTAATATAAAAAAAATTTTGATTCTATTTATACCATAAATTATCTAGGATTTATTTTTTGCTTTTATGAAATGAAAATGAGAGCATGTAAAAATCTGTGCAACATAGATTTTCCAAAGTCTTCTCCAAAGAAGAAGACTTTGGATACAAAGATTCTATAATATAAAGATTCTCAAAGATACAAAATTCTATAATATATATATTTATATTTATACATGTGTGTGTGTGTGTGTTAATATTCGGTTCGAGCATGGTTATAAATTCTTTCTCTGTTCTCTCTGTATTTCTCTGTCCTTTCTTCTGTGATGATGTATGAAAGTGGGCTACCCTATAAACGGGTTTGTAGTGTGGAGCGGGCAACGCTACTCGCCTATGTGACTTTAGTAAACAACGTATTGCCTTCAAATGTCTATTAGTACACACATTCCATCTCAAACATAGAGCCCACCCAACATTAATATATATATATATATATATATATATATATATATATATATATATATATATATATATATATATATATATATATATATATATATATATATATATATATATATATATATATTGTACCGAGCTTCGAGGTTCAAGTGGATTGAGAGTTGAAGAAAGCAACCACTCAATGAACAAAGACTTTTGGTCCTAGAGCTTAGGTGATGGATGTTTTCAGAAGTATCTATTTCTCGCCAAGTCGCCAAAAATCTCGCTAACTGTGGCCAAGTCACCAAGCTTTTTCGCCAAAACTTCGCCAAGTCACCAAATTATTAGAAAACCCGCTTTTAACGTATAACAGTCTAAATACCGCAATTTTTGCCCAAAATGTGAGTATTTCCGATCTGTCTGAGATATTTTAAGACATATACAATAATTATTTATAAATGTGTAACAATATATATATATATATATATATAGAGAGAGAGAGAGAGAGAATGTACAGAAGAGAGAGAAATCCGCTCAAAAAGAATGAAGGGCAGTTCTTGAAATTTTTCGTTTTATCAGACCTTTCT
This sequence comes from Latrodectus elegans, assembly GCA_030067965.1. Taxonomy (NCBI): domain Eukaryota; kingdom Metazoa; phylum Arthropoda; class Arachnida; order Araneae; family Theridiidae; genus Latrodectus; species Latrodectus elegans. Next base: position 41,357,392 of record CM057821.1, on the reverse strand, counting down.
TAAATTTATTTATTTTTATCAAAACAATCTTAAATTTAGACTGCAATCATTGAGAAAACTATAAGGTTTCGGTTTTACACGCTTGCTTTAAAACATTGATTAATATCTTTTCTTGATAATTGTAAGATTTTATTTCATCATTTCCACCTAAAGGCTACTTTTTTAATTATTTTTATCTTAATTTCTCATATGATTTTATTCATTACAAATAAAATATTACCAAAAATAAATTAGGCAAAAATATTGTATCCTTTCATAAAAAAAAAAAAAAAAAAAAAAAACAATTGCATATATCATTTTTGTTTATTCAAATGTATTTAACCATGTAGTTTTTTTTTTTTTTTTTTACCTTTGAATGAAAAAAGAAAAAAAAATAGAGCTTTTTTGTTTTCCTCTAAAAATATTCTCATTATTTCTTTTAATTTTATTAATTAAATGCTGAATAACCTCATTAGATCAAGTTTCGTATATTTATGGGTATTATTTATTAGGAGTTATAGCTTATTGTGAAAGAACTCTCTTCACTTCCACGGTTTGTGGTTAATTTTTATTTATGTCCGGTTATTAGGGTTTAATCAAAACAGCCCCTTTAGTGTAACATTAATTATTCAAAGTTAAGTTACACACAATAACAAACAGAAACATTATTAAAAGGATGATTAAAACACATACAAAGAGTTCGAAATCAAATGTCAAACTGTCTTATCTTCTATCCGCTAGGGGCGCTCTTAGAAAGAAAAAGAGTGAGTGAAGTGTCACACCTTCCCAATATTAGAAATCGCTACAGATAAATATACTTTTATGTGTATCAAATTTTGATGATGAGCCTTTTACCTCAGGGTAATTTTGTATTCTTATTAAAAGGATGAGAGAGAGAAGAGACATTTTACTATATGATACTTTGTAACAGGGATAAAACTCATTCTTTTTTTCTTAGTATTGACTTAGAAAAGATTGAATTATAACAAGCTTAAGCAATCAGATGATAAATTTAAATTAAATGATAGTAAAATTTTTGCTTCCAATGATATTTGGACAATGAAATAACGTTTAAATTTTCAGATTTATGCAAGTATTTAACTGGCTAGTATAAGAGAAATTCCTTTTCTTTGATAATATGAACTCTACAATATTCACGGAATCTAATTTCTGCCCATTTAAAAGTTAATTCAATGTCCTGGTATTATAAGAAACAGATGTTACTATCACCCATTTTAGTTTGATTTCCTGATCATATCTTTTTAGATTTATTGTTCTCCATTTATAAGTTTCAAGTAATATTAATTAAGTATTAATTAAGTAGTAATTACAAATTAACTTAGAACTGTATTTTACAATAATTTTGAACTATACCTGGTTCTATTACCTCACGATCCCTAGTATTCTTTCATACATAATATATTATGACAAATATATATATGAGGGTCACTCTGAAATTTTTGAGATACAACTAGGCTTTTAAATTTATACTTACAAAATTTTAGGTGTGTTCAAAGTTGTCTCCTCCAGCATAAATGCACTTTTGTAGACGAATTTTGCACAGATTAAATGCCTCAAGCCATTCATTTCTTGGAATAGATAAAAAAAATGCATTTATAGCTACATCAATCTCTTCTTCTGAATGAAAACGACGTCCACGTAAGTTCTTTTTAGATTCAAGAATAACCTAAAGTCACACATAGGTGAATACGGCGGATGTTCGATCACTTTAATTTGTTCTTGTTTAAGAAACTCATCTGTTAATCCGGCTATATGTGAAGATGCATTGTCATTGTGAAACATTAGTCCCCTAACATTCAGTTCTTGTAGAATTCCTGGAAGACATTTAGTGGTATACCAGTTTGCTGTTACTGTCCTTCCAACTTGATGGCTTTGACCAATCTCGTACTTCTGAAGAAAACGGCATACATCACTTTTTTCAGTGCGCGTTGTTTTTTCACCATTGTCGGCTTGGGATCATCTTCAAAGACCCATATTGTGCTTTCTTGAATTGTGTGAACGTCAAAAAACGGTATGTACGTTTCACCACCTGTTACAATTTTAGAAATGATGCGGTGGCCACCATCATTTAGCAATTTAAGAGTTTCTTTACTGATTCTGACAAACTCACCTTTTTGCTGCTCAGTTAGATTATGGGGAACCCAACGGCAAACTACTTTTTTCTTCATGAATAATTTTGTGTATGGCTGCGGATCCAATGTTAAGTTCCTTCTGTATCATTTGATAGGTATAGTGATTATCATCCATTAACATTTTTTGTATGGTAGACATATTATCCGGTATTACTGCCGACGGCGGCCTTCCTGTATGTTCTTCATCCTGAAGAAAATTGCGACATCTTCTGATTTCTCTAAACTATCTGAATGCAGTAGCACGAGCTGGAGATTCATCACCAAATGCTATCTGCAACCGTTGAACGCATTCTTCTTGATTTAATCCTGCTTTAAAATCGTAAAATATCATAGCATGAAAATGTTCTCGTGTCAACTCCATTTTCTCTTCTGTTTAAAATTTATTCTACGCTAAACAAGTTGAAGTAAATCAGTAAAAAATAGTCTTCTGCGTTAAAATACTTTGTATTTTAGAATTAAACCATTATTTTTATTTTGTAAATTCTCGTCTGCGGGTATCACAAAAATTTCAGAGTAACCCTCGTATAACTGGTATATAGTTTTGTAAATGTGTTTCAAAGACGATATAAATTTATTCTTATGGGATATATATAAAAACTTTTCATTACATTTTCAGAAATGCTATATGTAACTGGGAAAAGAGAATTCATACAATTTTGTTTCCGTAATTGAATTTCTTCTTCATTTGAAAGCATGAAAAATGTTTTTAAGGATTGCTATATATTAAAAACGTTATTATTTTTAATAAACAAATATCATTAAAAAATTTAATTAAAATTTTATTTGCATAAAAATTTCAAAGAAAATTAATCAAACATTATAAATAATTCATATTTTAAATTATCTATTTCAATCGATCAATAATATGAAGATCAGGTTTAAGGATTATGACTTGTTGAGCGTCGATTAACATTTGTAAATATTGTTAAACGAGTTCCTATGTATTTAGTTTGCAACTTTTTTGTAGGCTTGTGTTACTTTCATTATCAAGTTCTCTTAAAACATTCTTAATTAATTGAATTTAGCAAGTTTCACTCGACTTGCTAAGACTTCAAATAAGGCATTTTCTCCGGCCGATTCTTCACTAAAGCATCATTATGAAATTTAGATCCAGACATTTGTTACAGAAACGCTCAACAATTAAGTAAATAACACTTGAAAGGTGCGACAAATTAATACATGATATAACTTATATTACGTTTTCAGTTTAGTTTTACAAAATTGAAACTACCAATATATACCTTTCCTTATAGTTAAAAAGTCATTCATACGAGCTTATATCGTTACAATATCAATAAAATCCATTATCAATAACTCTTTAATAACATGATGCCTATAGATTGGATTTCATATATAATATCTTGGGTACTCCTGTATTATATTTGTAAACCAATTCAGTATGCGAAATTAATATTTCTCTTTCCGAATGAAATTATAAATTAGTCAAGCAAGCTGTTTTACTGATGAATGTAAAAAGTTTTCGAGTCAGTTCTCATGCTCAATGCTCGGATGATGCTGTTGATTTTTCAGCTATTAAAAGCATTCTTAAAATAAATGACACAATACAAAAAGAAAGAGCATATTTTCTGTGGCCAAATCTTCTGTTTCACTTACAAATAAACTCTATACCACAGTCTACCCAAGTATTTTTTTTAAATCCATTACCCAAAAGAACATCACCACAGAATGTAACTCATGTTTTGTTGCCTCTCCCAATAGTAAGTGGACTAAATCTTTTTTTCCTTCAGTTCCCTGCAGAACTAAGAACCTCTGGTCCTACACTGATTTCAAAATTACTCAATTCTTCATTGGACATGGAAAATTCAACAGATACCTCAACCGTTAAAAAACAGTGACGTGTGCAAGTGCAACTCCGGGATTAACAACCTCTCTCACATTCTTCTTGAATGCCCATTTGTTTCACAAGAAAGAAACGAGCTTCGTAAGGATTTGAATAACAGATGGCCCTCGATTTTAACTTTGATTTGTTATGTAGTACATTTGTTGCACCTTCAAGCCCTGTGCGGTATTAAGGAATATATATGTATATATATATACACACACACACACACACACACACATATATATATATATATATATATATATATATATATATATATATATTCCTTGATGCACAGGTAGTTATTTTTGTTTTCCCAAATAAAAATATATAAGGAATAAAATCATTGTTTATATTATCAGTAATATCACATACAATCGTATCTAAATGCCATCACCATAGCAAAATTCTTGCGAAATTTGTACTGTCTTTTAGCGAACTTTTTATTTGCTTTTCACAAAGCTATTGATCTGTCTATAACTTTTCTTTACTATGTTAAAATCAAATAAATCAATAGAAAAAATTATGATTTCATATAGTTCAAAGTACTGCGACTACCTCCTAAAAAAGAAAGAAAAAACTGTAATGAAAATAAAGATTTCTTATCATTATTAGCTTATCGTGTGCAAATAACATGATAAATATAAAAATGAATTAAATAAATGTATAACAAAATCACAGATTTTAAACAAGTATGAAAACAAATCTTGATCAACTCAAATTCTTTATGTTTAAATTAGAAACTCTTCACACACACACATTCAATAATTTAAAATAAAGTCAAGACTACACCCTTGACTATACATTAGATTCTTAATCTCATGAAAAGGTAGTGAGGTAGTTAGCTTATCAGGCTCCCGGATACAATACATATTTTAGCGCACCCCATAAAAATATACAGAAAAAGTTAATAATCATAATAATACAATGCAATATATATAACAAAATAATTTAAAATAATAATATTAAATTTAGAATATATCTTCCGGAATAATGCTAAATTTTCCTTAATAGCAAAATTGAAATTTTCTGGCAAATTATGTTTGTCTTAACTACTATTATAGCACCCTCTCCCAGCGACTTCCGGGGTATGATGTATCCCTTTAAATCCCCTTCATTACTCCACTGATAAAACACACTAATTTAGTATGGGGTTAAGAGTAAACAATTTCGTATCCTTCCACAAACTTGTGTAAAATTAAAAATTAAAAAATTTCAAAAAAATAAAATAATTAATTTGTTTTTCTTATTTTAATTATATGAAATGAACTACTGTTTTTATTTATTTTCGAAATTCTTTTCATTTGTTTTTCTTTTTACAAATTTTAACATTTTGAAAAAAGCAAGTACCGTTAAAATCAATTCATTTCATTGAGAAAAAGTATTTTAATTGAATTGTAATTACTTTTTTTCATTTTTGTACGTAAAGTCTGGTTTCGCTTGAATTGATCTAATCAGCAAATGAATATTTGTAAAAACTATTTAAAAGGGAAATTTATAATTTAAAAAAAATTTTTAAAGAAGAAATTGTTATTTATTTACAGAATCAAAGAAAAAGTTTGGTTCGATCAAACTAGAATATATATCATATAATTTGCATTATTTTTAATCGCTACTCTGGTTTCATGATGAATGCTTCACTCAATTAACAACATTTTATGTCGACCGGGAAAGCATATGGTTTAATTTTTCTTATGTTTAATGGGTATCAAGTACGCGTTGAATAAAAGCTATGATAGTGTAAGTAAATGGTAGTAAAAAAATCGTTTTAGGAATGGAATCACATATATATAATGTTAAAATATTTTAGATCAATAGTAATTATAAAAAATATATATTATGCAATCTTTGATTACTACATTTCATTATGAAAAATTATATTAACTTTTCTACTTTTCTTTGGACATTTTCAGGTCAGTCACCCAAGCTTGTGCTGATATCATTTTGAAAATTTGTATTCTAAAAAATTCAGAAACTATTGCCGTAATTGTTTTTATTTTGTGGCGCCATCTAGTGATTAATAAATGAAAGTGATCAAACTTCAATTTCAAAAATAATATTTTATTTCATACTAAAGCTAGTATTTCTGACTACTTTATAAAATTATTTTTATTTGTAATAAATATTATATTAAAAAATTCTTTAATAATAAAATTATAAATGCGACAATAGGGTACTTATTAAGCTGACGATCTTAAATTTTTCAATAAGTTTTCGAATTACTAAATATATATTTATTTTATTTTTAGGTAATATTAATAAATTTTTTCTTATAAAATTATGCACTAATTAAAGTAAAGAAATTAAATTTCTAAATTTTAATGAAATTATAAATGCTAAGTTTTCAAAATTTACTAAATATTTTCTGTTATAACAATGTCCATTCTTTTTCTTTTTTTTAGCATTATGTCAAAATCAATAAAAATTTAGGGGTGAGAATAAAATTTATTATAATACATAATACTTACATTGATGTATGACAATTTTTATTTATTACAGGCATCCTGAAATAAAAATCAAACCCAGGTCGAATAAGTTATAGTGAATAGAAAGGATCAGAAATTGATAAGATAACCGAGACCGGAGTCCAAACTTTTTTAAGCTCACGATAGAGAGAGAGAGAGAAATAAAGAATAAAAAAAATCACTTAATAATAAATAAATCCTTCAAAACGGATATATTTTTTATGAATTATTTTTAAAAACTTATATCCTTAATGACAAATGTATCTCTGGAAACAAAACTATACATTTTTTAAAATAAATTATTATTTTCGAACTTACATGAGCTTTATTCTTTCATTAATTTGATCAGATTACGAATGAGCAGCTAAAAAAAAGTAAAAGAAAAAGTAATATGATATATTGGACAAAAAATTTAAAGAAAATATTTGAATTATACAATTATTGATACAGCATAAGAAAATTTTTTAAATTTCTGTATAAATGAAGCGCATTTTTGATTACTACAGTTTTCATTTAAATATATCTCAGACCTTTTAAATATAAATACAGTTTCTCTGGGCGCTTTTAATAAAATACTGTTTCTATTTTAAAAAAAAAATGTTTTTTGCAACTTGGAAAATAAGCATGTAAAATAAAATGAGCTTTAAAAAAAGTGTGAACATGGCAAATTTTATAATATCATTAGTATAACATCAACAGCATAGCTGCTCAATTATGATTTTAAATATATGTAAATTCAAGACATTTATTGAATTTAAATTTAAATTATCTTATTGTCATATTCATACACTGCTAGGTATTAAAATTATTACACCAAGAATCCGACCACTTACACTCATAAATTTTGAATGCGAAGAAAAAGGTTTGGCATTCAAATGCTTGGCTCTTCAATACATTTATGTAAAATACTGTTAAAAAACCATTAAAAACAATGTATGTAAATAAAGGAATTGTACAATAGCTTTTTCAATACACAAATTGATTTCAAACTTTTTTGCCTGCTGTAAGAAAAGGAATCCTTACCAACACACTTTTTATTTTGATAGAGGTCGAATTGTAAAATACTGGAATATTAGTTTTTTGTATCTCAGTATTACTACTCCCTTCTGTTGAGATGCATTTATTGTCTGCAATATATGGAATCAATAGGTTTAGGTTCTGTCCATCCTGGACCTTTCAATTCCGTTGTGCTGATAGGAATATTTATTTAAGTCCTAAGCTGGTAGGACTTAAATAAATATTCCGTCGAAAAAACAATTACAAATATTTTACTAAGCTCTATTGCTCGACGCTGAACGGACTATACCGCTACAATTACAATTCTGAATCAAAATTTTCAGAGGAAAACAAGAGCGTAGGAGGTTGCATAATTGGCGCACTTTATCGCCAGATGAACAGTTTTTCATAGCTGTAACATCCCGGCCGCCGTGGAATGGTTAACATTCAACAACCGATCAAATAATAGCAAATAATTCACACATTTCTATAGCAATATTCTAGCATAATAATTCCATGGATACAGCAAATAATATTCAAAATTAGCACACATGTTCAAAATACTAAATGGTAAGAACAATTATATGAACGCAATTAAAAATACAGAAAATAATAAAGATAACTAATATTTCAGAGACTACAATTCTATGACAGTACAATAACTCTAAGCTGTATTTACAGGAAGTATGCACAATTTTGCAATGGGTCTTTTTAATATCCCATGAACAGTACGTACATGACACAAATGTGAGGGCCGCGAAAAACTCCTACTATTCTCCCAAGAAGCCACTTGCATTTGCGTAGATTATGCTTCTTTACAACTACTAACATACTTGGGCTGACATTCATTTGTATCACAGGAAGGGGTAGTTTAAAGAAGTTAAAGAAGTTTCACCTGGTAGGAGTTTGCTTCCCTTTAAGTCCTTAAATTCTTCTAATTGAAATCTAGAAATTAAATTCATTTCTGCGAAATGAAATTCTTCACAGGAGATTGGTCCATGATGCTGGTCATCCGTTGTTCTACTATTATGAAGAAATCTGAAAGAAAAATTTAAAATTCTAATTAGTTTTATAAAGTTATATTGGTTCACATTCGGTGCAATTTTTTTTAAATACACTGCATGTATACATTTTAACTATTTTTTCTTATTTAGTTTTAGGAAACATTAATATTGAGCTACTAATGACTATACTTTGACTATACTACTTTGATATATGACAATATTATTTTTCAGAAATGTTAATTATGTATACAATTTTAACCTTTTCTTTTCGAAAAACTTAAAAAGTGCTACATTAAAAACTTTTAAACATATTTGAAAAGAATATATAGTAAATAATCTATAAGTTGTTACCTAATACATGTACTAAAATTTTAAGTTTTAATTAAAAAAATTTTAAAAAATAGGGCCAGTTGAATAGTTATAAAATTTTAGCCAAATTGTCTATAATATTATTCGAATAACAGGTCATAATTTCGGAAGTATTTAAGCAATTAAAATTCTTTTAGTGCCTTCTATAGAAAACAATATATAAATTAATCTCATCAGAAATTTCATATTGATATTATGAAAATATTTTGAATTATCATTTTTTGAAGTGTGCAAATTTTAAGCAAAAACCAATTCTGAGAAAATCGCATTTAAAGATTAAAATATTGTGTCTTTATAAAAAATTATCATATTTGGTAATTAATTTTTTATTTAATTTGCTGATTGATTTCCGGAAAAGTAATAATTTTATGTATCTTTTAAAAGCGTACTAAATTTATATTTGAAAATTTAACACCATTTAAACTAATTTTTAACATCATTCTGGTTCTTTAAAAGCGCACTTCCCGTGCTTTAAATGTCCATTTCTGGTTTCCTAATCTTTACGAAATCCTTCATATCTCGGAATCTAATTAACGTAGAGACAAAAACAACCCTGTTTTGGAAAGCTAATTAAATTCCTTATTTAACGAAAGAATTTAAGAAATCATTATTTTTGGTCAAAATTGATGTTTTTAACATGTACGGTACCGTAAGAATATGACCTAAAACTGAATTTTCTATTGTGATAGTTAAATTAATGCTCTCGTGTTGTTTCCATTCCCGCAAGTATTCATTATTGTCTACAACAGATTATAGAATACTAGACTCTTGTAACTGAGTGTATTTCTTAAGAAATGCTGGTCCAGTACACCACAGGTATTTACTTAAGATGTCATCTGGAGTTAAACCTCTGGATATAAGATCCGCTGGGTTCTCCCTTGAGGACACATGTTGCCACTGACAGTTCGCAGTGAGCTCTTGCATGGCTGCTACTCGATTACCAACAAATGTTTTAAGTTAATGAGCCAAATTTTTTATCTAAGCTAAAATAATAATGGAGTTGGACCACAAAATTGTGGCCCAGTTCTTGATAGTTAAAGCTTAACTCACCTTCTGTATGAGTTCAGTCAGCAGCAAAGCTGCACAAAGTTCCAATCTAGGAACAGTGATTTGTTTTGCCCATCATCTGGAGTTAGTTTTGGGATGTCACTGCATACAAGTCTCAGTCATCATTTGATGGCATCGCCAATACATTGAACATTGGTCATTACCCTTAGTTTTGGTTAAGATCCATTGTACTACATTTAATTCGAAACAAAGCTGAGAAATTAAGTGGTTGTGGAAAATAAAATAAAGTGTTTGCTTCTTTCCTTCCAGTTGAGATCATGATTAAGCCACAATTGGCTTAAAAATATCCATGACGTCAAATAACGTTTCATCTAAATCACATATTATTGAGACGGCGACGTAAATCCGACTTGTCGATAAGTTTTTTACATGCCTTCAAATCGTGTTCTTCGAGTGACAACAAACAACGCGAAGTTCACCATCAAATGTTTGGGTAATGTCGGTGAGGAGAAAAAATGCATTCATGATTTTTACCAGTAAAGTAATAAAGAAGTATTTGTGATTATAATTTTTTCCGTTTGAAACAGTTTTCAAAATCATGAAAATTACCTATTGTTCTAAATACTTAGCTTTCAAATTTTCAAATGTTTTCATGCCAAAAATGTCAAAAAAAATCAAATCTATCCCAGTCAAGGGATAGATTTGATTGCTATGAAAATGAAATTATTGCTATGAAAATTGATTTGATGTTATCAGCCACCGAAAAAAATGGCGATATTTTTAGAGTAGTAAATGAAACCAGGCAAAATTTTTGTCTTCCTTAGATAGAATTAAAACGCTTTGACTGTAATACTAAATACTGGTAAGGATTCTGGGCATTTTGTTCCAGAACATATGAACTCAACAGATATAAATTCAAGACAAGAGGCTGTAATACTATCAATTTATTGAAAAGCAATTGAAGGGAAGGTCCAGAATGATTATACGGAAATCAAGACTTCTGGCCATTAAATGAAAAACAAGTTAGTTAGAAAAATTTGGTTTGATCAAAAGAGAGAAAAACAATAGTCACTAATGTGGAGCATGAAGCTATTATCTTAACTGACAATTTACTTAATTTCTTGATGTATGCGAAGATTCTTGATATATTTGCCTGGATACTTCGCTTCATTAAAAACTGCCTATGATAAGAATAAATTAAGAAAACTCAGCTAACTTATGAAGAAGTTCAATAAGCTGAAAACTCTTTGCTTAAAATAATTCAAGAATAAAGTTTCGAGGGGAAAAAATTAAAAATTTTGGAAAACATGCAAATATTCAAAATAGAAAATGACATTGTTCAACTTAGAACAAGGCTTCTCTTGGGAGATGAAAAGGAAAACTTTAAGTTCTCCATATTGTTGCTTGGAAGTCATAAGATTATTTATCAATTGGTAAAGTAGAAGCATTATGAACTACAACATGAAGAACTTTGAAATCTGATTATTAATTTAAGAGATGATTACTGGATTATTTCAATCAATACGTTAACGAAATAAGTTTGCTCCAGTTGTATTTTATGTAAAATATTCGAAGCCAAATCTACATAATTATCATTTGTACCTATTTCTAAGGACAGAACAAAGGCTGCTGCAGTTTTCGAAGTTTAAAGAATTGATCTCGTAAGCTCTTTATATTTACTTTCTTGAGAAAGGATAACGGTTATACTTAGCATTGATTCATTCATAGGACTGTCTAGCATGAATTAAGTTAATGTCCTGTCGATAGAAGCTTCTATTATGACTTTATTAGGATTTTTTGCTCTAAGAGCTAGAGTAAATGTAGTTTACACTCATAATAATACAAGTTTCATTAGTGCAAACAATGTTAAAATTAATTTAGATTCGAAGAAGATCGGATCTTTTTCTACTATGAAGAAAATCAAACTGGAACTTAACCCTTTAACAGACACCTCGTGGGAAATAATTTGGGATGCCTCGTAATATTACAATGTTAAAATAAAATTTGAGCACAGAAGGATTCTTGACTATGAAGAATAGGAAACGATTCTATGTGACTGATAAACTACAATAAATTCCAGGTCACTAACATTTATTGAAGATATGAAGCCATTAATTCCTGTTTGTTTCTTAAAAAATATTCCTAGCAGATATGAAACAATTAATTGGCGATGAAAGCTTAAACATAAGATTGCGTTTCGTATAAAAATTAATTTAGGATTTAAGAATAAAGATTCGGAATAAATATTTTATAATGTTGATTGCTAAAGGTAAGCACTGCTAAGAATATTTAAGAATTGTGGAGGTCGTTGTCTTAGAAACCGATGGGAAGTGTATAAAACCACCTTTAGAAATCATCATTGAAGTGTTTTCTGAAGAAGATGAACATTGAAGAGTCAACAAAGTAAAGACATCTGATGGAGGGAAGTTGAGACCATTCCAGAGATTATCCGTTGGAAATCAACAATTCAGAAAAATTATCATTCATTATTCAAAATGCTCAAAAGGATGAAAGTGTGTGTAACGCTTCTAGGTTTTGTAAAGTCTATATTCATATGCACTAGAATCTGATGACGTCATATGCAAGTATTCAATTGCAAGGTTGGAGATTGTTCGAATAAGGCTAGCTACAACACGACTCTGCAATGTAGACAGACAGCTTGTTTTGTTGAAAATATAGTACTTCTAAAATATTTTTTTTAGATTATATGGAATTAAAGCGTCATATTAAATCTTTAATGATCTTTGGAACTTTTGAAAAAAATAATTACATAAAAACTAAGAAATTGAAAACCTTATGTTATTATTGAATGCAGTCATTAAATATTAACTATATCAAATATATAGCCATCAAATATACATTAATAACATGAAATAAAAGTAGAATAATAAATGTATATTTTTAGTTATATTCTTTTGTATTATTTATATATATTTCACACCAAAATAAAAAAAATTTAATTATGAAGTATTACTCATTAACTTGTCAGACATAACGTTTTGTCAAAAATTTTATCGAACACTGCAATGCAATTTCATATTTAATATCTGTGAAATTTTTGGCAATAACACTCAAATTTATATTTGGCCATAAGATGTACGCCTCAGTCAATAAAATTTTATTTTTTAAATTTCGAATAAAAGTAATTTAAAATGCAAAAATTCAAAATTATACTGGAAAAGGGTGAGAAAATAGGATTCATAAAATTTAAATTGTAGAATTTTTTAAATGACTATAATATTACAATTTAAATGAAAAATAATATTGAAATTTAACTGAAAATACATCACAATTTAATTCTAATAAAATTAGCTTTATATTACAGGGAAACACATAAAAGGTAAAGTTTTAGTAAACTAAATTGTATTCACAAAAAACCATCTAAATCTTAATTCAATGTGAAAATTGAATTTTCTTTTATAATAATTACACACATTTGTCGACATTATTATTCTAAAAAATTTTAACATTAATTTAAGGTTATTCTTTAAGCTAAATGTTTTTACAATAAATGTAATACATGCAAAAATGATGGAAATAATTTCTTCATCATTTCAAACATTTTATTTTGTTTTATTTCTTTTTTTCCGAATCGAAATACAATTTTAAAATATTGATATTCTCGCCCAAAATTCGCTTTTGAAAACAAAGTTAGAAAATTTATTAAAAAGAGACTACCACAATTATTAAAAAAAAATGAACGAATAAAAATTAAAATCAAGTAAACTTGTTTTATACGAAAAATAGATATAATTCAGGAAATCAATAAAATAAAATAACATTGATTACCACATTTATTTCGAAACAAATCACATCATATTTGGTTTATACTTTCTTTCATTCACCAGTTGCATCCCGTCATACTGACTCAGTAACACGTGATTTTGAATGTAACCAAACAAAGTAGAAAATGCCAAAAAAACAAACTTTTCGCATAACTTGGAAGCTATTAAAAGCATTTAATGATTTACATTGCATTTACTGTCACAAGACCATTCAACTGCATGGTGCAATCTTGGAATTTAATAATCTTTGTGCAGAATTTATTACTCGGTTGACTCAGTTGAGTTGGACTTATTGTTTGTAGAAAGTCGACTGGCATTTATAACATTTAACGATTTGTCGTCGTTTTAAGAAAATTCTCAACATTTATCTTTATTTTATTTAACAGATGGCTCGTGTAACATTCATAAAATGTAATCAGTATCAAAAATAGCTGCTTATTGTTATTCTGTTTTATATTTCGCATTTTAACAACAATATTAAATCGATTCAAAAAGCTATATTTTCTGAACAAATTGAAATTTCGTTAGAAAACATATGCTGGAGCTGAACCAAATTAAAATTTTTAAACTTAAATTTAAACAAATGTTGTCGATTTTCTATTCATTTAAGAATATATTTTACCAGCAAACAAATACTTCAATAAATAAATCTAGTATTTACATACTATCCCATCGACTATATCTGCGAAAAAATACACGTCGTTTAAATGATGTTACTTAGCATTATATAAATTGCAAATAAAGTTTTTAATTATTTGTTAAAAAAGGAAGATATTAGAAAACTGTTCTGGATTTTTTTCACATTTTGAAAGAAAAAATAGTATAACTTGCAAAATTTGAAGACATATTTTTAGGGTGAAAAATGTCTACGGGATAGTACTTACAGTGTCTCACAGATGGGACACTTGTGCTTTACAAAAGGAGAAACTGTAATAAAATTAATTAAAAATACATGGACAAACTTTTTGTGGGTGTGTTTCATACTTAAATTTGGTAACAATTATTGCATAACATACATTTTGTCAAATTTATAATTTAATAAAAATATAATATTCCCATTCTCAATCGTTCACCATATGTAAATCAATTTTCTTAAAGTAATTTTGTATACAACGAGTTTGGATATTTAAATATAGAATAACAGCTCATCAAATGAAAGACAATTTACTTGGTAAATAATAATAGTAGTAGAATAGCAACAATGTGTATACTTTTTTTGTATTGTTAACACTCATACAATATTGAAAATTATTTAATTAATAATTTAGTACTTTGATTTAATTTAATAAAAATATAATTGTTTAGAACAGAGAAAAAAATAGCTCACATAAGTGATGGGACACCATTAGATATGCAACAAAAATCATCCAAAATAAGCAATAAAAATATTTTTTGGGTATTTTAAATTTACTCAAAAGCAACTGGCAATAGTTTATAAAATCGTCTGCTGTATTTCTCTTAAAATTGATTTGGAATTTTTGTGCTTAGTCATGAATGCTATGCGAAAAGAAACTCTTCGCCTGAAATTTGAAAATTAGTTATTAATTTGCATATTGAAAGAGAAAAATCTATTAGAGAAACTGCTGAAACAGTTAACTTGAGTCATTCAACAGTTTTCATTATTATTAAACGATATAAAAAGAATCATATGATTCAGAATAAAAGAAGACAAGACCGACCATCAAAACTCTCTAATGGAATAAAGGGAATTGTCGTTCGAATTATTAAAAAAAATCCAAAAATGAGTGCTCTTTAAAGTTGCTGCTAATTTACAAGCAGTATATGGAGTAATTGTTAATCCTGAGACTATTAGAAGAGTAATTCGATCTGCTGGATGTCACGGTAGAGTAGACAGGAAAAATTTCTTCATAAGTGAAAAAGAATAGAAAACTAAGACTGGCTAACAAAATCCAACATAAATAAAAATTCTGATTACAGGAATAAGGTTATATTTGCTGAGGAGAGTAAATTTAATATATTTGGCTCTGACGGTAGAATCTTGGTGTGGAGAAAATCAATTGAAGAATTTCGTAAACAAAACTTGGTGCAGACAGTAAAACATGGTGGAGGAGAAGTTATGATATGGGGGTGTAAGTCGTCCTCTGGAGTTGGTAATCTTATTTTTATTGACAGTTAAATGGATCAGTACAAGTATATTGACATTCTAAAGTAAAATTTAAAATCTTCAGCACGAAAATTAAACCTTCATAACGATTTTAAATTCTCCCAGGATAATGACCCCAACCACAGTACTTTGAACGTTAGACTCTGGCTGCTGTATAACTGTTCTGAAATGATAAAAACACCACCACAATCTCCAGACTTAAATCCCATAGAGAATATTTGGCAAGAATTGGAATCAACAATTCGCAAACACACCTTTTCTTCAAAACAACAATTAAAATCGGTGCTTCAAGAAGAATGGGGTAAAATCACTCCAGAAATCACAAAAAAAATTAGTCAAATCCATCCCTAGAAGATTAAATCATGTGTTTTAGAAGTAAAAGGAAATCCAACAAAATATTAAAACCCTTTTTAAAAAGTAAAATTTTAAATTAACTTAACCCCATGATGCAGTAAATCAATAATGTAACCAACATCTTTTTTTTTTTTTCAATATTTTTGATTTTATTTAACCGAACAGTGTCTCACACTTTAAAAGAAAAAAATAATAAAAACTTCTATTGTTATGCGAGCAATGGTCAACAATAGGCTAAATTACTAGCGAAAATACGTTTCTAAATTCCGTTTTGAAAAATCACTTTTCTTTACACTTATTTTCTGTAACACTTATTTATCAGTCACTAATACAAAAAAATCTTAATTTGCTAACTTTTTAAAAAAAAAAATTTAGAATTAATAATTTAAACATTATAAAAACTTATTTCATTTTTTTTTCTTACTATCCTTTCATTCTGGTAAAGATTACATCCTAAATACAAGGAATGTGCTCTTTTAAAAAGAACAAATATTTTTATATTTTATTAAAATCAGACAACAACGTAAAGTTTAGATGCGGTATTGATTTTTATTCTAATCAATCATTAATAATTGAAAAATTATTCACCTTATAACAATTTTAAAAAGAAAATCTTTTATACATCTTAATGATAATTAATTAATTAATTCATTTAAAAACATTTGCCCATAAATATAAGAATACTATTATGTTCTATTGAAATTTCCAAAAAGTTATACTATTTATTATACGGCAAACTTAATTTTTTCACTAAAATATAATACTATATACGTTTACGTGATAGAATCGCATCCAATAAACACGTGCAGTTCAAAAATCGTCACATTAAGGATGAATGAATAGGCACTTTGAAATTCTTGGCATTAAAGAATGCTGTTTAATGCTGTAATTGGCCGATTTGGTTCAAGGAATTATCCATGGTGATGAGATGGTCCAAATGAAATTCAACCTATAATTTTTATCTATTTGTTTTGATGGAAATATAAGCGGATCAGATTTACTGTAAGATCACCCTTGGCGCGTTTGTTTTTGGCACCAAATTTGGCGAACATTTTTACTGGAAGCCTGGCTAATAAGTATTTTGGCAACCCTATTTGTCATTAACTTCTCATGAATATTTACCGATTTAAATTCATTAATATAAAATTTACAAACTTTTTTTTTCATCGTATTTTGAAAAGAATTTAAAAAATTTGCAACTTTTGGTAACACGTTTTTTTAACGAAAGTGACCGACTTGATAATACATAAATGCTGTAAGATGAAATCTGAAAAATGTATTTTTTATGTTTCACTAATTTGCAGAATTTTACCAATAATCAAATCGATTCATCAAAATAAATCTTTAAATAGGTATCTAATTACGAGCCTTTATTTAGCGTTTCTCAAATTCATTAATTTATTTATTTTTAATTGGAAATCATTAAAATTTAACTTTAATTAGATGCTTGTATATGGCATCATTGGATCCTCGCGAACAAAATTGTCTGTTAGAGGGAAATTGTAAATAAACATGAATTATAATTCATATTATAAAATGTATGAAGTAATCCTTGTTGAATTAATATTAATTTTATACATACAGAAACGAAGAGAAAAAGAAATTAAAATTGCGCATGAGTGTAGACTTATGACAAAAAAAAAATCTATAAATGCATTCAATTCTCGTAGGCCTCAAAAATCTACTGGAATGTACAAAAAACATATAAACAAGAGCCACCATTTTCGTCTTGAGTAGTCATATACTTCTCGAAGTGAAAATATCTAATTAAGTTAGTTCAATCATTATTAATTATATTTCATTAGAAACAAAATGAAATAGATTATTTATATCTAATAATTTATTCATTTAGATTATTTTAAATGAAATTTTTACTCATAGATGGCAGCACACTCCTGTAAATGTTTTAAGAAAATTGTTACTCATTTGGTTAAAATTTTATTGTACTTGATATTTTATTATATTTCCATATAGTTTATATTTCTTCTGGTTAACATAATAATTTAACATTTGTTTCTAAATTTGCAAATACATTATAATTGTTCAATATTTATTAATATTTTTCTAATTTTTCCATTAACTGTAAACCGTTGAATGTTACATTAACTGTGACCCAATTTTAACTATTTTTTATAACTCCTGCGTAAACTTGAATACCAGGTAAGATGTTTGATTGAGTATTTTAGGTATTTATATAAGTTATTAAATTTAATTCATTTAATTTTTATTTTTAATTTTATATTAAATTACTTCAAAGTATAAGTCTATTTACAATTTTTAATTTGCTTAGAAATTATGTGTTTTGAAAGTATTTCACAATCCTGGATTCTGATAAAATATATTTTTTAATTTAACGTTATTTTCAGATATCGTTTTTAAATATTGTTTATATTATTATTATTATTTATTAAATTAAATATGTAACGATGTATTTATGTATTGTTAGACGTATTTTCATTTGCCGTCAATTTAGGTAACTAACGTATGAAAATTGTAGCATTTAAAACTTTTTACACCTCGCTTATTTAATTAAATGTATTAAGAAAGATGGGCAAGAAAGAAAATACTGTATAAGTACTTTGATGAAAAATATTTCGAAAATATGCCTGAAATTAGTAGAAAAATATGTTCTTATATTAACACATTTTTTCTGATGATTCTTAGCTTCAATTTGTTATTTTTTATAACAGTGAGAGAAAATTAAATTCAAGATATGATTTGTGAACTTCTATTTGATATAATTACATATTCCTATTATTACTTATTGAAATAATAACTATTTAAATAGCAAAATAAACCAACATTTATAATTTTTTTATAAGCATAATTGCTGAATAAAATCTTGAGCACAAATTTCTTTCTTTGTTTGGGCATGCGCACGTAGTTAGTATGATCCTTTTTTCAACAAGATTTAATCATTTTTAGAAAGTTCATTGCAAAATGGTGCATTAGACAACATAAAACAATTAAGATCGTGGCAAAAACTAACTACTTATTGGGTATTTTAAATCGTATTCTATTGATTCAGGAAATAAAGCTTTCTTGAAACTTTGCTTAAAGAACTTTGAGGTTGGAGTGAATTGCTTATTGTTGATTGCTTTTATGATTTACTCTCGCAACATTATCAAATTTTCAGGCAAAACTTTGTTCTCTTTAATAATCAGATTTTATTTAAGGGAATATACATGGATAAGTAAAATAGGGTTATTTAGGTGACAACATAACTTCACCCGTTCTACGAAAAACCTTCACTTTCTAAGACCTTTTACTATTTGTTACGTCCAAGTAATATTTTAATAGAGATTTTCAAGTTTTTTTTCCCAAAGAATAAATGGTACTTACGTATTATCGCAACCATATTGGCGGCACCATATAAGACCGGGCCAATTCTAAAAACGAGATACGCTGACGGGACATGGAGCGCGTAGTTAAAAAGTACAATATGATAGAAACAGTATGAAAGAAAATAAATAATACGTGAAGAAAAGTAATTTTTATCTGTATAACTCTTATACCTTTATTTGACGATATATCAATTACGTTTTGGTGGAAAATCATGCAAAATAGTCTTTAAAATAGATTTTTTTTTTTTTATCCTTTTTCTTTGTCTTGTCGCCATATGAATTCTGCCAAGTTAGACTCAAAATGGTGTCTTGCTGTACCCCGTTGTCTCTTGTTCCTCCATTTCGCGGAGCCCCACATTATTTCGATTGTTTGGGTATGCACACCCATTTCAAGGTCGACATAATTATATTTGCGATTTACTCTTAAATGATTAAATCCAGCAATTGCCAATTGATTCGTTTGATACGCTCTCCAACTGTTAGACTAAAGTGTACTCCATTCCTCAATGTTTTCGACACTTTTTCTGGAAAAGCGAGGCTGCAGTTCTATCAGGAACGGTTGCAAAAAATGCTTGCTTGGTCTCTCGATAGATCCCACCAGAAATCCATTGCTCTCGAAATATTCAACCCGAATTATTTTTCCTTTCCATGAACACACAAGCTTTCATCTATTTCCACAATGCAGCCAGGTCCGTTTATTTTCGTTCTTTCTTTGTTTTCCATATGGAGAACACAAATCATTCTCATATAATTATTCCAGTCTATGACTATTTTATCTGCTAAATTAAGTGTTGACTTTGTTAATTATTTTAATTAATTTAACTGTTGTTAATTCGTTGCACCAGCAATACACGAATCTTACTGCTGTTAATAACGGGATGCGGCTTCAATCAAACTAATTACCACTTCTTGTTTCCGCGTGTTGATTACAGGTTGCAATGTTGTACTTCCAAAAAATCTGCTTTCGGAAAGCTTTATCAGGTGAGAGTTGGTACACTTCCTAACGTCTGGTAAAATGTTGTATTTCTATAAGTGTAACGGCATGTTTTTCAGAATTCAGTAAATCTCAGATTCACAATTTAGTATTCGAGCTTGCCATTTTCAACGAACGGTTAGGCTGAGAAAGGTGTCAAGCAGGGAAATTTAAAATTAATCACATGGTTGCCAATTCGACGCCTAAGATGCGTTTGACATTGGGGTTGCCAATTTGGCAAGTTATTTGGAAGTTGGCATGGTTGTGATAATATGTAAGTGCCGAATAAATAATCTGAAAACTGTTCCAAATAAATCCAAGGCACTCTAAAAACACATGCTATATCCACAGTGAAATACAAAACGAATATAAAAGACAGTATTAAAATTCCGGCACTATATCCATACGAATGCAAAATGAACAGACAGGATTAAAATTCCGACATTATATCCACACCGAAATAAAAAATGTGAATATAAAGGACAATATTTATATTTTCCTCTACATCTGAAGTGAAATACAATATAAATATGAAAAAACAGGATTTAAATTACCGCGTTTTACACCCGATAAAAAAAAAATCCAAAAATAAAAATGGCAAGCATTTCCGTTACGTGCGGCGGCGAGACATTCCATCTCTGTATTTGGTGACTAATCGGTTTTGGTGTTGTTTGGCGAGTAAATTGGCAAGGGAAAAAAATCACAAAATTTTACCAGGTTTGGCGACTTTTCGCGTTTTGCGAGCTGAGATCGTATTACTCAATTTAGCCTTAGAAATAAGTTAATTGATTTAAGCCGTTTTAAAGTTAATTATTTAACTTTTAAGATAAGGAAATAAACATATAGTAGTAAATAATACACAAGTTTATCGCGTCATTGTCTGGTTTGTAGTTCGGTAGTAAATTTTTGCACATGAGGGCTAATGTATAACAGGGATCTATAATTTGTAATGAATAATAAATTCAAATCCAGGCCAATGAACTATACACATTCGATGTAAGAACCGAATTCGCAAACTCAATGAGAAAACTTTAACAATTTTATCAAAAAAAAAAAAAAAAAAAAAAAAAAAAACATTGTATTTAAACTTTTGAAGAATCATGAAAAAAATATGAATCTCTTCTAGAGTTACTGGTTATTAAAGAAAATGAGAGGTTTTTCTATGAGAAAAATAATTACTTTATTATTTTCCTTTTCTTTCTTTTAACTATTCCTTTTTTATAAATTGAAATTGTATTTTAGCGAGATTATGTTTTAAAGGCGATGTAAAAATGTTTAAATTACAATTTTCTGTTTTCATAAAAAACTTATGTGATAAAATTATGAATATATCGATCTGGAAAAAATTAGGAATTATATTTCAAAGTTCAAACACAATATTTAAACATTTAAAACAGAAAACGTTCTGACAAAGATCCATTATTTGGATGTAATGTCCTTAAAAGATTTATTACTTGATAATTTATGAGTTTGTTTATTTCTTCTCACATTCGAAAATTTACAACCATCTGCTAAAAAACTATTTTTCAAATTTCTTTTTGCGTATCTTTGATAATTTTCGTAAAAATTCATTTATCATAGTATAATTTAAATGTATTTTCTCACATAAAGAGTCTATATTGTTTCAATAATGTTGCTATAAAACAACGATTTTTTGGGTAATGCCTATCTCACACAAGTAACTTTCAATATAGATCCAACATATCTTGTAGGAGTAATAAATATTTTTAGCTCTAATCAAATATTGCGCTATTGCTCATCATATAAAATAATAATTTAGGCAATTTTCGTCAGAATTAGAAATATTTTTTACTAAAAAAAATTGTACGCAGGAATTAATTTCTGACAAATATGATTTCAGTGGTTGCTTACATTCCAAGATTAAACATGGTTATGGTATGTAATTAGCAAATATCAAAATCAAAGAAGTTGATTATGTGGGGAGAAAAGACATTTTGAAACAAAAAGATTCAGAAATATAATGTTGATGTCTGCACGCACAATTACTTATTGACATTTAATTCATGCGTATTACCATAGTAAAAAGTATTCATTCTTCTTTTGTTAAATTTTAACAAAACAACATTGGCTAATTGCTGACCAGACATAAATGTATGATATTATCTAATATGCATTAAATAACTGCATCATCAGTGATATAAGCAATAAAAACAAATAATATAAACATTTTTTTGGGAAGAGAATGAAGAAAATAGTGGATAACGTAATTATTTATGTAGAGTCAATAATATTTTTCTTTTTGGATTTTCAATTACTGAAAAAGTTTGTTTGTTTCAATTTTTTTACAAGTTTTTATAAACTACTTGTTTTCAATTTTTTTACAAGATTTTATAAAGATAAATCTAGAAAACAAGATCAGTCATAAAATAATGTTTACTTTTGTAGAATATCTAATCGCAAACTTAATCATAATTGAAGAGTTTATTTCAATCACTTACATAATACACTTACATAATCGTTTATTTAATTAAAATATTTTCAAATATTGCTTTCTGCGCATTCGCTTCAATAACGGAATTGTTTGTTAAATGCAATAAAAAAGGGAAAATACATGAAATGGTTTGTTGCTCTTGAATATCAAGAATTCTTTTTTAAATTCCCACAGTCTAATACACGAAATAAATTAAGCCATTAAGCAATTACTTCTTATTTTATCTTTTAAAGTCATAAGACTCATCTCCTTCTTCCAATACAGCTTTCTTCTACTGGTTAAAACTTATATATTCATATCCTGTAATTAGAAATAAAAATTAACATAGAGACTAACTATTATCAAGGGATAATGCTGTAATATTTGCTTAAAAACCCTTCTCTCTTTTGTTACAACAAGGTTAGATTACTTTACTTCTGTTGGCCAACGATGCTAAAATATTATTGATTGTTTCTTACTTACGATTAATTGCTACAGTCGATAATTAAGTTACTATTCACATTTCAACGCTATGCTTGAGGAGAGAGATCAAATGGAACTTTTAGATTTGCTTAGGTCCTCTATACATCTGCAGCTGATTCTAGTACCTAATCCTGCTATCTTTCGATTAAAAGAGTGAATTCTTTTGTCATAGTGCTACTTCACCTTTTTATAAAAATGTTCTGTAATGGCATCACATAATCAAAAAAGATGTTTTCGATTCTGTAAGGAAAAACTAAACTTATTGTAATTGCTATACAAATTGATATCAAATTTATTCATGCTATCAATTTATTTGCATAATTGTCACTGTATTAAGATATGATAATTTAAATATATATATTTTTTTTATTGTTCAACTTTATGATTGAAACTGAATTTGCATGTTTGGCAGTAGCTTTTCTGACTCTTTCCGCCTGAAATTCTGGTAACCGTATCTAAATATTCGGAATTTCATTTCGAAGTTTTTTACGCCAAACAACAAGAAATATTGATAACTCATAGTGAACCTCTAGTAAAACTTAAACTGTATAAATTATCATTTTGCTATTTTTCATTTTATAACATATCAAATTTCAAGTTTGATAAATTATGAAATGTAAGTTCGCTTGTTTATTATTTTCTCTCATTCATATGAATTCTTCATTTGTGAAGATTGTCATAAGGGAGGTTTCAAATTATTAGAAATGTAAAATTCTTGGAAATTTTGGGAATAAAATGGAAAATTGTAAATATTCAGAAAATAAACTTCACCAATCATAATTCGTTTACAAAAAAACTGAATACATTTATTAAATTCATTTTAAGCATCAACAGATTTTGAAATAGATGTTCCTAGAATAATAGAGACAAAAGCCGAAGCAGCTAAAAGTCTCAGAACAGCTACCAACCAATCATAATTCGTTTAATATTTATTTCATGCTGTGGAAAACAAAAATACTAATCACAATAATGAAAACTATGAATCAGTAATTAATAAAAAATATCAAAAACTGAATGAATTAGTAATTAATAAAATATATCAAAAATATAAATTTTGACTTTTATGTTTCTTTTGTTATAAATTTATGCTTTGAAAGAAAGAAAATAGTTTTTGCAAACGTCAATTTTTAAAGTAATTTTTAAATGTTCTTTAATGCTAAACTGCTTAGTTTTCATGGAAAATTACTTTCCTTAATCTATTTCTTAGGATGAATTGCATTGTATACTCGAAAAATTATTGAAAAATGGGAAATAATAAAATATAAATAGTGATTCTCTTTTCTGAAAACTTAAATATTTAACCAATTTTTTCTTTATTTAAATAATTTTTGGTATAAAAAAAAAACTTATCATATTTATAATATCATTGGACATTTCCTAATTTTACCAGAGCTTTAAAAACTCCCAAAGAAATTAATGAGATTTTTTCCCCCTACTTCTTAATCATATTTAAAAACTAGGTTTAGTGATTTATATAAATTTCAAATTAATTGCACACAACTTTCAAACTAAAAATGTCCTGAGTTAATTTAACTCATTTTAGTCTGTAAAAAGATTTAAATGAGATCATTTCATCAGAAATTTTTAACAAATTTTCTAGGAATTTGTTTGATTGGTACAAAGACAGTCTAACGATCACATGATTTCTAGAAATGGCAACGTTGAAGAATCACATGACTCTACTCACATGATTAATTTTATGTTTTTGTTGTTCACATCTGTCTGCGGTTTCTCTCCTGTTTTGTTTATAACCCGATATTCGTTCGAAAACTGTTTAGTTTCCCTTTCACAAGTTGCTTTATCGCTAGGCCATCTCATTTGTTTAGGAAAAATTGCAATTAAAACGCAACGGAAGTTATGTAAGTGCAGTACTTGAATAGAAAATTCTAGATTTTCTTTTGATATTGTTCCGTGTTAAAAATTTTGCGAACTATTTGTTGCTAGTAGTTTGTTATTGTTTCAAGAAAGCTTAACATTCAAGTAAGCTTAAATATCGCATGTATGCCTTGTTTGTATAAGGATCATATAAGAATTCCTCAGAGAATTCATTTTTAGTTTATTATTTATTTATTTAACAAAGCAAGTATTTGTTCTTCAGTTTTTAACTTGTATATCTGCATTTTATTATTAACGAAATTTATTTTAAAGTTTATATGAATTTCGTTTTATATTGTTCTTTATTTAATATTTATTTTTTATTAAATGATGTATTTAATAGATATTGTGACATAAAATCATTATATTGTATGTAATTATTTTATGACATATCATGATTTTTATTTCTTAATTTGTTTGTGCTGTTTCATATAATATGTATCAATTTAAAATTCTTGAAAGTAAATAAATATTTGCGAATTAATTTAAGTTCAAAAAAATTATGTGTAAAAATATTAAGAATATTCTATAACTTCTATCCTATAAATTATATTTGAAATCATTTATAATATTTGAATGAGAGTACTATATTATGATAATTAACCTCATGTTGTAAAATTTTGAAAAATCTTATCTCTTTTTATTTATTTGAAAGGGTTATTGCCTCTTAGAATCCAAATCTATAAAGCTTATTTCACTGGAAATCAAATAATATGTATATTTCTTTCATTTTTAAAAAGAAATTTTCCTGAACTTTAGAAGAAATTCATAAATTTAATATAAAATGTATTTAGAATGTGGAAAATTGCTGAATACAATACAATTTGGCTGTTTATCTTTACTTGCTAGAGAACATTTTAAAATTAGAAGTCATTCACTCTTCATAATTATCAAAATTAATATATCAAAATTATTTATAAAATTTGCAGTTATGAATTGCTTAAGTAAATTGTTTAAATTTGATTTCAGAACTTATGCAAAAATAATTTTAGTTTGTACATTCTTGTGAAAATGTTTGTTTTAATGAATGATTTAATTTATTTCAGAATGAAGGACACAATTTGTTTATCAGCGTTTGTTGTTGTTTCATGTTTTTTTACTCTATCTCTTGCATATCCTTCTGAACTTGATGTGATAAAAGAAGAATGGAAGGCATTTAAACTTAAATTTGGTAAGAATCTTTTAAAAAATTAACTCACTAAAGCTTAATTGTAAGATGTAATTGAGCATTTAGTGGTTTCAGATGATATTTATTACATTTTATTGAAATTATATGAATTTATTAAAATTTGCTATACATTGTAAACTTTCCTTTGCATTTTATAAAATAATTATACTGTAATTAATTTTGTTAAAATTTCTTTAAAAAATTTTTAAATCTTCTAAGTAAGTTGTATACATTTTTAACTAAATTTATGCAAGGAAATTTTATTGAAATTTTTGCATTTATTAGTTAATATAATACTTAAATTTAATGATTGAAATAAAATTGATAATCCTTCAACAATTTAATTTAATGTTGTTATTATATTTGATCAATATTTTTACATTAATTGAATTTTAAAAAGGATTGATTACTTTAAAAATATTAAATCTGTTTGTTTTAAAGATTTTTCCCCCTTTAAGGATTTTTTTTTAGGTTAATGAATATCATATATAGTAATACTTAAACAAGTAAATATGTGCCATAAGAATTAAAATTAATTTTTTATATCTTGGTATGTATTTGTAGAATCTTTGTATAAAATATTTTGTTTGTGGTGTTCGTTTGTGACAAAACTAATAAATGCATGTATGATGTAATTTATTTCAAAAATTAAAACTTGAAATATTCTGCTTTATTAAAGTATAAAACAATGCCATAATTAGAATAGTTTGTTTAATCACTTCAACTGTGAGATTTCCAATAATCATTTGTAATATAAATATCTGCATTTAAATAATGTTAGTATAAAATTTCTATACACATTTGTGAATATGAGTCATTCTTATTTTAGCCCTTCCTCATTGCTCTATGATTTCATGACTGTTATTTTTGTATTTCATTTAGGAACTGGTTTGGTTTCCCTATATATTGGCGAAACCTTGTGATTTTTAAGTAGCCAATGTAAAGCGCGCCAAGCTAACACGGAAATTTCGAAGTTCGATCGAAAAATAAGCATTTTAGAAATTTTTAAAAGGAAATAAATATAAATGGACTTACTTGATATGAAGTTGAGCTGGCGTGCCGATTGGTATGTTTATTTAAACATTTTTTTAGCTGTCACCAGTGTCACATTTCAGTTTTTTTTTTTTTTTTTTAAATATTTAAAAAAATATTTTTCTAAATATTTACACTTTATAAAATTTTAAAAAAGCAAAAAAAAAAAAAAAGGATTCAAAAAATATGTTTCTAAATATATAAGATAATAATGAATTAAATTATTAGGATAATAATGAATTAAATTAATAAGATAATAATGAATTAAATTATTAAGCTAATAATAAATATATATTAAATAAACGAAATAAAAATAATTAATGTAAAAGAAATTGTAAAAAATAAAAATTTACTATGATTAGACGCTGGTGACAACGAAGCACATCCCTTAATTGCACCTACAGCAAACTAAAGACAAATGGCTTCCAATTCAAATAGAAACGTCGAAAAAACATGGGACATAGAATTTTCTAGAACAATGAAAGTCGAAGTAATTTTTAAATAGCTTTAAAATTTATGTTAAACACAAGAAAATTGATTAGTGGCAACAACAACAAAAAAAAGTAACTAAAACTGAATTTGGCAACACTAAAATAAAAACAAAAGCTGAAATCGGCAACACTACGCAGTAAACAAAGGGCACCAGATTTGGCGAGAAATCTTATATGGGGATACCGAACTTGTTCCTTCATTTATTATAACTATTTTGTAGTGAGTTATTAAAATTATAATGTTATGAGGATTGTTTACTTATATAAACAGGGTATTGGGGCATTTTTTAGATTCGATGCAAATGATATTTTAGCAGAATGTAAAGTTGAAGTGCAGTTTCACCTCTGATCTCTGCAAGTCCTTAAAAATGTATTTCCTGTGTAATATTAAGAAAATCTTCACTTATTGTATAAAAAAAATAATATACTTAGAAGTTTGTAAAAATACAAACAATTAGAGAATAAATTTTGAAAATTCTATTTAGAAATATTATTTTCAATGCCAGCATATCAAAAAATAAGAGTGGGCTTTAAAAATACTATTGAAATAAAATAATACAATCTCAAGTAACTTTAAAGAAGCTAGTATTCATGAAAGGAATATGAATTAATTTCAAGCAAATTCATTTAAGTTCAGAAATTCAAGTCTCTAAGTGTTATTAATCAAAGAGGATAACAAATGGATTGTGTTGGAATTATAGTATAAAATATTTTTATTTAATGCATTATTTCTTGTCATTTTTTTCTAATTAATTTGAGTATTAAAGTTAATCATTGAAAAGAATAATTCACACACTTATGCTTGAGTTATTGACTTTTAGATATAAAATTTGACAACACACTTTTTTTTTTTTTTTTTTTTTTTTTTTTTTGTAGAGAAAGAATATGAAGAAGCTGAAGATGCATTTAGGATGAAAATTTTTATGGAAAATAAGCAAAAAATTGCTCAACATAATCAACTATTTTCCAAAGGTCAGAAGTCATACAGCCTGCGAATTAATTCTTTTGGTGACTTGGTAAGACTCAACATTCTGATCTTGTGTGCTTGAACATAACACATCTTAGCAGATCTTTTATAAACATCTCATTTTTATGTCATTACAATTAATTTTAATTTGATAAAAGTCCTTTCATGTAATCCTGAATGTTATATGTTTTCTATTATTAGGAGAAGAGTGAGTTACTCATAATTTATCACATTTTAGCTCTTTAACAATAAACAAAAATGTCGCAATAAGTGTTCCAAAATTAATAAAGTTTTTATTTCTTTACAATATTATATTTATTAGCAATCATACTGTTTGAATATGATACATATTAAAGGCAACCATTATTTTCACATAACTTTAATTAAAAGATTTGATAAATTTAGTAGAATATTAATACTCAAATGTTAAACATATTTCAAATTTTTATTATTTTAAATTTAAAATGCTAATTTTTTTTTAATTTAATAAACGTGAAACTTATAATTAGTTATAAAGTATGTGTAGTGAAAGGTAATTGATAATGTAATCTCTCATTTGTCAATGAAGTCAATTTCCTGCTTTACTATAATATATAATATTCAACTATTTAATAAAACCAAATAAACTGATTTCTTATAAATAATTTTATATTATAATTATAATAGTTTTCAAAAGTATTCATTATGATTTTAGAATAATTAAACTTAAGATACATTTATAAAATGTAGTCTACTTTATTTATGAATTATTTGTTATTCACTGTTTATAGGTTTTCGGCTTTCTATTATCAAAAATTTGATATTTTTAGGATTTGTTATGTTTCTATTTCTTGTCTAACCTATGGTTTTTAATGCCTTCTCAAATTCATCTGTGAATTTGAGATTAAAATCAGTATCTCTTAATTATCCTGTTCATATATGCTGATGTATCATCTTATGGTTACATTCAGATTTTTTCATTCAACAATTTAAGAGGTTGTTTCCTAAATACAGAAGAAATATATGTTTGTAAGGGTTGAGAATATGTTTTTAAGTAATGGCTCCTAGTTGAATTATTTTCTTACTGAAAAAAATAACTATAAAGTAACAATTGAACCACTTCAAACTATTTTTCTTTTTCCACCTATCCAATTACTATTAAATTTTTATTAGCTGTTGTATATTTTAAAAAGAACTCAAAACTTTGCTAATTATTATGTATTAGTTACATAGACATAGTCCTATTTTCCTAAAAAAAAAATTAAGTTAACAGTCTGTATATGATTGACTTTGTTAAAAATCGCTTGTAAAAGAATTTACAAAACTCTAAATATTAAATTTTAATATTGTAAATCTAATTGTGAAAGTCTTCAGGATTATGTATATATTTGTTTTTCAGTTTGCACTGTTTCTGATTACATATTTCAAATTCAGTTTCTAACGTTTGATTACATGTAAATTTGATTTAAAATACTCAAAAAATGTATTGAAAATTGATACATTAGTGATATATAAAAAATTTATGGAAAAATATGATATAAATCTACCTATTGGTAAAAAAAAAAAAATTCAAAATAGTTATTCAATGTATGGTTAATTAAATGTGTGTATATTTTATATCTCTTATTAGAATTAATTGCTAATTTAATAGTGCCTCATTGTTAAATACTAAAAAATTTCATTTATATACTTTTTCATATAATTTAAAAAAATATCTATAATTAGGAATTTCTGTAATGGATGTTCCATTTTTTTTTATTCTTTTTTTTAAACAATTTTTGCGTAATTTTTATTGTAGTTAGAAATTATTTTAATCCAATGTTGTTCATTGAACGTCATTTTAAATCATAATTGCTGTATTTAAATGTAGAATTCTTGATAGCTGTAATATTATATTTTATTATCTATAGTGATAGTGTCAAATATTCACAATTGTGCAGCTGCTTTTTTTTACTTAAATTTACATTTTAATGATTTCATTTTAAGAAAAAAATTTTTATTTTGTTTAAGAAATTAATAAATTTGTAATCTGCCTAATTAATTTCAATTGAAGAATAAAATGCCCAAATTTTATGGTCATGTTATTTTGTGTTTGTTGAGAATCAATTTGTTTTCAACATGTCATTTGAGTGCTTAGGTTGCTAACTATAATGATTTTTTTCATGGAAAATTATTTTTGACATTGTTTCATTTCCTTCCATGAAATTATTAAATTTTTTGAAAAAATACCTTATCACTTTTTAATTTTTAAATTTCAATTTTTAATATTGCAGCTTCATCATGAATTTATTAAAACAATGAATGGCTTAAAAAGGAGATACAATGAAAGTATGGCACCAGAAGGTGCCACTTTCTTGGCACCTTTAAATGCTGTTATTCCAAAACAGGTGAACTGGACAGCAGAAGGGTATGTCACACCTGTAAAGAACCAAGGGGCCTGTGGCTCTTGTTGGTCATTCAGTGCAGTAAGTGAATTCTAGTTTTTTATTTGATCATTATAGGAATTTCAATTTTAATACTGTAAATTTTGTTCGATTTGATAATGCAAGATCAAGTAAAATTTTTAATTTAAAAGTACTCCTAAATAATATATTCCTGAGTAGAGATAATTATATTTTATAAGTGAATACAGTATATACAAATTTTTATGAACTTGTAGGGACCAGTAAAACAATTTTTAAAATAAATAGCTCATAAAATAGAAAAATAATGTGTTAGATTATTATGATTTGATTTTTTACTAAACTTGCTCTTTATAAATACTATTAGAAAGAATTATTTAAAATGCATTTCAAGAAACAGAAACAATATAAGATTTGTACTTTAAAACACTTTCATTTTATTAATTTCCCTTTCATCTCACAATTTTCTAAAGCTAAAACAGTGTAAGTTTTTTAAATTTTGGAGCCAAGCAACTGGTGCTTTGAAATCTTATATTCAACTTCAGATTGCCATCAACAAAAATATTCATTCCTATTTTTCTCAACCAAGCAAGCAAGGATTTTTTCCAGTTATTGTTTCCCTTTTTTTTATTTATTTATTTATTATAGACTTTTCCCAAGTTGTTAGGAGGCTGTTCTTTGGCATTTTATATTTTTAGCCAATTTTTGTTTCATTTAATATTTTTCATATGCTTTTAAATTTTTCTTCTGGCTCAACTGATCCCTCATGACAAGCAAAAATTGATGAATTAAGTTGTTCAAATGAAATTAAATCAACTAAAGAACAATAGAGCTCAAGCTTTAAACAGTTTTTTTTTTTTCCCCTTCACCTTCCTGTGTTCCTACATTCAGGATGGGCAGGAGTCAAATTTATCCCCACATTTCTTTCCCATCAAATTTCAGATATTCATGTTCCTTTGACTGTTGTTCTCAGAATGTTGGGAATGTCTGAACAAGTTACTTTGTGTTGCTCAAGAATGAATCTGTTTTTTAGGCATAATATAAAAAAGAATCAAATAAAAAAAAATTGAAAACATTAGCATTGAAAATTGAAAAGTAAACGTTTTATCAAAAACAAGCATTTATGAAAAAGCGATTTTTCAGAATTTTAGTTTAATGGGAGTTAAAGTTATCATTGTTTCTATGGTGTTGAGCTTAGGACTAGCCACTAGTTTGCAAAAACGTGAGAGTTCTGAAATTAAAGATTTATGTTAAATGATCATTTACTATATTTACTAAAAACTCTAAAACTCACTGGCACGACAGCCCATGTTGACCAGGGCTTACAGTGCCTATTTCTGTTTTCCTGACCAAGAGGCCCTGGGGTAGAAATCATATGTTCGATTAGGTGAACAGCCTATTGCGAAACCCCAGTGAAGCATGCTTGGTACTCAATTTATCAATCCATTGAAAGGCTGAACTGTGTTTACCAGATATTACAAATAATGTAGCATTTACAAGATATAAAGACCTTGTTACCCCTTTGAATAATAGGTTTTTTACTCTCCTTTTTTTATCTTATTATACTCCAAATAGAAAAAGATTTTTCTTTAAATTTTTTTACACATACACAGTTAATTAGTTTATCATTAGACTCCTAAATATTGTTTTACAACTAGCTGAAATAATGTTATGAAATTCCCTTTTTTCAACATTTGATTATTTAGGTCTAGAATCTTTCTTCTGTGAACATTCTTTTGAAGGCAATTCTAAATTAATTACATTTATTAATCATAAGTTTTCCAAAGAAATACAGTTTTGAGCTTTGTTTGCTATGGAAATTACTGTGTATAACTCCTTTATCAAAACAATATGACTACACAAAAAATATTTTAAACCACAAATATGACCTTTTTCAAATAATGGTGTCAGATACATTGTAGAAATACCAAAAAACTTTCATTATTCTACTGCTGAATTTCATCAAAACAAACTTCTACTGAAAATTCTTAATTATATTGCAATTATCTTATGGAATATTCATGACAAATAGTTAAAAATAAATCTTAAAAAGACTTAATCATAAATTATAATACATCAAAAATTGAAACTTAAAAAAATATTTATCTTTTAATGTTATTTATTAAAATTCAATAATACATAAAAGATTTTAAAATTATTTTTTGTTGATTAATGTTAAATGATTTCTGTAACTCAATGTATTTTATTACATTTTAAATATTCATTCATTTTTTTTATATTATACCTTTTAATTAATTTAATAGGATTGCCTAAGTGTCAAATTTTTCTCTTCATCATCGTTCAAAATAAATATATTTTGTTAGCACTTAATCCATTAAATAAAAAACTTGTTTCTGTTCTTAAGTTACAGATCAGAAATCACAAATGGATAATTTTTCTGACAGTTTTAAATAATATTTGCTGAAAAAACATACTTTACCAGCAGCCCCATTAAATGTGCCACATTTCACATACAAACATTTATTTCTAAATGAGCTAAATCCATGTTGTAAAACATTTGATGAACCATTTACTGTTCATATTTTGATACCTGTCTGGTT
This sequence comes from Latrodectus elegans, assembly GCA_030067965.1. NCBI lineage: Eukaryota > Metazoa > Arthropoda > Arachnida > Araneae > Theridiidae > Latrodectus > Latrodectus elegans. The sequence continues at coordinate 41,323,608 of CM057821.1, read as the reverse complement.
TTTAACCCATATCAGTGTTAAAAAAATTAAATTGATATTTTTAACTTTGGCTTTTTTAAAAACAATGAGTTTTATCCAATTTATTTAATTTTTGTGTTTTAAAAATTTATAATTGTTTTTATTAATTTTATTTTTAATATTATTAATTTTATTTTTGATTAATATTTGTTTAGATTTTAATTAAATTTCCATAGACTCATTTTTTTGTATTTACAATTTTGAACTTTGCATGTGTTTTGAGAAAAAAATGTCAGTTACAATTTAAATTTTTATAGTTTATCATTTTCAGATATTTACCCCAAAACTCAGCCAGCTAATCAGTAAATGTGTACATAGAAAAGATTGTTTTTTGTAAGATACAAACAACTCTATTAATGTTGCACTTGAAACTTATGAATGAAAATAAAATTCCATAGTTTCAAACTGAAAAATAATTGTTTTCATTTTGTTTTTCTAAAATTAGAAACTATTGATAACAGGTAATATCACTGTGAGGTTTATGAAAACATAAGTATTATTTGGTAGATTCTATGTAACATGTGTGGGTTGATATTATTTTATTGATTATTGGTTTCATATATACTGATATCATGATATTTATAGTTTCTTCACACAAGTAAACAATGCTATTGTACCATTTATTTTTACCTAATATATTTTCATCTAACTCCCTAGTTAGCCGAATAAACTAAAACAAATAAAATAAGAAGTTTTTAACTAGAAATAATTGTTACTTTTAAAGCGATGATATCCGGTTAAAAACTTTTTAATATTGAATTTCAGGATTTGGGGGAGAAATTTTATATGTAGCTGCAGTATCTGCTACTGTAATACTGTAAACCTGTTAAAAAAACTGCAAGAAATTTATCAAGTTTTTTGCTTTTGATGGGGAAGATGATTTGTATAAATTAATTTTTATTAAATTTTTAAAACTTAAAGTTGTAATCTTTATTTTATAAAACTAATGGTTTGTTTTTATGGGCATTATTTATGTTTTTTAAATTAGGAATAGGCTATAGACAATGATTCTTTTTTATCTAAATAACTACTGTTGGAGATTTGAAAAACATCTGCCATACATACACTACAGAGAAATGTATTAATTTAATTTGTTATGAAATTAATTGATAAAAATAAAAAAACTGCTTGTTCAAGTTATAATATGAAATTAACATAATTTTTTTTAATACATAGTATTTAATGTATGTTGCATTCTACTACAGATTTTTTTACTAAGAGAATTTTTTTTTAAAGAAATTTATTAATACGATATATAGAGTTGCTATTTTTATGATTTAATTTTGCTTATATCTTTTTTATTTTTCAATGAAACTGTATTAAAAATAATATGTCATTAATAATTGTAAGTTTTTTATATAATAATTCTGTCTCAAATCCTAAAAATTATGATTTTGTGTTTTGGATTTGATGGTTTTGTAAGTTATTTTTATTCAAAAAAACAAACAACAGAATTTAATGAAACATTTACTCTTTGTAATTCATTCTTTGTTCAAGGAACAATGTATTTGAAGTATAACAGTAATATATTAAAATATATGAAATTCATCAAATTAAGTTTAAAAACTTTTTGAAATAACAAAGAAATGGTTCAAATATGCTGAAATAATCTTTGTTACTCAATCATGATGGAAAAAAATATGTATTATTAGCATACCAATCACATTAAAAAAACAAATAAAAGTGTTTAGTAGTTCAAATCAATTTGAATGATTCTGAAAACTATCGCAGATGAAATGAATTAACACAATGAAGTACACAGTATCTTGTAAATTGTGTAAAAATTGTATTTTTATAAATAATGAGATAAGAAAATTAACAATATATAGACATAAAAAGAAACTTCATTTTTTATGAGAAAAGAGAACAAGTTATAAAAATAATAAGTAGTGCATATAATGAAGGAATGTTCCTAAAGAGTTCTTTATATATTACCTTAGTCATTGAAATAATCAGTTTTAAATATTCAAGACTTACATTATAAGTTCCAGTGAAAAATTTTACAGTAATAATGGAAATGATGGAATAACACTATCTGATTATTAAGTCTTGAATAAATAAATGTGGTCCAGATAAAATGATGAGCATGAAAATATATCAAAGTTCATCTGTGAAATATGTTAAATTTCTGGCACTAATAATTAGCTTTTTAAGCTAAGTTTATATGTTTTATTTTATGGGAAAAAAATAGAAATATTGTTTTCCCTTAAATCAATTATATATACTTCTGTATTTTTTCCTTTGAAAAGGTGTTATATATATATATATAATGTATGTTTTCTAATTGAATGTCTCTCCACTCTATAAACTCTTATGTGTAAAAATGATATATAAATTTTAACTTGCACCTTTTTTATTTTTAGTCTGTTTCTATATTTCATGTATTAAATAATTATTTCTTCATTTTTTTAAATTGGCTAAATTTATAACATAAATACATCACATTATTAAGAAATTATGAATTATGCTAATTTTAAATAATGAATTTTTTAATTAAATTTTTTAGACTGGAGCTTTAGAAGGACAAATGTATCGTAAAACTGGAAACCTTGTTTCTCTCAGTGAGCAGAATCTTATTGATTGCTCTGGGAAGTATGGCAATGAAGGTTGCAATGGTGGTCTTATGGATCAAGCATTTGATTACATTCAGCATAATCATGGAATTGACACTGAGGAAAGCTACCCATATTTGGGGAAGGTAAGATTCTACACTGAAATGTTTCATCATTAATTATAAAATGTTTGAAATATAAAACTCAAATAAAATTATTTTCATAAAGTAAGTTATTGCTGGACAAATAAAATTTTTGTAGATGCATGAATTTTTAAATTCCATGTTTTTCAAGTTAGTTTAAAACTGTTCTTTGATTTAAAATTGAATAATTTAATAAGAATATGTGATGAAAGTTGAATAATTATTTTTGAAACTGAAATTCATTAAGTTAGTTTAAGTAAATTAAATATAAATAATAATAGAGAGCACAACTTTATTAATTATATTAATCTAAATTATTGAAAATTTAACAATTCAGAGTATATATTTCCCATTAAAGTACAAGACTTGAAAATGTTGCTCTTCATTTCTGATATTTCAACAATATAATATATTCTAAACTTAAGTAGTTTTTGAATTTTCTATGCCTACTATTTTTTTGCGTATACAATAATTTTAATAGCAATAAGTATTGTTTATGTAAAAAAAAAAAAAAATTTGGCATTGAGCTTTTAACTTAACAGGCATCAGTTAAACCAAAATATTTAAGAAATGTATGAAAATTAATTTATTCAATTTACTAGAAAATTTAATTTGTTCAACTTACAAATATTAAAATTTCAAATTTGTTCCTTCATAAATAATACTTTATATTTTAAGCATTATTGTGCAGTTTAATTTGGTTATATTTTATAATAATTAAGATATTTTAATTTAAATATAATATATTAATATTAATGCATTACAACTATCTTTAACTAATACAATGCTCTTTTTAAAAGCTTTTTGCAATGTATAATTTCTGTTAAGTAATGGGTACTAAATGTCTAAAAATTTAATTTAAACTCAATCAAATGAAAGGAATCTATGATTGAAAGTAATTTAAATATAGATGCTTTCAAATTTACTTGTTTCAGTAATTTGATTATTTGCAATTCTTATTTATATTTTATTGTATATTACTTGTGAATTGATATTAGAAAAGTCATTTTATTATAAATACATTCACATTTTATTTCTACTTTTAGCAAGGCAGATGCCATTATAAAAAGAAAGACAGGGGTGGTATTGATAAAGGACATGTTGACATCGAAAGTGGCAATGAGACTAAGCTAATGCAGGCTGTTGCAACAATAGGTCCTATTTCTGTTGCAATTGATGCTAGTCATGAATCATTTCAATTTTATTCCACAGGTGTGTTTTCTACTTAAAAATTTTACATACCTATAATCTGTTTATTAATGTAGTAAACATGTGTTGTGGTCAATTATGATTGCATTTATATTTATTGGATTAAATATAATTATTGAAAAAGCTCAATATATTCTTATATTAAAATAGGGTAGAATCATCATCAATTTTAATTTGATTTTTAGTAGTTACCTTTGAGTGTTCTATTTAAAATTGGTTTTTAGGTAGTATTTTTTCCTCTATTAGTTAAATTTCATCTTAATATGATATAAATGTGTACATTTTAAAAATATTATAGATAATTATTCAAATATATTTGTACCTTGTCTTCCAAAGTGTATGCCATGCAGTAATATCCATTCTCTTGCAAAGCCATCTCTAATCTATTGCAAAGCAAGAAAAAACATGTTAAGATCATTCACTGAAAGTCAGTTGTCTCTAACAGCTATTGAGCACTGATCAAAAGAATTTGGACTTTTCATGTGCTCTTTGTTTCTGACTTTTTGTTGTCTTTTGTCCCTGACTGTTTGTTGTCCTGTAGACAATATCCAATAATGAACTGAAGTGACATGCTCCTTCACTTCTGTCTTTTCTTTTTTTAGATAGTCTTATAATTTAAGCAAGTTCATATTCTACACTGTTAGGGATCGCCATTCATCTTCTGTACAGAAAACTTCATAGCTATTTTTTGAAATGGGTTTATTTTTTAAAAGAAATCAATAAGACAAATACTAATGGTTTGTATATATGTGTGTGTGTGTTGTGTGAAATGAATATTCAGAAGCAGAATTGATGAAAATATAAAGACAGCTACTAGCATTTTGATTTTATTTAAATAGAAGTCAATGATGAAGGACAATCATGTTGTGTGATCTATTCTGAAGTTACCCAAGATTGTAAATCCATGCAAATTGAGACCAAACCTTCAAATTACACATCCTCATCATAATCAGTAAGCAGCATGAATAGTTTAGCTGAAAAATGAAAGACTTGAATCAAACAAAGGAATGTTTCTATTAAATAAATTCAATCAAAAAATGCATCATTAGTATAATTTAAGGTGCTATATTGCACAATGAAGTGCAAAAGGAACCACATTGGTTACTAAGAAGTTATTCTAGCACATGCTTTGAACAATATTTTAAAAATAAGGGGAAAACACCTCTGGAGAGTACTTTCTTTTCCTCAAACACCATCAGTTAAAGACCTCACCAAATTTTAGAATCTCAGCAATCAATTGATGGAAGAAATGGAAAGAAATCATTGTAGGTTAAACTGGATAAAACCATTGGCAGCAATGCAGATATTGTTCTGGGTATTGCTGTAAAGGAACAAAAAATTGTAAGGTTTTATATGAATTCCAGTGCTGGTAGGGTAGAGCTGGCAATCAAATGGTTAGCACTATTGCCTTTAATTCAAAACAGCTTGTGGATTCAAATCCCACTTTTGACATGGATATTTGTTGTGGTCGGGAATCCACTTCAAACCATAGGCCTTGTCTAATTAGCCCTCGTGTGCAAAAATAACCATTAAATGACAAACCTAACTGATGATGGTAAACATGTTTTTCTGTTTTAGTCAATCCAACTTTAAAAAAATAATAAGACAAAATTGCCTATATTAAAATTATGATTTTAGAATAGGAATCATTTTAGATACATTTCTAATTAGTATTGCTGAATAAAATTCCGTTTAAAAAATATTTGATTAAATTAAAAAATTTCATTATAGAATATTTTAAAAAAGTTCTTTCGTGTGCTCCCTCCCTTAATTTATTGTTTCATTACACATAATTTACAATTCTAGTCATGCCTGTGTAATAGTCTAAGCATTCTTTATTTTGCACATGCTTATAATTCTGTTTCTTTAAAAATAATAAATTGATTGGAAGGTATCTGTAATTACCAGATTTAAGTTATTAATCTCTCAAAATCCTGCATTGTACTAAAGAGGAAGAAAACAATGAAAATGTTAATTTTGTAAAGAAAATAGTTTGTTTTAGAATTAAAGAATTTAAATTAGATTTACTTAATTAGATTAATTTAGACAAAATAAACTATATGATAAAGTTGAAGTTTGCTTTTTAAGTCAAAATAAAAACTAGTTATAAAATTATTGACTTATATAAGTTAATAGGTTTTTTGAATTTATTGTGTATTAAAATAAAATTTTTAATGTGTAAAAATTATATAAAATTACTTTTTTAATGTACTATCATTATGTTATTTATAGGAGTCTATGATGAAGAACATTGCAGTAGTGAAGAATTAGATCATGGAGTATTGGTTACTGGTTATGGTGTAACAAAGTTTGGAGAAGAATATTGGATTGTGAAAAATAGGTATATATATATATATATATATATATATATATATATATATATATATATATATATATATATATATATATATATTTGAAAATATTTTTTCTTATATTGTATTTTTGGCATGGAATTTAGTTAGCAAATTACCTATTATTTTAAGAATTGTATGAAATATATTAATATTTATAGCACACACTATAAATAGAGAGAGAAAGAAAATGCTTAGAATTAGATAAATGTATTTATTGAAAACATTTAAATTTAATGCAGATTTTTTTACTTTTAAGTAAACCTAGATGTCACAATCCCAAAATGGTCCAATTGTCTGTTATTCTCTTCAATATTCCTGCTCTCATCATCTGTTTCTCTGCAGTTTTTTCCCTCATTTTGCTATCCTTAAGATATTATCTTTGGCATGTTGCTAATTTTCTGGATATTAAGTTATCCACATATTTCTCATATGTAAAGATCCCTGTTCCCAAAATGAAGAGACCTAGTTATCGATAATTTGCGCCTAACATTGTGCCTTCAATTTCAAGCAAATGTATGTTGCAGTTCACTGCACAATCGGCTAAAACAGTTCAAGCATCTGCAGAATAACTTGATAAGTATGGACATGGATGTTCTTAAAATTTCAACAATACTGTGTGATATCTCCAGCAGAAGGTTATTGTGTAATATAAAATAAAATTCATTAGTGAGAAGCAGTACTTAGGAAGCTTTCTCTATTTTTCTTAAAGTGGATATCAGATATTGTGGAGAAAATTTAAGATAATAGTGCATGTTGCTTCATATACTCTAGTAGCATTTACTACAAATATGTATTATGTTATCTAAAATGTAATCATTTATCCTCATATTAACCTAATTTCTCCCATTGGATGGTCTTGGCTTGAGATTTTTGCCAAGCTGATAATTAAATGATTAGTACTTTGGTTCAGCATAACATTGATTTTATTTCCAATTTTCATTGAATTGTATAGAATCATTACAAAACCCACTTTAAATCATAGGACCTAGTTTAACTCTCACTTTTAAAAAGTTAATGTTAAATGACAAACAAAGCAATACCTGCTTGATGTTATGTTTATGAAATATAACTGGAGATATATCCTTAAAAATTTGAAGTTTTAAATAATATGTTACTTTACAGTCAGTAATTAAAAGCTTTTTGTGATAAATATCTAATTCTGATATTAGGGGAGTCGGACCTACTGCACTATCGGAAAGTACCACAAATTATTTTATGAAAATATTTTCTTGTTTAATTCCCGATAAAACTACTTAACTTTGGAACATTGATGCTGATATAAATATGTTTAAAAATACAGTTTCTCTAAACACAAGTTTTTAAAATCTTTACTATATGCTTTATAAATTGAAAAGTTTTTATAGCAGAGAAAGTCTGATACTAATTTAGGTGTTTTGTTCCCTTTGATAATGATTTTTTAATTAAATGTTTGCATAATAAATAATGATTTTTTAATTAAATGTTTGCATTAATTAGTTATCAATTTTTCAAGCTCACAAGTGATTAAAGAAAGTAACATTTTTAGATTGAAAAATATTTTTTATCTTGTACACAAAAAATTTTTCATTTTACTTCTAGTTGGGGTCCTGAATGGGGTGAAAATGGCTATATCAAAATGTCCAGAAACAAGAACAACCAGTGTGGTATTGCAACTCAAGCCAGCTATCCAATTGTTTGAATTTATCACTTTATTAAGTTTTTATTTTTATTTGTATGTCTTGGCATTTTCTTTTCTCAAGAAAACTATTGTTCTTGACTTAGCATTTATTCATACAATGACTGGTTTTTACTTAAACTTTTGAATTGAGTGAGATTATATTTTTTGTTTTCCTCATTTTGCATTATTAACTGTCATTTTCCTTTTCAATAAATATTTTTGTTAAATATTCTCAGGTTTTTCATTATTTAAAATCACATTGATTATTTGCATAAATTCTTATTCTGCTTACAACAATTGTCACTTAAAATATATTTTATTAAAAATAACTTCTTTAAAAAAATTTATTGATTGTTGTAAGAAATTAAACCTTATGTATAAGATGTTAGTAATGTTAATTTTAGAGGAAATTTCTTTTCTTTTAAAAATTATTCCTTACCTAGAAGAAAAGTTAATTTAACTATAGTAATATTATCTTGTAAAATTAATTTTCATGTAATTTTTGTAATAAACTATTATTAAAAATGATATTTTTTAATTACCACTTCAGGTTGATATTAAATGCCCATTTCTGTGCTTATAAAATGTTTTGATCTTCAGGGTTTGCCTTTCTGATTAAAATCATCAAATTTTCTTATGGTGCTATGTATATATTTACCAATTTTATTGATAAAATGAGAAACAGTTTCAGATCTATGTTAACTAAAATACTTTGTTCTGCTGCATAAATAATTAGTACTTAGTCCATTTTTAAATACTTTTTAAAAAAATTAATGTAAACAGTTGTGTTATCTAAATTTAGTAATCATTAAAGCTGCTGGGAATATTTGAAATCTTACCTCAATAATTAGAAGTCTTCTGTAGTAATATTTAATAATTTTATGAGTTTTAAGGAGAAAAAATGGATGGTTTTATTTAATTCACTAATAAGGTTTTTTGAGTTCTTATATTTTAAATATGATTATATTTGTTAGCTTCCAGTTATTTTTAATACACAGTATGATTTGCGATTAATTTGGTCTTATCAAGTCTAAAATGCCTTAATTTCATTAATCAATATCATTAATAATAATTTCAACTCTACTTTTTTTTAGACTTAATTACTATTATGTTTAATGTGAAAAGTTAAAAAGATTAAATTATTGGAATTATAGATGTAGTAAATATCAAGTTTTATAAATTGAAATAAAATTGTATGTATAAAATTATAAATATACTACATTCTCAGCTTGGTTGATTTCTTGCTGCAAAAGACATTACTTTAATTAACCATACATTGAAGTCTAAATTAAAGCAAAATATTTCAAAGCTATCAAATCTGTTATTGTGTGACTTAGATCATTCTGCATCTTATGTTGCTACCAAAAGGTAAGTTACATTTGCAAGCGGAAAATAATTTATTTGTATATAAATTGAATTAAGCAAAATAAAAAAAGTTACTGTTTTAGTGTGAAAATATTCGTTAAATTAGAATTTTATTTACATTTATTCAGAATTAGTTAGTTGTCTTTTCTACTCTTTTTAAATTAATCATAACCGAACTGTTTTATAGCTTGAAAAATATTAAAGTTTAAATCAGGCTAATGATTTCAAAAAAATGCTTATTTAAAGTCTAAAGCTACTGGAATCCATGAGTAGATTGGAAATTTTTGGAAAGTTTCCTTTGTTTTTCCCTTGAATCTTTAATATTTGTTACTGGAAATAAAACTGTAAATATTTTATTCATATAGAAATTATAGTTTCAAATGACTTTCCATTTTGTTTACTTTTTGTATCAAAGATTCTTTGCATCATAAATAGTGCCAGACAATCTAATCCATTTTGCCATCATTTAATAAAAATTATCTTAGATGCAAAGAAAAATTACTTGAAATGTTAATAAAACAGAATATGGTAAAATCTTGAAACTTGACTTGATCTGAACATTCATTTTGAAAGATTTTGTGAAATCTAGACAGAAGAGCTATTCTTGTATAAATTGTTGATATATGAATTTACTTTATAGAAAATATTGACTCAGCCTTATTTGTCTGAATCACTAGTAATATTAAGTCTAGGAGGTCTTTATGCTTCATTTAGTACATTTAAATTAAAGTGCACTAATACCATGATAACTTACTGATTCTTTTCATAGTTATATATTATCTTTAAAAATAAATTCACAATTCGTCCTACTCTAAAATACTCAAGTTTTGCATAATTTTAATTATATAAAATGGAATTCATATGTCGGAAATCTAGTTATTTAAATTAAATATATAAACTCAGTGTCCATAGAAATTTGAAAGTCATGGCCATATAAGATATATTGAATAAAAGGATGTTATATATTTTGAAGATTTATTCATATTTTAAAAAAGCATACATAGAGTGACTTATAATTGAATTTATTATTATAGTGATGAATTTTAATGTTTTTGCATTTATATTTGGATTATTAAATACCTTTTATTCGGCACTATATAAAAAATGGAATATTTAAAAAAATAATATAACATTATCTATTCTTAGTTGAATAAAAATAAATAAAATTACTATTTTGCATATACTGATCTTCATATTTAATAAAGAGTTTGCATACATTTCTAAAACTTGTAAATGGCAATTTATTTCCATTTTATGTAAACAAGTACCTCATTATTTACTATTAAAAAAGCTTACACTGCTTTTAAGTTTACAATAATTTCTTATTGAAGCACTCAGAAAAAATTGGAGTAGTAAGAAAACTAAAATTTTACATAATTTAATAGTAATTTTTGATTTTTGCTCACTAGAGAATCGGAAAAATAAAATGTTTTACTTGCTCATCTGTAAAACACTGGTAGAAATTTTGAGTGAATTTAATTTTTAATTAATTGCACTTTTATTTACTTATTTAAAAAAAAAAACTGTGAAGAATATATTCCATGATGAATTAAAAACTTTGCAAGGTTTAAATTCAAATTTGATATCAAAGATTATATTTTTTTCTTTTTCAGTTGTATAACAAGGCAACAGCATTAATCATCAAAGGATTATTTGACATATTTAATCTTACATTTTGCAAGTTTTTGTATGGAAAGAATTAATAATATTCTTCAATATCTGAAATTGCTTTTCTAAAAAAAAAAGTAATTTTAAAATAGTAACCCAAATAAATCCATTGTTTTTTTAGTTAGTTATTTCAAATAACGTTGAGTGAATATTAGCAGTTTTTGTGATTACTATAATAATCACAAAAAATGCTATATTCACTCAACAAATATATAGTAAAAAAAAGAATTTAAATTCTTTTTTTATTTTTTAAATTCATTTTCTTCTATAATTGGAACTGAATAATTTTTTTTTATTTATATCCAGTTTATATTTTATAGATGATACATTAATTTATTATGTTTTTATCATGGATTTATTTTAGGAATATACGTGAGTGAAAATGTTGCACAAACAAAATACTTTTTTTTTTTTAATTTTCGGTCATTTCATAGATTTTTTATTCATTCAAATCAGAAATCATGCTTCATTTCTTTCTTTTTCATTTAAAAATAATATTTTGCCTAAGCTGTAAAAATGTAAAAAGCAAGATTTACATACTTATAAATAATTAAAAATATAAAAATTTCTCACATTCTTTATAAAGAATGTGAAAATTTTATTTCATATAAAGGAAATCAAATATATGCTTTGAAGATTTAAATTCTTATACTATTGCTTTCATGTCCTTTTGAGTAAAGTAGGAAAGCAAAGGAAACGGTTGGAATTTATGTTGAATTTAACAAAGTTTTCTCATTACTAAATTTCATAATAAATTTTTAGGTAACTGAAATTTCAAAGCAACTCATTAACCACCTTACCCTATTGACATTAAGTTTTTACATTCACTATTCAAGAAAAATTCTCACTGTCTTAAAATTTCTGTCCATTGTTTTTCAATTATAAATTCATGAAATCCAATCAATCAATCAATCTTAATTTTTTTTTTTTTTTCAATTTGATATCACTTAGGATAATAAAAATCTTGGTTGTAAATTCTTGTTTCATTATTTTATGATCAAAACTAACCTGAATATGAATCATTGAAATTTCTCACTTATAATGAATTTTCTTCTGGTTAAAATATTTAAAGGCTATATTATAATTGTTGAGAAACTTGAAATTTTTTCTTTTCCTCTATTTCTTTTAAGCTGCTTATCATGTTAAAGATAAATTGTTTTTTTTAATGTTAGATTTGTAAATCATGTTTTTTTTTTAATGTATATTATTTTAATGTAATAAATTTACTGTTTAAGTCCCCAAGTAGGATTGGTCGGTTAAAGTACTTAGGAAAAATGTGACTCCTTTGGTTCTCCAAGCTAGAGGTTGAGCAAAGGTTGTCGTAAAATACTTAGTGTTACAATTGTTGAAAGGGAAATGCCAAACTGACTGGTAGTAGACAACTTAGATAAACAAATTGAGAAATAGGTACAGAGATAAGGAATGTTAGAAATTTTATCTGTGGAAAAAATGATTTAAATAGCAAAGCAATACAAGTTAAATGTTACAGCATTCCAAGAAATTTGGTAGAAATATTTTGGTATTATTAAAAATAAATAATACAATTTCATATATTTTTTATTGTGGTGCCACTACTTAAGGATTTAAAAAATGAGTTTTAGTTTGACAAAATATTTCAGGCTATATACCAGTTAACAATAAGCAGTTCTTGGCTATATACCAGTTAACAATAAAATATGCAATTTGAGAATGAAGTGTAAATTTCGCTGTATTACTGTAATTAATGTTTATGCTCCTGATGATGGTGATAAAGATATTTAATCACATTTTTTTATGAAGGTATGATGAAATATAAAGAATTATTATTTCATCAAATAATAGTGATAATCTATATTGAGAAACCCCCAAATGGGAGGAAAAAAATTCATAGATCATAAGGAGACACAAACTTCACTTGGAAAATGATAACAATGGAAGAATGGTTGTTAATATGGTATCCACACACATGTATAATTTAGAAATAATTAGTAGTTTCCCACATAAAAAAATATATATATATAAGGAAACCAATTGCCCCATGAACTAATGATTCTAATCGAATCAATCATGTTTTGGGTGTTATATAGACATCATCCATTGTGTAAGGAAGCTTCTATAGATGTGAAGATTGGTTTTGCTAATATTTTGGTTATATGATTATTAAATCATATTGAAAGAATAGATAAAGTGTTTACTTTATTAAATAGAAAAAAAAATGTTTGCATTATTTAGAATATTGACTTGTGAAAGTATGATCGACATGAACTATTTCAATATCTTTTTCAAACTTTTCATGGAAGATAAAATTTCAAAAAATAACAAAATGGCGAATTTATTTTCCGATCATGTTGATGTTTTATATGATCATCATACTTTAAGACTTATTTCATCTATCACAGTCAGAATTGGGTTAATTGCACCAAATAGATGATATTGTAGTTAATAAGAACTATGCAAGTGAGAAAAATGCCACCATATTCTCCAGACCATATTCCTTATGAATTTCTCTGTAAATATAGTCATTTTCTACCAAAATTTTTCTTAATGTATTCCAGTGTAAAATATATTCTGAATCATTTAATATGACAAAATTTCAAAAGGGAACAAATACAATTTATTATCACATTAAAAATCATGCTTGAATTTTAAACATTTAAGATACCAGAGTTCAAAAGTTTGCATTAATTGTAACGCATGTTGAATACTATTTATAATTCACGAATTGAGAAAATAATTATTAAATGCATTGCACATTTTAAGGTTGTTAAAAAGTGATATTAACTAAATATAAATATTGAAAATAATTTCTGTGTGAAAATTTTTGATATTTAGTTATATTGAGCAGAAGTGTACAATTCAGCGTTTTCAATTTTTAATATCCTCCTAATTCTCTCCATTTTCTCTTAAGAAATCGTTTTCACTTTAAGAGTCTTTTTTTTTTTCTTTCTTTCTTTTAAATGAGTTGGAAAATTAATCATCTCAGACACAAAACGTATGCGTCAGTAGCAGACAAGTCTGCTTTGTCTTGAATGGCGGTTTATGAATTTTGAATTCATTCGTTCTTTTTTACTCCCTGCATCTTATTCATTACGCAAGTTTCTCCTTTCGGTTCTTCCTCAGCCAAAACGTGTTGGCAACGCACCTGGAATCGAGAGGAAACCTTGCTTTCTTTTTATAAATAAATTACTTCTTGGAAAAGCGAAACTTAAATGGTAACCACACGTGTTAATGTAGAAGGGGGTTCCACGGAGAACACCTGCAGTTAATTAACCCCTAGAAGTAAGATCTTCGCTTCTAACCGCGTTTATTAAACCTTCCAAATCGTTTTATTTATTTTTTTTTTCTTTCCTTCTTTCTTGCCGTGCTTATACCCTGAAACGAAATGGGGCGTGGGATACTTAATATATATATATATATATATATACGATGGAAGTATAATTTGTTCCAAATGTCCCCGCGCGAGAAGCTGTTTATCACATTTTTTTTTCTACTTATCGATAATTGATTTTGTGTCGGGTCGTAATGTTAAGATTTCTCGAAATGCAAATACTTTAAATGACTTTCATTTCAGAGAAATTTTGGTGTGTACCAATCTGGGGAAAAAAAGTTGCCGCATAAAAATCTATAAGTTTTTCAAATGTAAGTTGAGCAGTGAGTTTTTAATTTAAAATAATTTAGCTTAAAAAAATTGTTTAACATAAGAACAACTGTGAATTCTGTAATTCGTGTGGGATTTCGTTTCTAAAATGTTCGCCTAAATAAACTGTCATTATCATTTAAATAGTTTACGGCTAATTTCCTAAGAGTAATATTAAAATGTAATCATACCAAAACAAAATGTTTGTGATTTTGCATGTACATAATTGCAAAAATAGTTAATGTGTAATATGTTGAAATTATGAAATGCCTCAAAAAATGTTTAAGTAATTTCTCATAGTGAAAATTTCAATATCTTCTTAACTCAACAAAATGAGAAATCAGGACACTAACTATTAACTTAATATGTGTTAAATATTATCGGGGTTTACATATGCCTATAGTAAATTCAATACACTTTTCAAAGTCGAAGATTTCAGTTTTAATATTGCTAACTGTGGATGGGAAATGGATTTTACGTTTCTATATTTTTTCCAGGTACATCTTCTAGGTTGAGAGTTTTTCAAGTTTTCTTCCCTTTGTGATGCGTGAATATGGAACAATGGCTAAAGAAACAATCCTCCCGAAGAATTAGAATTCCATGGTAGAATTCTGTATTCTACATTCCAAGTTAAATATTATCATAAGTGTTTTCTCCAAAAGCAATTCCATCATCATAAATTTGTGTACGTAAAGCTATTCTTGACACATTTACTTGGTCTCATAAGCGAGATAATACAATTTCACTTCTAAGACCTTTGTGTTGCAACAGCAACTCGACATGCTGCGAGGAGTTTTCGAAAATGTGTAGAAACGCTATAAATAAATAACGAGCGAAAGAATATCCCTTCTCGAAACAAAAATCTTACAGAGCGTTAAGAAACGAAATCAGATTGTTTACTAAATTATATAAGTGAGATATCATTTATAATAATGTTCATATAATCATTTAATATAAATTGAGAGAAATTTATTTTACGCATTTCAGAAGAAAATTCCACTACTAGATATTTTATTGGAACTATGAAGTGTTATAATTACCTCATAAATTAAATACGGTTAATATTTCCCTTGATTAAAACATATTTTGACTTATGCTTTCATATCAGAAAAGTTTATTTTAAAATACTATTCTGCATAGAAATTATTGTAAATAAAATTTCTATAATGTAAATATTTTGTGTACCACTTACTTACGAATAACTTTCTATGAACAAATTATCATTCGTACTGTGTTTTGCAATACTTGCGAGTACCGTACTTGAAAATACTGAATGGTTTGAAATAAAAATGCACAGAGTCTTTAAGTAAATGATTTGTATTCTAAAAGTAGTGTTCAAAAACCATTTTGTCGATTGGTACGATCCACGAACGATATTTATTTTGATAAATTCCTCCTCCCACGACTACCACTTGCTTCGATGCAAACGCCGTTGCAAGGCATCAGCTCTGCGGGGGACTAAGAAAAAAAATGTTGCTTACCGGAGCTTAATCCTGACCGTGGCATCAACTCTACCATCAACAAAATGCGGACTGGGCACATGAGAGGTATGAAAATCATGCCAGACGGATCTAGAGCATACGCAGAATGTAGGCACTGCACAGGAGTTCTACTAGATCCGAGGCATTCTCTTCAACTGCATTTCTGTTGCCGCGACCCTCTTCAGTATCGACCCCAACTGCTGCCTGACACTCTTTATACCGAAAAAGCTAAAGATGTGGCCATGGCTTTGGTCTCATATGACTTGTCTTTTCCCTCCCTTTTTGCACTTGTCGTACGACAACAATCATTTCATGATTACGTAACTGATGCTAGTGCCGCAGAGAATGATCAATTTGCCAATGGGGTAGGTATACTTTTACATAATCAGATATTTAGGCATATCCCAAAATGGTTAAAGTTGTCTTTCCTGCATGTCAAGTTCCTAGTGAACGGACAAGTTAGGGATGGACATTCAATAGTCATTGCTATTTGAGCAATGTAATATGTGATCAGGCACTCGGCAAATAATACGAAATGTATCCAGAAAAGTCTCCAACCACCTGCATTTCTGTTCTCTTTTTTTCAAAGTAAAAATTTGTCTCGCCATTTTTTCTACAAGATTGTTTTAACAAGTACCTAAGGCTTAAAATGGATTCTGTATCACTTCAAGGAAGTACATACACACGAGGAGAAAATTGAACGATTCAAATCTCTAGGTATTCATTACTGTATGCTGAAAAACGATTTTGAAGCGTGTAGTGTGTGAAAAACGATTTTGAAGAAGACATGACGAAAACTATAATAATCATTTATAAAACTAATATAAAAAAAATATTATAGTTTTATGAACCACAAGTCACTTTTCTTATGCTTTACAGTAAGTTTATACGTCATTCTTTTGTTGAATATTTACGAAAAAATGTTTCGTTATATAGTGATGTTCATTTGACCAGATCATACCATGTTTGATGAGTGACTCCTGCGAAGATCAACTTATCGAGACCTATGCATGATAAATTTTCTTTAAGATTTAATGTCACTCCTTTGACGTTGTGTCACGGTGGCTTGCATGACGGTCACAGTAGAAGAGTGTCGAACCCACTTCCTGGGCCATGAAACCACCACCAAATTTCCTACCCACAAAGTTTCCAAGGTCTGAATGGTGGAAACAGCCATAAACAAGTGCAATAAATCAAAAGAGTATGATTCTTTAACAAGTTATAAAAATATATGTAAAAACATTTAAAAAAAACGCATGTTAAATGTTTATCATAAATACAACCATCCTAATATACTTTCTGGTGATAGTCTATATTAGATAACTCAAAACTCGTTCTTACCATTTCAGCTCATTTTTCCGTTCATATTTTTGGGTATTTCCAAAAAACTTAAATGTAAACTCTTAAAATATAATAATTTGTATTTATATTAGGTATAATATTATGTATTTGTATAAATATAAAATTCTAGAGAGACATAGCTTATTTGAATTAAGGGAAAGTGGGTAAAAGATTTATACAGTCTATTAACAATTGTATTATAAACGCGCTATTCGGATGTCAATAATACAATTTATTATTACTATAATTTCACTAACTGCTCATTCACCAGAAAGATATACTCGATCAGTTTTCCATTTCCTAGTGGCAATTTTTTTCCTAATACTATGCGTAATGATGACATAGATAAAAGTAAATAATAAAGGCACGATTTGTAACGTAAAAACTATTCGTCATAGTCTATTTCCCTGTGCTCTAAACATTTTTTTTATCTTTAATTCAACAGTTCATGGGTTCGATTCCCATCTAAGCATAAATGTTTGTGATAGTTCTCAATTTATTTTTAATAATAGTTCTCGTAGAAATTGGAAAAATGTGCCAATCAACTCATTATTAAGAAATTTTTTTAAAAACAAATTCTCCTAAAATAATTGTACCAAATCAAAAACACACAAAACACTTTCTGCTTGAGACACTGATCTAATTGTAGAGAGAGAATTTCACTTATAATTAGTAGAAACCTTTACCAAAAGTAAATGTGAATTGAGAACCGTCATGCTCCGTCAACCATGTAAAAAATAGTCATTACAGGACACATATTTAAACAAATCTTAATGATATATACATTTAAATTACGACCATTCAATCAAATTTACTTAACATTCTTGGGATAAGGCTAATCGTGAATGTTCTATTCTCTCATTTAAATAAAAATATAAACCATAAACAGAAATAGATATAATGAAATGCTATATGATTGAAACAGTTGAATGCACGTGATTTTTTTTATTGAACTGGAATTTTTCCGAGACTTCAGTTAAATAAGTTGGAAAATAATTTGAGTCAAAATTTTAACATGAGTAATTGAAATAAAGCAAAAATAACGTTAAAAATATAGCTTAATGAGATCAACTTTTATTGTGTGAGAGCTTTATAATTTTATCCTCAATATAGTAGGACATTTGTCATCGTCAATGCTTGAAAATGGTTTTTACCATTTTACAGCAAACTGGGTCTTAAATCTTATAAAAATTCATGAAGAAAAAAAAAACTCAGGCTGTAAGTTCTGTGTGAAAACTGAAAAGGATTTAGGCATAAAATTACTGGAATATATCATTATTAAATTTATTTTGCCAATTTAGGACTAGCAAGCTCCTTTGTCGGTAATTTTTCACACGAGGACTAAATAGACCTGAACCTAATGTTTAAAATGGAATCCAAATCTCCACAAACATTCAAGCCTGAGGTGGGATTCGAATCTACGCGCTGTTGTTCTGAAAGTATTAACTACCAGGAGGTTTTAAACCCAGGGTGAAAGACCACAATTTCGATCTCAGCCACTGTTGTATATAGGGAGATGGATGTTGCTCTTCTGTATGACATTTGTCACGCTGATAGCTAGGGAATTTTTATTTTTCTACGGCCCATAAATACGGGGCGTTATCCATGAAAAGTCCATCCTAAAAGCCAGTGGACATTAAAAAGTCTTTGGTCGTAAGGTGCTCTGCTATGCAGCGTCACTATTTCCAATCCAAGTACTCATCAACAACATTGTTTAACAAATCATCGAACATTAACAGTGACTTGAATTGAACTTGGAGCCTCCCACCGCAATTAATATGGTCCCATCGGTAGGCAAAGATGATAGGTATCATTTTTCCAATTAAATCTTTGATTTAAAGCTCTAGTTACACATTGAACTGTATAAATTCCATGGAACGAATTGTATAAATTCTTTCTATCCAATCTTTTTAAATAATGTACAGGAAGAATCGCGCCATAATATTGTGGAGAGATCATACTCTACACAGTAGAAGGTCTCATGTTCGAGCTGTGCTTCTATTGAAAAATAAAAAGGGAAAATTCCCTGCTTCCTTTTACTGTGTGACACAAGAATACACCCACCATCTGGAAGTCAGTACACAGCGTATGTAAGCCCAATTGAATTTCAAAAGTCTGTAATATATCCGCTACAAGATGCCAAATAAATATTTACATTCCCAACTGCATCTTTAAATACTTTTTCATTTAACGAATTTTAAATCAATATGGAATTTATAAAACTAAGCAAGAATATATTGACGCTCTTAATTTGTATTCGGATTATTTTTACGCATAAAATAAAAAAAATTTGCTCAGATATTATTATAATATAAGTGAAGGAACAACATTAAAAAGTTAAAGATATAATGAATATGTCAAGAGAAATAAAAGCGGATAAAAATTATATCTCAGAAAAATATGTATTTAATTTAGTAAAAAAATGCATTTGAATTATAGTCAATACAGACGCATTAGAGACGCCAAAAAAAGATGTTTCTTTTATATAGCATTCTACGTATTTAAGATATAATGTAAAGTTTGTTAATATTATGTGAATATGTATCACAAATTGTTTTATTTAGAATTTCATCTTGTGAGAAATTTTTACTGTTTAAGTGCTGGCCCTTACCTTTCTAACTCATCATCTAACCGCAAGTGTGGATTCAGTTGGGAGCTCTGCGGTCACTCTCTGGACGTGACCGGAAATCGTGGATTAAAATGAATTCTACACGATTATGAACATACACACCTGGATGGAACTAAAAGTTGAAGAGCTGAGCGCTCATCATTTTGCTACAAACTCCGTTCTTTAGCCTCGTATCCCTTTAGATAGAATAACATTTTTCCAATTTGTTTTCTTAAATTATTTATTACTTTGCTTTTATTTATTAATTTTGAAACAATAAAAAACTTTATGTAAGCAAAAATTTTAAAATTCCAAAAATCTTATAAAATATTTGGAAATTCGTGTATGCTTTGAGCTACCCTTCCTCTCAATTGAAATCTCTTTTGAATCTTAAAATAAGACAAATTTGAATAACTTCCACCGCCTCCAGTGCAGAAGTTGATTAAAAATATAACTAAGAGTGAGATATTGATTTTACTTATAAGTACAGCCAGTTTTAAGAGAGAAATGGGATTTAAAAATAAAATAACGATATTTACTTTGTATTTAAGTTTGTTCGAAATGCTGTTTTGCTTTAGGAAATGAAGCTTTGCGTATTTCGTAAAGCAAAATAGTTAAAATCGAATCAAATAAGACATAGATCATTACAAAATATCCTTTAATTATGAAACTATTAAAAGTGCAATTTCTATGCCGCAACAAAGCCAGAAACTGCTATTCATTTGTCGTTACCCAGAGGGCACCTGTGTACCAAATCACGGAGGCGATTAGTATTGCCCGTGCCATACCACCACAAACCCGTCTATAGGGTGGGCCATATTCATACATCATCGCAGAAGAAAGGACAGAGAAAGAAAGTAACATTCATGCCTGAACTGGAACTCCAACCCTGGAACCACATCAGAGGAGTCAGGAACGCTAACCACTCAGCCAATGGTCGGCAAATTGCATTATGGTAGTGAGTAAAAAAGGGAGTATTCGATGCCGTACATATTTTCCTTCCTATCCTAATTACGCTTAGATGATAATTTTAAAAGAGAGGATAATAATTATACGTCTCCATTCTTGAAGTGGGAAGAGTTCCGGAGGAAATTTACGTCACTTAAATTAATTACACCTGGGTATAATTTAAAAGGAGCTCAAATTATCGTTAATTATAGTTTAAATTAATTACAAATGCTGCAAAATAAAAATGTTGAAATCGTTTGTTTCAAATTAGACTGATGTAAGTTTAATTTATTTCTGTTCAGCAGTTTTCAAATAAAATCTTAAATTATTTAATTTATTAATTAAATGTATACAAAATGCGGGACGTAAAATCAGCCTGTCGTAATGCTATAAAATATTGCGTTTTTTTTTTTTTTTTTTTTTTTTTTTTTTTACACAATTATCCGTTTATGTTCGTGTATTAAATTTTTCGGCAACAATATTTTTGTGTGCGAGGTCCATATTCT
Source organism: Latrodectus elegans (assembly GCA_030067965.1). NCBI lineage: Eukaryota > Metazoa > Arthropoda > Arachnida > Araneae > Theridiidae > Latrodectus > Latrodectus elegans. The sequence goes on along the minus strand of CM057821.1, from coordinate 41,302,142 downwards.
TTAAGACAACAGTAACTGTGACGTCAATTTAGGAATCTCAGAGGAATTTCATTCAAATTTTCCAGAAGCTTCAGTTGTGTTACATTCAGCAGGACGATGCAACATGCCACAGATAGGTTGTCTCGTGTCTATGAGGAGTTTACACCTAAGAAGACGATTAGCAAAGGTTTGTGGTCTTCTCGGTCACTCGACCCGTCCATTCGTGACTTTTACTTAAGGACACTTAAAGGAAAGATCATACGAAAAAAATTCATTTACAATTGAAGAATTAAAGGTCAGGATCCACACATTGCTATTAATAGCATCATAATACAAGAACTGAGAAGAGTGTGCATATATAATTCCTCAAACGAGTCCACATACGTGGGTGGAGGGCATTTTCAGCACCTGGGAAGGGGTGTTATCATATTTAATGTATTACATTTTATTTAGATGTTGATTTATGGGCTGGTTTTACGTGCTGCACTTTGTATATATATATATATATATATATATATATATATATATATATATATATATATATATATATATATATATATATATATATATCCGACCGATAGTTGAGTGGTCAGCTCTCCTGAATCCTGAGCTGTGGGTCCCGGGTTCGAACCCCGGTTCGGGCATAGATGTTGCTTTTTTTCTCTGTTCCTCTGTCCTTTCTTGTGTAAAGATGTATGAGATGTATGTTAGAGCCGTGGTAGCCTAGTGGTTAGGGTATCGGTCTTCTATCCGAAAGGGTGGGGTTCGATTCCCAATGTCACCAAAGACCCATCGAGTACATGCGATATACGTGCTCGTTAAATCTGTGGTATCGAAAGTCCTGTGGTCGGTCGTTGAGCAGTTACCATGGGTGCAATAGTCTGGAGAAATTTACTCCCCCTTCAGATCAATGCCAAAATTGAGGGAGTAAATCCTCTGGTGTTGCCATCTATCGGAGGATTTAAAGAGCAAAAGTCGTACTTTCACCTTTATGGTGCTCTAATTAAACGAAGTAAGCTCCCAATTTACTTAAATCCGGATAGCCAAGGCACAACGAGCTTGGCTTGTCCAAGTGTCATTAGTAACAACAACAACATATGTATGAGAATGTGGTCCACCCTATTAACGGATTTGTGGTGGTTTGGGGCGGACAAAGCTATTCACCTCGGTGACTTGGTTCATAGGTGCCCGGTGGGTAGCGACAAATGAATAACAGTTTCTGGCCGCCGTTAGAAATTTATATATATATTTTAATGCAGGCCCAATGTTATGATATTTAATATGAATATTCTAAAAGCCAAATAAATAATGGATGGTTTAAGAAATGTCTTCTACGCTAGAAAGATTGAAATGAAACCTATTTTAAATAAATGTTTTCATTTTTGAACTGCAAAATATTTAACAAAATCTATGTGCTATTTAATTTTTTTTTAATTATAAGAAAAACAAGTATAAGGAAAACTTAAGATTCGATTTTTGATATTAAACGAAATACGTCTGTTAACTTCAATAGTTACGAATATATCATGAGAAGAAAATTCTATGACGTAACCGTAGAATTTTCTTTTTTGATTATTCTTCTTATTTCCTTACAATTGCAAACAAGCGAATGAATGGTTGCGAAATCTTCCACTTTTGATAATTAATTTTATATAATGTTTTGCAGTAGTTTTCCTCAAATTCTCGTCTGCGGTTTATTTTTTCCCCTTTAATTTATTTACAGTAGAATATCTAAAGACAAAAAATCAGCTTTTACCAGTAAAAAAAGTTTTTTCTCTCTCTCATCATTTAACGATTCTCTTGATCTTTGTTTAACTGTACAATCTCTATAATATCCTTTTTTATTTAGTTTACTTAGTTGGCAATCAATCCATTATTTTCAAACATTTTTAATGTATCAAATTATGACGATATCTTTAATGTTTTATTTACCACCGCGAAACTGATGAAATTTTAATCTCGTCCATGGAAAGCTTTGTTTGTAGAAACCAGAGTAATGAACTTCATTATAATGAATAATGTGCTTATGAATTAGAAACACTTCACTAAAACTACGAGCTTCATTTTAAGCTCGTTTTATGTGCTTAAAATGATGTACATAACTTCATTGATTAAAATATGGATATGAAATTCATTGTAATTATTATTATTAGTTTTAAATTTCTAATTCTGAAACTATTAAATAATGCTATATATATATTCTTACCTTCAATAGCATCAAATGCTTCTCAATCTAGAGTGTGGTATTTTATAAAAGCTTGGAAAAGAGTATACAAGCTCAGATGTCGATTAAGAATCAAAATTACTAATCCTTCTTTAATGGTTTCGAAATAAGAAGCTGGAAATGAAATTTAAAATTTGTGACTATGGGACTATTCTATTACACTTAAAAACATATAATATTGATACAAAAAACTTTATTAAAATTAGCTATAGTACAAGATAAACAAGAAAGTACTTGCTGTTTTTAATGACCCAAAAGAACATGACCTACAGAGCGTGTAGCCTGCTGTTAATCCTCGAAGTAATTAGCAGCCAGGACACTCTGCCAGCTTGTCTCCAACTGTGCAATCCCCTTGCGGTAAAAAAAAAAAAAAAACTCGGGGGGTTTTGAAAGCGAAGAAGTACTTGGAACGAGTCTGCTTTATTGGTGAAGGATTTTTTATGAAGATGATTGTCCAGGAAATGGAAAAGGTGGCAATTTGATGGTGCAAGGTCAAGTGAGTAAGGAGTTTGCGATTAACCAGTGCTGGCTTTTTCTGTTGCTATGCCTGTTGCAAACATCCCAATTGTTGCCAGTACAAGTCGAAGTGACCGTTGGTAGAAGCTCATAGTCAACTACTTGACGACTAGTCCACCAGACACCAGTTTTATCACAGAGGGACAAATCTCCTGATCTGAATTTGTGAAACAAATGCCTTATCGTATGTTCATTCGCAGCACTATTTCCAAAACGCTTGACTTATTCGGCGACTTGGTGCAGCAGTTGATAAGCCAACTTTGAAGTCGTAAAGCAGACGGAACCCAACGAGCTTCTTGACACATCCATTCCTGTTCATTGTTATACGAGTTGTGATTGGCGAATGTTCACGTTGTTGCTGCTTTTATAACGACTGATGTTCCTACTCTGGACTGAGCGGTATGTCAACCACCTCATACACTAATTTGCATACTTACCCTCACTTGACTCAGTGGCAATGCGAAAACGGCAAAAACTTTCTAGTTTGCCTTATAACGCATAAACTGATAAACTGTCCAGTTACAAAAGAATGTGTATGCTTTCTTGGAAAAGGCTTATCAGTTTCATAAATAAAGAAGAAGACATTTGAATTATTCAATGAGATTTGAACAGTTCTCTGATTATATGTGGTTTGTAAGAAAAATAAACAGAATTATTCAGATATTAATCCCAGAAAATATTAGATGCGTTATCCTTTTCCTTGATTGTCGAAATTTGTTAAAAGGCGCTGAATTGTTTTTAAACAAGAACTCTTCTACAAATATCATTTCTTCATTCGAATTTCAAATATCAATTCACTTGAATGTAATGAATAACTATGCTAACTAGTGCCTGACTTTGTGCCCGGGGCCAAAACTTCTTTGAGAGACTCCTCTGCTTCCCAACAGCAAACTTTCCATTCGATTTGGCGAACGATTCTATTTGATTGACAACTTAAACTTTCCATTCGATGTGGGGATGCCCTCTCACGTGAGGGCCCAGGGCAACTGCCCGTATCTCCCTCCGTTTATAAGACTCTAATACCAGCAGAAGACTTTAAATAATCAAGTTATTGATACTATCATCTTTGATAAGAGGTACTTGTACTAACATCTCCTGCTCAGCAGGAGTTGGATGATTTATTTCTACTGTGTTTATTTACATCTATTATAATGCGTGGTTGAGAGTTTTCTCACTCTCTATCTTGTGATATAAAATTATTACCCAGTATCCAAAAAAATCACTATGAAAAAATCTAAGTGTTGAGTTTTATGAAAATGCTTTTTTAATTGTCAGACTTAATTCTAGGTAATGCTATGGAGCATATCAGTAAATAATAAAATAACGAATAATAATTACAATCTTTTCAAAATCTTATTCAATTGTTTTAAATTTTTAAATTGTGGGTGATGTTTGATGGTATGAAAAATAACATTTCACATTTTCAAATCACATAATCTATATGATAAGTAAATGTGATATTTGAACATAAAATAGAAAGAAATGTAACTTATTATTTTTATTGAATACAATTTTTTTATAGTAATAGTCCTTAATTTTTATATATTTGCATTCACATTTTTTGATACCTCTAAATAAAATATCATATTGATTATTTTTCAATACAATAATAATCATATTCATTAATTCACCTGTTAAAAAAATCTGAAATTAATTTTTTTAATGCTTTCAAACTATGTTCCTTTTTTTTATCTCTTTTTCTTCATTCTCAATTTGTTATCTTAATTCAGGAGAAAAACACACATTACATTTACACAAAATAAAATAGTTTTGTAATCAGAAATGGTTTTTATCTATACTTGTGTTTTTATTTGTTGTCTTAATTTAGATATTCTTTGTACGGAAAATTAGTAAAAGAGAAATAATAAAAGAAAGATTGATTTGAATAATTGGATAATCCAAAAGAAATTTATTTTATATTACGTAACTCGTTTTGCGTAAACTTGGATTCGGCAACTTATAATTGCATCCATTAGTTCCAGCTGTAAACCTGAAAGTGTGTGTGTGTGTATGTGACTGCATTCTAAACATTCGAAATAACATACTGAATTTCTCATTAAATCTTTTAGCTTCGAAACCATGTTCCATAATATTTAAATTCGAACGTCATAAGCTTAGGCTAAATGTAATTTAATTTCACTAGTTTTAAGCTTTCATTTAATAGCACTGTCATTTTTTTATTTATTTATTTTTTAATTTAACAAAAGTTAACTTTTAAATTAATGAGGTTCGAAATAGAGACGCATCATAAAATTCGAAATTCAGCTAATATAGAGAAACTAAAGATGTCCATTTAAAAGAAATTGAATTCATGTTTATTTATACGTAAATAGTTTAAACATAATTTGTTTTAACTAATTTTAATCAGTTAAATTTTCTTTCTTAAGCATAGATTTTTTTTATGGAACACTAAGTCGCACATAACATATTGAAATCTATAAAATTTAATTATTGTTGTTTATAAAACGTATTTCTCTCTATTATGTGGTTTAAAAAAATTTTTCAGGACTTATTTTTATGCAAAACATTGCTTAAGCTAAACAAAATATTTTCAATTTTTGAAGCATCATGAATTTTTAGCTTATTAAATACTTCAAGCACATTAATGTTTTCATTAGAAAATTCCACTTTTTTTTTTTTTATTCGAATCTAAAGGCACCACGATGAACTCTTGAAATTTCGTAATACGCTTAAAGCATTTTTCGGATGTTTTATGCAGCAAAACAAACAATTCTTTTTAGGAAAAAAACTAATGGAAGTTGAGCTACATATGGGGACTTGTGTAATAAGTACACAAAATAATATTGACCCAGCAAATTATCATAAACTCACATGGAAAATAAACAAAATCAAAAAATAGACTTATCGTAAAATATTGAAAAATAATATTATTTTTCAGGAGAAAAATATTCTGTAGGATTCAATTATCTACATATTTTTTAATATTTGTATTCCCTAAAGTTATCTTCATGGGTATTGTTAACCATGCACGTTTATTCTATTTATCGAAACAAAATTCATCAGATTCAACAATTTTTTAATCCAATTTCATCTTAGTTAACAATAGATAAACATCAGCTATAAAACTTTTTTTTCCCTCCTCTTGATTGAACAGATTAAAATGTCCTTCAGCATTTAGTGAGGGTTAACAATTCATCTAAAGAAAATGTGGCTATTTATTTATTATTGTTGGTGTTTCGAGCATCCGTAAGAAGTTAGGTCTTTGCAAGCATGTGGTAATTGTTTAATTCAGGATAGATCTGAACATAAATAATATATAAAATAGTAAAAACTTTTAACTTCTTGTTTGGTGGTGGAAATATTTTTTAAAGAGTAAAATTATTCGATTTCCTTTTTTAAGAGAATAAGTATTAAACATTATGCTAATAAAATAAAATAATTCTTTTTGAGTTAACATCCACAATCTAATAACTCAACAGGATTTTTTTGAGGAAAGGTATTGCCCATAAAATCATAAAATGACACAAATTAAAAAAAAAAAAATTTTTAAAGTCGCGCGAAACAAATTGTGAGAAGCATACAAATCGAAGACCATTTGGAATACTTTGTTGGAGATTCTTACTATGGAATCATTATAATAATTTCGAATGTATAAATTAGTATCTTTTATACCATTCCTTTTAAAGCAAAATTAAAAAAAAATATATTTATTATTATCACGTAAACTTCCTTTTATCCAATGTATACTTTATCTTAGTTACATAATTAAGAAATTAAAAACAATTAATTTAGGGAAAATTTTATATCAGAATTTTTGTTCTTATATCATAATATAAATCATAATTTATTTATATATAAATTATGACATATATATATAAGAGTTATATCGATTTGTTTTTATAAAAAAATGCAATTCATGCAAAAATACTTCTTAAAAATTGCTCTTTTTTAAATTTTGATATTTTTTTCTTTTGATGAACTTTTCTGTGAAGCATTACACATTTGAGAAAATTGATGTTTAATTAGTACCCAATAAATAATAATTAATAATTCTCGGTAATACGTTGAACAGAATTAATCGGGTTAAAAATTTTGATCTGGTATATATATCTATATATATATATGTGTGTGTGTGTATGTATGTATATATATATATATATATATATATATATATATATATATATATATATATATATATATATATATATATATATGTGTGTGTGTGTGTGTGTGTGTAATGTACGTATAGTATATATATATATATATATATATATATATATATCTATATATATATATGTGTGTGTGTGTATGTATGTATATATATATATAATCTAAAGACAAAAAAAATTCACTCTACTGTTACAAATAGTAAATTAAATTTTCAATAATCATAATCCATATCAATTTTCCAGAAGAACAAACGCAAAATATAAAAAAAAAATGCGTTTTAATTCAATATTTCATATTATTCTCAAAATCTTTTATTATTACAAAACTAAAAGTTTTATTAATTAACTATCTAAATTTCAAAAAAGAGAATTTTTTGAATTTTTATAACTAACTCTAATCAATATTAACTTCTAACCAACTTCTTTTTCACCTAAATTTCAAATTAATAATAATTTCAAATAATTCTCTAAACTTCGAGAAACATCAAAAAAGTTAATTTTACAATGTCAAAGATACATTCTTCACTAGTTAAAAGAACAGCGCTTTATGGGAAATACATTATCAAAACAAATAATTCAAATTTAAGCAGGACTCTAAATTATAACATTTGAAAATAAGATGAGATTGAATTCAAAGCATCTACTTCATTGTATATAAACAGATTTTTAAGTTTTATTTACTATTATTATAATTATTACTACAGAAGGACTCTTATCTAAATCGCGCTTTCAGAATTTCAGAAAAGTAAATTAGACTGAAGAAGAAAAGGAAAAACTTCAAGATAAGGAAAGGTAAGAGTTTGTTGTTCAACGGTCATTTTTTGCACATGATGGCTAATTAGACCAGGACCTACGGTTTAAAGTGGAATCCGAACCACTACAAAATCCATGCCCAAGGTGGGACTCGAATCCACGAACTGTTGAACCGAAGGCAAGAGCGTTAACCATTCGGCTGCCAGCTCGGCGGGAAGGTAAGAGAAGTGAGAAGATCAGAGAGAGAGAGAGACGTGTCACTTGAAGAACTCAAAATCATTCTTTCGATAATTCCTGGACGTGCAGAAGTTAGTATTGAAGACATAGAAGAGTAGACCATAAATGAGATATCATAGATTTCAAATTGTAAATCATATACATTGATTAAGAAGATGACCCTAATGTCCAAGTTGAAGCAGACAGGAGACCATCATCTAGTGAAGCATTGGCCGGCTTTGAAACTGCTTTGATGTGGATAAAGCATCAGCGCGAGTGTGATCACGTGCTAATTCTCACTGTCAAGCGCATGCACGACTTGGCTGCTCGAAAACGGATGAAGGCACTGAAACATCTGACTCTAACCGAGATATTCAACAAGCAATGACGTTCATTTACAGCGCTGTACATGCATACTAATATTTTGCATAATGTTATTTTTTCTCCCATTTTCAATGTACAATAATTAATTAAAACTGACGATATTTTTCGAAAAATCCCATTATCCGAATGCGATTTGGTCCCATTTGATTCGGATAGTTGAGTTCATATTATATAATTAGTTATTAAATAGGAAATCGCGGTGACCTTGGGCAAGAAAGACGCCTTCTCGTTACCGGAAGATAGTGAGTTCTACTCTCGATTTAACAATCTTCCATCATAGTCACCCATTTCAGCTAGGCACTTAAAACAGGTGGGGATTGCAGTATCCTCCAGGTGAAATGATACCTCTGGGGTGGCTGGTCACGTCTCGAAGTCTTCTGTTTGATTCCTATTTCTAAAGTACGAACACCTTCAGAGTGATGACGGCACACTTCCACTGGGGGCGTAGCAACATAATAAGCATCACTTCTTTTTATAGTACCGAAAAGTGAATATTTCTAGGACACAAAAAAGAAAAAGCTTTGATAAATATAGTTTTAATGATTTTTTATTTTTAAATTATTTCAGGTCAAGTTTTCCAGTTGTTAGAATGGATGTTCCCTGTGGTTATATCACAAATATATTTACAATGCCAAAATATTTTTCATTTTGTTTTATAAACTGTTGTACCAAAAAAAATCACTTTTTAATTATGAACAAAAAAGCATGTAAACTTATTCATTATTTCCATTTTATCAACCATTATATTTTCAGACGAAGTTTCCATTTTGAATAATATTTTATTAATCTAATATTAAGTTTATTCTGCAATTTTTACCAAGTTAAAAATTATTTTCACTTAAGGTTAGTCTTCAACCTGAATACAAATGATTCATGCGTCTTATTCATTAAAAATTATCGTAGATGAATTTTTTTTCAATCAAAGTGCAAAGTTACATATTAATACATGAGCCCAGCTAATTGAAAAATTTTTAATTTCAACTTAACTTTTAAACTTAAGATACAATTCTTGACTTTGAAACGCTGCTTTTTTTGTGATAAAATCTCCCTTTTAATTTACGTGTAATAATGCATATTTTAAAAACATTCTTAAGCGTTTATTCTATAACTATAATATGAAAGTGTTTCATATATAAAGACCATGAATCAGCTAAATCAGTTTCTTATCTACAGTAGCGGATGAATAAAACTGATTGGTAGAGCATGGTCCTATAACCACGGTATGAATATACCAATGATTCTATAACCATTAATATATTCATAAAGACCATTAAGCAATCAGTTTCTTATCTAGATAGTTGATGAATGAAATTAATTGAGAGAACATAACTAGGACCGTTGGCAGATTCATAAAGACCATGAATTATAAGAATCAGTTTCTCATCGACAGTAGAGGAAATTGATTAGTAGACCGTGGTAAGTACCACTGGTAGATTCATAAAGGCCATGAATCAGGGAAAGCAGTTTCTCATCAATAATAGTTGAATGAAACTGATTGGTAGAGCATGGTCCTATAACCATGGTATGAATATACCAATGATTCTACAACCATTAGTATATTCATAAAGACCATTAAGCAATCAGTTTCTTATCTAGATAGTTGATGAATGAAATTAATTGAGAGACCATAATTAGGACCGTTGGCAGATTCATAAAGAACATGAATTATAAGAATCAGTTTCTCATCGACAGTAGAGGAAATTGATTGGTAAACCGTGGTAAGTACCATGGTAGATTTATAAAGACCATGAATCGGGGAAAGCAGTTTCTCATCAATAATAGTTGAATGAAACTGATTGGTAGAGCATGGTCCTATAACCACGGTATGAATATACCAATGATTCTACAACCATTAGTATATTCATAAAGACCATTAAGCAATCAGTTTCTTATCTAGATAGTTGATGAATGAAATTAATTGAGAGACCATAATTAGGACCGTTGGCAGATTCATAAAGACCATGAATTATAAGAATCAGTTTCTCATCGACAGTAGAGGAAATTGATTGGTAAACCGTGGTAAGTACCATGGTAGATTTATAAAGACCATGAATCAGGGAAAGCAGTTTCTCATCAATAATAGTTGAATGAAACTGATTGGTAGAGCATGGTCCTATAACCATGGTATGAATATACCAATGATTCTACAACCATTAGTATATTCATAAAGACCATTAAGCAATCAGTTTCTTATCTAGATAGTTGATGAATGAAATTAATTGAGAGACCATAATTAGGACCGTTGGCAGATTCATAAAGACCATGAATTATAAGAATCAGTTTCTCATCGACAGTAGAGGAAATTGATTGGTAAACCGTGGTAAGTACCATGGTAGATTCATAAAGGCCATGAATCAGGGAAAGCAGTTTCTCATCAATAATAGTTGAATGAAACTGATTGGTAGAGCATGGTCCTATAACCATGGTATGAATATACCAATGATTCTACAACCATTAGTATATTCATAAAGACCATTAAGCAATCAGTTTCTTATCTAGATAGTTGATGAATGAAATTAATTGAGAGACCATAATTAGGACCGTTGGCAGATTCATAAAGACCATGAATTATAAGAATCAGTTTCTCATCGACAGTAGAGGAAATTGATTGGTAAACCGTGGTAAGTACCATGGTAGATTTATAAAGACCATGAATCGGGGAAAGCAGTTTCTCATCAATAATAGTTGAATGAAACTGATTGGTAGAGCATGGTCCTATAACCACGGTATGAATATACCAATGATTCTATAACCATTAATATATTCATAAAGACCATTAAGCAATCAGTTTCTTATCTAGATAGTTGATGAATGAAATTAATTGAGAGACCATAATTAGGACCGTTGGCAGATTCATAAAGACCATGAATTATAAGAATCAGTTTCTCATCGACAGTAGAGGAAATTGATTGGTAAACCGTGGTAAGTACCATGGTAGATTTATAAAGACCATGAATCAGGGAAAGCAGTTTCTCATCAATAATAGTTGAATGAAACTGATTGGTAGGTAAAACGATTTATTTGTAGATTTCATACATAATAAAAAAAATCAGCCATCATTTATTTTAAACAATAACGATAAAAGATATAGGTGCACTAAGAATCTGAAATAATTAAAAATTTTTAAGTAACCTTAATTTATCTACATTCTTGTAGGATCATTTCACGCTATACACGCTATAACTCATAATCTTGACATCGTGATATGCTGTTAAGATTATGAGCTATAGCGTGAAATGATATCCTACTAGAATTATGATCCTATTAGTTAACTATCATTAGAATTATTACATATATTCCTACGTCCTCAAAGTATTTTGAAAATATTATTTTTCTTAATTATCTAAAAACATTATTTCACAATTAACCCAGTAACATTTGAAGTTTTGAAAAGCTACACAGAAAAGTAACATTTCATTCTTCAGAGAAAACAAATAATCTGTCTTATTCCTATTAAAATGCCTCAGTTTTTTGCAAAAATAAAATATCACGGATTAATGTTTAAATCAAATGAAGAAGAAGAGCAATGAATATACATGACATAAAATCTACTAGAATTTTGGAACGCATCATACCAGCTCCATAATATAATTTCAAGTATAAAACACAGGCGTACTATCTTATATGTGTGTGTGATTTAAGTCTTGTCGATTTTTTTCTTCACACCTATTTCAAGGCTTGCCCACTGGATGGACGGTTTAATTATGGACAATCACTGACAAAAAATGAGACGTATCAAGGAAAAATATCAAGCTTCCTTTTAATTCTTTATTGCTACTTATTCGGCTCCAGGCCATGTTTTTGTTATAAAATCCAAATAACTGGAATGTTTTCTGACTTTCCTCAATACAAAGAGAATTTGATTCTTGTCTTGGTCTCCACAATCTCCAGACCTTTCACCAATAGAAAACATTTGGTCATGGATTGCTGAAATAACTTCCCATTTCTCTTCAGCTATTGTGGTTGATTAAGTGTGACATAGGCGTGAACAGCATGGAATGAAGTATCTCTTTGTGTTATGCAAGCGAATTTCGACTCCGTACCTCTAATCGTACAAGGGCCGCCCTCCCTGTCTAGTGGTCAGAGAGCCTGACTGCGGAGAGGGAGGTCCTGGGTTCGAATCCCACTTTGGGCATGGATGTACTTTTTCTCTCTGTCTATCCTGTCTTTGTCCTTTGCTTCTATGAATCGGTTGTGAATGGTTGCCTACCCTATAAACGGGTTCCTATGGAATGTGCGTACTGAGGAAGTCGGACTCCACACCAAAATATAGTTTTAATTGGAAAAGTGGAACAGCGGACCCCATAATGACAGCCTATCTAGCACAAGACCACAAACAACAACAATCGTACAAGGGCTGTTTTAGATGTCATGGGCAGCGACTGTTTCTGCTAATTTAGTACACCTGTAAACTACAAAACTCTTTCTAAATTCACTCATTTTATCTTTATTCATATTGTTTATATACAATAAATGTTTTTTGTTTTGTTTTGTTTGTTTGCATTCTTTCATGGCATTGCTACTTCAATGATCAGCAGAGCAAAAATGAGGGAGAATTGCTGACAAGTTTATGAGTATTTAAAAACTAAAATATAGATTGTGTGTGTGTTTTACAGTAAAACCAATAATACATGCATGAGATTAAATAATAGTGAATTTCGATAGAAAACTTACGTAAAACTATAATAATGGATTCATTTTAATAAACGAAATAATAAGTAAATAAACAAAATAAAAAAAACTTATTTCTGTAAATTCCTTAATTAATTAAATATGATTAATTAAAAGCTAAATTAATTCATAAAATTAACATAACTTTTTACATGCATAATTTATAAAGCAATTATGTCATAGTAATGTGCAAAAAATGAATTAAATGAATAAAAAGCAATTATATTTAAACTAATTTTATTAAAATAAATTGAATATTTTATAAAAAAAAAACTGCATATTTTTATATTTCAACATTTTAATTTCTTCATTTCCTTTGTTTTTAATATCCTAGTTTCGATGAAATAGATTTCGTTTATGTTAGAGGTTTGACGTCATACATTTACAGATTCCATCGTCTCTAGCGTGCTTAGTAGTAGTTTTATTAGGAATAGAAAGGCGATATGGAATCCAGAAACGACGCATCATCTGCATGTTATCCTTGAGAAATTGCATCGGGTCTGCATGCGATAACACTGCTTTTTTCCGTGATTTCATAATTTACAATTTGTAAGCCTTCCCAATTAACCACGAATTCCCATTTCGACTGCCTTTCCGACTGCTTGATGTGAGCAACTGGCACGAAAACGTCACGCGAATTCATTACATTTCTTGCAAACGATTCCTTGTTAGATTCTTCAGAATGACTGCGTTCGAGACATTCGAATTTATCGCCTGCACAATAATTTTTTTATATATATACATATTTATGAATAAAAGTTTCTCAAATTTGAATCTAATCCAGCGAAAAAGACTTCCCTTAAATTTCTTCGAAATAAAATTAAACAAGAAAAATAATATTTTGACATATTATTAAAACCAACACCACAGAGACTGAATAATAATTTCGACGAAATAAGACTTTTATTACGATAAATTTCTTCTTAATATCATGTCAAAACTTTTAATTTTCTATTTAAAAAAAAATCTGAAGATTCTAATTTAAATTGTAAGATGTGGATTGTAATTAACAAATATCTATTTTTCAATCTACGTTTTCGATAAACGTGTCTTAATCTGCATTCTTATTCGAAATATTGACAAAACTAAAAATCTTTTAAAAACTAAAATTTAATAAAACTTTAGAGCCCCCCCCCCCTCACCTTAAGAAGAGAATTTGCCAGATCATTCCGGGTTAAATTAAAAATCCCAAATCTCAACGCAAATGAAACCTCTGTCTATATTATTCAAAATTTATTCTAAGCTTTTTTGTGCTTATTTTAACAATGATAGCTGAAATACCCTTTCTATTTTATTTATTGCAGCAAATTTCACATGGTTTCCTTTCTTTCATATTTTACAATAAAAAAAAATCTACGTTTACTTTATAAAGATATTTTGCTCATTTTAACAATTTCAAAAGAGCTTATTTTAACAATTAGCCAAACGAGATTTTAATTTCTGTTCATGGAGGAGAACTGGCTTTATTTCCATATTATTTTGTGACTTCATTTAGCAGACAGCTTAACATATTTTTAGGCTATGTTTTAAGTTCAGTACAACAATTCGATCACAGTGTAATACAAAATAATAGAATTAAGCTGTTTGTACAAATGTTCAAATTCACCCCTTCCCCTATTGTAAGTATTTAAACATTGTCTCATAAATAATGAGCTGTATTTAAATGTCACAAATAAAAAAGCCCAAAAATTTCACAAGCATCCTCATGGTCCTACCTTAGTTATGACTTTCATTCGTGAAAAAAATGAGATGTTTAAATTCTATAGTCGGCCCCATTTGGTTGACCGCAAGATCAACATTCAGTCGAATGACTCTCTCCTATAAATTCAAAATCATTATTAATAATGCGCGTAGAATAAAAGAGAATAAATAAAATGATATAAAATAATAAGTTACGGAATAAAATAAATCATATAGAGTGTGGCATGTAATACTGGCCTGCCATAATTTTATAGACTATTGCGTTTTTTATAATTACTTGTTTAGATTTGTACATAACATAGGTTTTTAGAAACAGAATCCCCTTGAGAGTGGGTCCAATAATCTGTGAGACGACAGTGAATTTGATTAGGGATTCCCAGAGAAGTTTTATTCAAACGTTCCAGAAGAGAAGCTTCAGTTATGTTACTTTCAGCAGAACGGTACAACAGGCCACGGTTCAGACTATAATTGTCCCGTGTTCATGAGGTGCTTACACCTGAAAAGACGATCAGCGAAGTCTTGTGATTTCTTCAGTCATTTTACCTGCTCACTTGTGGCTTTTACTTGTAAGGACTGTTAAAGGGAAGAGTTTACGAAGCAAATCTGACCTATATATATATTCGATAAACTGGGTGATAAAAACATTATTCAGTTATTTCGTTTTTCTCTGGATAGAAGGTTATACCAGTTTGATCTTGTTGCAGCTAAAAACAGTCGGGACTAGTCTTTTTGCTCAGTAAATTCTTAAGCTCTAATGTTCCTGTACATATGTTGACTGGAAAATTTGACAAAGATTTTATACACTCGATTGCATGTATAAAAATGTCTCGAAATGTATCCCATACCATAGTAGTGGACAACTTAGCTCACTTTGGTTCAGCGTCCATGCATATTCAATGTCCAGTCAAAGAAAATGTATGAGTATCAGCTTCATATTCATGAAATTTAGATGTTCCATGTATTGAGAACTATATATATATATATATTATATATATATATATTAGCAATAAGAAACTTAAAGCTCGAAACAAAATGCTATCAGATATTTGGAAATATTTTTGGCGCTTGAATCAAATATCTATGTCAATTAGTTCCACGCGTCGAACTAAATCACGAGAGATAACCAGTAAAAGCATCATTCTAATTTCGAATTCTATTATTTCATCTCAATAAAAGAGAATAATGCTAATTAATCTATCTATTATTTTAAACAGTCACTATTTAAACTCCTTTGGCTGGTGAGTGGGTAAAGTTTTGTAGGCAATGTTTTCAGAAATATCAATCCCGTTATTTAACCATGATTAAATTTTAACAGGATGCTCTAGAAATAATTATTACTTGTCCATTGTGTTACACTATAGGGTTCATCCATCATAAATTAGTAATACTAGTGCATTATGTAACACTAGTACAACGTAAAACATGTATAAGCATGCAAAACGTGAAAGCAATAGAACCTTGGAAAATATAAACTGATGAACAAGATGAAAAATGCAAACATTAAACATTTCATAATTTTAAAATATGATCAAGAATTCAGATTGTCATCTGGTAGTGAGTGACACTCTTCTCTGGACAATGTCATATCATTGAAATATGGGCATGATGATGTATATTTAAAGAACACAAAGTTTGACAGTATGATGGTCTCTTATTGGATCAAACAAAAAATATTCTACTGTTTGCACTTCCAGAGCCTATTATGAATAACGTCATAAGAATACAGACGGTCAGTCTTTTACATGTGAAAAAAAAGTTAAGGTCAATATTCAAGCCTGTACCTAATTTGTGCTTAAATATATTTTAAAAATCAAAAAAATCGAAGAATAAGTAATATACTCATTAAAACTAGACATAAAAAATTAAATTCGGTGAATATTTAACTAATAATTTAACATATGCATAAATAAATACAATATTGGGGCTGTAACTGTAAAATACAAGTCAATGCTTTACAATGTAACTTTGTGCGTATTACTGCGAAGTTGACATTTAAATGTACATAAGTACTCAGCCAAAATAAGCAGATGCAATCCAGCATGATATAATCACTATATAATTTAAAAATTAAAAAAAAGAAAGGGTTAAAAAAGGATAAAGAGAAAAAAACTGGGACAAAATAATTTAAGCACAAAATTACAGACATTATCATAAAATTAATCCGCTTTTTACCACACATGATCCATCACCTGTAAATGCACCTTCACGCCAGTTAAGTTTTCTTATTCAAGTAGAATTTAAAAATGGCAGGAGTTTATATTTTATTTGCTTTATCTGCTGCTAATTGTCAAAAATATCAACAAAAACAGAAACGAAAACAAAATGTATTCAAAATTTGTTTCAGTTTATACAAAAAGCACGAGCAAAGATAGATAATTTTTTCAAACTGTGAATAAATGCAGCGAAAGCCGGTAATTACGCTGATAAGCTCATGATGGAAAAGGTCTTGAAAGATGTCACCGTTGACTTATTTATCGCCATTTTGGGAAACAAAGGAGACCGTTCCTTCGTTATGGCGGTCCTTGGCTGATAGACAGCAATTACGCAAAAGTTTATTCAACTTCGTAAGGTCATTTTGTGAGATTTATAATCCGTATTTCCTTGGCAAACATTTTCCCTTTCGACTTTTAAAATGATTAAAATTGCGAATAATTTAAGAAAAAATAGATTTGCTAAGTTTACAAAGCAAATTTGTTTTCAATATAAATAATATAATTTAATTGGAATTTTAATTATGGTTAAAAATAAAGTTTTTCTTACGAAAAAAATTTGAGCTAGAGATTCGCTTGATACTATAACAAGTTTAGGTAAACCGAATATTTTTTTTTTTGGAAACGAAAGTAAGTTCTGTTCAATTTTCTTTCTAACAAAATGTCATAAGTAGTAATAAAAGGAATTTTTATTTATGCTACTGTAAATTAAATACTATAAAATTTATAAGTAAAAATTAGTTACATTCAGTTAAATTAGAATAGGAAATTAATTTAGTAATAAAAAATAAGTTAGTTTGCATAAAATGTTAGTTTGATTGTTAAAATAATAAATTCTATTTTAGTTAATACGAGCCAGAATTCCATTGATAATAAATAAAACAATTTCTAATTTAGAATTGATTTAATTATTAAATTTATTTGGTAGTAAAAACAATTCTGTTAAACTGATTCGGATTAGAAATGTCGAAATGAAAGTTGCATTATCTATAATCCCAGTCATAATGATTCTAAAATAAAAATAATAATAATAAACATTATACACACATATATTTATTATAACATACATTTTTTTGTTTGGCTTTTTTCATCGATGCTTTTGAAATTGTAAAAAGTTATAAATAAGCTAGATAGATAATATCAATTTTATCAAAAATTCGACATATTTATGTATATATGTTAATTGGTAAACAATAATGTGGTCTATATTTCATCGCGATTATAATTCGTTATATGATAAAAATGCCTCTGTAATATGTCAAACTTAAAGACCATCATATGCCACAGAAACGAAGTTTACAGCTTGCCAGTTTCTCCTTCCTTTGACTTCAGAGGAAAAAGGTCATTCACTTTCTTCAATTTTTGGGCAGTTACACGAGGTGATTGATTTTAATCGAACACAAAACTCTGTTGCAAACAGATATTAAACATGTTTCCTTGTACTGAAAGCAAAAAAGCAGATTAATAACAAGCACATGCCAGCTGTCGTAAAACATGAGGAATGCCCAGGATTTCTTAAATCAACAAGGCACATGAAGATTTAAAGCACAGTATTTTCCATAAACTGAAAGGCATGCGCAAAAAGCACGCAACTTCACGCGTGACGAGAGGCTGTAAAAGAAAAATATTATGACACAATCTTGTTTACATTCAGCGGTGATGCCTCCGTAATGTCATCAAAGCATCATGCCACACAACCTTGACTCTTCTCTACAATGTGAAAATGGCATTATTTTTCACACAATGGATAATGAATCGAGAACAAAAATAAATGCAGCTGTTGGGAAGAGCGAACACTCACACCAAAACGATTATTTTTCACAAGGATTCAAATAGCATACTGCTTTTCGCAGAGGAAACCGCGCAATTTGTTTATAAATGCTGTCATATATTCTTTCCATTGTGTATTTTTCACTAAAAGAGAACTAAATGGAATATGTTTAAAATTTTTAGTATTTTTATTTCAATAAATTAATTTTACAACAATCGAACATAAGCATGATTTTTTAAAATCATGAGTAAAAAAAATCTTTCTATGTATGAATTAACAAATTCAGCACATTATTATTTATTTGCAGAATTCAAACTATAACCATGAAAATAATAAAATTTTCATTTATTAAATCTATCAGATTAAGAACAAAATTATTAACGTATATAATATTGTATAGAATGATATTGCCCAGAAATTAAAAGTACAAAAATCTCAGATAATTTAATCTCGCAAACTCCATAAAAAAGGAAACATAAAATGGCAAATTTGCCTTATTTATTTAGTTTTATTTGAGCCCATTTAAGATTTAGATAACTTATATTTGAAAAAAAATAGTAGAATAATTTTTAAAAAAATTGCTCATTCTTAACTTTAGTAAACTTTTTCCGAATTTTGAAACCT
This sequence comes from Latrodectus elegans, assembly GCA_030067965.1. Classification (NCBI taxonomy): domain Eukaryota; kingdom Metazoa; phylum Arthropoda; class Arachnida; order Araneae; family Theridiidae; genus Latrodectus; species Latrodectus elegans. The sequence continues at coordinate 41,282,963 of CM057821.1, read as the reverse complement.
CTATATAAGTTAAATTATTTAGAACACAGTTCGAGAAATCGCTTATATCAAAATTTCTCCAGAGAGAATTATTTCCTCTGGTGTAATTATCCAACATAAAAAAGATTACGATGTCCTCTCATCTTAAGTTTTGAACCATCAGAAAGAATAAGATAATTTGTAAAGTATTTATCATATTAGGTAATAAATACATTAAGTGGTATTTTTACACCATTTTAGGCAACTTCGTTCTATGTAAAAATAATTATGTTCACAAAAGAAATAACTGCGAATGGCATTTGATGCAATTTTGATTTTTCACTACAAATGAGAACACTAAAGTTCTTTTAATAGAAGATATTGCTGATAAAAATATTTTTCATTGCAATTTTAGACACAGGAATAATTGCTGTAAGGACTTCAAAGATACTTCTCAGTTATTTAAATATATATAAAAAAATCAACTGTTAGTGAAACTGCTTTAATCAGATCGTAAAAATTGAAATTAAAGTATATAAAAGGGATATTAAAAAAATATCATTTTGCAAAATTCTTTTACTTTTTATCACAATAAGTAGGCAAAGTAATTATGGTTGACCGTCCCTTATCTAAAATAAGTCCACATTGGTCAGAAACATCAAACATTGTGTTGTTTCACAGATCTAGCTGTTGCTAAATCATGAAGGATTAGAAACAACAACTGTTTCACAACAATATAAGAATGGTCTTAATCATTATGATTAAGACTTCCATTCAATTTGGTGGTTTTGTTAAGAGATACATACGCTAAAATCTTATTATGTATAATTCATTTTCGTCTGACTTTCCATGATAATATATCAAAGACATTTATAATAAATTGTCTTAAAATGCTGTTAACAGTTCATATTTAAATGAATAATTGTGTAGGTGTCAGCTTAATTGGTGGTTTAGGATTCATAGAAGTCTTACGAAAAATTTACGAATGAGATTCTGAGAAACATACGGTTAGGGATAAAGTCATTTCTAGAACAATATGAAAATGGTTGCCAACTCTTAATAAATTTGACCCTACTTTAAACATTTCCTCGAAATGATAATGGTTGTGGGATAGTTAATAAAGCTTTTGACTTTAATGAGTCTTTTTTTTTTCTTGGGCAATGTGCGAATACTAAAAATATTTTATATAAATACGTTAGTGAAATTTTACAAAAGATGAGTAATGATATTATATGTAAGAATATATAGTTGAATATTTAAAAGCCATATTATTTCTTAGATTATAACTAAGGCCTGTGAAATATTCTCAAAATATTAAATAAAAATGAAGTGTATTCCCTTCATAAAAGGATCTTTGTAAACTAGTTGCATATGAGCAACTTTGTGTGCGCTTGCAGCAGATGGTCAGATAAAATGAAAACCTTAATATCCATATTTTACAATTATTAGCTCTGTCGACATAAATATCCAAATAATAATAACAATTGTTTCAAATAAAAGAGGAACATGAATGCATGAGTATGTGACCAATAAAGTTCTTATCTTTAACTAAATCTAAACTAAAAACCTGTATTATGACAGCCCAATGGTGGCCATGGCCTACAGTATCCTTATCTGCTTTCCTGACTGAGGGCCTTAGGGTACGAATCACATGTTCCAGTTAGGTGATCAGACTAATGTACCCAGTTGTTTATTTAGAAGAGCTGTATTGGTTTGCATAATACATGCAATGAGTGCGTACATATTTCAATTTAAAGAATTGTATTATTCATATTCTTTTCTATTTACAACATTTCTAGCAATAAATGAAATGTTTTTTTTTTCCCTCAATGGAAAAAACATGGAAATTTTCAATTTAGTTACCAATAGCTCCGCCATTTCGCCAAGTGTCGAGGTCAAAGCCCGCCAACTCCGGAGATTCGACAAAGAGTCAGTGAGATAATGTCAGATTTCTCATTTGCACAAATATAAAAACATTAGCTTAGCAGCAAATATATAATTTTTAGAGCTAAAAATAAATTTTTATATTAAACATGGTTGAATGGTTGGGATTCATACTTCTTCCTCTCAAATGTCACTTGACAAAAAAATAAACCAACAACAAGCGTAATAAAGTGAAAGCTTTGTTATTATTAAACTGGCGCAAATTTTAGTACCAACAGTCACATAATAAATGAAATGCTCCAAACAATGGCTGTTGGTAATACAATATCCAAATATTTCGACACGCAATCGTAAGACGCATTTACTTTTCGATATAACCATAAACAACAATTATGATGCAGCTGTTTCAAGAAATTTTGTTATAAACAGGAACAGTTATTTCAATGCTAATATACACCAGTGTTATAAGCAAATATAATGACATGGGTTTTTTTTATTACTCGTAATTCAACAGATTTTGACAACAGTTATCTTAATTGAAATCTTTTATTACATTAATGTATATAAAATTTTTGTTTTCATTGGAAATCTTATATTATAATGTTCTTACGAATTGATTCCCAGATTAATCTTTTATTTTTCAGAAAATAAGCTTTTATTTTTTTGACGTTGAAAAATTTTTTTATTTTTTTTATTTATAAGTAAGCAAAACTCAACAAGTAAAATTTAGCGAAAAAGCATTTAAATAAAAACGATGTAGTATCAATTACAGATAAATAGGTAAAAATTTACCATACGGTCACCCTCGGCGAAATTTTCAAAAAGTCGCCAAGGGTGACCGTATAACGAAGTTCTGATAGAGGAAAATGGCTGAAATAGAGGCAAATATTTCATACATTAATGGTATCTAACAATATCCTCAACTAATTTTACAAAATTAACAAAAAACGCAGATTTATAGATTTCAAACATCTATGGTAAAATATAATAAAATTGATATGTTAAATGATCTATAAAATTTTTTGATTAAATTTTATATTAAGGAATTTAAATCGGTAAATATTCATGAGAAATTAATGATAAATAGGGTTGCCAAAATACTAGTTTGCCGGGTTTCTAGTAAAATGTTTGCTAAATTTGGCGCCAAAAAACGCGCTAAGGGTGATTATAAACTCTTTCACGTCTCAAGTTTTTTCTAAATTTGAAAGTTGAGTTGTACAAAAATAATCAGAATAATGTTGTTAATTGAGACGAAAATTTTTTGCTATTTATAGTTCGGTTCACTTGGAAACGTTTGAAGAAATATTGATGGAAAACTGCTTAAAATATTAATGAGAACATTATAGGACAATTGTAGCTTGCATTTATCAAACTATGATCTCCATTGAAATTTATATACATATATATATATTTTTTTTAATTTAGAATTGATAAGAGTTTCGTGTAGCTATTAAACTAAATTGAGTAATTTTATTCCGATAAATATTCAGCAATGTCATATAAACGATCTTTAATTATTTATTTTTTGAACACCGCAACAATTTCAACCGAAATGAAGTATTAAAATGTTACTTTTTAATATAACAAACTAGGAGTTTTCATTCCTACCTGGCTGAAATACGAGTTCTTTTACTCGTGGGTAAGAGTAATCTCTATGCTACAGGTGGAGAAACTCGATAATTATGTATTTTGTTTTGCATTCAATTTTGCTAATTTACATGTATATATAAATATTTTCCGCATATATAGCTAAAAGATTTTATATAAATAGAAATTTATGTATTCTGATTTATGTTGATGCTTTATTTAATATTTGTAAGTCTTAGATCTTTTTTTCAAAAGTGCAAAAATGTCGTAACTTTCAGATTTTTGAAGAGAGAAAATTGTAGGAGCCAGCTGGAGTAAATGTGTCCAATACATCCAACTTTTAAGTGTTTTTAGGCGTACGGTCTCGAAAATCATGATAACATAACAAAGAAAAGCAAAATAGTAAACGGAAACAGAAGCTCAGTGAAAAAGACAGATATTAAAAGAGCGTTGTTTTTTTAACAAACGAACAACTGCAGCAAAATTGGCCGCAGAGTTCAATTAGCAGCTTGATTTTTCAGTGTCAAAGGTTACAGTTAGAAAGCACCTTTATTAGCAGAACATTTATTTTAAAGTATCAATTCCTAAGCCACTTGTCAAAGATGTTGATGCCAAACGTTATCTACAGTGTTATGTCAATCACAAAACCTGGCACAGGTGACGTATAATCCAGGATGCCAAATTCTGAGATTGGCGATTTTTTGGTGGATTTTCTTATTATACATCTGGCAACCTCATTTTTATTACGTCATACATATGGAGATCTAAAAGAATTATGCAGAAAGTTCTATTTTGGTAACCCTAGTATTTAAGTTTTCACGCACGTCATGGCAACATTTCTTATTGAACCACTGAAAGGATGAAAGAGAGAGAGGCTGAGTTCACCTTGCCCAGCCCGAAGATAGAGTTTCAAACTTGTGTCTTGGAGAATGAGACGCTACCACTGAGCTAGCGGGATTCATGTAAACATATGCCTACCCTTATAAAGTATTTAATATAAATATTTTCATTGTTATCTGAAGAAGGAATCACGCGTAATTAACATGGGAGCTCAACATTGTTTCATATTTACTATATTCGGCATTAACTGCATCATTAAATCACCAATAAGACCATAAGTTTTCAGAATTTTAGATTCCAAGCTGTGCGAAAAAATAAGGTGTACAAGATAATCAAATCATGTATTACATATTTCATCGATGGCCTGGTGAGTATGCCATCGTTTTCATTATTGGAACTACATGAGTCTGAATCCAGACTTAATCAAAGAATCGTCGTTTTCACTGAAGGTGATTAGGCATGTAAAATAGATCGTGGTCGCAATGACTTCCAAGAGAAACAATACCTCAAAGGTGGGGAGTATTCTACTTGGTCACTGATTCTAAATAATAAAATCTGCAACCCATTTACGTAAATTTTACTGGTAAAACTCAACACAGTATTTTGTACAGAGGAATGTGCTAGTGTATCAGCAACATAATTGATCACCAAGTGGCAGTATAAAATTAAGTATACGTATCGTATATTGGAAAAAAATAATAATATTCCTTGGAAAAAAAAATAAATAAATAAAAAAAATAAAAAAAAAATAAAACATACGACATTTTTCTCATACCACCCTGTAAGTCACTTTTACAGAACGAAAATATGACTATAATATTTTATAATTTATATTTGAACTATGCAATAGTTTAGAATAACACGATTAATTTAAGACTAATTATGAAGCAAAGTCATGTTAATCTATGACATTCTTGTTTTTAAATAAAATTGTGATTTAACAACTTGCGCGTTTTATAAAATAGTCAAAATAAAATCCTAATATTCAAATGAAATTGAATAACTTGTTTTAAGTATTATATATAAATCGATTTCTTGGCTTTGTTTCATTAGAGAATCCGCGATAAGCTAAAAATGCTTAGGTCAACTAGAATGTTTTTGTTTTTTTGTCAGAAATAATCTAAATGCCATTTAAATGGTAATAGAAAACTATTATCACTGTATATAATGAAAAAACCTTCAAATGAAGGAAAATAAAGAGTGTTTTGTAACCTTTGATAACAGAATCGAGGATAGAATTTTTATTACAAAGTGTCAAATGGTTATCTCCTTGTGACAAATGGCAAAAATAACACATAACTACATGACAAGCATTTCAATACAAAATTAGAAAAATTAGTTCAAATTTTACTCCCAGTTGTAGTCAAGGCAAAAAACAAAAATGCACTTTAATTTATTACGTTGGGGAATAAGTTCGTATCGTTTTTATCAAAGACTTTTATTTAAACCAAAAAACAGTAGTTATATCAACAAGCTCATCAATTATATATTCGCCGTTGCTCTTTACAACCTCTTCCCACCTCTCGACCCATTTGTTGATGCCGTTCCGCCAAAAATCACCTGGTCTGGTGTCAAAGATGTTGTTGCGCCACTTTTTAAGGATTTCTTGGTGCACTGGGAAATGCTCGAAAAGAATGCCACAGTCAACAAGGAGCTCTACGTTGCCCAGCTACAACGCGAGAATTTCGACTATTCGAATAATATTCAGGCTATTCGACTGAAAAGAATTGATTGACGTGGTCAAACCATGCACCTTCACGACAACGCCAGGCCCCATGTTGCATAAGTCGTCAAAGTCCACTTTAAGAGCTCGAACCGGAGGTCCTTCGGAATCCGCCGTAATCTCCGGACCTTGCGCTGACTCCGGACCTTTACCCTCTTTTCCGCTCCTGGTCAAACCATATGAAGAGCGTTACCTTCGATAACAAAGAGGTCCTAAAAAACAGCCTCAACAACTTCTTTGATACCAAACCACGCGATTTTTGGTGGAATGGCATCAACAAATGGATCGAGAGGCGGGAAGAGGTTGTAAATAGCAACGGCGAATATATAATTGATTAACTTATTGAAATAATTATTGTTTTTATTTAAATAAAAGTTTTTCGTAAAAACGCTAAGAACTTATTCCCCAACCTAATAAATTTAAAATATATTTTTATTCATGATGGACAACAAATAATATAAATAAATAAATTGCAGTTTTTTAATTTTTTTATTTTTTATTGATATATCTATTTTTAAAAGTTTGATAAAAAAATATACATAACCAAATAATATATATAATAGTTTATATTATATATTAAGGTATGAAAATGTATATAAAATCGATGTCAAACTAAATTTGCATTTTTTTTTCTTTTTGTTTTTAAGCAGACATGGTTCATATGCTAATCTCCTTCGAAAGTAATTGAGTTATAAAAATATAATAATCATTCAATCTATTATATATATATATATATATATATATATATATATATATATATATATATATATATATATATATATATATATATATATATATATGTATGTATATATATATATTTATATATATATATATATATAAATATATATATATACATACATATATCAAATTCATATCGTTTTTAGCAGCAGAACCTTAAAATAATATCAAAATAAGAACTTATATTCCACATGTTTTTCATGGAACAGATTTTCTATTAAACTAGAATTCCTTATATAATGGAATTCTATTCTACCAATCAACATCTGAAATATGATGATTTAAGAATGCATTCCTAATAACATATTATTTGACCCTTTTGTATTATAATTTTCAGTTTGCAATTTCCTTAGAATTTATTTCTTAGAACGTTGAAACAATGTGAGAGTATTTTTAAATTTCCCCGAATAAAAAGAACACATTTAATTCCAGAAAATCTGAAACAAGTATTCATAGAAAGAAAATTCTTTCTACGACTAAATAAACTGCATTATACACAAGATAATTAAAAAAGATGCGTTCGTTTTTGTTTTCGGTCATGTGTGTTGTATAGAAACAATTACATAGGCTTTCCGTATAAAATAATCTACATAATTTTCCCCGTTGAATACATATTACGGAACACGTCGGGTTATTTACCTTTTCTTTCGGAAGAACATGTTATTGCTCTCTTCTTTGACGAAGAAAAGTAAAATAGAATTTCTGATTCCATTCCAGAAAGCTATTAGAGAGTATCAGAAATGACATAGGTGTCAACAATCATCGGTTTTCTGATATATGAGATGAACACTTCCTACTTTAATGTTTTTTGTAGACATACGTAAATTTTTTTTATCAGGAAAATAACCTCCGATATTCAAGATGGCGAAAATAGTCTATCCATTTTTGGCGAGTTATACATATCTTTTTGCCTTGGATAGTAATTCATTTTTCACAACAATCGTACGAAAAATGTTTCTCTTTCTGTATATAAATACCCGAATTAATGTATACAACTGTGTGATGTAATGTGATAGATTTATCTCGATAAATTCGATAGCTTTATTTAGGAATTTCTATTTAATATAGTAATCGATATTTATATAAATATGAACTTCGTTCAAACTACATGTTTAAAGAAAGTGATATAATATTTGTGCAATAAATAATACTTAAACAGAAAAATATTTGATCTAAAATGTATTTGAAGTATCTTAATCTTAGTTAAACAAATCTTATTCAAATAAACACGATAGATGAGACAAGCATCAATAAGACAAAGAACCAGAATCAATAGAATTTAAGCATAGAAATGAATAAAAGCAATTTCTTTAATTTATTTTGAGAAACGCCGTGGCATTTTCAAAGCTAAATTTTTAACAGTACGATTTTTCTAAAGATGCGAACTCTATGTGCATTTTAAAAAGTAAATAAAACAATTCTACTGCTATCTGCAAAGTGTACAGAAGTACATGGAAATAAAAAAGAATATGGTCAATAATAATATCAGTATTTAAAGATGCTATAATTTTGTCATGTACAATAACGAAAGATCGAAATTCTACGGCAAAAATGAGATGTACGGTTTTATAGTCAGACTTGGGTTACATTTAGCTTCCAATTGAGCTCAAAATTTGCTGAATCGTTTTTAATTTGATTGTGAAGGATCATATTTTTGTAAGACGACATACCTTTCCACTGGCTGTAATAATTTTTGTTGATAAAATTTAAAATTCTTTTTTTATTCAACTAGCATCTTATAATAGCGATGTTCTTAAAATATAGTATGGATATTATTCAATCGGGGCTTCTTATAGTGAATAAAATATAAGCTATGTGGGGACTATAACATCATTACAGTGTCAATGTTCTCACCTATAATCTAAGTTATTTTTCTTTACTCATAAAATGTGATTTTTTTTTTCTGGATAGTCATAAAATATAGTCTCAAGATTTTGTAACATATAGATGCTTAAATACTCATAGAAAGCTACTTACCATTAAATTTTAAAGCCCATTTTCTCAAGTACATTGCTTATGTTAATCCGACCTTTTAGACGGAAATTATAACAATATTTTGATCGTAATCAAACAATATGATTTCAGAAACGTTTAAATATTAAGTCGATTAATTTATTTTCGCTAATAAAGAGAAGGGATAATCTGACATGATCACTTAATATTCGAAATATAAATAAAACAGGATTAAAATGGACTAAACATATTAAGAGATAAAAATCCTAACTTGAAAATACTTTAACACAAATAGTGGAATTCCTCATATTTTTAACCTTAAGTTTGAGACAAGTCATAAAACACAAAACGAATACCTGCGAATCATTGATAAACTCTAATTCACACAACTGATATGAATGATTAAATAAAATAAAACAAGACAGGTGCAGGAAATAATTCTTCATATTTTGAAAAATAATCACCCTTTTTTTCCTGTAAGTGCCAAATTAGCTTTAGTTGACACATTCAAGTACCAAATTAGCTAACACAAATTATTTCCATATACAGTAAGCATAAAAAAATGCTATGTTTCAGTTTTCCTTGATAATACGAAAGAATTCCCCATAGAATTTGCTTTGTTGCTATCAAAGTTACATAAGCTCCTTATAATAAAGTTGCATTTATTTCATTGTCCGCACAATAGCGTCTTTATTTGTTGATAGCATCTAACAATAATTTTGTTGATGGCTTTTCTATAATCTTAATTTGTTATGATCTTAAATTTGTAATGATTTACAATATATGCAGTTAGGCTCAGAGTTTGTAATATATGCATTTTTCGCTTAGTTCAAGAGAGCCAAAAATAAGCGATTTTACTTTGATATTTATTATCAATAAAAAGTTAGTTTAATACTGTGCTGTTTATAAAAAATGAAAAGACAACGTCGTTATAGAGAAGGTGTCACAATTATTTGATGCGAAACAATCATTCGAAATTGTACTCTCTACCTTTCGTGATAAGACTGCCAAAAACAATTTGCTTCTAACTCAAACTAATAATTTGAAGTTAATAAATGATGCGAACCGAGCTAAAATGGTTTATAAAAAGAACCTGGGGCTGTTTGCTGTTGAATCGATATGATGTCCTGTTTGTCGGTAAACAAACGTAAAATGATTTATTTTGTTTATGAAGACATTAGTACTTGACAATGTTATGCCAGGTACACCGAGTCATTTCCCATTTTATAATTTTTTTTTTCACTTTTAAACACGGTGGATGGGATTAATATTTAAAGGAACTTCAATCAAATGCAAAAATACTACACGTCATGAACTGAATTTAAATTCTCCATTTATAGAAAATATTTAAAAAGAGCATTGTTTGTGAGATATTAAAAAGCAATTTGTTTTTACTACAATTTTTTTTTAAATTTAATTCTCTTTGTGAGGTACATTAATTTCCAATCTCAATCAGATAGAGAATGCAAAAATGTACTATAATATATGAATATCATCTCACAAAATGTGCCATTCTGAAGGCTTCCACATAAAAAAAAAAGAACTGAAAAAACACTTTGCATCTTAGTGAACTATATTCCAGTTACTTGGTGTAAAAAAGTTACATCAATGTGAGACTGTTTGGGATTTTGCTAATAATGTAATATTGTATTGTAGAACGCCACGGAAGCCTCAACATTCACAAAGCCAGATAGGCATCTAAGAAAAGAATTACGGTATTGAATATACATTCAGCGAGTACTGATCCATAAGGTACAGGGCAATAAATCTGACTAGTGGAATGAAAGACTGTGGCTTGTACAATTTCGGCTTGTACAAATAAAGCTTATACATCTAGAATCAAAAGAATTTGTATAACGCTCTCTTTGTGTGCAAACCTAAAGGAAGTCTTACAAAGTCTTTAATATCTTAAGGTATTCAGACGTAATATAGAAGAGTAGGTAGAAAAAATAACAAAAAACATTTCAGTAATTCAAAAAGATTAAATAAATCAGCCTATACAAGTAAAAGATCCTGTTTAAAAAACATGACTGAGATTATTATGTTGTTGATGTTACTTATATCTTCCAGATATAGAAAAGCCTACACCAACTGCAAAAGGCTCTGATACAACACATCCCCATAGATCAGATCCTACTCATCTCATAGCTACCTCTAGAAAGCACCAAGACAATTAAGGTGAGCAGGACTGGCAGAGAGGGAACAGGAACAAGGCGAGAAAATCCTTTGAACTTTCAAGAACCTCAAACATTTTAGATTGCCAGTTCTAAATCTCGCCATGGTCTATTATAAAGGTCGGCAACCAATGCGTGACAGAAACAGATCAGAACTCTTGGCAGCATACCGGTGGTGAAGTGGTGAAAGAAGGTATACAAAGGGCAAATCTTTGTGAAATAATCCCATGGCAGCGCTAAGAGCGCCATCTATAAACAAGAGATACTCAGGTGATGATTTGTATCGAATGTGAAAACAGGATTATTGGATTCTTTTACATTCTGTCTGTTTAAGGAGTGGATTTCAGAAGGCGCAAGCTCACTATCTCTATCAAACCAGATGGAGATTATTGTTGATGTTAGATTAAGAAAGGCTATGACATACATGTTGAAGACATGACCATTCTTGATACCTGTCTGCTTAAAGAAAATCAATGATATAAAAAATGTGGCAAAAAAATTCGTTCTTTTGTGGCCATGCTTGTAAAGATGATGAATTAGGTATTTTGTGTATTATTTATTTCAAATCTGAAAACATTATTGAAGATACAAATAAATTCTAAAATAAATCTGGAAACACAAACCAAAAATATTAAAATGAATTCGGAAACATTTTTTTGCTGCTTTGATTTATTGTGCTGGTTAACATTCTTGATGTTGGTAAGGGCCGAAGTAACTCACACCATATTTGGGCAATTGTAATAAGAGTGTGACAGAAGAAGGTTCCTAAAAAACCTGAAGCTTTTGAGGGAGTTTTCAATTCAACAATACGTGAGATCATGCTTCATTTAGAAACCTTAGAAATCAGTTAGAATCGAGGATATCTTCCTATTCTTCTCTGGTCAGTTCCACACTGCAGTGTAAACAGCGAGTGACAATAGGATTCACTGAGTGCAAGCGTAATAAAATCCCGTAACATGAAATATCTAGACATAAATTTGACGAAATGAACTTCATAAAAAAGCATTATACCGTATTATATTGCAATCAGTTTAATTTTAATTTTATATTCTATTCATGAAAAAAAAATCTTTTTTAGATTTCCTTTTTTAATGTATTTTAATCTACAACTCTAATCTTATTATAATTATTAAATAACAACAATATTATTATTAATAATATTACAAAATAATATTAATTATTATTATACTTATATTAATAATAATTAAGAGCCGGCCAACTTGTCTAGTGGTCAGCGTGCCTGACTACGGATAAGGAGGTTTTGGGTTTGAATCCTGGTTCAGGCATGGATGTACTTTCTCTCTCTCTATCCTGTCTTTGTCCTTTCCTTGTGTGTGAATGAGGTATGAATGGTGCCTATCCTATAAACGGGTCCCTATGGCATGTGTGAGGGTGCAATGGTGGCCCACCCCCTATGGTGCATCGGGGGCAACGCGTCGGCGGCAAAGAGGTCGCTGTTTCTGGCCAGTTCCTTGGGTAGGTATAAGGAGACGATAAACCCCGACCATTGAAAAAAAATTAATAATAATTAATTAAAATCTATAATTATATGTAAAGTTCGTGTAATAATCTTGTGTGTGTTTTAATTTTTTATAAGAAATGAAATTAATTTAAAATAAAATTATTACTTTTTTAATCCAATTAATAAATTCAAATTTTATTTTGTTTCATTGAAAAAGAAATGTATAAATTTTGTTTTATACAACTTTATTTATTTATTTATATAAGTATTTTATTATGCGTTTAAATACTTATAAAACTATTTTATTGCTTAATATTTTGAACCAAAAAAATTTGAACATTTTATCATAATTTTTTCAAATAATATTCAAGTTTTTTGGAATCGAAGTTTTTTTTCGTACTTAACCGTAATATGAAGTTTTTATACTTTGATTTATCATTCTATTATCTAATGTTTACAAACTGTATGCCACGACTAAAGAAAATGCATAAATATATTTATATATCATTCCTAGCTTAAAAATGCCAATCATTCTATAAATGCCTAGGCGTTTTACAGAATTCCACGTAACATCCACTTCGAAAGACCCGGATTGAAAAAGTTTACTCTCTCTCCCTTCTTCCATCGAGTAAACATCTTTCTGCACCGCGGACAACGTCAACAACGGAAATAACTAGCGTCATTTCCGGCGAACCGCATATCGATTTTTTTTATTCATAAATTTTGCTTGCTAATATTATATCTAGCCTCTTTCATCAGATATTTTTGAAATGGGAAGTCTTTGATTACTTGATAACCTTGAACAAAAATATGTCATTAATAAAAACTTGTGTATACAACGTTGTGTATATCTATTATTATTATTAAACATATTTATAATTGATGATATTTATATTAAATTTTCTATTGATTAATAAGCATTTATACAATTTAAATGGAAATGGTAGATATTACACTATTATAATCCACAAAGATGAAATATTTTAGTTCCTCTCTTCTCTTTAAAATTCAGTTTCGATGAAAGTGATTTTATCGATATTCTTTATTGTCATGACCATCATCGATGCTTCATTTGATTATTTCTGTTGATTCAATATTCAGTTTCAAGTCTGTTTTCAAAGATTTCAATTAAAAATGTAGTATCAGTTTCGCACTATGATTTAGAAATATGTTTTAATTATAAATCTTAACAGAGAATGTGTACAATATAAAAGACGCGTCCACATAACCATTATACAAATTTATATCTAGTTTTAAGAAATTTCTTTTAGTTCCATAGATACAATAGAAATTGGAATTCTGTATATTTAAATTTCTACAATTCACACACACACACGCATTCTTTTTTTTTTTCAATTAATGAGAGATTCTGTTCCTTATTTAAATTCCATTTCAGATGGAACTTAATTTCTCAAACGTATTACTGATAGTATACAGTTAGGTGAGAGAAAATGCAAAATATTCTTTGAATAAAACAAATACAAAAACATTTTTGGCAACATTAGTGGGAAACAACAGCTTACTTGAGAAAATATTTACATCACGTTTTATTGTTTATACATTTTGTTTACATGTCTTCTTGTTTATTTCTGAATTTATTATTTACTGAATACGTGACAAATAGAATAAAAATTACGCTTCAGATACGATTTTATGGCCTTTTAGGTCACGTAATTTAAAATATGCACTTGTCGGTATTATTTTGAAAGATGAAAGCGAATAAGGAATATTATTCTGAAAAATATGCAAATAATTAAAAGTCTAATAATTTTTTTTTTACATTCTTTTAAAATATATCGGATTTCTAAGGTTAATTTTAGGCTACAATGTATTTTCCTTCAGTTCCTGAAGAATATAGCTTTTCTTTAGACCTTATTAAATTCATGTTATTGATAAAGTCATGACCATCTTCTCACCAACATTTTCGACAGTAAGAGACAGCGGTAACTTGATTGGTAAAGGTATTCGCTGTCGTTATCGGAAGATAGTGAGTTCAAATCCCGTCACTGTCGAACATCCGTCATATTCATTAATGATTGGTGGGGCTCGTAAAATATATCGTGGTCGCAATGTCCTCCGCGTGAAGTGATACCTCTGGAGTAGGCAGACCATGTCTGGGGGGAGGGGGTTCTGCTTGGTTCGTAATTCTAATTTGCAGAGAACCACTTTTTGGCATACGATGGCACACCCTCTGGAAGTCCCTCTATATAAGGTGCCATCATCTCAGCTCCTTATAATGATTAAAGATGGAAATCTTAATATTCAACAAGATTTTCGATGGTAAAAATATGGATATTATTAGTAAAATACAAAATGCTTTCATTTTAAGCATAAATTTATATTTCAATGATCTTAAAAATATTGCATGAACCTGTGGGAAATTTTAAAGCATTTTTTTATTATTCAATTTTAAGACATTAAAAAAAAAGGTGGCAAAATTTTACGTATTTCACAAAACATTCTTATTTTTGAAAGGCAAATGAACTTACTAAGCAAAGAAATAAATCCTTCTAATTAGAGCTCATCATCTAAAGTACTCCTCAGAGAAAATGATTTCGGGTTCGATACCAGCCACTGTTGAACAAAGGAAGAGGGATATTGCTCTTCAGCTTTCGGTATGTACGTCTGTCGGAATAAGTGAAATTTTTTCGAAGTTTTCTCTTTTACAACACATGATCACGACTTTCTATCTATAAAAAGTACTCCTGGAAGACAATTTACAGTGCGGATTTCAAACGAATTATAATAACATGAGGACATTAAGCTATTCACTGTATAGTGTGAAGTCCTTCTATATATTTCACGCTATTCATATCCATTAAAATTTGATGAGATAAATGCCAAGTTTCTTGGTTAATTCCTCTTAACTGTCTGAAAAAATAGAATGAAGACTTTATTTATTTATTTTTACAATACATGGTATTTATTTTTACAATCGATATGTATATCGATCATCATGAGTATTTTTATACCTGTAAATCGATCATCACGAATATTTTTAGACATGTACATCGATCATCATGAATATTTTTAGACATGTACACCGATCATCATGAATATTTTTATACCTGTACATCGATAATCATGAATATTTTTAGATATGTACATCGATCTTCATGAATATTTTTAGACATGTACGCCGATCATCATGAATATTTTTTTAGTTATATATAAGTATATCATAATGACTATTTTTAATCACATATCGATCATAATGAATACTTTTAACAATATTCATCCATGAAAAAATTTAGAATATTAAAACCAGAAAAAGCATTCAACGAAATAAAGCAGTCCAGTATTCCTGAAACATTCCTGTTCGTTTTGTTTTGAAACTTTTACTGCTACTGTCTTCATAAATCTCATTTTTTGAAAGCTTTACCGAAGAAACCTGCGCATGGAAAAAGAAGACGCTTCCTTATGGTGTATTATTCCTAGTATTTAAGGAGCCATGTTTTATTCATAAGCAAATATGAACGCTAGGCCAAACAAGAATTCCGAGGCAACTTCCTATTCCGAACTCTAATTTTAGACTCCAGAGCGCAAACAGTTTATCTTTCTAGTCAAGGCCGTTATGTTTTGAACAATCGTGAAATAGCCCTTCCCAATGTAAATATTTCGATTAAATCGTTTGCTAATTGTTCAGTAGCATTTTCGTTAGGGGAATTTTCCTAGAAAAGTTTATCTTTTAAGATTTTAATATTTCTTTTTCCGGAATCGATTTTTTTTTCTTTTTTATGATGAAATTGTTTTTTTGCAAAAATTAGTTGATTTATGATGTAATTCTTGGATGTCATACGATCGGCGGATTTGAAGATTCGTTTGCACTAGAGTAAATCTTAAATAGTTTTTTCTTAACAAAATTAAACTCTATAAAAAGATTTTAAAGATCCTAAAAATTCCTAATCATTTTGTATCCTATAAGTTGACCTTATATATACTGCGAAAAAATATATGGGCGTGAATGTAATGTTGATTTTATTAGGTTCTTAAATTGTTATACACTTTTACATGAAATGTAAAGTGAAATATCAATTTTACTATGCAAAAGCTTATTACTGAAAGAGGATTCTTTCCTGGGGTTAAGAAAGGCAATGTAATTTACAGTTATCAGAAATATTGATAGATTTGTAATTCAGTATAAATTTGGTACTCTCATATTTTAAAGTTACATATCATCTTAGCTACTTGGAAAAAAAAAAACTTTAAAACTTCAAAATATCAGTAGTTTCTTTAATTGTATAAAAACTTTGCAGGTTTTGTTTCCTTGTAGGTTTTTTTTTAAAAAAAATATATTTTTTAAAATTTTTCCGTATTTACATACAATTACATAGACTATTTTCGTTATAAAATGTGGTCGAATTTCCCAAATTACAATAATTTTTTTTTTTTTTTTTTTCAAAAATGTGACAGAAAAGAGAACAATTTATTTACATTTTCATTGCAACAAATAGGTAAAAATGTTATTTGTAACTTCAATGGTGTTAAATCACATAATTAAATGGCATATTTATATGGCAAAAAAGGTCTACTGGATAATTTACGTAAGTACCAAATACTTTTGTAACTTTTTTCATTTCTCGAACTTAATTAAATCTTTTTGGTTTAATTTTTTCCAAGAATGAGATGATAATGTAACCTTTAGTTAAATAAACTTTTGAAACACACACAATATATATATGTATATATATATATCAACTCTATACATATGTGGTCTCGGTTGCAGGGCACAAGCTCGCTAAAACCACTCGCAATTTTTCCATTGTCTTACTATGAAAGTTGTAGGGATTTTAGCTTGTGTTCCACGTTACACGCTAATCAAGGTTCAGAATTATAACGCTCAGTTTTAGGATTCGTCTTGAAACATGCTTCAAGTTAACTGGTAACGGCAAGAAATTTCCGTCCGAAAGTTTTTGAGGGATATTGATTATACTATTTCAATTGTAAACATTAGGTGAAGTCAACTCATACTAACAGTTCAAACTGCATCAAGCGTATAACAGATAAAATGTCAAGCCTCCTTTTGCTTTAGTTACAGCAGTCATTTGGCAAGGTATCGGCTTAGTCGCTTCACGCTGCTATCCATGAGATCAGTACACTTGCACAGGAGAATGACTATATTCTTTTTCATTGAGTTGCCAAAGTTGCGTGAATTAATCTGTGACATCAAAAGTCTTCCGTTGATGTGACGTAATTGTAGGGAGGAGGATATTAGCTCAGATGTGACCTTGGTTCAAAATTACGATGCACTTAGTGATAAGGCGAGTATTCCATTTAACTTACAGATGAGCCTTGAACTTTAACCACGTTAACTTAAAGTCTAAGACTCTGCGCTACTATTTTATATATATCAGGGTATTTTGTTCATTAAATTCGAATAGAAGCTATTGCTGGTTTATTTTTAACCGTTATTCTTCTATCATAGTGAAAAATTCATATTTCGTTTTAGGTCGAATGGGTCTGTCGCACGATAAACATTGGAAATTTTGGACACACCAAATAAAATCCACTTAATTATTGTCAAAGTAGGATAATACAATACATGTTCTATTCATTTTCAACAGCATGCTGGGTGACGGCACAGTTTGGGGACTACCTTCTGGGCCCTGGAAGGTGCTGCTTGCTCACGATGGTGATGAGTGGACTAAACCCGATAACCAAATACTGTAGAACGTGGGCCACTCTCATCTCTTATGTATATATGTATGTACATATACTATGAATAGAAATATTGTAATGTCGATACAGAAAAAAGATCCGTTCCAAACTGTTTCTAATTTAATGGAAGTATGCTATCGATTAAATTGTCTTCAGTATAGTAGCCATCGATTAGTCAGTTGAAATTAATTTCAAACCAGGCAAAACGCTTCCAAATTATAACACTCAAACTATCTGTACTAAAATTCTTCGTTAACACGATAAACTCCGGTGAGTACTATTCACAAAGTATTTGGCTGATCCCTATGCTCATCAAAACATCGAGATTCATTACTTTACATGACATCTTCCATTATTCCATAATCTAATTACGATCCTTTTCATTATCATTCAAACGCCTCCGGCTATTAAGGCGTATGATTAATGACTCATTGGCAGTAGTATGACCATGAAAAACCAAGTTCTATTCTTCTCACTTCTTGCCAATCAGTCCTATTACTGACTAGTGTATCATAATGTAGATAGAAGACCTTCGCACCCACTGACAAAGTCTGCTTATTGTTTTGAAAGAAACGCTTCAAGGTTCTTCGATCATTCCTGAACGTATGAAAACGATAATTTGATTCAGTATTTTATTTCATTTCCAGCTGATAGTATGATATTCTTAATTGTAGACTCGTGTCTGCTTAATAAGTGAGAAATCTCTCTGATCGCCTATCCGAATAAATGGAACGCGAACAAGCATGCCTCTGTGGAATACATTCGACATTTCCCGTTTATTATCCTGACAAAAAAAACACACGTTTAATATTCCTGTATTTCTACTTTGGCTCATGCAGCGTTAGTGAAGTGTTTAAATGTCAAGCTGCTGTCGTTTTATCTGAAGTGTGTTCTGGAATACCCTTAGAATGTTGAAATCACTTTTATTTAATATTTAGTAATGTTTGCGTTGAAAAATGTGTATTACTATGAAAAATACAAAATAAAATGCATATAAAGTGTTAATAAAATGGGGGAAATTTAGAGTATTGGTTTCGATACATAATAATGAAATTATTTCAACGGTTAACAGTTAACGCTTGATTATGCTACAAGGTGATTGGTGGTAATTAGAGGTTTTGATTGGGGAAAAAAAACAGGTAATTGGAAACGTATATAACCTTTATATAAAATTTTATTATAATTTTATGTGCGCATATTTTGTAGTCCATTATATGTACTCCTTATGATACATATACTGATCCTACACAAAAAATTCTTGATTCTGAAAATGTTAATAAATTATTTAGATCTTCCAGTCAATATAATTAAATATTTTATTAATTACATTGACCGGGAAGATCTTGTATATATAGTTCATTATCATAATGTATTAATGATTGTTAAAAACAGTATAAATTATATATACAACAGTATATATTTCCACTAAACTGTTATCATTTAATGACAATTTTAATTCATTTTCTCCCCTTTGAATATTTCAATATCTGATCTTCTTTTGTTATTTAGAAACAAAAATGTCTGATAGATCAACAAGTGAAAATACACTTCAAGGTCCCGCATTCACCCATGACAATTGCTGGACAATAAATCCACTCAGCGAGCGACCTTTTAATATTTTACGATAATAGAGACCATACAAGCAGAACAACTATCATTCATCCAAAAGTCATAAAAAACATATATAATGTTAGTCGATCCGTTTTTGTTTTGAAACGTTCATCTTGTTATCAACTGTCACCTTAACGTCTTCCGCGTTCACTCAAGGTTGGGAGGATAAAAAAAGAGCAAACGATTTCATTTCGATTCCTGTTGTCGACGAGCGACGGTCGTTGGGTGGAATGGAAGGAGTGAAAATGTTTCCACTTCCTCGACGATAAGCAATAAACAACGAATGCACACTCATTTTCTTCCCAGTTGAAACATTTCCTTCTTCTGTGTTATCTATCAGTCGTCGTCGTGGGTGAACGTGCATTTAGAGAAAAGAATTGGAACTCTCTCTCTCTCTCTCATTTATCTGAATAAGAATTAATCGAATTGTTTTTTTAAATGTTTGAACCGTAAGACAATATATTGCTATATATGGATTTATTGAAAAAAAAAACATTCAAACATACAAAACAGTTCAAGTACCACAGAAGAACTAATATTGTTAAAAGAACAAGCATTTAAAGTAATAAACAGAACAAAATAACATGAAAGCAGAAATAAAAATGTAACAAGGAAACGAACACAATAAGTGCAGTCTTTAAAAGCAGCTCATATATGTTCTGGCTTTCAAATACAATCTGTTTATCTCAGTCTGTTTTTGAGAATCTCTATCTAATTTTGGGTATATAATTTGTTCAGCGTTGTGCCCGATTTATAAAAGTTGGCATAAGCTAGAACAAAGGCTGCCTATTTTGTTTAGGTCATAGGTTCCCAAAGTGGTCCAGGTGGACCCCCAGGGGACCACGCGGGGTTCTACGTGGACGTGACAAGAAAACAGGAGTACACGAAAAATTATCTGATTTTCATAATAAAGAAATTTTGGCTTGGATTTACCTATCAACGTAGACAGATAGCATCGTTGACTAAGTAGATACTCAAAAGTATTCGAGACTCAGTTCAAACACAGAATTGAAAAGAACAATAGATAATAGTACAAGCGTACCTGGTAAATTGAAATTAATGAAGCAAAATATTAGTCGGCGCGAATTCTCCCAGTTTCCGCACTTGTCACAGATAGAATGTCTTGATGAGGATATTCAGACTTACGATCAACATTTAAATACCTTGCATGATGACTTCTAAAAACACATCCATATATAGGTAATGCATTATCAAAACTTTGATTTATTTTCTAATGATTCCTGTGATACACATAAAGGAATTAAATAGACTTATATTATGTCGATAGATTTATGAGACACTCCATTTTGAAAGAGAATTCTATAGTCATCGATTTCCACTTTTAAGCGTTTGCCAATATAACAGATTTATGTGCAATCTTCTATCTTGAGCAATAAAGTGGCCATGTTTTTTTGTTGCTGTGAACGGTGACATTTGAACAGACATTTGGTTAGTTTTAACAGACCAGAAACTGTAACAAACAACAGCAAAAAATTGTTAGATGTCAAACAATGGAAGGAATTACAGAAAACGTAATATGACAGTTGAAGATAAATTCTACTAGCTTGACTTACAATATGTTTTAGGCCTGCATTGTTATTTTCCAGGTAGATTTTATGTATCTAGACTTTGACGTTTAAATGATGGCAATTCGTTCTATTACTTGGCGAAAGATGTTAACTATTGGTTTTATAAACATTCTTGGCAGTTTTAATGAACGATGTAATCACTCACATCGTAAGACATAAATCGCTTTGTTCACATATGGGCCAAGTTCGTAAGATTAGTTTATACAGAAATATCGGTTCTAAAAACATTTGATAATGATAGACAGCGGTAGACTTGTTTTATTTGTAAAGATTGCACTTTCTTCTCCGTTCGAATGTTTTATGAAGTGAAGAATATGTCATATGTTCCAATTATGGCTAAACATTGTCATCAATGGTTTGGTTATGAGCAATGAACTCACGGTCTTCATTTAATTATTGATAATGATAACAGTGCATTTTCTGTTTTCACCCGAAAAAAAAATGTTTAAGGCATGGGTTCCCAAACTTTTTTTTTCTTGTGGACCACTTGTTTTACTATTTTCGGTAGACCCCCTGCTCCTGCACTTTTCTACTGTATTCCCAAAATTCCTAAAAAAATATCAACCTAAATTGGGGGGTGTTAATAAGAAAAAAAAGTAGCACATTTTCTTATGTCCTATTCATTAAAGTAATACTTGTGGTTATACAAAATTATAAATATTTATAATTAAAAACAATCAACAATTGACAAAAACTCAGCAATGAACTCTGAAATGTAAATCAACACTAAGAGGTAGCCATACTTTCAACGAGACTGCGCACGGGCGGCACTTTACAAGTATAGACATGTGGTGTACACTTGTACTATTGTCTATTGTTCTATTCATTTCTGTGTTTGAACTGTGAATCTCGAATATTTTTGAGTGCCTACCTAGTGAATGATGCTACCTACCTACGCTGATAGGTAAATCCAAGCCAAAATTTTTGTTCTTTAATTTGAAAACACCAGAAAATATTTTGTGGACCCCCACTTACAACTTGTGAACACCATTTTTCTTTTCACATCTACGTGGACCCCCGTGTAGTCTCCTATGGACTCCTGAGGGTACACCTGGACCACTTTAGGAACCTATGGTTTAAGGTGTCATTTTTGTGGAACACAGTCAATGAATCACTCTGTAAAGCATAGATATTTTTCGACACGACTTAATAAAGTTTGTGTGTGTTCTTATAAAATATACTATTATACACAGTAATTAAATAATTTTGTTTTAATAATTATTTATCTAATATAAATACCTAAAAATATTTTATTAAATGCTTAATTATGGTGTTTTTTTTAATTCTCTTAAAATTCGCACAATACAATGAAATTTGTCAGACTATGTCTGTAAGAAACAAATTTTTTTTTTAGAAACTGTTTATTTTTTTAAAATAAAAATTGTTTTATTCATATTAAGCTCCTAAAATATAATACAGATATTGCCTACAAAACTACAAAAAGTTACATTACATTAACTTGTTTGCTTAAAGAATATTATCAATTGCCTAGATAAAAAAACGTTGTAAAATAGTAATTTCCATCAGAAACGCATTGAATATTTCTCAAAAACATGACCCTTCAAATGCTTTTTTGACTGGAGAAGTCAGAATTATGTAATATAAACATTGAAGTTTATGATCTGAATTTTTTTACCTAGCCTGTGTCTAAATCTGTGACATAACAGTCCATTATGTGGGCCAAGCTTCATCAGAGCCCATATCTGTTTTCATAGCAGAGGGCTTTGGGGTGTGAAGCCTTGTCCCGGTTAGCTTGATCAGCCTAACTCAAAACTACCAGATATGTACTATAGCAGTGTACTATGTACTATTTTTCTTATTGAAGGTACCTTATGTCCAGGATACTGCCGAGTTGTCAAAAAATAATGCAAAAGGTTTTGGAAATTTGCCAACATTTGAACTTTGATGCCAGTAATTGACTTCAAAGTATGAATAAAATAAGGAATATTCATACATTTTATATTGAATTAAGTAGATTATATTTAACAAAGATTTTTTTTAAACTTAGCTTAATTTAATATCACATGATTGCATATATTACCACTCAAGAAAATTTAAATGTATAAATTCTGAAGGTCATATTAGGTAGACACAATATTTTTTTCAATGGCGTCACCTGAGCGCATAGAAGACAAAGTTTATATTTTGTTAAATTACCTTGAAGAAATTATTATGAAAATATTTTGATTACTTTATTAGGCATTTTACGAAAATTTTTGCATAAGTTATTAAAATCAGAAAAGTACAATATTAGATAAAGTTTTTTTTACAGTATAATGAGCGAGAATTTCGCTTTAAAAATAAATTTCGATTTATTTCTTGGGACATTTGTTGTAATTAAAATACTTCTACTAACATTATAAATTATAAACAGCGGATAACAAATACATAATTACTACAATTTATTCCTTCACTCTGTGCTCTAACAATAGAAATAAATGAATATTCACATGAAAGTCTTAAAAACAATAATTCACTTCTGTCTATCACAATTTCGAAAGTTTTTCATGAGTTTCGCAAACTATCGCATGTTGAATAAATGCAATCAATCGTGAAAAGTTTTAGAAATTTTTATTCAATTAATTTTATAATACACATTCAATTGTTTTTTACAAATATTTTAAACTTTACTTCATTAAAAGTTAAATTTTCTTGTAAATACCTATTAGATAAAGTGCATTCCAAATATAGAATTTTTAGCAATATTCGTATAACTTTATTAAATTAAAAAAATAATAACGTAAAAATTAGTAATAACGTTCCTGAAGAAAGATATTTGAATATTATCTCAAAATTAATTGTGCAAACAAGGAACATACTGACCCTTCTATGAAATAATTAATGAATACAATCCTTTAAAATTAATTTTCTGATAATATCTGATTAGGTTGGAAATATTTATTTTCCAATCATATATATATATATATATATATATATATATATATATATATATATAGATGCTAAGCAAAAGTTAATAAAAAAAATCAAAATTTAATCGAAGAACAAGCACGTATTCATCAGAAAGATTAAAGAAAACAAACCGCATCGCGAAAGATAGAAAAAAGCGATTCATTTGTGAATTTCCATTTATAACTTTCAAAACCTTTTACGCGTGAATACTTCCTTTGTTAATAGGTGAGTCACGTGGTCTTGCATCTCTGCGACGAAGAAAGCTTAGAATTTATTTGTCTATTTTCTTGAGGAGGTACTCAATCTTTTCCTCAAATTGCAGCAATCGTCACGTTCTATGGATTACTTCAAACAGTTGCTTGCCGAATTCACTTCCTCTTTCAATCAGATGGGCAGCACGATCCCATTTTTGTTATTTCTTCGATTTAGTAATAAAATGAAATAATTTGCGAGGTATTGGAGAAAAATTTTTGTAATTTTCTTTTGCATATTTTTCAACTATCAAGTCCTGTTGATGAAAACGATATTTTATGAAGCAATATAAAACGAATGAATAGCTTTTTCTATTAATTTTTTTTATCGGTAAAATCGTTCTGCTTATTTTAAATTATCGAAATGACATTAAAAAATTTTTTTTTTTATATTCATAAAGTTATTTAAATTTGAAAGAGGACACTCAAAACTTTTTAATTCTTAAAAAAAATTGAAGGCAGAAAAGGGAATCTATTTTTCAAAATCGAACATTATAAATCAATGATTTTTTATTTTAAATAAGAATTGTATCTTGTGACACATTTATTTGTAACAAAATCAATCTTTGGTAAGAACAGAAAAAGTTTAACTTATTCAATAGTAGTCAAATTTGCAATTAGATACTTTCACTTCGAGAAGAAAAA
The DNA here is from genome assembly GCA_030067965.1 of Latrodectus elegans. Classification (NCBI taxonomy): domain Eukaryota; kingdom Metazoa; phylum Arthropoda; class Arachnida; order Araneae; family Theridiidae; genus Latrodectus; species Latrodectus elegans. The sequence continues at coordinate 41,257,980 of CM057821.1, read as the reverse complement.
GACAACGGATGATGGAAAACGGGTCATCTGCTTATATGTTTTCTATACGTTCCAAGAGAGCTATTAAGGTCCTCGAAAACTGAATGTATAAATAGTAACACTTTTCTAAAACAAGCTGCAAAGCATGTGCAATTCTAATTTCTTTCTCATTACAGTATGAAAACGATTAATACTAATTCATAATTAAGTGTTGTGTACATTTCACATGATAACTCAGCTCATGTTTGCTTTCGATTTTCCTCTAGGAAGTAAACAGACAATTTCGTCATCAAGGATCCGATGACGTCATATGCTAGTAGTATCTAAATGAATTATTACTGATGTGGCTCAAGAATTCATATATTCATCTTGTGTTAGGTATTTTTTTAAATTTAGAATCCAATATATATATATATAGAGAGAGAGAGAGAGAGAGAAAGAGAAAGTGCTTGTAAATTCCTCATTGACGTCAAGTTTACGACTTCGTAAATTATGCTATTCATTTGAATGATCCTTTTAATGTTCATTAATATTTTTTAATATAATATACTTTTCAATAAAAATATTGAGCTTACATTTTTTTTTATCTAATTGCTAAAATTCTGTCGAAAATTGTCGAACTTATCTACTATAACCTCTTAAAATTTTATAAGTTTTTCTGCGTATCTTTTTTCTCTTTACTAACAATTTTTTACCATCCCGTTATTGGTGATTGAAAATAAACTGAAATTAAATTGACATCATTTTGTTTTCTTTAAGATGATTAATGTCATCATTTTTTCAATTAAAACTGTGAAATGCATTCTTAGAGTGATAAATTACTTGTAAATGTGTGGAACTATAATAAAAAATTTCAAACTTATATGACCAATGATGGAAAATGTAGCTACAGTAAAGTCGCCAACTTGTTCAATGCATAAGTACGTAAATAAACAGACACACGTAAATATTAATTTAAACTGCTTTGAAAAAAAATGAAGTGGTTTATTTTTGATAAATTTCACATTTTCGCCATGGATAGCCAAGGTGGCTGGTTGGTTATGCTGTCATTCTCAATATCGAAAAAGTATGTCTTAACTGTAGTTAGATTGGGGGAGAATTCAAATACTAACGGTTGCAGGGACACTTTAAATAGGTCTTATAGTTGCAATGTCCTCCAAGTGAAATGAAATTCCTCTTAATGTCTTTAAGTATTTTTCACATAAATTTATGAAAGCAAATTATTAATTCGGACTATGTGACGGCGAGCGGATATAAACGCAGTAGAATTAAGTTGTAAAATGAATATGACACACATGTCTTAAAAAATTACATTTATTAAAAACATTTTAAAATTATGAAAACCAGACAAAATACATCTATAATTAACCGCGATCAACTTGGCGAGCTATAAACAATTTTTTAGATACATAGTTATAGGCAAATTCACGTTACATGTTTATTTTTAACCATAAAGTGGTTGTTTCTTTCATTCTAGTTGAGATCATGAGCCTCTTTATTACTATTTCCATTAGTTTAAAATATCCATGATGTCAGGTAACATTTCATCAACGACATCACACCTAATTAATTAGGGCATCGTATTGTGACGCTATCGTAAATCCGAGTTGTAGACGAATTTGTTGCCTGCCTTCAAATCGCATTCTTCGAGCGGCAGCTAATAAGGCGAAGTTCATCATCAAATATCTTTGTCGAAATTTATTTTGTTAATAAAATGATTTCTTATATAAAGAACAAAGCATCGGCTTAAGAAGCCATTTTCCATTGATTCAAGCCATTGACACGTTGACAACAGAACAGAAGAAAAAAGTAAAATGAAAAAGACAAGACAAAACATCCACTTTATGGTTAGTTTAAATAGACAAGGACGATTTAAATTTTTAAAAGTTTTATTAATTCATAGAATTCTAAATAATCAATTTCAATATTTGCAAAAAAAGATTTTTTAATCTTAAGACTAATGCCTTACTTACGCCAACATTAAAAATTTTCTAATTTTTTTATTATTTATAGATGTTTACGATCAAAGTTAGTTCTTATTATCAAAACAAAATAAATATATGACCTTTACATCAATGCGACCGAAGTTTTACTAATTGCCAACAAATTCTGACTATAGTAGCGTATTAAATTTGTAATTAGTAATCAATTTTTTGCTACTTCATTTGCTACCATTAAATGAAAGACAACTAAGATAATATATGTTCTCTTTAGAATATTCCATTAGGTATAAAGTAATTATTATAACTATATATATATATATATATATATATATATATATATATATATATATATATATATATATATATATATATATATATATATATATATATATATATATATATTTTATTATATATATTTTAGTAGATTCATGGTTGTTGCAAATATTATAAATGCGATTAAGTTCATTAAAAATAAAAATCAAATTAAACGACTTATAGATCACTTAAAAAATAATAATATTCCAATTAATTTTATTTTAAAATATGTAGGAAGTAGGGAATCGCTTGTAAGATTGAAGTAATGCGTAGTTTTTATAACTACATAAGGGCCACCCAAGCATTGAAGTTATTACAAGAATCCTTAAAACACCTACATTTATATTTTAATTACAACTGGCAACACTTCTTTACTATAATTTTAAAATTACTTTTGGCAACTTTCATACTATTTTCATGTATAAATCCCATCTGATTTGCTGACTTTGGCTTTATGTATTTAAATTTTTACTGTATGTATGTTTCATTTATATGAGTATCTCTAATTGCATTTGTGTTTAATTTATAGGTATTTCTAATTTTCTGCATTTATATTTATTCAAATGTTTTAACCTAGGTTCTTTGAATACGAACACTCTTTGGGGGAATTGCTCGAAGATCTTTAGACATTTGTCCTTCGAGCATGTCAGAAAAGAGTGTTCTTTCTTTTAGCATAGCTGGCCATCTCCCTCCTGATGAAGACGTGGCCCCTATGTATTCTTCTTTTCATCTGTTTCATATATTTCAGTGCTTTTCCATATTTTTCATGTTTTATTTTATTTATATTTCACTGTTTTTCCAATTTCATATTTTCTTATTTATATTGGCAAATCTTTCTTTAGCTGCTTTTGCGCTGGCTAGATTTCCTATTGTATTGTATATTCTGTATTGTATTTTTATATATATTTATATTCTTATATATATTTATATTTTTTGCTATATGTATATATTTTTTGCTTTATAATTATATATATATATTTATATGTATACAGCTATCACTGAATAATTTATTAACATACTCTGCTTAGTTTATTTATTGCTTAATTTTAAAAATACATTAAAATTTTAAGATTATGCATTGAATTCAATAAGAGTTCTTTCACATCTTTTAACTATGAATCTCTAACGAGTTTAATAAGAAAATGATCATATGCTTAAAAGACGAGATAACTGGCAGAGTCTTTAGAGGCAAAACTTTGTATTCAGCTGTTTTTTTCGGAAATTAAATTAAATATGGGGAATAATTAAATTGCAAAGTTGGAGAACAGCAGCCATTTAATACTAAATGACACCTTGCGCAGGAAAATGCACGCAAAAATAAACTGAAATTGCGAATCAATCTATTGGGTTTCGCACGATTTCCAACATGTTAAATAATTACTAGCACAGAAAGGTACTACTAGTTGTTACCAAGCGCATTTACAGTCGATGTTAATAAACCACGTTACATTCCATTTAGCTTGATGAAGTATTTCAACTAAACATTTTTGCGTCACGTAGCAATGTTAGAACTCGCGCGCAATTCTCTCTGTAGGCGTATTTTTCTTCACATGTTCATACGCAGAATATCGTTTTTTACTCTTCAACCTTTCAATTGAATTTTTATTTTATCTCAATTGGTTCTTAAAATTAGGACCGCTAACTTCTGAATTATAACGCTAGGTTCGCTGCAAGTCATCTCGTATTGAGTGAATAATCATTTTGTGTGCCTCACTATAAAAGATGTCAAATATTCCTCCTCTTGTACTGTCGAGAGGCGAAATATTTCTAATAGCTGGTTATCAGACAAAAAAGAACATTTCAACATTGTTTTTTTTATTGCTAGAGATGTTGTTGGTCAAAAACTTTTATTAAGACAGGCACAGGGCTTCTCCTAGGAAAATAATATTATGTACTACTTCTATGCCGTAATCAATACTGCGAACTGTGGATATACAGTAGAACTACAATTATCCGAATTCCATCTATCCGAATCGCTTATTACCCAAATCGCTTTCAGAATTTGACTGAAGAGGAGAAGGAAAAAGGGGAAAAAGGAAAAAAATCAAGGAAAGTAAAATATGATAATGACATGTCACTTGAAGAATTCATCAACATTTTTTTGAAAATTCCTAAATGTTAGTGCTAAAAGATATAGAAGAATGGATTGTGAGTGAGACTTTAGATTTCAAATCGCAAATGATGATAAACTTGTTGAAAACATCGAAGAAGAATATGATCTTGACATCCAAGTTGAAAAAGACGGGACCATAAGCCAGATAATATTTTCCAGCTTTGTGACTGCATCGAAGTGTATGGAACGTCATCTCAAGTGTGACCATTGCAACATCTCACTATCAAGTGAATGCTCGAATTTGCTGTCCGAAAACGAATAAAGGTAAGGCATCAACTTATTCTGATAGAGATATTCTGTAAATTATGATTTTCATTTACAGCACTGTACATAGATATTATATTGTATTAATACACAGCATTTGTAAGAACCTTAACATAACAAAGTGTTGCTTTTTCATTTGATTAAAGCATTTTTTCCTTAAAAAATACTATAGTTTTTTCTTTCATTTTCAACGTACAATAATTAACTAAGTGGACTCTTTTAAAAAGAAATCCAATTAACCAGATATTTGATTATCCGAATGTTGCTCGGTCTCGATTGACTCGGATAATTGGAGTTCTACTGCGTTAGGAAAAACTGAACTAAAACTAAGGTGCATTAAAGAATTTTAATTTTTTATATAAATATAAATAACTCTTGCTTCTATAAAATCAGGAAAATAAAAACTGTAAACTCTATGTCTTTTATATCAATCGTTTTTTGAAAAATTTAATACAATCATTTTTTTCTGTTCTCACATTATCAACAAAAGTTTTTTTTTAATTATTTCATGAGCATCAACGTCATTAAAGGACGATTTATCACATAATTATTTGCTATTCTTTCCATTTCCCTAATTAAAGTAATTGTGACATATTTTGTTAACTTGAATTTCATTAGAGAACATTTGAAAGCGATTATCACATCTTAAAAACAAAGCTGTCATTAGATTGTTTTCACTAAATATTTCTGTTACATCATTAAACATCACGTGATTTCACATATCTTGGCTAAATTTACAAATTCGTAAAGGAAAAAAATATATATATGCATTCAAAAAAAAATTTAATACGAAAGTTTCTTAAAAATTTAAATGAATACCTAATGCGGAATCCACGTTCGGAACAACTTCATAAATTTAGAATAAAAATAAAGTAGGAGAATTTTTTTAATCAAAGATAAATAGAATGAACCAATGAAAAAACAAACCGTTACAGAATCAGAATAAAGAAATCGTCCTTTTTTCTTTAGTTTCTAAATCTATTCTAATCACAGTTTCTAAATCTAGGGATTGGGGATGAGAAACATACACAAAGAATGGCCGAAAACATCTCAAAGAGTTTCAAATGCATTCTGACTAGATAAATTCGAAAGTCATACTAAATACGTATTTTCTTCTCCATCAAAATAATCGCCAGCAACTGAAAATGCGATGCATATTATTGGTCCATTAAAACAAGAGAATGAGCTTCTATTTGAAGTGTAGAATCTCACAGTGGGATGTAGAACTTCATATGGATAGAGTACAGTTGCCATAATACACCAAATGTAAATGGGTAAGTCTTCGTGTAATGTACCAGCGTAGATCCTTGCCCAAGAAATGTACTGCTTTTATTTCAGAATGCGCAGTGTTTGGTGATGTTCAAGGCCAAGTTACTTTTCATTCAATCAGACATTAAGCCGATTGATTCGATCCATCCAATATTTTTAAACAGTTTTGATTAAAGAAGTAAATATTCACAAAATTTATTTTTGTAAACATAAATTCTCTAACCAGAAATGAATACTTTGTCTAGTTCGAAAGTATTAATTTTATATAAACTTTATCCTGTTAAAAAATCATATTTATCACAAAAATAAAATTTATTTCTTATGTTAGAAACATCTTATTGAAAGTCAAATTATTTAGCTTTAATATTCGAATTATTAATTCATTGAACTTTGTTTTCGAAAACACATACTAAAGGAATAAAAAGCTATAACAGAATGCTTAATTGAAATATTCTGTTTCAAGAAGGTGAAAGTATAATCTTAGTGCAAAGCTGTTAGATATTGAACTATATAAGAAAAAAAAGATTAATATTTAAAATGTAATCACTAAATTAGTAAATTATTTACTAATATTTCTTTTCCATGATAAAGGAAATTTCATATTTTCCGGAATTCGTAAGTAAATTTAACTTTAATTTAATGGTTTTAAATTATACTTACAAAATACTAGTTTAAAATATCCTTAATTTTGCAAAAAATATTGAAATAATTTGAAACCTCACAATAAAGACATTAAATAATTTAACATGTTTTCCGCTGTTTTTTGTATACGAAAAAATGTTTGTGATTACAAAATTCAAACATTTTTTAAATATTTAGATGTGATCATTAGAGAGAGAGTTTATGGTGAAATTATATTATAATGTTTCTGAAACACAGATACGCATTTCTTAAATAAACATTAAAGGGAATATTTCTCGTAATTTTTCTGAAATTAGCATTTCTTGATGTATTTTTTAATATCATTCGCCAGTTTTATAGCAAAATGTGAATTGAGAGAAAGTTTAAATGAAAATTAAAATTTTCTTGCTAAAAATAATAGCTTCCTTGTAAAGTTATAGACCTTAACCGTAACAAAATAATATAATTCTTTTGTGGAATAAAGAGAAACAAGTCCCATTCTAAAATTCGAAAATAGTTATGTAAGAGGATTTATTCCTTCATATTTTGTAACTACCTTGATCTTGGTATTTTAGCCAATGCTTGAAATATGTGTTCTGAAAATTCGAGTAGTGTGAAGCTAACAACAACATGAAAAATTTCAAAACATATTTGGTCAAATTCTCGAGTAAACAGAAAATTAATGCACATGAAGCTAATTTTAAATTATTTACAAGTAGAATGTAGATAGCAGAATGATTGATTGGTGTTTCTGATTAATTTGACATCAGGATTGACAAATGCCTAACTAGTGGAACTTTGGAATTTTTTCAAATTCCGTGGGAAACCGATAAATGTAAATTTAAATCAAATGTAGCTCTGGTGTAGTGGATGCACATTTCCAGTCGAATTATCTTGGAAATATCTGTTTCATGATGTATTCCAGGTGAGCATGTCAATAATTCGCCTTCAGCTGGCCAGAACAAATTATTGAAATGCCACATTGCCACTTCCCTATTCTTGTTTGCATATATATATATGAAACAGGACTCATATATATATACAAACATATATATGAGTCCTGTTTCACTCTCAGAAGTGGCTTTCGAACATTATGTCTCATTCAAGCAGTGAAGAAGAATTCTATTTTGTAGCGGGTATAATTACAGCTACCTTCCCTGTTAAAGTGGGTAGATGACGTTAGGCGCAACTAGCGAATTTCCCAGAAAGACACTTGAAATCACTTAAGATATAGAAGTGGTTTTGTCCGTAACTTCTTTCTTTGTGTAGTTGTTTTGTGAAATTATATGTAATGTGCCGTAACTGTCATATATTGTGATGTGGAACTTTAATAATATTAATAAACATGTGTTCCTGAAAGTTTTGTTATTCCTATTTTTAGTTATATTTGGAATTATGTTTTTATAATTTTTATTATGAAGGCAAGTCTTCGGACACGGACTATGAATTCGATGATCTTTCTGGGGCTCGCAATTGGTACCCAGTCGACAGTTAAGCAGTTCCGATTTCTTGACACTCTTATAAATTATATAAGCATTTAAAATGAGATAGTAAATAGCAAGTTATATTTAATTTATAAACTAAAATTAGGTACACTGTGAAATTAAATAATACCTGAGAGATTACAGAGAATATTTATTCGCAGAACAAAATATATACAATCTAATTTTAACAAAATGTAACTCTATAAAGTGAAAGAACTTTTCACAATTGCATTTTATTAAAATTAGATTATGTATTTTATACAAAAATCAATGCGAAATTGTTTCAAATACTAAATTCATTCAAAAATTAAAAAAATTAACATCTAATTTATTACTTATTTTATCCCTTCTAATTTTAAACAAAATTTTTAACATTTTAAAATTTCATATTTTTGAATAACATAAGTAAAAAATTTCTTATGATCTAACCTTGTCGCCAAGTGTCATATATTCTTATACTATGAAGTTTACAACTAAGCATATATGTATATATATATATATATATATATATATATATATATATATATATATATATATATATATACATATATATATATATATATATACTATGCAAAGAAAAAAATAAAAAATATTAATAATTTAAAACTTGAAGTGAAAATTAGTATTATATACTTTGCTTGTAAATTTTAATTTTTAGATAGCCTTTAATTATTAAAACTAAATGCGAATAAATATAGAAAAGTAAAACGTAAATATCTGTTGCTTCCTTGAAACAGTTTCGATTTTCGCTGGCATGAATTAAATCAACCGTAACCGTTCAGTAAATAAGTTCCCCAATATTAATTTCCTGTAATGATTGATGCATTTCAATCAAAACTCTAGAATGACCGAATACAAATCTTCAGACATCTGCTTAATTGATTTGAATTATTCTTATAGTTATGAAATGAGAGAGAGAGAGAGAGAGAGAGAAAAATAAAGATGTACGCCGAAAAATCGCACAATATCTGTAATTCACTCTCCTATTTCAATGTGTCAAACGATATGTCAACTCTCACAAAAATCCATTTAAAATATGCAAAGAAATACATAGAAAGAAAATCGTATTAACGTAGAAAGGAAACTTCAGAACATGGAAAGAAAATCATAGTAATGTTCTGAACATTTTTTTCATCCAGATTTACACATGTGACTCCGTAACTTGCATAAAGTTGGATTTTTCTAGGTTTTGTATATTTTTCAATACAAAACCATGATTGGCTGTAGCGTAATACAATGGCTTACTTCCATTTATCTTTGTAGACAGTGTTATCTCTCCCTTTAAGAATGGCTTCTGTTCGCATAATTTATGAGAATTGATTATACTTACGCAACTTATGGGTAAGCGATGACGATTGAAAAAGTGAGTTACTTTTAAATTTTTGAGAATATTGTCACATATGTTTTTTTTTTTTTTTCATATAGAAAAGGTATCAGAAACCATTTTAAATTAATATACTATAACTGATACTTAATTTAAATTTTTAAGTAAATGCGAGGTAAAATTTTTAAATTAAAATTACATCTAATCAATAATATATTCAATAAAAACTCTGAATCCTTTTTCAATCCCAATTCCATTCAATACTTTTTCAGTACCTATACTATTTTTGCTGAAAATTTGAATTTTCTTGGAAGATTCGTTGTAAAAAAAAAAGTATTTATGAGGAGATTCTAATATTTAGTAAACTGCAGCAATAAGATATTTATGAATTCGGATGCCTTTTACCTTTATTTTTATTCTTACAAAATAATTCGAAAAATTTCCATATGAGATCTTTTAAAATAAAACAATAAAATTTTGATTATAGAATTTGGATTTATTTATTTTTTATTCAAATAAAAATCATCTTAAAGAATGTTCTAGATTATTTGTCACTTCCACCAGGATTGCACTTCTTCTGAATTTTTCTTTAAAAAAAATATTTATTATAAAGTTATGGACGCATTTATAAATGTTTCAAAATATCTATAAAAGTTACGTGCTCTTTGAAGAGTGTAATTCTTTCAAAACTAGAAACTAAGTAACAACAACTATTTATAATGAGTATAATTAAAATGTTATAACGCTTCAAAAATATATAATAACATAAAAAAGAAACAAAAAATATTCTTTGATTCTAATATTATATTAACTTTTTTAGAAATATTTGTTATCGTAAGTTAGAATGGCAATGGGAAATACTAATAATTGAGTTCCATAATGTAAACGTGATAAATGGACTGTGACCAAATCATCAATCACTTTACATATTAGCACACAATAATGAATAGATATTAAAAGATAGTATTGAAAATAAAGTAACAGGCACATATGGATTGTTTAGATATTCTGAGAGGCAAACTAGTTCTTTCAAAAATTCTTTTTGTCGATAATGAAAAGCAATTTAAAAGCCATTAGGATTTAAGAATAGAGCCGCAAGCAGACGATAAGTTTACTTGATTGTATCGAACGATGATTTTATCGCGTGTTCCCTTCTGGCAGCATATTACCTACGTGACCATCAACACGTCCTGCTACTCGAATAACCTAACTGCTATTATGCAGGAAGCGTTTGCGGTTGCCGAGAAAGGAAAGTAAAACACAAATTGAACAAAGACACCGAGCGGAACAAAAGAAGGACCGGGTGCAGATTATTCCAGGAACAGGTGGCGTTCTGTCGACTAAACGATGTTTATTTAGTGTTGATGGTGATGTAATGGCTGCCACAGATTGGTTTTGAAGTGCTATTTTTTATTATGTTAAATGATTGTTAAAAAATGACAGATATAAATTTTATTTCAATTGAAAAGCATGCCATTGATTGATCGATACTGATTTATAGCTTTCATATGGCAATCATTTTGTGAAATATTTATAGCATTTAATAGCATAATCGGTATTTAGAATACAAATAATTTTGCAATATTAAATTATGCAAGTAATTAATAAAAGATTATTGCAATAATAAAAATAACACTCCAATAGGATTATTTTTATTATTGCAATAATTAATAATAACGATAATCCTATATTAGGACTTGCAGTTTAGAAATTTTTCCTTTCGTTCTGAAAAAATAAAAATTTACAAATGGTTATTTAAATATAGTTTGAATTAGGTTATTTTAAATATAGTTTGAATTTTCCAAATAAAAGGGCAGTTTTAAATTTTAAATATAACTGTCCCATATGTAGAATACGATTTTTTTACTAACATAAATCATATTACTCATTGTCAAATTACTGAATTATTTCATTAAGTCGTTTAGTTTTTATTGTTGACTTTTGAAATAGATAAACACAAGAAATTATATTTTTTAAAAAGAAAATAATAACCTTATCAGGGTGCATATAGCGATAAAATCTTAAGAATGTGATTCTGAGTTGATCAAGTTATCACTTCACTAATTTGTAGAAAATTCTTATTAAACTAATAGCCTCGCCCAAATTAGTTTTCGTGTGCAAAATGCGCATCAAGAATGATATAAGAACACTGTAATTCATTTCTTAAGAATATAGTTAAAAAATACAATACTAAGTACTGAAATGTATTTTATTTAAAAATAAAATAAGAATGAAAAGTCACAAAAAAAATACAAAAATTTACCACAAAGGGAAGAAAAAAGAAAGAAGGAAGGGAAAAAAATGTGTTTTCAGAGTAAAATATCTCAGAAAAATTATTAGATTTTTGGATTCGCCAAATATGATGGTCGATATGTTAGAGATTGTACGAGTATTACAATTTTTGTGGGCTGTTTTGAGACGCTGCAAAAAATTTGTATGAAAAAATTAAACAAATATTAAGTGCTATGTATTGAACAGAAATCTTTTACAACAGAAGAAATTAATCGAAGATCACAATCATGTACGTCTTCTTGTTGGCTATATCATGTAGGCTGATATGCAATAATAAGAAGGAATGAAAAAGTGCAACCGTTCTTGGAATCTCAAAAAACATGGGCTACTTCTGAAAATTATTTATTTCAATATCTATATTTTATTATGGATATTGACAAGAAAGAGTACAAAAAAAGGGAACTTGCAAAATTATACACTAGGACAGAACACTATAATTAACATTTAATTCCATGAAATTACATTTTTCAAAACTTCATTACATGGCAACTACAATTTGAATCTTCATTTATTGTTCTAGTTGCCACTAGAAGCTTAATAAGAAAATCCCTTTATAAACAAACAATTATGAGCAAGATGTATGACATTGTATAAATGTGATTAAATTAATTTCTTATCTAAGAAATTTTGAGTAAGCATACAATGTCCTTCAAAAGTTAAGGAACAACATGTTTTTCGAAGCTCACCATAAAAAATGAACCGAAAAAAAAATAAAATTTATAGTTTCTATAAATGAGAAAAATAAACATATGTAAATTAAAGCAAAATCCCTAGTTACCACTTTTTTTATAGAAAAGAACAAGTATGTATAAGTGAGAGAAAAATATGCAAACAATAGGCTTTCATAATTACGCTTGTAACTTTTGTTGATTTTCAACTTTTCTTAACAGATTCGTTGACAATAGTAAGTGAGGTCTCCCGCAATAACTAAGAAAAGTCGTTTTTCCGATTCGTTTGCGTAACAAACCTACAGATGGGTAGAAATGGTGAGGTTATAGGCTGATGCTGCAAGTCGCCTTAATGTGTCTCACAGTGTGATCCATCGTTAATGGAATCAATATCAAATAGAAATTTCTGTGTTCAGAAGACATGTTCCAGGCAGACCACGAGTTACAGCACCTGCACAAGACCGTTTTATAACCCTTTCAGCCAAAGGAGAAGAAACATTTCTCAGCTGCAACATGTTGCAGACTACTTTGCATCACCAGGGAGAAGAATACCCACTAGTACGGTGCGAAAGCGTCTTCGCTATGCAGGTTTCTATGAAAGACCATCAGTTGCGTGTGTCTCCCTCACCGAACGACATTGAAGATTCGCTTACCTTGGGCAAGATAACACATTTTATGGACAAGACAGCGATGGACTTCTGTACTTTTTACGGACGTGACCGATTTCATATGGAAGACAATTCTGGAGGGGTGCTGATCTAGAGAGAACAAAACACCAGATACTATCAATCCAACACAATGGAAGGACACATTTACTGCAGTGTGGAATAATGGCTAGGGCAAGGATCTCACTTAGTGATCACGCTGACCTGCATGTGTTTCGGACAGGAATTTGACTGTTGTGAGATACCAGGATGAGATCTTAGATCCCTATATCGCCTATATTCTGGTGCAATTGCCAATGATTTCTTTCTGATAACGCACAATCTCATCGAGCTGTAATTGTTGAAGAATATCTGTAGAATCTTGCTTTGGAGGAATGGACGATCTCCAGAACTGAATCCCAAAGAGCATTTCTAGCACTTCATAGACAGGTTAGTCGTCCTCCAAAGTCTGTAGGAGAGTTAGTAAACTGCTTACTCTTATGTTTGGTCTTCACTTCCCATTTCGGTAACCGACAGCTTTTAAAATCGATGTCGTCAATCCATTCCCGCTAGGGGTGGATATATCCTTTATGAAAACTCCTTTTTGTGTTGTGTTTCTATGACATTTTACAACATAAAATTGCGATTATATATTTTTTTCCAAGAATGGACTTTTCTTGCGCGATTGCTTATTTTATTGTAAATCATTTATGCGCATTTCTTATATAAATTTCAGTGTTGATTTCAACGCATTCCTGTTTTGTGTATATGTCCTCTAAATTTAGTGTGCCTTCATTCATTTACTTGCAAACTAGACGCAAATAAACTGGTTGTTTCTTAACTTTTGGAGGCCAATGTATAAAAATAAATAAAATTTATAAACATTTATTTTAAAAAAAAAAAAAAAAAAAAAAAAAAAAAAAACATTTAAGGAAGTTAAAAAAGGAGTTTTGTGAAAATAAATATAAAAGTATAACTTGAGATTTTATTGTGAATGTTTAACATTTAATAAATAAATTAAATTTTTATAATGAAAATTATTTTGTGCACATTGTTTAGTCAAAATTATACTTTATGTATTAAAAAAACTGTAATTTATTAACTTTTACGAGCCTTTTTATTTTTAATGTAGGAACTTTTTAAGTTAAAAATAAATTTAAAAAACTGAAATAGATTTATGAACTGCATAATTAGTTGCATTGACTAGTTTGATCTTGTGAAAGTCGGAAGCTTTTTGAGACAACATCCGGGCATTACTTCCTCTACCACACCACCCTTTACGGCTGCAGAGAAAAAAGGAAACACTAAGGCAAAGGACTTATTTATTTATATTATTTTTAATTTTTATAATTTAGCTTAGAGTTGAATTCCGGCGGGGGTGCAAGACAGAAAGGACCTCGCCTTGTAACGAGAGTTGCTGTTTTTTAGGCTCCCTAAGCCTACTTATATATAGCCTTAGTATGCTCGTAGGGACGTTGGTCTCTTTTGATCCAAATAAACGATTAAATAAGCTTCTTAAAAGTCATTTTATGAATAAGTGTTATGTTATGGGAGACATCAGTCTCGAAATTAATGATTAATAATTGTTTGGACTTCTTAAGCTTGCTTTTTTATGCAATTATTTTGAATGTTTGAGACTCCAGCTTGTTATGAATATGAGCTTCAGAAGCCATATTTGATTCCTAATGTGTTTTGTGCTGTGATGCTGTAGCAAATAAATTAAAATTAGCATCTGGCATTTTGTTATATCATTCTTTCCTCTAAGACTTAGCAGTAAAAATTCTGTCATTACCATTTTCGATTTTCAATTACCATTTTCGAAATTGAAGAGGGAAAACTTCACTGATCTCAAGAACTTTAGAATGGCGAAATGAACTGCATGTAATTACACATAAATGGTAAAACCATGTGCACTAAAAATGCTTATAGAAAAAAGGAAAAATAATGTAACCAAATGAAAATATTATCACTTATTTTTATAACAAAAACTGCCAAACAATATTTTTATAACAAAAACTGCCAAACAATATTTTTATTTCGCTTCATATAAGAGAATTTCACAAAGGCAATTTCGATAAAATAGTTTTAAAAACTCTTTTTCTTTATTTTCAGTTCGTTATGAATTCTTAAACAATATAAAGAAGATAAGAATTTATATTATAGGTTAATAAAGATAGCAAATTAAACTGATAAATTTAGTGCGTTTATAATATTTTGATAAAAGATTTAACGTTTCTCAATTCCTTACACTATTTTGGAAATCAGACAAAAAAAATTAATTATTTTTCATTCAACAATATATATTTTGGAAAATATAAAATGTAAAGTAATATTTTATTAAATTAAGAAATATCTTATTTTAAAAACAAAACAAATAATAAAAATAAAACTCCTTTTGGAGCAATATACCAATTGTTATGATATAAAAAAAAACTGATTCAGTGAATTTTGCAATATGCTATGGTTTATGACTCCACTCCTTACAATAAAGATAGAGGAAAGAAATGTTAATTTCTAGATAAATTATTGCACTTGACTGCGTAAATTTTTTTTTACATAAATATTATACAAAATTAAAATCATAAGTAATTTTAGTTTTATTAAATGTAAAATAACCTTAAATTTTTATTGTTGCCAAAAATTTGAAAAAAAAAATTGAAATTATTGCAGTAAAAGAATTGCACCACGATCAGCAAATGTACTGCTGGAGTAATTAA
This sequence comes from Latrodectus elegans, assembly GCA_030067965.1. NCBI lineage: Eukaryota > Metazoa > Arthropoda > Arachnida > Araneae > Theridiidae > Latrodectus > Latrodectus elegans. The sequence continues at coordinate 41,242,347 of CM057821.1, read as the reverse complement.
AATGTGTTTATGTGTGTGTGTATGAGAGAGAGAGAGAGAGAGACTATCGATGGGGAAAAAGAAAACGATTCAGAAACTTGTTTTAGCAACACAATAAAGAATAAATTCAAAGAAAATGAATGTGAAGATAAATTGCACATTTTGAAACATTCCACAGAAAAGACAATGCATACAAGGAAAAAACATTAGAGGGATTTCTAAATAAGTATTGTATGGTAATAAAAGATAGCTTACGAAAAACATTTTAACTAATGACTATGAGAAGATGAAAGAATATCTTTCGTAAGTACAGAGGATTTTTAGTAAATTTATTTAATTGCATCCATATACATTTGAAATTGCATTCACTATGAAACATATTTTGATAATATACACATAAAAATACGCAAATGTGATAGGAAATTAAATTATTTTTATATACTTTTTATATTTATTAAGTCTAAATATACGAAAATGTGAAAATCTTTTTTTAAAAGAATGTATGTATTTGATGATATCAGCTTTTTTGAAGGCACGATAGAGTATCAAGCTTTCAACTAGTATTGACTGTACCATAAGCCATCTACAAGTATACCTCCAAAAATGTTTCTCAAATACAGCCAGAGCATTTTCCTCTTTTTTTTTTTGTCATTTTAATGTTTCTGTTTGCAAATATATCAAAATACCTTATTTCAAACCATTGAATTTTCATGGTTCTTTGCTTTTGGTTAAACCTAACTTCAATTTATGTTGTAAGGAAAAGTAAAACATTTAATTTCTGCTAATTTTATTTCAATTTGTTAAAAGGGAAGCGAACAAATATGGTTCACCTAAATATGGTTCTGGAAACCCGGTGTCTTAATGGCAGCGTTTCACGCTCCCAAGGCACAGGTCCGAGGTTCCATCTTCGGACCTCCAAGCATGCTTAGGAACTAAATACCGGGGGGTCTCACGTTAGGCTGCCCACCTAAATGAGACAAATGCTTTGAACCCCAGGGACCTTCGGTCATGAAAATAGTTATGGGTACCGTTAGTACTGGCTCACATTTACACCTTTTTTTTTTTTTTTTTAAATATGGTACTGTGTATCCACATCATAAAAGTATGAGTGAAATAACCGTTTTTATGAAATAGTTACAGGTATAGATTGACAATTTTCTCGGAGATTTTTTCATCGCCAATTAATGATCAAAAATACTCACTTCCAAAAGATTATCCTTCATTTAGTAACTATAAATTAGTCGAATTAAGTCTAATTTATCACAATATTTATCCAAGAATAGCGATAAATTTTAATTTTAATTTACAAATCAAAGATCTCTAATTAATAATAAAAAATTCTCACCAGATTAAAGTGCCAATTCATTAACTTTCAAAAACTGCAAATGCTAAAATAATTTTTCTCAAGTTTATTATAATCTTTTTATGACAAAGTTTTATGATTTTTTTTATGTGATTTCCATCATATGATTTTTTTCTTGTGATATTGATTATTTTCATGTGATTTTCATCAAGAACAGAATCATCAAGATAGAATTAATTTTTAAAGATAATTTCAACACATTCCTAAATACAATAAGCAAATTGTAAATTATTTCCTTGAAAGCTAAAATGACGACTGCAAGTTAGTCCAATAATACAAAACTTTAAAGCTACGAAAATTTTAGATAAATTTATTTACTACATATAAAATTATGAAATGCATAATATATATTTGATTTTAAAAGTTCTTAACTGAAACAAAATATCAAAAAGCTGTTTTTAAAGAAAAATAAGCTAATTCTAAAACTATATATTAGTAAAATCATAACTACAAGACCTTTCTCACAAAAACATACATATGCTTTAGTGAAATTTTTCGAACCAGTTGGAGGACAGAGTCACTACATACTTGGAAAACCAACGAACCTGGGAAAACTATTCATCTGAAATCTATTATCCTTTTAGTATCCTCCAGTCTGACACTCCCCTCGGAATGGGCATTGTTATTTGTCACCTGCCTTTCCTTTCTTCGTTTGAAGCAATCGTTTCTTGGAATTCCTATTTTATCGGCCTCTCTTTGCCCTTTGCGACTAGTATTGCTTCAAAATTTCCTCTAATCTGTTTAGTTTCGTGCTCTGGAATGTTTTCGTATTTTCTTTTGTTTGCCGTTTTATTTCCAAGCGATGGTGAACTAGCTTAAATCAACACAGTGTGATAAGGAGATTGAACGTTCGAGAGCTTTTTTGGGTGAAGTTGAATCTTCTGCATAAGGTATTGATCAACACAGCAAGGGTGAACCGGTTGAAAAAATACAGCTTTTATGAAGATACTAGTAAATTTGAGCAGAGTGATGAAAATAATGAAGAATCCGAATTAGGAGAAAACATTTTTATAAACCAAAATCAAATACTTTGAAATAAGGAAAAAACAAATAAAAAATGAAAACATCTCATAACTTGGTCATTGGTGAAACTGATAAGAAAAAGCAAAAATATATAAATTTTTATAAAGGAACCAAAATAGATGTGGATACAGTAGCTAAAATGTCTGTATTATATTCGACACACACACATAAGAGCAGTATGTAAATAAAAGAAATTCGGCACAAGTGGTGTATAATCCATGATTCCAAATTCTGAATTTTTTTGGCGATGAAAAAATGTTGCCAAGATGACGTATCGTGACGTGCGCGATGACGTAAATACTAGCGTTACCAAAATAGAATTTTCTGCATAATTCCTATATTTCTCCATGTATATGACGTAATAAAAACGAGGTTGCAAGATACATAAAAAAATCCGCCAAAAAATCGCCAATCTCAAAATTTGGCATCCTGGATTTTACGGTATATGTACCAAAAATTCCATAAAAACTAAACAATTATCTCTTAAAAAGTAAGATACAAAGACAAGAATTATGCAAATGCTTTCTAGAGAACTTTGCTCAAAAAATCAATGAGTTAAATTCCAGTGGTGCAGAAGTCCAACAAAAAATCCAAAACCCGACACAGGCCAATGTGTTATGTGTCTGAAATCCAAAAGTAATGTAAACGCAATTTCTTGCACAATATGCGATTAATTTTACTTGCACAAATCAGTCTTCCTATGTTTGTCAGAAGTGCTTATTTTGATTCAGAAACTTTTATACATACAAGTTCGTAATTCTGTTCCTATAATTTATGAATGTTTTATCTACTTAAACATTAAGAACGCTTTCTTAAAAATACAATTATGATTTCACAATTAAATAGTATAATCATTTTTATAATGAAAAACATTTTTTAAGTTTATAGCTAATTTTTAAATAAAATTGGTTGAGGTGAACCAGTTATCTTACGCGACATCCAATATTAATATCAAGAGAGCGGTTTCTGCCAAATTAATGCCATCACAGAAAATGTTGTTGTCCCCCCCCCTGCTGAAAATTCAATTTTCCTCCAGTACTATTTATAAGGATTAGAAGCTCGATACAACTTTTCGACTTCATTCGCATAAATGGACCGCTGTTGAAACAGAATGTGAAACAAGAAGTAAAACAATCGGCAGTCGGACATGGTGAGATTTGAACTGCATGTAGAATGGGCATCACTTCCACACTTTACAGTTCAGGGAATTTCCTCTTGGCCAATTAGGCTAAAAACTTTTATAGTGCACTTTTCTGTTGACTAATGTTGGATATCTATTCTTCAGATTTTTATATATGGATTGAAGTCATTGATTCTATTCATAGAGATCAATGTCAATATCGCAATCATGTGAAACCATATCTTTCTTTGGACAAATCTATCTTTTTCAACCCATGCTCAAAGCAAGCAAATTTCGGACATTTGCTGGTATGTCGTCACCGTTTCTCTATGTGACTGGATTTTAGAAAACAAAAATCCATTTCCCACTGGCAATCAGATTTGAGGAATTCTTGCACATTACTATTCAGCGATGTTGCTGAGATCATCTAAATTCATTGGGAACAGCTCAGCAACTCCTTGAATCGCTTGATAATATATTGAAAGGATATTTCTCGGGTAATTCATGCAGGAGCTTGGCTTGATAACAGATAATCGCGCAAATCTTGTATCATGTCATTTTCCTCAAAAAGAATAAAACAAGATTTGCTTTGCTCTGTCATTCCTATAATTTGGATATATATATGCACAATTTTTTACACACTACGTGGATTATATTTTGCAGTGCTTTAAATAGAAAATAATGTGTGATCACAGCTTTAATGAAAGTCTTATTTTATGTTTAGTTACCTCGTAGTTTAGGAAATGAAATGGCACAGGTGCCGTTTAATCCATGATTTCAAATTCTGAATTTTTTTGGCGATGAAGAAATGTTCAAGGTGACGTGCGCGATGATGTAAATACTAGGGTTACCAAAATAGAATTTTCTGCATAATTCTTATAGGTCTCCATATGTATGACGTAACAAAAACAAGGTTGCCAGATACATAAGAAAATTCACCAAAAAATCGCCAATCTCAGAATTTGGCGCATGGATTATACGGCATCTGTGCCAATGAAATGAGTAAACAGAGGTAAATTGTTGCAGAGAGTATGATCTGTAAATAAAATTAAATGTTTTTAAATTAAGATAAATGTCTGATCATACCGGTTTTAAGTTTTCTAAAACTAGTCCATATTTTAAATTTACTCAAAAATTTATTCATTCCTTGAATAAATTTATTTATTTCTCTTAAATAAATTTGACTTAAATCAATCAAAGCCTCGAAAATTAGAGAACAAGAAATTAATGTTTATGGGAAAACAGTAATTCGAAGGAAAATTACAGAATTTTCCAGTTAATGAAAGTAATTTAAGGAATTTCGAGATGTTAACAAAATGATATCTTATTGCTAAGCAAACAAAAATATACAATCTTAGACAAAAAAAAAAGTAAGCTTTGATTTGTAATTTGGTACAGAAATTTGAAAACAGAATTTCAAAGAAAATTATATTGATAGTCTGGCTCTCAAATTAAATGTAATAGACCACCTGTCTGTTGTTTGATTCACTTATAATAATGTTATCTTCTCCAACTCACAGTAAATTATCTTATAGAGAAAAATAACAATGCAAAACTTTTCAACTTATCAATGTGGGAAAACACTTGTATTTGTGAGTAGCTATCACCGAAAACTAATCTCACAAGAATAAAATTAGAATCAAAATATCTGAATACCTTATAAAAAATAAATATCGGAGAACTAGTGTAAGAAAAAAATATACAAAATTAATGAAAAATTTCGCATTAACTTCATTTATATATATTTTTTGACAAATTTCATGTTTTGTGACATGTTTATTATTCATTATTTAATTAATCTATTTTTCATTATTTTAAAAATATTCCTGAATTATAATAACATCACACAATTTAAATATGTGACATTTCACTCTCTCTTCCTTTCCGAAAGCGCCCCTAGCGGGGAGATGGAAAGACAGTTACTTAGGCTTTTGATTTCTAACTCTTCAGATGTATTTTAATCATCCTTTTAATTTAGTGTTCCTGTTTGTTATTGTGTGTAACTTAACTTTGAATAATTAAATAATTGTTGCACTAAAGGCTGTTTTGATTAAACCCACAACCACCGGGTCATTGGTCCCACGCTGACACAAACACACATCAAATGGTTTTTATCTTATTTTATGTATGTTAAAATAAATCGTCTTCCACTATAATAAAGGAAATACATAGACTAGATTCCATAGATTTAGATATAAAATCATAGGACGATTTTTCATATCTTAATTAATTATATGTTTTCTGATAATTTGAACAATCAAGACAAGTCCATGGAAGAAGTTCAGAGAATATTCGAGAAATTATAAAACTGACATCTCTTACAAATGATAATATATTTTCAAGTAAGCCCTATGACACATATCTGTGAATCACATATGACTTTGTGCTGAATTTACTAATTCATTAAAATTAATAAAATAACGAAAGAAAATGAAAAATAATGAAACGTGTGTGTGTGTGCAAAAATTAATATCATCTTCATGAACATAAATAATTTACAAGTATGTATAGACTTATATAATTATTTCCTTATCAAATGATGTTTTATTAAGTTACATAACAATAATTTATAAGTAGTAGAGTAATTTGATTAAACAGTTTTTAAAGAACAATATATATATATATATATATATATATATATATTGTCACAAATTTATAAATAATTATTGTATATGTCTTAGAATATCTCAGACAGATCGGAAATACTCACATTTTGGGCAAAAATTGCGGTATTTAGACGTGTTATACGTTAAAAGCGGGTTTTCTAATGATTTGGTGACTTGGCGATGTTTTGGCGAGAAAACTTGGCGAGAAATAGATACTTTTGGAAACATCCATCACCTAAGCTCTAGGACCAATATTTAGCTAGATAGCCTAGAAGCTTCCAGAACCTTGGCGAAATTAGTATAAATACCGCAGCTCGACATAGTTAGTGGGGAGTTCTTGTGAAGACAGTCAGTGAGTGAAGACGATTAGTCGTGAATGCTAGGCAAGAGAAGTTGTTCTCTGTCTCAGGTATTTGAGACCTGTGATCGGAAGCTGTTACTTATTGTATCTGACGAATTGTAGCTGTATAATTGTGATTGATACAGCTGGTATTTCTAGTGGAATTTTTACGAATAAAAGTCTTGTGTTCATTTAGTGGTTGCTTTATTCAACTCTTAATCCACACGAACCCCGAAGCTCGGTACAATACACACACACACACACACATATATATATTTGAGGATTACTCTGCAATTTTTGAGATACTCGCAGACGAGAATTTACAAAATAAAAATGACTGTTTAATTTTAAAATACAAAGTATTTTAACACAGAAGACGATATTTTACTGACTTACTTCAACTTGTTTAGAATAGAATAAATTTTAAACAGCAAAAAAAATGAAGTTGACGCAAAAACATTTTCGTGCTATGATTTTCTAAGATTTTAAAGCAGGATTAAATCAAGAAGAATGCGTTCAACGGTTGCAATTATCATTTGGTGATGAATCTCCAGCTCGTGCTACTGTATTAGAGAATTTAGAAGTGGTCGCTATTTTCTTCGGGATGAAGAACACACAGGAAGGCCGCCATCGGCAGTAATCCCGGATAATATGTCTGCCACACGGAAAATGTTAATGGATGATAATCGCTGTACCTATCAAATGATACAGAAGGAAATTAACATTGGATCCGCAGCCAAACACAAAATCATTCATGAAGAATTACATATGAAAAAAGTAGTTTGCCGTTTTGTTCCCCATAATCTAACTGAGCACCCAAAAGAGGAGCATGTCAGAATCAGTAAAGAAACTCTTAAATTGCTAAATGATGGTGGCCACCACATCATTTCTAAAATTGTAACAGGTGATGAAATGTCCATACCGTTTTTTGACGTTCCAACACGTCAAGAAAGCAAAGTATGGGTCTTTGAAGATGATCCCATGCCGACAATGGTGAAAAAACAACGCGCACTGAAGAAAGTGATGTATGCCGCTTTTTTCAGAAGTATGAAATTGGTCAAAGCCATCAAGTTGGAAGGACAGAAGACTGTCACAGCAAACTGGTATACCACTAAATGTCTTCCAGAAATTCTACAAGAACTGAATGTTAGGGGACTAATGTTTCACAATGACGATGCATCTTCACATACAGCCGGATTAACAGTTGAGTGTCTTAAACAAAAACAAATTAAAGTGATTGAACATCTACCGTATTCACCTGATCTAGCTATGTGCAATTTTTGGTTTTTCTTTAATCTAAAAAAGACGTGGACGTCGTTTTCATTCAGAAGAAGAGATTGATGCGGCTATAAATGCATTTTTTATCTATTCCAAGAGATGAATGGCTTGAGGCATTTAATCTGTGGAAAATTCTTCTGTAAAAGTGCATTAATGCTGGAGGAGACTATTTTGAACACACCTAAAATTTTGTAAGTATAACTTTAAAAACCTAGTTGTATCTCAAAAATTTCAGAGTGACCCTCGTTTATCTATATATATATATAATTTTAAAAAAAATCATAAAATTGGTATAACTTGTATCGAAAGGATTGGTTCACCAGTAAGGAGATTTATGTTGTGAAAAAACGTTGAATTGGATACAAAGTACTTTTAAATAAACTACATTTGCACAATTTTTATAAACTATGTATTCAAAGAAAAAAATTATGCATAAAACATAAAAAATCATAGGAAATAAAATTAAAGAAGAAAAAGCCTATATGTAGCTATTTTAAGAAGATATATATAATATCTATTGAACCAAACATTAAATTAGAATTAAATATTACAAATAATATTGCGGACGGAAAATACTTCCTAAAATAAGCTCATAAGTTTTTAACAGCATGGGTTTTGCAAATTTGTGTTAATTTTTATCCATCGAGAAGAGGTTTGTTGAAGATTGTATTTTAATTTACTACCTTATGTTTGCATACACTGCTCATGTAAGTATACCCCACATATATTTGACCTGATTCAGGCCGAAGCTATTAGTTGGCCAATCGATGATATGTACTCTATCTATCACAGAAATAACTCTCAATAAGTATTCTGGTTAGTGGCGGTTACTATAATTCCAAGAGCTACCCATTTCTAGTAGAGGTTAAGGGGGAGACCAATGTAATCGTCATTTAAGTCAAAATTTTTTGATGCTTTTCTTCTGCCTCCTCCTGTTAAAAATAGAACATGTCTTATTTCCACGGCAGAATATAGACAAAGATAATTTGGTCGCAGTATAGTCATGAAAACTGATCTGTTGAAATTTGACGGCTTCTCATATATTTTTATGGAGTAAGAAAATATTATTCAAGTAGCTGTCAATAGCCTCTCTCTCTCTGCAGGATAAAGCAGTTATTTGTAAATATTATATTAGTTCTCAATGTATGTCCGAATTTGACTCATATCATAGCAGAACAACTACCAGCATACCTCTCGAGAATGTATCTCTATCATAGAGCGTGCCAGTAATATTGGTAGCAATCTGGACTATCCAGAAGGCATATTTTCATCACCAAATACCACCTGATCCCAATCTTCCTTTTAGGAAATCATTTCCTGTGCGAATTACAATCAATTTTTAGTCAAGTTCAGAATTGTTTTCCTCCTCCAGTGAATTAAATTTTGCTAAGAGATTGTTTACCACTCCATGAATAACGCATTTCGATATTGAAAGACTGTTGTCTAGCGAATGTGGACAAGCTTGAATTTCTAGATTTTACCTCCTTTAGAACAGTCCTTTCATTTTATGTCATTTATGACAATTTTTGTAGTTATAAGCATTTAAGTAGTTAAAACTAATTAAAAGTAAGTGATTTTAAAGTTTATGTGTTTTAATATCTGGTATTTTTCATTCTATTTCTCTCTGCTTAAATCGCTCAATTTTCTACCCCTTAAGCAGCTGTAAGACAACAGTAATCATTTATTTCATTTAATTTCAATGTAATATTCAAATCTGTGTAAATATTTCCAAAGTAATTTGGCATTACACCGCAATAAGATTAAACTATAATGTATGTATAGTTTTTGTGAATATATAAACGAGTGTGTTTTAGGACAACAGTTTATAAAAGTGAACTGATCTTTTTCAGAAGTGGCCTCAAAATGAAAATTTATGTATAAAAAAAAATAAATAAATCCTGAAATATTTATTTTTTAGAAAAAAAAATTGCTTCTTAAATAATTATAACGATTATTATAAATATCTCTGCTTGTCAAAAAACTTTTCTTATTATCAATTAAATATTGAAAATTTAAAAAATATTGGTATGGACATACACCATTTCGAAAAGCATGGTATGATTAAATAAACTGATTCAGGTTTTTCACTATGAAAGCGACTGTTTGTAAGAAACTGAAACCTTATATTTATTCTCAAATAATTTTTTATACCTTTTTCAGTTAATGAAGGTTAATAGCATTCAATAATTATAACATATCTGCTCCTTGTGCTGCTATATTTCGCTTCAAGTTGTGCCTGTTTTTGTAGTGCACATGCAATTATTCTTTTGTTGCACCAACAGACCAAATGACACATTCAAAGAAATTATTCACATTCCTAAATTGAATTTTTTTTTTTAGATTAATCGATATGAAATCCTTTTCCTTCTCAGAAATTTAAGAACTATTTTAAATCTACATTATTTCTCTGTACTCGTCAATAAAATACAAATTTGTTTATTGCGCAACAGAACAATAAACATAATGTATCACATTTTTATGAACTTAATGAACCATTGGCGTATCGAGAATTTGAAACAAGAATAACTAGACGCCGATTCTTGTAACAACACCAAATCCGAGAATAACTCTGATTCAGGTTTTGAAGTCCTAATTCGTGACTTCAGATAGCAAAATATCGATTAATAGACATGTCAAAAAACTGAGTATGTTAAATATTCATAGAACATTTAATGTCCATCCACTAATGAGGTATGCTGAAGAGGAGAGAATATCTGCTCAGATGTCAATTTGTGTAATAACTTATAATAATCAGATGTTTAATGTTATTAGGCATTTATCAATTAGTAATTAATAATTGCCCCGGAAACATTCACATATTGTATATATGAGAAGTTAACCACCCTCGATGAATTTTTTACAGTTTGCTTTTTTTATCAAACGTAAAGCATGCGACCTAGAAAAAACATTTTTCGTAATACATAAAAATCACGATTAACTGACATTGATGAAACTTTCATAGATGCATTATGATTAATATCCTATGCTCTTAAATTTCTCTAATTTTATATCATGTGCCTATTTAACTAACTACAAAATATGCAATGGTTAAAATGCAAGTTCTGTCAGACAAATCCACGACTCATTTTTGTATACATTTGATAACGTTTCGTAATGTATCTCGCCATTTTTATTTTTCTCACATTTTTTAAGTAATGATTCTAGAAAATGATTTTTTTTAATATTCTTGAGCCATTTGAAAAAAATGTTTCAATTTTTTTTTTTTAAAAAGTTTTATTCTATTTTTCAATAGAATATATTGATATATTTAAACATTTTCTTAAATATTTGCCAGACTTTCTCACAGGCATATATAAATTAAAATTTTTATATTATAATTTATATCATGCAAATTTTAATTTTTTTCTCCTAAAATGACTTTTCTTCTTTCATTTATGCTAATAATTTACTCATACTTTGTTTACTGAGTGAAATTCGAAATCTGTTCACTTTTAAATTAATTCCGTATCATGCTTTTGCATGAAATTTTGAATTTAAAACAATTTTCAATTTGTAATTACTTATTAGATAAAAATTTAAGGGACTATGCATTGTAATTTAGGAATACAAAATATTTTTTAAATTTATGAAATTTTAAAATTCATCCAACTGTGTGAAAAAAAAATTTTTTTTAAAAAAAGAATTCCTTAGGATAAAAATAATTTTCAAATTATACTTAAAAAAAACATTCCGTTAACTAAAAATGGATTAATAATTTTTATAATTTTTTAACTTCATAAAATTATATTAATTAAAATCTTGAGCTAGAGCATTTAACATTATATTTCAACAGATGATTCGAAAAATCTGGATTAAAAAACAGACACTATTATTTATACTTTGGAATCTTAGAACGCACACTATTTTAACTTTTATTATCGCACGATATTTACGTGTGATTTGTTCTTTTTTTTTATAGCACAAAACAAATAACACTAAGATCTGAGCCAACTATCTATGGTGATCTTTTTAGGAGCAATAAACCATAAAAAGCAAACTCATTAAAAAATAACTTGACTTTGTCATGCGCAGGCTGGTTTTATCTTTGTTTTGACAACCGTCTTTGTTCTGCATGTCGAACTTAATCACCTGCGAAAATCTGGAATCTATTTGCATCAGACGATTATGAGATAAGAAGTGCTTGACAAAAGTTTTCTTTCTGTCGTCTTCTCAAAAGTTCTTACATAAAACCCCCTCTGTGTATTCACCCATGTTGAAGGGAGAAGAACCCAAGGACATCAACACGTTTTATTAAAGAACAATGAGGCGACAAAAAAATTATATTCAAACATAAGAAGCTTTATCGGATGAAATAAAAATAAGCTCTAATCACAACAGAAAAAAAAGTGTGTAAAATTATTTGAATGAAATTTCCAGTTTTTTTTCTTTCTGATAAACGCTAAGCTATGATAAAATGACTGTCAGTGGCGAGTGTTTTGATGACAAGTACAAAATAACTGTTTCATTTTGTTGATGGAATTATATAAATAAAAAAAAAAACATGACAAAAAATTCTTAGTTGTCAAATCGTTTTAAAATTTAACAATGGAAATGTTTTATTTAAATTTACCTATTTTTATACCATATTGATATAAAATTTACATAATTCACATAAGAAAAATAGTTTTTTGGTATTTAATATCTAACTATCACATCAGCTTTAAAATAATCTTTTTAGTCCACAACATTTTTTTCTCTAATCAATCATTAAAATACTCATTATATTTTTAGCAGTGCGCATGCGTACTTTTTATAAATAAATGAACAAGGAAAATCAATGTTTTTGATTAGTTCAAAATTTCGCCACTAGAAGTTGCACTTTACGAAGGAAATCGAGGATTCTTTGCTGTATGAATGTATTATATTATTGCTGTTCTTGTTGTATCAGAATGTTTCGGTGAGATATTATTGCTGTATAGTACACAATACAATTAACTAACATAAATCAAATATACCATCATAAATTCTTAGAAATTTTAAAAAAAACCTTTCTATAAGATAAGACATTTAAATATTGTGTATTAACCCCTTGACTGACTTTGACGAGTCTGACTCGTCATTGATTTCCTGGGCCATCACAGACTTTGACGAGTCAGACTCGTCAAGCGCTTCTTTCGGCGGACGCCGTGCAAGTTACAATTAGATTACATAGTTGCTTCACTCGTTCGACGATTCTCATTTAAAAAAGCACACTGAAAGTAAGAGTTCAGTTTAGCAGAAGTCTCGCACGGTAAATGTTATACTAGCCAATATTTGAGTTTAGTAAAGATTATAAATAATCCCCGTAACATGTATAAGCCGGATGCATTATATGAAAGTGGGGATGATGGTGTAGTTCAATTAAGCGAAATTAAATAGTTTTTTTTTTGTCGCATCAAATTCCATTTAATTCGTCAGTCAAGGGGTTAAGCAAGAAAAAATTTGAGCATGGAAAGTGTTTTTCTTTGGATTATTTTCATGAGTAGCTCTAGCATACTTCGAAAAACGAAATAAGTCTCATTCAACTACATTTCTGAGGTTTAACAAAAAAAATAAAAAAATTTTTTCTCATAGATATTGCGGATTGTCCATCGAAAGGAATCGGTCATTGTGTCAGGTATAACCAATCACTGAATATGGAATCTGTATATACAGAAAGGAATGACAAATGTGAGTGATTTGACGTGCCTTGTAGCAAACAACGCGTGAAGCTCAGGTTATTCTGAGGCCGGTACATATTGGACATTCTACTACAACCATAATATACAGAATACAATTTATTGAACTAAACATACGAAAATGAATTTGCAGATGTCAACATAATGGAAAGTTCAAAATACTTGGGTGATTTTGATTGACTTTAAGGTGGGAAGGATTGCCTGCAATGATTCAACAATAGTCAATATCGACATACGAGTAGAAAAAAAAACTGTTAAACCATTGTCATATGTATCGCCACACCGATCCCGTACATGTTATAATGGCCTGATAAAGAACAGGATTTAATCCTTATCAACATGTCAACATCACATATCTTAAATTTTTCAAGCTATTTATCTTCCGTGCATTTAGCTTTATACATGAACATATTTAAGCTACAAAATGTCCATAAATTAATGCATTAATCAAGAGTTTTCTTCATTTAAATTACATCTTTCACAGCCTAATTTCATTGTAATATCTATGGCTTATAAGACACTCTGATTAGAGAACGACTTAGCTAGAATAGAATGTTCGCTGTCATGTTACGTCTTGTTTGGTTACGTGGCGATTCCAAATATTCTGTCCTTCAATAACATAATTACTGCTTCGTTTATTTAATAACATATATTTATTATTGTCATCTGCAGACGGCACTGATTTTGACAATCTAATTTTATGATCTTTTTCATTTCACAAAAAGCAGTATTTTTAGCCATTTTAGTATGTATAATCCCTGAAATCAATTTGGCTTTGGCATATTTGAACGCTCTAAGTGTTCTTTTGCAATACTCAACAATATATAATATTGTAATCATACATACTCACATAATTAATATATATATGCCGCCAATATAATATTTTTTCCCTCAAACTTCCATTGATTTTATTCGTAGTATCTAGAGTGTGTAGTACGCATTTCATTTTGGATTTACCATAGAATTTATCTTTAGTAATAAGAAATCCGTATTAAGTGAAGTCATATTAACAAAATAGGTCATCAGTATTTAAATTTAAAAAGAAATGTTTCATTAATCGCATTTACTTTTAGTAGCACATGAAACCATTTTTATCCAAAATAGGTAGGATTGCTCATTTAAACATATAATCCTGAATCATAAGAAGTAGATTTTAATTCGTCTTTAGATTGGTTAAAATGGTAAGATGGATCACAGCAAAAATAAATGCATATATATTCTTAAATGACCGTGTAACAAAATTGTGGAAAAGCTAGTTTTTGCTGACAGTAAAAACTATGAGTATATGTCGACTTGGTCAGGCTTACACATTTGGCTTAATTTTTTTCATTGGTGTGGTTGGAGCTATTGATGCAAAAGATGTGATAAAGATAAAAATTGGTGCTAAAAATGATCATTGAAAAGCATGGATCAGCAAAAATGATCAATGAGTGAAAAGACATAATTTAAAATATTGTTCGCTTAAGTCCATTTCTATTTCCATTGATATTCACTAGGAGCTAGGATGATTGTAGTAGTCGTCTAAGTGATGACTAATCAGTTCGAAGCATTATGTATTTTAATTTATTCTAGTTGTGCTAGTTCTTTTAATCTTACAGTGTGTAATTTTATTCATTGGGAGTATACGTGAAAGATGATGTTTATATGGAACATTATTTGCGCGTCAAGTTGTCGTCAATATTGATTGATCTCAAGTATCTCATCACCACAGCACTTTTGAAAACAGAAAGAGACATGAACGGTTCGAATGTCCTTAGCATTGCATGAGAGCACATAGAGCTTTTGTAATTATTGATAAATCTGATTTCCCATTCAATAATAATTCACTAATTTTATGAAATATATCTGTTCGAAATTCGAAGAATCTCTTGTAATCACCCAGTATTTTAAGATTGAAATTTTAATTTTGTTTGAATTAGGCTGCTGCCATGATACCCTAGTATTAATTAGACTCTATAAATGCAAGTGGACGCGAAAATGTAGTGAGAAAAGGCTCTTGTACCTGGAAGATTGTTGATTTAATATCTCACGCTCTAAAACAGTAATTCTCAGTCACTGTGTCACGGCACTTTTGTGTGCTGCCACGCAAATTTTAGAAATATATATAATAAAATGATTATGCTTTTTTTAAAATTGCAAATAAAGTAATAAACATTTATTTTTGTTGTATATATTACATTATTTTATTTTGAATTCAAAATTATTATCATAAACTTTAGACAGTGTTAGGTAAATAAAAAAACTTGTAAACTTATCTTTTTCTTTGTTAACTGCCAAATTTTGAAATCGTTAAAATTATGCCGGAAAAAAAGGTTGAAAATCACTGTTTTAGAAGATTACTACTGAATCGAACGCATGCATGTTATAATTTCCGAATGGGGCCTTTAGTGGGGAGTGGCGGCAAGAAAAGAGTGTTATCAGACCAACTGTGAACCTTGTCTATAACTCAAAATTACGAAGTAATCGGCTGAATTTTGCGATTTTGTGTGTAAACATAGGCATTTAGAAGCGCATCGGAAAAACATACATGTGACTATATATTTTGGACTATGAATATTAAGGTTATATTGATAATTTTAAGTTCCAATTCATGAAATTTAAGTTTATTATCATATGAATCAACAATTGAATTTTACTGGCAATATGCAACGTTATGTTAGGTGGTGATATGTAAATATCAGAATAAACATGAAAATTTCAAAAACTATGTTGCTAACATTTAAAAAAAAAATTTTTAAAGTTAGCGTATTTAGCGTAAAGTATCCCAAAGTTTATTCTGAGTTTCATATATGCAGATTTATAAATGGATTCACTGCAACAGTTAATAAAACTACATATATTGACTTTTAAACAATCACAGAACTACATTTACATACAATAAAGCGAAAAAAATTATTAAAAACTCAAAGACAAAAAAACAAAATCAAACCAATATTATGGGAAAAAAGCTAAATACACATTTAAAATAATTTAATTTTCACTTTTCACAAAATTATACAAATAAATAAATCACTCATTATAAATATGCTGAGTAAAAAGTAATTAAGGCAAATTTAACAACTTAATAAATAATAAAAATGTGTTACAACTCGCGTGAAATTCTTCTCGAATGTAATTTTTGATGTATAAAGTTCAAAGTATAATAAAGATGAAAGGTGTCACCGCTTATTGAATGAAAGAATGACTGAGAAAAAAGAAAAGAAGAATCTCTTGCCAGAACAGTTAAAAAAAATTTTTGTTGTCAAGATAAAAAAAAAAATATGCTGAGTTCTTTAGTTGGACACAGTCCTATTGAATATTTGTAGCGTAACTCATTATCTACATCACGGGGTTAGAAATGTGCTTCAGTTTACCTTGAAAAAGAACTCTCTGTGACTACAAAACGTTGATTTTTTGTTCAGATCACGAAACTATAAGAAAAATAGAGAATTGTATGATAGTTATAATATATGTAACATTTCTACTGCTTCCCATTTTTCCTGAATATACTTACATACGCTTATGCACGCTCTCTGTGGATATAAGTGATAATGTGCACTTAATTCAAAAATATATTTTTAGCATCATTGGTTTAAAAATAGCTAGTATATTGTCTTTTAAGGGGATTTTACATATAATAACGGATTTAATTTGCATAAAGGTAATTGATACTTAGTGAAAAAAGAGAAAGTAGATTCACAATGGCTGAGGGATGAAAGCTACACCTAAAACTGGGAATTGCTTCAATTTTGGGGATTTAATTTTTAATTATTCATCTAAACGATTGGATAAATGACTTTTCTAGATTTTCTCTGTCTCAGTCTGTAAACATGGTTTGTTGTTATAAGGTATCAGAAAATATGCCCATTTCTGAATTTTACATGAAAGTGTATATATAACCGAATTTTATATTAAAGTAACTTATTCGACGTGACTGTTTCTTTTATTGCTTAGAATGCTCAAAATGGAATCATTTTAGAAATACTTTTCACTATTACCAAATTTCAGTCAAATTTTTCTAGTACATATGAACTACTCTTGTTTGATATTCATTTCCTAGGTTTATAGTGCATATTGAATTTCGTCAGTATGGGACCTTAAACCCATTGAAATAAAAAAATTCAGAATTTTATGTTCAATGCTATACAAGCTCCAATTTTTTTTAAAACTTTATAAGTAAAAGAACTCTTAAAACTCACCAATCTTCCTGATTGGACCTCATTATCTCTTAAATATTTCTATTTATTCATTTGTTTTGAATTTATAATTCAAATTATTTAAACTCTACTCAAACTATTACATTCGAAACAATTTAAATAATTTATGTATAGTTCAAACTATTTTCAGCTTATTACTCTACTTATGACAAAAGATTTGAAGAATAATTTTATTTCTTAACGATATTAATATATAGTATATTTAGAAGAATCAGTTTTGAGTTCATTAATTGTGAAGAATCATCACCTAAAAAGGAAGTTTTTTTTAGTACTGTCGGTATACATTTTTCGTACTTTTCCATTTGCAATTTTCAAATTATTTTTTGAAAAAAGAATCATCTTTTATCACAAACAACTGGACATAAATACAAAAGATATTCCATTCTCATCTGCATGTTTGAAGAGTTGCTTTTTTAAAAATTAAATGCTCATAATAATGAATTCTAAATACGATGAAGTCACAGTTGTAGATATTATCGTTAAAATAAAATAATCACAACAATTTTCACAAATTAATTTTATTCTCTGATAACTTCTAAGAAAATCATAAATCAATAATCTTGGCTATAAATTTGAAATCCGGTTTGTTCAAATAAAATAATTTTCGTTGTAATTTTGAGGTTAGACTTTTATTTACATGGACATCTTAACTATCATCAAATATGTTGGTTGATTAACATTAAAACATTTTCCTATAAAATTGGAAAAAAAAGCATTAAGGATTTTAAGACTTACCTTTGTTTAACTTTAACTTTTGTTTGCTTATTTATTTAACGAATCGTTCTAAGAAAAATCGGACATATATTTACTTGCTACTTACTAATTAAGATGATTCTGTTGTTTCGCTTATATTTAATTTGACAAATAATTCGATCTACTTGTTAATTTTTTTCCACTAAGCGATTTTATTGTAACTTCATTAACATTGTAATTGATTTCTAAAGAACACTAATTAGACGTGCTTTGTATTTTTTTTTTTTTTTTTTTTTGAGATTATTTTCCTGTCATTTAAAACTAGAATATTTTTTTACCGAAATAAAGAATTTTATATTTCTTTCACAAGGCAGAAATAACTGCATAAAGTATACTAATATGTTAATGTAAATATTCATTTTTACTTAATTCATATATTTAAATTCACTTTCCAAAAAATATCATCTTCAATACATGCTGCTAATTAGTTTTGAATCCCCTGTAATTTCTATCCACTGTATTAAATTTAATCAACTCAAAAAAGGCAGTTATCAGTAAAATATAATTCGTTATTAACCTTTTCATTTTTTAAAGACTGTAATAAAAATTTTTTAGTGATGATTTTAATTAGGTTAATTATGCAACGATTATTTGGTCAATATCAAAATTATTGAACAATTACTATCGATAGCATTGTTTTCCTGAATAATAGAAACAATTATTTTTTATTTGACCATTATGAGGGATAAATACCGCCGTAAATATAATTTACACTATCTTTGTTCAATTATCGAATAGAGATTAATTAAAGAATTGTGTGAATAAAGACGAGACAATGGAATCATTGTAATTAGTAAGTGGCAAACAGCTTAAGCAAAAATCTGTTTTTTTTTTTTTTTTCTTTTCTTATTTTTAATTTTTGAGTGGCATTTTTTAAACTTATTTTTAACCGTGACTGTAACTGTGAATTGTTACTTGACGAGATATATTTAATGCTACTTATTCATTTTCTTAAACTTCGCAATTAAAGTTATAATAATTCAATTCCATATATTTAAAATTCTTTCAAAATGCATCAACTCTTTCAACACATTTTAAGAATCATAAAATAAGGTAAAGATGCTGTATAATACAGAATTTCAAATTCTGTATTATGAAGAAATGTTGGCAAGAGGACGTATCGTGACGTGCGCGATGACGTAAATACTAGGTTTGCCAAAATAGAATTTTCTGCATAATTTTTATAGGTCACCATATCTATGACGCATTAAAAACCAAATTGCATAAGAATATGGGCAAAAAATACGGCATCTGGGCCTGAAATAATTTTTCTGTTTATTTTATCTTCCTTTTAAGAATATAATTAAATTAATGATAATTTTAATAATTTCAAAATAGCGTTGTTATATTCAAAGATAGAAATATATAAAACTAAATATAGTTCTAGAATGCGAAATCCTGTAATATTTAAAGTGAAAACATTTTGACTTAGCATTATTTTTTTTTAATGAATTCATTAATTTATTAAGTAGTTATATTTATTTCCTCACGCTTATAGGAATTTTATCCACAAAAAGAATTTATATCTATCTTCTGATGATTGCTTCAGCTTGTCATGGTTCCATGGTTGTCCGCATTATCTTTGCTATTCACTATTTCGTAGTCTCAATTCAACTGATTCTACTTTTATGTTTTTGATTACTTTTAAAACGGTACAGATGCCTATAATCCAGGATTCTAAAATCTTAATTTTTTTTTGGCAATGAAGAAATGTTGCCATGATGACTTATTATTACGTGCGTTGTAACGTAAAGAATAGGATTGACAAAATAGAATTTTTTGCATAATTTTTATAGGTTTCCTTCTCTATGACGTAATAAAAACCAGATTGCCAGATACATAAAAATCTGCCAAAAAAAATCAGCGAACTCAAAATTTGGCATGGTGGATACGGCATCTGTGCCAATGATAACAATAAAAACGGGGGAATTATTTTTTTTAATACTGCTTTTATACATGGCTTTGATTTCACTTGCGCTTGTTCACGATAGATATATAGTATAGGTTCTCAACCTTCTTCAATTTTTTTTGCAAGATGCGATCTTCTTTAACAAAATGCTCTGCAAACAGTTAAGTATGTGTTTTTGACTACTCCGTGGACCATAAGACTCACTGCTTCAAATTCAAATAATAAAGCACAGTTTTAAAAACAAATTTTTAAACATACCTTGGTGTTATTAGACTTACGCTATCTATTAACATATATTGTAGGCTAAACATTTAGTTTACCTTGTACCATATCAGCGCCCCCCCTTTTTTTTTTCTAATTCTTCTATCGCCAACCAGAAAGTGGCAAACGGCCACTGGCGAGTGCTATCACCTCTGACGATATCATGTGATACATAAAAACATTAATGTATTTCTTAAATGATTAAGACATAGGTCACTATTTCGCTTCCTGCTTTATTTATTTATTTTATGGCTTAATAAAATAGTTAGAAGATCATGGGTTCTAGTGGAAAAGCTGTACGTTATTTTTAGGAGAGGAGTAGCAATTTTTTTTCAAAATAACGCGATATTTACTGTTTTTAACAACATTTACACACTATTATTTATTTTTGTTCAAAATGCTGCTTTGGACAACAGAATGTATAATTCAACAAAAAAAAAAAAAAAAAAAAAATCGTATGCGACGTGGTTTGTTTTAAAATGTCCTTCACCTACTAATGCAAATTAAATATTGAAACCCGAACTCCTTTCATTAATTTTGATGGGCGGCATAATGGAAAAAGCGGAAAACACTGGGCTATGAACAAATGCAATATATTTTTTTTAAATTAAAAAAAAAAATAAAATTGCTATTATTTAAAAATATGTTTTGTGTAGAAAGAAGTCGGGTTATTATTCTGTACATATTTTTCTTTTCTATAACAATAGCGTTTATGCATAGAGAACATTTAAAAAAAATGGATAAAACCATACGCATCCATTCTTGAAGCGAACAAAGTTCCGGAAAGATAAGCAACTTAATAGGAATCAGCGTCTATATAGCTTGAATTAATTAGAAAAGTTGTAATCAAAAATGAAATAAGGTTTATGCTTTAAGTTACCGCAGACCACCATATTGATAAAACTTTTATATCACTCTATGCAGAACTTCATAATTCAACATCGGACAATAATTTGTCATACGCATAGAATACGAAATGCATTTACATAGTTAGATTTATAACGATTGAAATAATGCTATCAAAATTTTTAGTCACCAGTTTCTCCAAACCAGCACTCTTCGAAGCATAAGGTCCCAGGTGCTCGATCTCAACCACTGCTGAACATCGGAAGGAGGATGTTACACTTCTGCTTTATGTATGCACGTCTGTCGGGAAGGATGTTATGGAGTTTTATGGGTTTTCTCCCTGGTGATACGTGAATACAGCCCACTATCTATGAAAAGTCCTCTTTGAAAGTTGACGTTAAACTACCTTACAAACAGAATGCTTAAATAATTTACAACAACCCTCAGCCGTAAGGTAAAACAGCTTTGTTTCATAACTAAGCAAACATTATTCTTGCTTACATGCTTTCACATATAAGATGCAGAAAAATGAAAATGTATTTTATAAATAAGAAACAAATCTCTCGCATATTTTTTAATTTCTTCATTAAATAAACATTGCGAGTAAACACAAGAGTAAAAATGGCAATTAAATGCCGGAAATTGGGTACTTACGCATGAGTACGCGTGCGTCATCGCAGTCAATTTTAATATTCAATTTCTCTCTTTTTATATACAGATAAGATGATAGTGATATTTAAATTACTAAAATATTTGTTCAGCGCCTTATTTAAAAATTATTGATGCAATATCATGTTCTACTTATTTTAAATGCAAACTGAGTATTAAAATTGGCAACGGTGACGGGTTGATACGTAAGTACCAAAAATTGAATTAAAAATAACATTCTTAAGTACCGAATTATTGCATTTAAGTATATTTCATTAAGAAAAAAAATGTACTACCTTTAACTGTTTTATCATGTCTTTTACTATGATGCAATACAGCAATTACGAAGTACTCAATTTCTAAAAAACTAATATGTATCTTTACAAACCTTCAAAAATATTATCAATTTTTGAAAAAAAGGGGAAGAGTTCGCAAAATAATCTATAATATCAATAATCCAACACAAGAAAAACTTATAACTCATACATTTTTCCATATGTTGCTGTCCGAGTATAAAACAAAACCGGAATAGCTTTTAATAATAAAGTAGCAAACTTCAATTCCCACAAAATAATCTGAAACATGCAAAAACACATATGATTACACTTTCCAAAAAACTGAAACTTCTTAAGCGTTTTAGGCCTAAAGTAATTTCGCCTGCACAAAGAGAAAAAACAAAATAGATGAAAAACAGAATGTAATTTTTTTTCTTAGGAAAGGTTGATTACCTTTTAGCCAGGTGAGGGCAGAAAATATGCATAAGGAATAGAGTTGCGAGTTTAAAAGCATTCTGCCCTCCTCGAACTCTGGAAAGATGCCAAAGTGTTTCTAATCTATACCTCCTGAAACACAGTTCCCACTAAAAAACTCATCGAAAACCTCGTTTTCGTCACTTCTCGTGGTCAATAAACAATATGAGAATTAAATGGATCTGTTTGAGTGGGAATAATAGGAAATAACTCGCGAAAATCTCGCAATAATAAGTATTTGTATGTTAGTTTATTATTTAAAGTTAGGAGAAAAAAGTTGTGCCAAAAAATAGGTATTTGTGACGAGATTCTAAGTTTACTTAAAGTACAGTGCTTTTAGAATGTTTTTACTTCGGAAAATCTTTTTATGTACTATGCTGATTAGTCCCTGCCTCTTCATAATCTCAATTGTTTAATTATATATTTTATATAATACGACAGTTATCACATATTTACTGCTTAATATTAAGTTTTCAATTGTAAATTATATTACACAATGCAATTATATTATAACAGTACTTCTTGTATATTTAAAGGAAATCATTGTCTACTCAAAGTACTTTTTATGACCGCTGTTTGAACATCAAAGTCGTTTTCTGTTTTTAAGTAAATCTCATATACGATATATGTACTAGCAAATAGTTTGAAAAGTTTGCCTTAAAAAAATCAAATAAAATAAATTATAATATATTATACAAATTTCATTTACAGTAACGAAGACAGTGACAGTTTAAATGTTAAAAACGTGTCCGATTTCTTTTTAATTGAAAAAAAATTTTTTTTGAATCTAAATGTGAATTTCCATTCGTTTCTTTGTAACATCCAAAGTACAGGTACTCTGGCAACTTAAAACAGTATATATTAAGTACATATACCATGGCTACTAGTACACATTTCTAATACGTATCTGTTTTATTCAGTACATAAGCCATTCGTATAAAGATGTACCAGACACATTTATCATCGTGTGGTCATAAGTAGATCAATGGCAATTAAATGACATGTAAGTTATATCAAAAGATTAATATGTAATTAGGGAATAAAATGTGAATGCGTACTAACTTCGACGAATCTTTCCAAATGGTTTCAATTATTCCTGACCAGTTTTCACTTCAACACTTTGTGGGTTCGAGTCCCACCTAAGGCATGGATATATGTAGTGGTTCGGAGCCTACGTTAAACTGTAGGTCCCGATCGAATTAGCCCACGGTATAAAAAATTATCGTTGAACGAAAATCTCGTTTACTCCTGAAGGTGTACCTACCTCAGATTCATAAAACATTTTATGTCCTCTCTTGCAATCGAACTATTTTTTAATGCACATTTTTAAAATTTTGACTTTTATTACTGTTTTGGATAAGGACGTAGTCAAAGTCTTCAGCGCATCGAATATGGACATGAGTTCATTTAAATAACTATTAAATTTCATTTTTCTCTTGGCAATATTCAGAAAATTTGATGCAATCCTCAACAAAATTCACAGAATATTTATATAGACCACACACATACATTTTTATAAGTATTTATAACAATTATCACACTAATTCTTAAAGTAGAAAAGTTTTTATTTATAATAATGGTGATATCACACACACATATATTATTAATATTATTTATAATAATCGAGAAAATTTTAAAATTATATATTAATATGAATAATAAATTTAAATGAATGCATAATAATAGACACACAAATATCTTGCATATATAATTATATAATTTCATAGATAAGTTCTTTCAGTGAAATAAAATGTTTCTATTTCAATAAAATAAATCCAAATGCATTATTGCTATTCATTCAAAAGTTTCAATCCTTTTATAGGTGTTGATATATGAATATCAATATAATTCATATATATTTACATATAAAATATATAGTTTTAAATTCATTATATTTCATAACAGATTTTAAATTGCATTTGCAAGATTGAACATTTCCTAACATTTTACTCAGAGAATTTGAATAATAATTTGGTGAACAGTATTCATTAAACTTTTGAAAAAGTTGCTGTAGATTAATACTTATGAGAATAAAAATATTGATTTTAAGCAATTATTCTATATTACTTATAATAAAGTACTAATTTATAATAAATTTGAAGTAATTTCTGATTAATTTAAAATAAGTTTTTACCAATATTCAGTATGTATGAAAATTGATAGCAATTTATGATTGCAAAATTGAATAATAAATATTTCCAGATTTTTTTAAAAATAAATTCATAGGAAGTTCAATTTATTTATAATGAAACAAAAAACATAACTGTTATTGAACTCAAATAATAAAAATGCAATCTTATAAATTAAAAAAAAAAAAAAAAAAAAAACGGTATTCTTCTTCTTCTTAAGCAGATGCAACAATAGAAATAGAGAATTATGTAAATTTTTCACACGTGATTCAGAAACGTAGGTTTTTATAAATTTATTTTTTTTTAATTTTTAAAGCGAGTGCCAAAAACTTATAAACTTTCTTATTATCAATGAATTTCTTTTAATCGATAACTCGAAAAAACAAACAATATCTAGCCTTTACACTCTTTTGATCGTGGATAAATATTAAAGATTTGAAGATCACCTACGTTTTAAATTTTTAATCCTTTGGCGATTTTGGCGGTTTCCGAGAACTTCGCTGCAGTTAGATCAATATCGCCAAAACGTTGGGGGCGAATGCTAACTCTCACCTGAGCAAGGAATGTGAAAGGTTCCAAAAGAGAGCCACTCTGTTTCGGATACACATTCATAAGAAAAATCGATTCTGCTCCCCTTACCTGAATTCTGAGAAAATGACGCTAGTACCTTGTTTATATAATGTGCTCTTAAAGCACATAAACTGCTGAGAAATAATGAACACGCTTCGGAGAAGATACAGCGAAGTATTTCCTGTAAACCAAACGATTCTAAGACAACAGACAAAATAACCAAGATGATTAAGAGGAAAAGTTTATTTATTTTATCAATAATTTGAAAACACTCTTCTTTGGAAGTTTTATTCGTAAATACCTTTTAAATTTATACTTTAAAATAAACCAGCTTAAATTATATAAAGTAATATTAAGTTCTACGTATTCAACAATGTGATTGGTTGACTAGGAAATAAGTTGAAATAGTTGTGTGGTGGATAATAAATAATTGAACTATATCCAATCCTATAAACACTTAAAACTTTATTCGAGATAACTTTTTCAATATTTCCTCCCCTTGTCTCGAGAAAAATTTTGATACGCAAATATTAAATTTACTTAATAGTGAAACTTAAATATACTCTTTAGTAATAAAAAATTTATAATAGAATAAAAAATATATGTATGCTTTGCTCTTTCTCGATTATAAAATTAGCGTTATTACTTTCCTACTGTTGTAATAAATTTTGATTTTTATTTCTGATAGTGTTAATAATTTATTTGTCATTATCATTGTGTGTTGTTATATAGTATTTTCTGTAATATTATTCATATTAATAAACATCAGTGTTTTTATCGTTTCTCCATAACCAAAATAATTATTCCAAATTTACCAGTGAAAAAAGTATTCTGAATGCAAATTATATTTACTAATTCTTCACATTATTTATTTATTTATTTCGGATTTTACTTAAAGCAAATAAGAGTTTATATGGTTAACATTAAAATCTAAAATTAAGAAAGTTTAGAATCTGCAATTAGAATTATAGTCGGAAAAATATAATAATGCTGTTTTTTTTTAATGATTTATTTTAATAACAGTAAGATGCATGAATGAAAAATATTTAACTATTCTTTTGAAAAACAATTCATAAAAAAAAAAATTATCGGGTGTAGTGATAACTTTTTTTTTTAATACAGATATTTTTTATTTATTGATTGCATTGTTTCTTACAACGAAAACTGGTACGCGCTTTTTTCGTTTATCAACATAAAACGATTTACACGTGCCTTGATATGAAGAAAATGTAAAAATATTGCCTAAATTTTTAAACAGTTTGCACTGTTTATATAAGACAAGGAAAAACTAACTGTTTCCATGAATTTTGTTAAGTTCTTAAAAAAGTCATTTAATTTTAGTAGATTTGAGGTTGCTAAATTAGCAGCAATCTGCTTTTATGAACAATTGAATATTACATCTCAAATAAAGTAAAATGTAAAAGGAACTTGGGTAGTAAAAATGCTACAGAGGGCATGAAAAATTGGCATTAAATATTACACGGGTTTTTGAAAGTTAAGGAATAACAGCTCATGATGAAAAAATAACTACAATAAAATTCTTAGTTTATATAAATGATAAAAAGAAGAATATGTGTAAATTTACTTTTAGCTACCACTTTTTTTTTTGACAAAAAAGAACAGATATATATATATGAGTGAGATAAAAATATGTGCAAACACCTGGCTTTCGTAATTACACGTGTAACTTTTGTTGATTTTTAAACTGCGTTGGCAGATTCATTGGCAAAAGTCATTGATGTCCCACATTGTTTGAAAAATGCTGTATGCTCAATTCGTTAAGATGACGGTCAGTCGGATGGATAGAAATAGGGATGTCACAGGCTAATACTGCGAGGCGCCTTAAAGTGATTCATCATTCCTGGAATCAAACCTAAGTTTATGTGTCCAGAGGACATGTTCCAAGCTGACAACGAGCTACAACTCCTGCAGATGAACATCTTATAGCTTTTTGGGCTCCAGGGAGAAGAAACATTTCTGTAGCATCGAGGAGAGAAATAACCGCTAGTAAGGTACGAAGGCGTCTTCAACCATGCAGGTCTCTATGGATGGCGATCAGTTGTATGTACCCCTCACCGGACAACAGGCCAGGGCTCGCTTATCTTGGGCAAGAGAACACATTTCCTGCACCAGACAGTTATGGGTTTTAGTACTTTTTACAGACGAGTCTAAACTCACATGGGAGAGTGATGTAGGACATGAGCTGATCTGGAGGGAACAAATCACCAAGTACAATCAATCCAACACTAAACACAGTTACTGCTATAGTGGAATAATAGTTTGGCTAGAGGTCTCACTCGGTGGTCACATGCATTGACCCACGTGTGTTCCAGGAAGTAATTATGACTGGTGTAAGGTATTGTGATGAGATCCTTGATTCATACGTCTGCGCAATATGCCAGTGCAAATGGCAATGATTACATTTTGATAAATGGTAACACATGACGTCATCGAACTGTAGTTGTTGAATAATATCTTGAGGGTCTTGGTTTAAAGCGAATATATATGGACAATCTCCAGATCTGACTCGTAAATAGCATCTGTGGGGCTATCTTTGTTGACAGCATGCTGCTTTAAGTCCACCTCTAAGGCTTGTAGATGAGTTGGTAAACAGCTAACTCCGGGTCTGGTTTTCGATTCCTATGTCGGTAATAGAAAATTGATAGCATGGGTAGTTGATGATTGATAGCATGGGAAACCATCCATTTAAGCTATTAGTGGGCATGATTCTTTTTAAAATTTCAGTTATTATGTTTCTATGACATTTTACCACATATAAAACTGTGATTATTCTTTTTTTTTTCTTCTAAAAATGGGCTTTTCAAAGAATTATTTTTTTGTTTGTTATAAATTATTTGTGTGTTTTTCTTATGTAAGTTCTTCTATAATGCAATCAATATACACCTGCTTTGTGTACACGTCATTCAAGTTTGATTTTTCTACTATCATTCATTTTCAAATTATGTGCGAAAAATAACAGGCTGTTTTTTAACATTTGGAAGTCAGTATATATTTTCGTACTAGATTATTTGTTGTGTAATAGAGATATGGGAAAATCAAAGGCTTACAATTCCAATTCCTTGATTAAGGATTGAACTTAATATCGCTATAATGCTAGATAATTTCGCAAGTATAGATTAGAGGTGGGAAGACTTAAATTTCTAGTGAATGTTTTAAGTAACATTACCCTCTTATATATATATATTCATATTTACATAACATAGGCATAAATAATGTCATTTTTCTATACATTCTAGCCTAAAATTCGTCTGATATTCAATTAAAAAACGGCTGCACACTTTAGAATGAAACTAACTTATATCAAGATAATATTTTTAAACTAACTTATATGAATTAAGGGCTACATTTAATTTCGAAAATTTGATAGAATTTTCTCTTAATTTAAACCATAAATAACTCTAGTTTGAACTCAGTGTAAAGTTACTTTTGCCACGATGCATATCGTTCAGGAACTTTTCTCACTTCAAGTATGAAGAAATGAGATTATTTCTTTTTTAAAATTATCATTTATTCGTAACCACCAGGAAGAAAGCTTAAAATGTAAAACATCGGATATCTCCTTATTTTTATTTTACCACATATTTATATAAATATATTTTTTCGATTTTCGAAGAATTATTGTTTTTGTAAGAAACCTGTTAGCGGATTTCCTTATATGCCGCCTATAGGAAATGCATTGGAATGCGGATGAAAGGAACCGCGATTTCAATATTAATAACTAAAAAAATTCTTAATTATATTTCTCGTGTCATTTAATTTATTTTTAGCTAATCTAGGTGTGATCTCATTCCGAGATGCAAAACACCATTTTGAGCAAAGATAAATATACTGCACAAGTATTTCAAAAACAGTAGATATCATTACTTTTTTTTAAATAGCAGTTTCCCTTATAAAAGTTCCACCTGTCAGGCATTGTTGATTGATCCCCAATAGTTGTTTCCATTTTAAAATGATAGTTCTTGTATACTGTACAAAACCAGTCAAGACTGCCAAATAAATTTCCACCCACGCATTTATTTCTCTTCAAGACTATTTTGAATTACACTGTTTTTGTGCCATATATTAATTTAATAAACTTTTAGTCTATCATAAAAATAAGCGTTACATTCTTCTTATTGTTTGCTGGATAATCCTCCGATATTTAATAAGCAGTGTACAAAAGTGCAAAGAGGTATACATTACTTGGCATAAAGACTGCCATAAATCAAAAGACGCGACTCTTTATCTCCTTTTACTTAAGATTAAACGTGGCCTATGGTAAGTCTTTAGTCTTCTGAGTTGAAGGTCAGAGTTCGATTCAAGCTACTGTTGAACAACAGGAGGAAAATGATGCTTTTTGCATGTTTATGGTGAGCATTCCGACATTTTCTGTTTCAATTTTGCTACAAGTGAATGAAAAGAATTATACTCGGTAGGTGTTAATAAATATTTGGCCATTAAACTGTCCAATGTGTGATTTTAAATCACTCCATGTTCAGTAATAACAGATTCGTGCTCATGTCTTTCGCTATGAATCCGCTCCAAGAGTTTCACTTTTTCAATAAGTAAAATTTCAATTTTCCTATAAAATAAAAACTCCAATCTTGATCAGTTAAAAGTCCGATATACCAATCAAACGGCTTCTCTCTGCTTGCATGGAGCAGAAATTTGGAAAATTGACTTCTTATTTAATCACAATTTAAAATTGCGGGGCATTGTTACGGATGATTGGCGAACTTTTGCCAAGGATAATTAAGTTTGGTATTGGGCCATTAACCTCAGAGAAAAGGATAATTCTTAGACTCTGTTTAGTAAAAATTAAATAAGTTTTTATATCTCTAATAAAAATGCTCTCCTAGTGCTTGAACCTAGAAAATCAACACTACTTTTGAATGCAAATGAAGATTTATAAATAGAGGGAAGCTGTTGACGATTATGCTAGTCCTTCCCGCTAAATATATAAATAATAATTCAAAATAACACAAATACCAAAAAGGGTATATGCTAGATTCACAAATGTAGATTTTCTAACTCACATTTTTTAAACACCTTGAAATATTATATATAGAGACTGATTTATATCTACGTCATTTAAAAATCGATTTTATAAGCTACGTCACAATCAACATGAATTCTGTGAATGCTAAGCAATGTCAGAACTCTGATAAAATTTTATGATTAATTTCATCAATGTTATGTTGATAAGCCGCAACTGATAAACCCAGTGTATATGTTCTAGTTGGTGGTAAAAATGTCTACTTTGGATGTGTTCTTGGGACACAGCGGATCAAGCAGCTTCCACACGTTGCCAAAGTTGATCTGGTGCGGCAGCTGGGGATGTAATCTGAGTCAATCGTTGAGCAACCATGAATCACATGTTTTCTATCGGCGAAAAATCCGGAGAGCGAGCTGTCAGAGAGGTAATTCAATCTAGCGATTGACGAAGAACCCTTGGACAATGCGTGCCACATGTGGTCTTTCATTATCCTGTTGAAATATGGCCATGGGCAAACCTTGAAGGAAAGGAAGAACAACTGACTCTAACACCTCGGAGATGTAGCACTAACTGTTTAAAGTACCGGTAATGCGTACTAGAGGAGTGCGAGAGTGATATCCAATACCATCCCATACCAGGACCAGTATAGCAGTGCATAACGCAGCTGTTCAGCATCCTCACTCCGCGTTGTCTCCAAATTCGAATGTGACTATCGTGGTGTTGCTGACAGAAGCGTAACCCGGGAGTAAAGACAATTGCATACCATTCTGTCGTCCACACTTCCTTTCATCGCACAAGTTGCGGCGGAGATCGCCTGTGGTTCTGCGTCAAGGGTATACGAAGCAATGATCGCCTTGAGGACAGACCACTCTGCTGTAAACGACGTCGAAGGGTACACGCAGACACTGGATGATGCGTTACAGACTGAATGAGCTGTGTATGGTTCGTGATGTGGCTGAGCGATCCGCTACTTCCATTCGCACAATTTACCTGTCATATCGTGAAGTGGTGTCGATATGACAGTTCTGCACCACTTCACGTCAGTGTGCCGTATCCTTCTGCATCCAACGATCACATATCCACATTACAGTTGTTTGGTTTCGTACAACACGACCACCGATTCCCCTAAAAGATAATCCACACTATCCTTCTATGTCAAACTCGAACACTTGATTAAAAAATGATCGCTGTTTTTTATAAGTCATAATTTATCGTTTTTTTTTTGTTTTTTTAAAAAACCACAAGAAAAACACAATTGCGGAGTTTTGAATCTCCAAGCCTTAAATAGAGCTTTGAAGTGGTATCACAGGCGCGCGTGATGTGCGTCTACGCTGAAATTCTAATCATTTGCATGCCTCTCCTCCGCTAATGCATGTTGTAAATTTCATGTTATTTGTATGCTTCTGTCAGAATGTTAAATTTACGGTGGCCAGCAGTGTATATGTACTGTATATAGCCTATGTACACAATAAGTTATAGTACTGAATGACATCCTATTCTTATGTAATTTTAAATAAACTCATCAAAATCCAGCTAATAACTGAACTGTTTGTATTCTGGTCTCGAGTTCAACTACTGTGTGTTCGATTCCCACCTCTAATTTGGATGTTTTGTGATTCGAAATCCACTACGAGTTCACTAACTGTCGAATAAACTTCCATGCTTAAAGAAAGATCTTAGAGGACAAACTAGCAAAACTAACACATCTAAATTAAGCTACTTATTTATTTCGAGCAATAGCAAAATAAGAAGTCTATTATCTAAGCTCTTAATGTAACTGATTTCCAATATCTAGGGAATAAAAAAAATTAAATGAATAAAACATATGATATATGATAGAAAAAATTATGATAAATACTTGAACAACTACAAATAATGCATTTAATAACTAGTACGAGTTAAAAAAAATAAACCCTAAAATAAGCTTTTTGTTCTAGAGTCAAAAATATCTCTATACCGCCATGATATCGCATATTACGGTTATTGCTGATTATCGGTAAAATTTAGATTTCTTATAAAATTTTAAAATATGGATAATTTTATAAAATGGTATGCCTAATATTATGTCACTAGAATTATCGGTGAAATGAATCTAGTACAATGTGCCTTTTTAAAATGAAAATACTAATATAAGGCGAGTTTCTACATAAGTTTTTGTTTCTAAGACAAATCATTTATTTTAGCTCAACATTTGATTGCGAATAGTGTTACAAATTTATAAATAATTATTGTATATGTCTTGAAATATCTCAGACAGATCGGAAATACTCATATTCTGGGCAAAAAATTGCGGTATTTAGACGTGTTATACTTTAAAAGTGGGTTTTCTAATGATTTGGTGACTTGGCGATGTTTTGGCGAGAAATAGATATTTTTGGAAACATCCATCACCTAAGCTCTAGGACCACTATTTAGCGAGATAGCCTAGAAGCTTCCAGAACCTTGGCGAAATTAGTAGATTTCCCCGCCAAGTCAGGTATAAATACCGCAGCCTGACATAGTTAGTTTTGTTTTGTGAAGACAGTCAGTGAGTGAAGACGATTTGTCGTGACTGCTAGTCTAGAGAAGCTGTTCTCTGCCTGAGGTATTTGAGACCTGTGATTGGAAGCTGTTACTTATTGTATCCGACGAATTGTAGCTGTATAATTGTGATTATTACAGCTGGGGTATTTCTAGTGGAATTTTTACGAATAAAAGTCTTGTGTTCATTGAGTGGTTGCTTTCTTCAACTCTCAATCCATACGAACCCCGAAGCTCGGTAGAATAGAATCCAGTCCTTATTCCTTCTCAGCTTTTACATTTGCTATTAAGTGATTATGAATGAATCGGGTTTTTACATCTTATAGTAAATAGCCTAGTTGGTTAGGGCGCTGTTTTCATTACTATAATGTAATGTGGACGAGGAAAAGTGATTGAGTTCGAATTCTGGCTTAATCAAAGATCCATCGTGTTTATTAAGGCAGTTTGGGCACGTTAAGTATAGAACGTGGTTACAATGTTTACTAAGTGAAATAATATCTCTGGGAATGGGAGTCTTTTGCTGGATCTCTGCTTTTAAACTACGGAGACTCCCAAGCGACAGCTTCCGCTAACTTGTAAAGCCCAACTCTGTACTAGATGCAAGGAAGTTTTGGCGTAACAAAGCCTTGTGATAGGAAATATATGACGCCCGTTAGTGCTAATAACCAACAATCAAAGAACATTTTAAAGATTTCTTAAGCATGGGATGATAATTTGAGAAATGAATAATCAACATTCGTGTTAGGTGATGTGCCTCCTAAAATTTTCAGAACTTACAGTTAATAACATATTCTTTTTCGGAAGATATATTTTTTTTTAAAGTTTGGGTATCCCTTGTTAAGGTGCAACGTTGTGGACAATACTGCTTGTGCATCACAAGACTGATGAACATAGACAGGGTATGTACGCGAACATATGTGGATCAAGCTTCAGTTTGATCTACAACTATAAAATAGAGTTTGTTATGGAAAACGAGGGTGGCACATAAAAGATGTAAAATTATGGGTAAGAAACTTGGAAATATATTTTTTCCCTAAATGTATCATTCTCTATTCAATCGAGGAATCATTTGTAACTATCATGTCGCTTTTATTATTTTTTTTTCTGTTTTCAAAGGGATATATCACATTGGACACCTTCTTCTCTATTATTTTCACTTTTGCCTCAATCACAAAATGTAACAATACGAACCCAAAAAAAAAAGAATGTTATATCCTTGTGTTATATTTATTTACATTTGTATACAGTTTTTAACATGGTGTAGAGTAAACATATCGATCACTCGAGCCCTCTTTCACGTAAAAAAAAAATATATTAGTTGAAACGTGATTCGATGCGAATTAAAATGAGTGGACGTGAAGGTCAACGACGTGATGTCGGGTTCAACTACGTGCATTAGGCATCAGGTTGAGGGTGAGAGACTTATTGCAGGGGACAAAAGATATGTGACATCATCTAATACACGTCATTTCACAATCTTTCATCATATTACTGGCTTTAATGTTTCTGTTTATTCGTTGCATTTTATGAAGACATTCTCGAGTAATCTGTCCGTTTATGAATTTTTTTCTGAGCTAATTGTTTTGAAATAGAGGCTTTTAAAAGTGACTAAAAATCCAGGAACGAATGACGCATGCTATTGCGTAATTTAAATTCTTCTTAATTGCGTTTTACGAATTTTATTATTCATACTTTTTTTTAAATAAAATTATGTATTCCAATGTTTTTAGGAAGATTGATAATTATTAAAATTTTTAACTGCAAGACAATTTACAAGACATTATTTTGGATATACGTAAACACTACTTAATAAAGGGTGCTTTTGTATATATATATATATATATATATATATATATATATATATATATAAAGCAATGCAAAACTTAATTAAAGAAATTATTTAAAAAAAATTCAATTTTGTATTTTATTCAAAATGATATATTTCATAACAAAAATAAGACAAGAATAATAATTGGCTCAAATATAAAAAGTAACTATGATGAAATAAAAAATATTTCGGATATATGAGAACACTATTTAATAAAGAGAATATGTTGGCTTTAATTATTATTTATGACTGTCTTTGTATTCACGAAAAGCAATGAGAAAGACTTAATAAAAAAAGATCTTTTTTAAATTAACATTTTTTTTTGTATTTTATCCAAAATGTTATTTTGAAACAAAAATATGAGAAGAATGATAATCAGTCAAATATGAAAAGTAGCTATAATGAAACATAAAATTAACACTTCATTAATATGCGCTGATGGTCACTAAAATTGAAATAGCAAAAAGAAATGACCTCAGGAGCATCAACATGAAAGGAAGAAGTTGGAATAAGGAAACTATTTCCAATTCTGACATTTGAAATACACAAAAAAGGAAGACGATATCTAAAGCACGGCGTTAACATAAGAGTTGTGTAACGGACTTCCCATTCGGAAATCGTTTTGCAATTTCGGGATTATCTAAGAATCATGCCTCCAACAAAAAGAAGAAAAAAATTATTTATCCGCCAATGGAATTGGAATTCGACAAAGGCAGGATCGTAGCCAACTATATTGAGAGTTTGCCAACATGTACTGGTCAAAATTCTTCTAGTAGCATGCGTATATGGAATAGATAGATTGCAGATTGCCTTGAAAAACTATACAACACCACAGATCATTAACCATGAAATTTGCTTGTTCGCAGCACGTCCTATATTTACTAGTACAGCAACAATGCTTAAAGCGTCCTGGACAGCCAGAATGGTGACCATTACTTTGGTTTCCCTTAACAATGCAACACAGACGCACAAGAGTGGCGCACCCAGCGACAAAGCTGGACATAGGAGTGGCACAATGTCGTCTTTTGTAGACATTTTCGAACGTGTCTAAGTAGACTTCTCAAGAAGAGTATTCCTCATAACTGATTTCATCCTATATTATAAAGTTTAACCAGGTAAAACCTGTTTCAACACTAACTGTTTCTATTGATTTCGCACTCCAAACTGCTTATAAATTTAATAATTTTGACAGTATGCCAGCCTGTGTTTACGTTACATAATTATTTTTATTATTTGCTTTCCTTCATGCTGTTATACTCTTAATGGCTAGCAGTGTATACTCTGAGACGTTTTTATGAAGTAATAAACACCAGTAAATTAGTTCTTAAAATCAAAAGTTTGTAAAGTAAAAAAAAAAAGCGTTAAATCTTAACACTAATGTTTTTAATAAAAATGTCTCTTTTTTTTACAAATAAAAAACTATTAGAAAAAAATTATTCAGTAGTCATTATATAAGAAACATGCAAAATGAAATTCACTTTTAAAAACAATATCTTTACTTTTATTTTACGTACTGAAGGAAAATCAGACAAAATAATCTTATATTTTTTCTCTTTCACAAATAAATTTTTAAAAAGATATTTTTCCATCTTATTTGATGTAAGAAAGCATTTCATTGGAGATTTTCATAATAAAAAATGTACCTCAATTTTTTAGCCATTCATCTGTTTGTATTCTATACGGTCGCAGCACAACGCCATTTTCTTCAAATTTGATATATGAAAGTTATTTTCCCTTCTTATTCATTATCTCAATTATTTAACAGCCCAATTCTTTTACGTGTAAATTACATTTGAATCAAAGTTCAAATAACAAATGCATTACACCTAGAATATCAATTCCACCATGGCGATTCCAAGGTATGCTCACTTTTTACAAAAGTATCTTATATTCGTATTTGAAGCTATCGATTCTAATTTTGATGCATGAGTTATCAACATCAGCTAATTATCCAGAATTCGAAATAGTTACGATTCTCCAATTAAAATATTGATTAAAAGTTTCGCTCTGCTATAAACTAAAATAAAAAAAAAACAATTAAATGATAAAGAAAATGCAAATAAAAGCTTCAGAAAAATGAGTTCTGAGATTTTCTTAAAATTTTAGTTTATAAATTGAAACTAACACAATCATTGTGCCATTGAACCCCCTAGCTACTATTTTGTAAAATCTTGAGAGTTTGTAAATGACGAATGTATGTCTTATATATATATATATATATATATATATATATATATATATATAATTTTAAAGAGTTCAGTTGTGTGAAGCGAGAATAATATATTCAATTAAATATATAAGTAAAAAAGTTCGGAGGTTAATACAGTTTTGCTGTTGTATGATTTTTTTTTAATGAGATATACTAATTTAATCATTCTTCTCTCAGCATTTTCAAAAAGTTTATTATTTCTAAAGAATTGTTTACATAATCTTATCCTTTTAATCAATGATTGAGTATATCTCCGTTAAAATAGTCATTAAAAAAAGAGGGGTAAGCAATCATACTGTTAGATTTCAGATCATTTTTCTGATTCAGAACAAATATCCACCATAAATAAATTAGTCAAAATGTTTGGTGGTAATATTTTATCCCCAGTGAAGGTTGTACTAGCAAACATATTGATTTTAAAATTTCATCTTGATTTTTAATTAATTTTTGCACAAATTCGAGTTTTGGCATGTATATATAATAGTCTATAATACACAAATAAATATTGAAAAATTCGTTCACTATTCGTGTTGACACAAAGTATGACATGAAAACATATGACAGGTTTTTGCAAGATTTTTTATCATTTAAAACTGTGGAATAGTTTGATTTTATTCTTTTTCACTTTTGTATACTTTTGCGCATGAATATTAAATAGACACGATGTAAAATTTGAAGGTAATTCCAAACCATTACTCACATTCTCACATCCCGGTCAGGAGATCGAACAGTCAAAGACGTTCAACTGCTAGATCAGCAAGCTTGGGATAAAGTCATGAATAATTGGACGGTACAAAGTTAGCATAAATGATTCACACTTATAATGAAAAAGCTTTTTTTTTTTTTACTCTTACATAAATGTGAAAGAAGTCACAAACCTTCAAAGTTTCTATTGCACATTTCGGCTTGCAGAACGAATCCACCAACTTTCGAATTGGGGGAGGCAATAACTGGTTAATACCTATTAAAAATAGAGGGGTGAGAACAATACGTTTTTTTATTAAAATTTCTTGAATGATAGTTGCTTATATGCTACTGCTGAGCAACGGGTTTCAGAAAAAAGTATGGAAAAGAGCCGCCTAGTAAACAAAACATTTTGTTGTGGTATCGGTTATTTGAGGACCACTAATTGTTTACTAGAAAATGTACGACATGAGTTCGATTTTCATCTAAATGTATGTCGTGCTGCCAAAAGGATACATAATGAACTTTTGAGGATTATAAACTTGTTGTGTTCGTGGTTCTTTTCATATACCTTTCATGAGTTATAATTTAGAAAATATAGCCTTTTTAAAATGTATCCAAACTTGGATTGTACAGGAAAATAGCATTTACCAGTTTTTAGAACACAAAACTTTTGTACTGTCTGTGGAGAAAAATGAACAGAGATTCCAAAAGATGAGAGAGGAAAGATTTATAGAGGAAAAGATCAAACAGAACATAATTTTTTGGTGCTTTCATCACAATTTTTGTCTTATTTTAAAATAAAAAAAGAAAACTCGATTTTCATTTATAAATTATCTATGCATACCTATTAATTTATTGTGATTTTTAAAATGTATGTAATTGAAAAAAATAGGTGAAAAATAATTTTAGAGGATATATGTACATGATTCTTGTATATTTTGCGTGGGCTATTGCAAATGACGTTCATTTTGTAATCCCATTTAGAATTGATATCTTTTCTCTTTATAATTTTAAGAACTCTTATTCAATTTTCATAGAGAGATCACCCAAATTCAAAAATATTGTTAGAAAAATTCGTGATTAAAACAATTATGCTCGTAGAAGTACTCGAGAAATTGAAACTGGAAGTAGAATTTGAT
Organism: Latrodectus elegans; assembly: GCA_030067965.1. Lineage (NCBI taxonomy): Eukaryota > Metazoa > Arthropoda > Arachnida > Araneae > Theridiidae > Latrodectus > Latrodectus elegans. Next base: position 41,203,541 of record CM057821.1, on the reverse strand, counting down.
TCCATTTTTATATTCAAAAATATTTTTTTACAAAAAATATGAGAGAGAGAATTGTATCAGGTATTTACCTCATAACTGTAAGGAATATAATTTATTTCTATACAAAATGATAGGTAATTTTTTTCCTCTTTTGTGATATTAGTTTATAATGAATTTTCAAAAATTCCTTATATTTCTTAAAAATTCTAATCTCCAAAATACAGTTTTATATATCAAATAATTTGAGAAAAAAATTTGCAGAAAAGGTATTCCAGCTTTAAATAAAGTATTTCAGAAACACCTCAAAATGGACAATTTCTCATTTCTAAAGAAAAAAAAATTTTTTTTTTCTTTTCCGAGCAAGAGATAAAACAATTTATTTTTGGTTTCCATGAAAAATACACCGCCCATGCCTACACGAGTTCTTAAAAAAAGTTCACATTACGTCAATTATATGTGGGGTCTAAAATAAAATCCTTTTCTTTATCTTATTCACTCAAAGCTTTTAAAACACGATTAGAGAAAAAAAAATATTAAGTGGCAGATTAAAGAAAGGGATTTTATTGGTATTTTAGTAACTTGTGAGCAATATAGTGAAGAGCAAAATATAAATTAATATAAAAAAGTTAGGTAAAATATTCATGCTTATTTAATCAATATACAAAATTTAATCTCATGATATGAAATAACTTATATTTAAATCAAATGATGATCTATGAATCTATATTGTAACATAATTATTGTGTTGTGTATGAGGGAAATTTTTATTTATCGAAAAAATTTGCAATACAGAAATTTAAACAAATATATTAGATGCTTAGATAATGCAAGTCTTCTACAGTGATTTATCAAGTCAGTAATTTGACTTGATGCGATAATAAGAAACCAGTATGAATAATGTGATGTGTTACATTTGAATTTCCGATTAATTAAATTGCAAGATTTGATTACAGGAATTCTCTAATATGAAATAAATAAAAAAGTAAACAAAATTTTCATGTTCATTAATTTTTTTTACTAAAATCCTTATTTTTTAAATGTTTACCTACATATGGTTCGAAACTGAAGCGAGCTTATAAAATATCATTTATGGATAAGCTAGATGCGCTTCAGAGGGTGTTTTGCTTCCTATTTCCCAAAGTTCTAATCCCAATAAAAAAATATTTGATTAGTACTGTGCTTTTTTCTCCCCGAGCTGTCAAAAAAAAAAAAAAAAAAAACTCTGTTCTTGTGAAAGTTTGATCTAGATTCTTTACAGGAAATCTCTTGGCAATTTTATTAATATGCTTCATTTTATTGTTCAAGATTGTAGAACGTTATGTTTGCCAAAAACAAAAGATAATTTTTAAATCTGATGAAAAAATTCGTTTTCTAGAATTTCGGCAAAAATGGAATCAATAAACAGTTGTAGTAATAAGATCTTAAATTATAGGACCAATTCTAAATGTTGGAAGTGAAGTGTTAGAAAATGAGTTATTATCATTTCTTTTATTCGTGAAGAAAGAATGGATATGCAAAAGTACATTTCTTGCTTCCATTTATCACTTTCAATAGATTCACAATGTTAACAAGATAAAATTATCAGTAACATGCATTCACATTCCGATGTTGCCGCCGCAGAGTTTATCATAAAGTTGATATTGCATTCCACAATAGTTAAATGAATTTCAATATTTTTTTTAAGTAGAAGTTCCCCGATTTTTTCATTTTTTAAATCAATTTATTTTTTAAAATTTCAAACCGATTTCATAAAAAAATGTCGAGGACGATGATGTGAGATACTGGTATTTGAAACTAGAAAATGAATAAGTTATATTGAGTTTCCCATATATCATATATTTGCGATTCACAATAATAGAGCTCTGTCCATTCCAACATACGCGTCATAACGATTGAAATATTCAAAACCATATGCTGATCAAACGAGACTGATTTGTTTGTCGCTCAACGGTCATGTTTTTGCACACGAGGGCTAATTAGACCGGGACCTACGGCTTAAAGTGGATTCCGAACCACTACAAACATCCATGCCCGAGGTAGGATTCGAACCCACGAACTGTTGAACCGAAGGCAAGAGCGCTAACCATTTGGCTACCAGCCCGGCCAAACGAGACTGGAGTCGATCCACGGGAACAATCTACAAGGACTATAAACAATGCTATTTAATTCTACATGTGAAACATTAAAATATTTCACATGCTTGTCGAAATATTACAGGGTATTTCAATCTTTTATTGTCTATTAATATAATGAAATAAAATATAAATTTAAATCGGCAAGTAAAATGCATACATTTTTCCATTTTGGGATACAATCCTGATTTTTAACGTGACAACTGGTTTTTTTATAAAACAGAGAAGGAATGATTTTTGCTCTCATGCTTGCGTTTAAATTATCATTTCTACACTTTTAGAGTTCTTGTCTATGCTCCATAGTGGTCCCATGGGGTTGTTCTGGGTTCAAATCCTAAGAATGATATTTAATCAATACAGCACTTCCGTTCGTAGCAAAAATTATATTATTTCTGAGTACTTCACTCCACTCCGGTGGTAATAACACTTATTTAGAATACACACACACATTACTGCAAAATAAATTACAATTATCTTTGAAAATTCCATGTGTGTGTCTGCATATTATATATGCATATTATATATTTCAAAATTATATAAAGACATAATTCTTCGTAAAATTATTTTTTTCCTGCGTTAGTATTAATTTTTAAAAATTCAAAAGTAATATGCAAGCCGATTAATCTTTTAAGAAGATAAGGAATACATAGCACAGATATATTCACATATTATGGTGATTAAAATTACATTAAAATAAGAAATTCTTTAAAATAAAATCTGACTAATTGTAGCTGGCAACGGTCGACTTCCAGGCCTAAGAACCTATAGTTGGCTTTTACCTAACTTAATAAAAAAAAAAAGAAAGCGAAGATCTCATTTTTATCTTTAGCGCAACCTTTTGCGGTTGGGGCCGGAAGACCGGGCTCCGGTTTTATAGGCAGGAGTCCGTCCCTGCAGACTCGTAAATCTTCCTAAAATTTTATGTTAAAGGTCGGGAGAGAGGCAAGAATAAGAGTAACTTCAAACTATAACTTCAGGTGTAAAATTATTTAGCTCTTTAGAGAATTTGGTTTTCATTTTCTCAATAAATTGTAGTTTTAAATATTTTTATGATATATAAGAATAATAAGTATTTATACAAGAGCATATTATTATAATTTGAGAAATTATCTCTATTTTTTGATAATTATAAAGAAATTAATATAACATTTTATTAAACTTAACTTGCCAAGCACAATTTTTTACTTTATTTTAATGAGAATAGTACATAACATTAAAGTTTATATATTTTATCTATGGAACACTAGATTATGAAAATTTGGGGTTAGATTACTTAGTTAACCTTTTTAAAAATACGAATTAATTTGATCAGTCAATATAAACAAATCATGAACAATTTTCATAGTTATCATGAGTTACGTCTATAAAGAAAATGCTGTAACACAAATCCGAATTCGTATTTTTCATTGATTCATTATCTTCGAAGCTCAACAGTTACGAATGGGATATTTAAAACACGTTTCTGAAAGCATGAAAAGAAGTTTTCAAGGATGTTGAACCAAATCATCGTTGTGTTAAAACTTCCCTTAAGGGCACCTCTGAGTCATTCCCAGGAAAGATTCGACTGTCTTTTTTTTCCCCCTTTTTACGCGAATGAAAAACGTAAACAAATGAATAAATAAAATTCGTCAAACATATCCTCAAAATAAAATCAAAAATCTACTACAATTTTGAAACTGGAAAAATGATCCATTCTCAATTATTTTTTATAGCACCATCGAAAGACAACAAACATACAGTATAAGTGATTATTTTATTTTTATTATTAATTCATCAAAAGAGGGCACTATACTCTTTTTCTTTTAAAAACCCTGCGTAAAAGTTGTTACCAAGCTGGCTGACAACAACGGCGTGGAATAGCAGGGGAGAAGCATAGCAGCCGTTCATAGCCGAGCTCGAACGTGATTGGTCGGTTGAGAACGTTTCGTCAAATCTCTCTTGTTGTCAGGGTCTGTGGCAGCCCCATTTCTTCCTACCAGCTGTGCTTACAGTTAACGCAGAATGGTCAGTGGGATATCGTCTGCTTAGGGGGAAAAGTTCCGATTTTATGAAGGGACCTCTGATTTTCAGATTTCTTTTTTGAAAGAGGCTTTGGTTCTGATAGCACAGATCGAAGTTCAACATCGAGAGCTTCTCATAGAGGGTGAGTGTTGATAAATAATTTATTTTCATACTTCAATTGATGAGATTTATTTGTTTGCGGAAAAATTGTACTATCATCTGAAGTGTAAAATGTGATGAAAAACACATATAAAATAACAATTTATACTTTTTTTTTAGATAGAAAATATAACTTATCTCTTCCGTTTATTTTTTTCCGTCGCAATTTTTGAGAAACTTCAGATTAGGACACATTGCCGCAGTGCGTGTATTGCGCTGCATTCAGCTCATACATAAAAAAAAATTGAGAAACATGCTTAAAACGATAAACTTTACCACTTATTCACAAAAAAAAAAAAATTTTTTTATAATCAGACAAAAATCGATGTAATTAACATTGTCGTTTATTTATTTTTTTAAATTCTTACTTTGATTATTGTTTCGGTTTCTCTTTTGTGACAATTCAAACCGAAACATATAATGTAAATTACTTGACTTATTTTTTGCGTTTTGTAAAATACATTTTTTGGAATTAGAAACCTAATTTCAAGTTTCTTAAAACAAAAACAGCATTACAAATTTTGAGATTTAATTCTTAAATTAAACATAGTATAACAATAAAATTTTATAAAAGTATTTTTATTCAAAAAAATTTGTTTATATATAATTAAAAGAAATATAGATATATTTCATAAATAAATATATATTCTTTTTAATGTTTTTATATTTCTACATTTTTTACACATTAAATTAAATATGGGAAAAATATTATATGCTACTGATTTTTTCAATTATACATATTTATTTTTTGAGGCACATATAATTTATTCAATATAGGAACCTATCATTCAAAAACGAAATTTTATTTTACTTATATTTCGTAATTTATATAATTAATTTATGGTCAATTCTTTAAATTTTTAATTGATTTAAAAAAATTTTTTTTGTTTAAATTTTAAAATTTACAATTATTTAAAAAAAAGTTAAAACCACCAAAAAGTTTACAACCACTGAAAAATCCCATCAAATATTGGTGCATTTCAAAACTATATAGAATTAAATTTTTAATAAGTAAATAAAAGTATAAAGACTTGAAATAAGTTAGCAATTTTGCTTACAATTTGAGTTATTAAAATAGGAAAATCTATAATGAAAATTTAAAATTCTCAAAAATATAAAAACTCTTTAAAAATATAATTAAATATAATAGCTTAAACTTTAAATTTCATGCATATTTTAAATTCACTTTTGATACAGGATATAATTTAAATTTGTTGAATTAAATAAAATATTTTTAAAATTTGTTCAAATCATTACAACTTAGAAAAAAAAAATCTGGAAAACTTTATAAAAAATTCAACAAATTTTAAAGTATTATCTGAATTTATGCATAAATACTGTCTCTTATATCAGAGTGCATAAGTACATTTATATATAATATACATCCTATTAAAAATAATTTTATAATACTGACCAATGGAAATATTTTTGTGAAATACTATTGAATTTGTGAACACTTTGGATAAATAATTACTAATATTTCTTTAGTATCTTTCATTAAAACAAAACAAATATTCATAAAATTTATTCATTCATCTTATAGCTGCTTTAGCATACTAAAATTTCATTCTCTTCATAGATATGAATGTTGTTAAAGATAGACTATATATCTATAGAAGTGTTGATTCAATTATGTGACATTTCCTGCAACCTGATGTGTTGCCTGTAGTTTTACTGGTTTTTTAAGACTGTGAGTATAAACTGAATTTTCTTATATGATTTTATTCTAAAATAGTTTTATTGTTATGATTTAATTACTTGAATGCCACCCACCCTGTCTAGTGGTCAGAGTGCCTGACTGTGGATAGGGAGGTCCTGGGTTCGAATCCCGATTCGGGAATGGATGTACTTTTTCTATCCATCCTGTCTTTGTCCTTTCTGTGTATGAATGAGGTGTGAATGGTTGCCTAACCTATAAACAGGTACCTATGGCATGTGTGTACTGAAGCAGTCGGACGCAACACCAAATATGGTTTAGTATGAAAAAGTAGAGCAGCACATCTCATATTGCCAGCCTAACTGGCACAAGACAAAAAAAAAAAAAAAAAAAAAAAAAAAAAAAAAAAAAAATTCGTTGAATACTAAAGAATTAATTATAAAACTTAAAAAGTCTAATTAAAATTAAAATAAATGAAAGGAAAAAAGTGGTTTTATGTAAAGGAGAATGGAAGAGAAATTAAGTAACTTATTTCTTTAAACATAACTAAAATTCCATAAAATTATATTTTAAAATGGATTAGTTATAATTTAAAATAATCAATTTTTTGTTTACTGAAGCTTTTACATTACAATAATTCTAACTCTTAACACAAAGCCATTACACACAGACCAGGCTTTAATTTAAAAGGAATCCTAAAATTGACTTAAAATAAAATGTTGGGCCACAATCTCTAAAAATGTCTCTGGTGGATTTGATTACACATTAAAATTGGTAAATAAAAAAAGTTTTTATTTCTTTTAAAATTATATATATTTTATTGCTAAAAATTCTTCTTTAAATAAAAATATTCATTAAGTACACTCTATGTAAAATTATATAATGATGTATAACTAGAAAAAGAAAATCATAAAAAATAATGAACAGTGGGAAGCAAAAGATATCATTATTTCACTGTTGAAAGTATATGATCAGAAATATTAGTTAAAAGAAATTAAGTTTAAATTCCAGCTTAGTAGTTTATGGAAAACTGATACATAGGTAAATATATCAAATTATGATATTATTAATAATTTATATTTGTGAAAATATAAGTATATGTATGTATTTGTACAAGGAGTTGTGATAAATTAAAATTAGAGCTAAGAAGTTTGAAACATGATAAAAGTTGAGAAATATAAATCTAACAGACCCTATATAATCATCAAATGATATTTTCTGCAAAAGAATATGATGTCATGCAGTAAAGCAAATTATATACACACTGCTGCAGAAAATAGCTCAGCTATATTTATTGCTACTTTTTATATTAAGCATTTATTTGATAAATATAATAAAACTTAAGTTTAAAATAAGTTTTTTACTAAATATGTAATATTAATTAAAATAAATAATATTATAATGAACTCTCATAAGCTTAAAAATAGTACTAATAATGTGAAAAATTTAGGTTAAGATGGTTAAGTTGTCCAGTGCTGACTGATTTTTTTCTAAATTTAAAAAATGTTCCATAGTACAATTTTGTTTATGAAACAATATATTTTTATAGTATGTGCACTTACTGATTATATAAATAGTAAAAATTATTAATTCTTTGTTCAGCTTGATATTTTTTTAATATCTGATGGTGATGTATTGATGCACATAAGCAATTCTTAATAATATGTAATCAAATTTTGGTATAATAGTTTCTTTGATTAAATAATTTAAAAGTAATCTCTTTAAAATGAATATTGAAAGAATAATTTTTAACATGTGAAAATAGACATGTGGTTTATAGAAAAAAATATCATAAAAATGAAAAGGATTTTAGTTTACACAAAATATTCATAGGATTTGAAGCTTTTTTTTTTAATTTATTTTCTTATACTTTCAATTTTGTACACAAGTAAGAATACTGTTGCTGAAAAATAACTTATTTCTTTAGGAATACAGTTATTTATAGCTTTAATTATTTAATCTTTTTATAGACTATGTGCAAACATAAATCAGGTGGCATGGCTAAACCATCCGGAGCTGGTTCTCAAGATGGAAACACTGAAAGAACAACTGCCTCAGCATCTAGTCACGATTGTTCTGAAAGCATTGGAGAAACACCTAATCCTCAACAGGTTAACAACATTACTTCAAATCTTGGATATGCGACTCATACCAGGGATTATGCACCTGTTCATCGCATGCATCCTCCAACATCTAGCAAACCCTGTGATACCTATAACTTCCTTCCAAACAATCATCCTGAGTGCAACTTAGAGCAAAGTCTTTCTTTTATACCAAATATTCCAGAAAACCAACATGACTATACAGAGACTTTAGATTCTGATGATGATACAGAGCAATCACCAATGTTAGTAAATCAGGCATGTGGGGGATATTATGATCCATTTCTAGAATGTTGGGACTCTAATGCGGAAGGCGGTTTCAATAAAAATATTTCTGAAAATAGAGAATTTGCATGTGATTTAAATTCTTGTTCAGCACAAGATAGACGGGAGAAAACAACTAACTGTGATAATTTTCCATTGTATCATAATTTCCAATCACAAAACTCATTTCAACAGTCAGTTTCATATATACCAGCACCATATCGTGCCCCAGTGCCATGTTGTAGTTACTTTGATGGTACCATGAACAATTTTGAGGAATCTCAGCCACCAGCCTTAAAAAGACATAGCTACATGGGGAGACCGAAGAAGAAGTGGTTATTAAACCAAAAATGTAAAAGTGCAGACAGTGAGCCTAATTCTGGTGATGGTGGAATTGCATCTGTTTGTGAGCAAGGAATGTTTCCTACTGGTTATAATTACATTCAAAATCAGAGTGCAAATATTCTTGGGACTCATGATAATGGATGCAACTCATACAGGAAACCTTTGTACCTGAGTAATGGTGATCCAATTGCGGGACCATCAGGACTACAAAGACCAAGCAGTATCAATTGGGACACGGGTGCTAACAATTTAGATGGTGAGTTCCGTAGTAGGAGTTACAGCTTGACTCCAACTGTTAATTTTGCTGTGTTTGAGTCAGAATCTTCCAGTGATGCTGAAGACGCACAAGACCCTATGGTACCAAAATCAAATGATGTGCCTACTATCAACGAACCTAATACTAAAACTATGGATGATCCTTTTGAACTGCCAGTTTTATCTTTAGGCAAAGTTATTCCCATATCACCTTCTGCAGCTCAACTCAGCATTGCCAGTAGTTATGGAGATAATGGTTCGCCTATTTGCAAAATTTGTCACATGACAGCTAGGGAAAATGATCCATTGATATCACCTTGTAGATGCTCTGGAACAATGCAATATATCCACTGTGGTTGTTTAATGGTAAATATTTATTTTTATAAAGAACTTTCTTTTTGGAATTCTTAAAAAGTAACTGAATTTATAAAAAATTCTATGCTTATCAAAATTTTAGGAGATGTAATTTAAAGAAAATTGAGTGCAAAAAACATCACAATTTGAAAATGTAAAGTATCTGAACGTTCTTAAAATTCAAAGTACCCAAAAGAATTCTGATATATCTATATTTTTACAACTATCAGAGATATTTCCACTTGAAAAATGCTTCATTAAATTATATATATTTATTATAAAATAAAAATTTTAAAAACTATTTTTATTATAAATATGGCATTTGTGTATAGACCTTGTATTCCTATAACTGTTAATAATAATCTGTTGACCAGATCATTTTTATACTGAAAAATATTGATTTTCTATAATTTAAATTGATTGTGAGCAATTAGGATAAAAATTATTAATAAGTTGCTTACAAATGATATTATTAATGTTTAATTTCAAAGAAATTCTAGTGACATTGCATTTCAACTTTCATATTAGTATATGGTATAAATTTAATAGAGTTGATATATCTTCCTCACTGGTTAAAGCTATTTTCAGATTGTATAATTTGTAATATAAAAGTTTATGCTGCAGTTTAACAATATAAAGTAGCTTTAACTATATGTATATGGAGTCAGAAAATAATTCTAAATAAATGTGCATATTCATATTGAATCATGAAAATATACTGTGGAAATCAATAAAATTTGTATATATCCGATATGTGAATGCACAACATTCCCATCAATAAACTACTCAAATAGGTAAATGGGAAATTGTTATTATAGCTGTTTTTAAACGTTAAAACATTTTAAATTATCAAAAAGTAAATTCAAAAAACCCATTAAAACATAAAATTTTAAATATGATTCCTTAAATAATAAAGAGTTTTAATTTTATATGAATTTCATTTTTAAGTTTCAATAATAACCAATTACTTTAATACTACTCATTGATCATCAATTGTCAAGTAGTATTATTATAAGCTAAAGTACCCAGATTTTATATTTCTTTGGAAAATACATATAAAAGATTTGATTTGTTTTTTCTGTATATGTGTACTCTGTATTTGATACTTGAAAGAAAAAAATGAAGTATTGAATTTGTATCTAATTTTTAAAAAATGATATTCACATATAAATGATTATAGATATTACATTTCCCTTGATTTTATTTTACAGATTGTATAGCATCTCAACTTAATAATATAAAATTTTCAAACATTATTTATTTACATAAATAATGTTTGAAAACTTGTCAACTAAAAAAGTCTACAGGACTTTAAATTTTTGTTCAATGGTTCCATGTTCTTAGCATTTCAGAATTAATAATGAATTTAATTTAAGAGTTCCTAGAAAATATTACAAAAGAAATAAATTTCATAAAGTAGTTGATTTTAATTACTTTTAATATTTAATTTGAAAAATTGCTTTTTTACTTTTACCTGACTTGTTATTTGATATTATAAAAGGCAAATAAACATTAATATTGTAATACTTAATGTCATATTATACATGATTTATTTGTATTTTAAATTCTTAAACTTTTCTTTGTATAATATTTATTTCCTTTCTACTATTAGAGATGGCTTGAAGTATGTCATAAAAGAGGTCGGAGACCAGCCAGCTGTGAGTTATGCCAATACCAATATCATTGGCACAAGAAATTTAAAGTAATTATCCAATAATTTTTTTTATTGATCAAACTACAAATTACTGAATCCAAATATTTATTATATCATATTTCAACAGTTAAAGAAAAATGAAAATAACTATCAATAGCGATATAAATGCTTGAATTGTTTGGATTTTTATTAATGTGTGAAAATGTTTATTTTATGGGCTATTAAATGAATAATCAAATTAAGTAACTAATGAGATAAAAACATATTTTTAAAATAAGAAACCATAGATTTCTAGATTACTCTTATGAAGAATTATATAATTTTAATAATTACAGCAATGCTGGGCTTTGATGAATCCATATTCATGTTGATATTATGAAAAATATATATTTGTGCATTTATATATTTTCTATCCATCTAATATTAATAACTTAAAAGTAAAAACAGTATAATTAAAATATTTTGTTCAGAGCACAAAACTGATATTAATAAATTTGAAATAACATTTAATCAGTTTGCATTTGTAAGTGAATAATAAGCAATAAAAGATTATGAAAGGATGAAAAAAATTTAAGTTAAATATTTATTACTTAACTTTTTCCCTCCTTTCATTATTATTATTTTTTTTTTTTTATAACTAGACTTGCCTTAAAATAAATTTCAGTAAATTAATAATTAAATATTTATTACTTATTTTTTTACTATTAATTCATTGAAATTTATTTTGAGGTAAGTGTAGTTATAAAAACATTTTAAGGATAAATTATATCTCTTGATAGTAAAAATATGAGCATAACTTATTAATTTCATCTTTGAGTATTATTACTATTTTTGATAACATTTACTATAAGCTATATATAATAAACATGATAACAATGAATAGCTGATAAAAATGTGTCAAAACATTCATTATCTTTATAAGTTAGCATTGTTAATATCCTAGAAGTTATTATAGTTATAGTAAGTTATTATTTATAGAAAATAAACTATAAATTTCTATGAATTTTTTAACATGTATTCGGTATAACTACTTATGTTTCTTAGTATCATACCCAAAAATTCTAAATAACTTTTTTTTCTGATACAGATTCGTCATTGGCAATTCCCACGCTGCTCAAGGAAAGACAAAATTCTACATTTATTGTTTATTTTCTCAGTTCTGTTAATGGTGGCATGTGCATCTTTGACTGTTCTGTTCTTCAAACATGATAAGGGGACCAAGTTAGATCTTGAAAGGACAGAGCTCACCCAGTCAGAAATTGGAAATCTAGTGTGTGGAGTATTATTCTTTGTGGCCTTTTTTGTTTCAATATATGTGGAAGCAAAATCTCATGATACTCTCTATCAACTACTAGTCAAATTTATACACATCAATCAACAATGGTATATTGATGAATATGAGAAAAAAGAAACTGCGCCTGTTGCGGTTTGACATTAGGTGAGAAATATGGATTGATTTTCCTATACAATCCCTAATCACCCAATTACACTCAGTAAAATGAACATTATATTGTTTTGGTACTGTAATATATATATATATCTCACAATCATTGTTTTTCTACTATTACTCTCTGGCATGAATCTTTTTACATACAAAAAAAAATGTGCATATATCAGCTTTTTATGTGTCAATATTGTTATCTTTAATGTAAATACCACCTACTGTCTTGTTCTAGCTCGTAATAATTTTAAATCATAATTCATTCATAATATAAATCAACTGTAACTGACAAATACTAAATATAAATATATTTCCATCCAGCTTATCACCTTTCAAAAATATAAAATAGACAGAACTGTATAATAAATTTTCACTTTCAAATAAAAAATTACATTTTATTAAGTTCCTGATTTTATTTATCAAAATAATTCATATCTAGATTAAATAACTTTTTCTTTAAGTGCTGAAGTGTATTACATGATTGTTTTTGAAAATTTTCGCTTACCACATTTAGAGAATCAAAGTCATCATCAGAACAACTTTCAGTTAATTTTTGACGTTTTGCAGGATGCAAGTCTTTTTCTAATCTCATTGATTCTTCATTAGAGTCATTTCCATTGTTAGTTATACTATATTTCATAGAATTTTTTAATGCGCTATTATTTTTTAACAAAGTAATTTCTCTTTGAAGATCTTCTATTTGTTTTTGTAATTTTGAAGATTCTTCTCTAGCTTCTCTTTCTTTTTCAATATATTTCTATAAAATACATTTAAATATTAATATATTGTTTTCATATTTTTGTTCTCTGTCTCAATCATAATGAATATACAAATAGTAATATAAAAAATCACTATTTTATAAATACGAGGGTTGCTATTTATATTTCTGGCCTAATAATGAAAAAACAAATATGTAGGATCGAAATTGGTTTTATGGTTTTTCAAAATATTCTCCATGATGATCAATACACTTTTCCATGCGTTTGAACCAATTTTCAAAGCACTTTTTCCAGTCCGATTGAGGTAACTCCAAAACATGCGTTTTGAATGCATCAACCGCTTCTTTGGGGGTCGAAAATCGTTGTCCACGTAATTTATTTTTGATGTGTGGGAATAAGAAGAAGTCATTGGGTGCCAAATCAGGGATGTACGGCGGATGACCCATCAGTTCGATCTTTCGCTCCGTCAGAAATGCCTTTGTTTGAGTCGATGTGTGAGAGCTCGCATTGTCATGATGAAGAATGATTCGCCTGTTCTTCTGCTTTTTTCGAATTTCTCCGATGACTTCTGGCAAACAAATGGTCGTGTACCATTCAGAATTGACCGTCCTGCGTTGCTCTAACGCCACTGTTGCCACATGACCGTTAATGCCGAAGAAACAGGCAATCATTTGTTTTGATGTGCTTCTTCCTCGAACAACTTTTGTTGGTTTTGCCTCGTCTTGGAAGACCCATACAGTTGATTGCTGTTTTGTTTCCGGCTCATATGCATAGATCCATGATTCGTCACCTGTGTAGATGTTATACACAGCCTTTGATGTACCTTGAATGTATTTTTCCAACATTTCCTTGCACCAATCGACACGAGCCTTTTTTTGAGCGTTTGTCAGATTATGCGGGATCCAACGCGAACAAATTTCTTTTACGCTCAAATGTTCATGCAATATTTTATTGATGCTAGTCATACTAATGTCCAAAGACGCCTCTATCTCACATTATGTCACATGACGATCTTGCTTTATCAGTTCACGCACAGCATTGATGTTTTCTGGCACAACAACGGATTTTGGACGACCTGCACGGGATTCGTCCTGGATCGAACATCGACCACGATTAAATTCGTTATACCAATTTTTTACAGTGCTGTAGGATGGCGCTTTATCGCTGTATAAAGAATTAAGTTCATCGAAGCACTCTTGTCTTGACAATCCACGTCGAAAGTTATGAAAAATAATGGCACGAAAATGTTCACGATTCAATTCCATTTTTTGACAGAGAAGAACTTTTCAATTTACTGTCAACAACACAAATAAAGCTATAATGGTAAATCGTCTGCTGAATTTATGTTTAAAAATATCAAACTTTCGATTAAAATCGTCTTCGGTCGCCTAGCAACACTTACTGTTGCCAAGGCAAGAAATATAAATAGCAACCCTCGTAACTATGTGTTGCTTTTTATTCATATCAAATTCCATTTTTATGAATTTTAAAGTTTAAAAAAATTAGAAGTTAACAATTCAAAATCCGAAATTATATGTATTATTATTTACAGAAAATATTATTTTGCTACATAATACTAAATTTTTTTAAACATTCACTATTCAAAAAGTTTAATGAGGCTCTATTTGTGAATTACTATAAATTCTAATTTCATTATATTATCTAGAGCATGCACATTCTGCTGTAGGAAAACAAAACATCTAGAAAATTTAAGCCCTAACTATAAAATTGAAATAACATTTAAAAATTCTGAGCAAAAAATTACACAATGAACAGATTAAGTATCATAAAGTCATTTCTAATGGCTATGATATATATATTTGGTGAATTTTAGTATCAAATGAAGTGACTAGACATAATTATGCTCCATTTATACAGTATCTGGTAATCTGGAAACAATGAAAAGCATTAAATTCTTGAAGAGTGAACATTCCTCGATGGCAACTCCATCAAACTGACTTGATATCATGAATATCAATTGTAGTAGAATATTATGAGTTATACGAGTATAATAGATTTTATCATTTGTAATTAGTCATGACAACAACACATTGTAGACAGTATTTCATGTTACACTGGGATGATTTACCAGATCTTTTTGCTTTTATATATACATATGTAGTTATTAGCACAAATAAAAATGCATGCTTTATCTCCAAAAGTCATGCTTTAATTTTTATCTTGTCTAATAATAGGATGATGCCAAACTAGATTATAATTGATTATATTGAGAAGCTAATGAAAGAATCATAATGAATGTACAAAAGCTTTAATGCAACTGGAATCTTAAACTGAATTCAATGAATTACTTTAGGAATTGAAATTTCTGCTATCTTGTAGCTCTCACTGTTTTTAGCTCAGAGCCACTACTATCACTCAAATAAATGTTCAAGCTTCTTTAATGCCTATGTAATATTGACAAAATAATGCAATTACTATATTATTCAGTTAATACTCAGATATTTTTATCTACCATATTATCCAATTTACACTCAAGTTGATACTTTAATCAATCTGCTTTCTCAAATTTAAATATTGTGATGTTTAATTCAAGCAATTTTTGCAATGCTGTTACGATATATTTCAAATGAATCATAGGTATGTTAGTACATTAAGGTATACTAATATTGCTGTAAATATGTGAAATTCAACTCACTAATGTTGCAATCTTAAACATTTTACATGTGTTCCTAATATTCATTAATGCAGAAATGTTAATTGTACAATACTAATTCACATTTACAGAGTTAGCACTATTTTATTTATATATGCTGGGCTGAATCAAAGCAGCACTTAAAATTTTAAAAAGTAGCTATATCAGTAAAAAAAAATTGTCGACGAGATAAGAGTTAAAACCCACTGACCATTCCGAAATCAGTTGTGTTATCTTCCTACTGAGCTTCATTGCTGTGGTTGAATAGTTTATTATTGGAAAATTATTGATAGTGTGTAAATTTATATTTTTAAATAAAATCAGCAATCTAAATCAAAAAGCATTAAGTGTTTTGGTAGGAAAATAGTAATTATTTCTTTATATCTTTTAACATGCAGTACTAAAATCAACATAAATTTTAAATTAATACATTTTTTTAATTAATATATGTCTGCAAACTGCATGTTTTTACAGCACAACTAAATCACTTATGTTATTAAGGGTGTTAGAAAATTTTAAAGAATAACTTTTCTTTAAAGGTCAAGCAGAAACTCTTTTCAAAAAAATTGTGTTAAAATATGGCAAGATAAAATATACATAAATCAACGTGCTGAAAGATGTGCATAATGCTTATATTAAGAAGTGGCATTTATATTTAAACATTGGTCTTGTGAAATAAATTTTTAAATATACAATTTAAAAAAAAAACATAAATAGATACATTTTACTGAAAATGTTTTAAAAAATGATCACACATTAAAATCCGTTTGTATATGATCATATTTAGTTAAAAAAAATTTTTCATAAATTGATTAATTAAAGTTGACTTTCAATGGATAATATGAACAATATTATAATCTGAAAACTGGAAAATAATTTATAGTATCAATGTAATCAGAAGCTTTGTCTATCAGTTCTATAAAACTAATAACTTATTTTACTAGTTAATTGGAGAATATAAAATACATAACACAAATTTTAATAGTTAAAAATATTGAATACACTGAATCAGCAACAGTAATTTTCTTACATTTAGAACATGGTTTCTCCATTTCATATTAGTAAATTTTCTTTACTGTGATCTCTTTAAAGCAAGTATAATACTTTGCAGAATCAGAAAATTATTTCAGCGAAATGTAAAAATGAATTTCCTTGACCAACTATTTAATTGCTTTCTACCAATCACTTAATACGCACATATATAAATTTTTTGAAGTTAGTAATTTTTAATTTTATTAGTTCCACCATTCTTATATATATAAATTAAACATTTTTCATTATTAATAATAAAATACAAAATTAAAGTAGTTAGAAGAATATCTAAATCAATACAGAAATATGAATAAATTAACATGAAATAATGTTGATAATATTGACAAGAAATGAAAACCTAATTTATCAATATTATGAATTTTAATTTTAAAGAAATAAAAAACTGAGACAAATTTGTGAAATTTAATTTTAGATTACTTAATTTCCTTGGCATTTTTCTAGAAAAATTTAACTTTTAATAGTTTTCTCTTGCTGCTTTGCTTTTTCGATATTTTTTCTTAAAATTCCTGTTTATATTGTAACATACACCTTTTTTTCCAGTACAACTTCACTAACATTTTTCAATACCTTTTAAGCTTAAGGAATTTCTGACATTAACATCTTTTGTGTTAAGAGATATTTATAGAAGAACATTTAAAACATATAATTTAAAAGCAAAACATATTTTTCTCAGTGAAATGGACTTTCCTTTATCAGGTTTCTTGCGAAAAAATTTTTATTCCTAGGAATATAATTTTTAGTTATACAATGATTTGGAATCTAATTTATAATTTTACAAGGCAAATAGTTCCAATATTTTGGTTTGCCAACATAATTTGAAGTAAATTGATTAAGTTCTACAAATTGAATTTGCATTCCTTTCCCAGAACTTTCTGAATTGCTTGCTTCTTGTACGCATGAGCTAATTTGATTGGTGCTTTTATGTTTTAAAGTGGGAATAGAATCAATGCATTGGTGAGATAAAGGAAAGAATGTTAACAATTCATCTACCATCTAGTTAGATCTTTAAATAAAAAACTAGGAAAAATTAATGTTGGAATGTCTGAAAGGAAGACTATCAGGGTAAAGACAGATTATTTTCGCAAGAAAAAAATCAACATTTATTACAAATATTGTAGATACTATATTCACAACCAATGTTGATAGAAATATTTATATTTGATTTGTAAAAAATTTACTTTTTTATAATATATTAAACCAAAAGAATAGTTTTGATTTCTTTTCCAACTTAAATGTTAATTTGAGATGTTAGATGTCCAACTTACAACTAAAAGTACATTTTAATAGTAAAAATTCTGTGTTTTAACATAAATAATAATAAAGATATGTTTTTAGAAAATGTAAGACATTAATCAACTGAGCTTATCTTGTCATCAGAAATTAAAATTGAAGCATATTACATTATACTCAACATGAATATTTTAAGCTAAATTCAAGAAAATAAAAACTGATTCAACTCAAAAAATAAACACAACAAACATTTAATAGGTAATACTCTCTTTAATTCTTAATTTCTCTTTAGAGCATTTCAAAATCTTAGTTATCAAAACATTTCACAAAATATAAAATGGCTGATATAAGTATTACATTTAGCTTCTTTTAAGTTGATTATACTCCTAATTTTTATATGAATTACTAAAAAAATGAATTATTGTTCTATTTTGAAATAAATTCTAATATATTTTCTATAGAAACCAAAAAATATGGTATTAATTTAATAATATAAATAAAATAATTTTATCTCTTTATTTTATAGTACAATATGTTTGAATTATTGTTTTAAAATTTATAGCAAACAAACCATGCACTTTTAAATATACTATTAAAAGTTAAGATATTTTGCTTTAAAAAGTTCAGTGATATATTCAAAACATCAATACAATTTCACATTAGTAACAATTTGATTTTTTTTTTTTTTTTTGTTAATAAATGCCTATTGTTAATATAAACTTGATGCATTCTAAAGCTCTAAGGATTATAAAATCATGAAATCAATATTATGAAAATCAATTCCACAAATTTTTTTTTACTTAATAATTCCTTATATAAAGTCTGTGGGGCAAAGCATTTTAACTTATTCTGATTATTGGTTTAGAGACTACATTTTAATAATAAATGTTATTTTAATAAATAAAAGTATGAAAACTTTTATCATTTGAAAAAAACGCTTTTCATAATTATTTAAAAGATATATATGCACAAGAATATAAACACACATTCCTACATACATAAACTGCTCCTGCAAATTGCTAAATCAGAGCGATATGAAACATATGTATTTATATAGTAGAATGGTATAATATTTAAACAATTAATTTTTCTATCGTCTGTTTAAAATATCTAGAATCATGACACCTATAAGATGTTTAAATAACTACAATGAGCAGGTTTCTCTCACAAATGGTATTAGAACATAATTGGCTTGTGAAAAATTGTGATGTCTCGTATAGGGAGATATACTTATCAGAACATTTTATTACCTTAATAAAGGTCACATTGTAGTCCACTAAGATTACAGTTAACTGCATTAATAGGTTCCAGATGGTCATATAGAATGCTGTTCTAGATATGAGCAGCCCTTTATTATTAACAGTCGAGAAGAGACATACTACCCAAATGGCCTTACATATACCCTGATTGGTTGGGTTTCATGCCACAAGGTTCAAGATTGTTACCCATACCACAAAATAGGGTTTGCAAGACAATAAATATAACTGCATGAACAATTTGATAATTATTGCAACATAGAACATTAACCAATGATTACGGTTTTAATTACCTTTATCATTCAGCATTATATAGAAGTACCTTCAACATTGGAATCAAAATTAGTGTGATGTATTTTCAAATGAATTCTAGTTTCGGTTCCTGCATCACAATAGTACAATCGGGATAAATGCACACTGCCAGTATACATTTAATATAATACTGATTTATCATTTGGATGATACTTAGTGGAGAGCCACTAAGTATCATCCAAATAAATGTCTCAGATACTTTTGTTTTCACTGATATGCATTGAATAGTAGCCAATTTCTGATACAGCGATGCAATGCTGCTTTTGGTTCATGGAGAGCAAACAGTATACTTCAGTTTTCTTGTGGATAAATATTTATGCAAAATGGTAAACATATTGCCTATGATATCTTTAAAGTATTAGTTATCTTAGAAAATATTACTTTATATACAATTAAATCTATTTTGTGGAGTGTCTATTTTTCATGATTTCTGGAACAATTGCTGAATTTTAGTACCGTATTTTCCTGTATATAATCCGCAGCAATTTTTGAGCCAAATAGTCGAAAACTTATACTGCAGGTAATAGGGTGCCAAATAAAATAAATAATAAACATTATGATTAAAAATATAATAAATTCTACAGAAAAAAAATATTTATAGGGATAAAGATCTGTTTGAATCCATCTCAACGAAAGGTGCGATTAACTGAAAGCACGACATCGATCAAGATCAGGAAAGATTCTAGTAAATCGTATCGATTTATAGATTTTAATAACTTTTAAAACAACTTTAGATATATTATAAAAATAAACTATATTTTTTTGGTTAATAGTTAAATGAAAGAAATGGATTATATATTTTCTAACTGCGCATCTGCAATACATTTTTTCTTTTGTACATTGCATGCTTTGTTTCTCACCTTATAAGTTTATCTTAGCTATAGCTTTCAGTTTAAAATTTGCTCAGAAACTTTATTTTCACTTCACTATGACGATGTACGAATTTGAATCTTTTTCAGAGTGAAAAAGTTCAGGTCAAGATAAAATGCGAAATGACGCTAATGAATTGGAATTTTAATATCATTCAGAAGAACTGAATTCGTTCCTGAACGTAATTGGACAATGCTGAGTTAAAATGATTCAACCGAGTTGTATCTGTTATTTATTTTATGAAACATAAACGACATTTCTTTCAAAATTTTATAATAAGCTTTTCTGGTGAAAAATATTTTTTTATCAGATTAACCACAGCGGCGCATAATAAGCACAACGAAATTCGGAACTTTTTTAACACATAATCTGCGGATTATATGTAAGAAAATATGGTAATCAGAATTCAGCATCAAATATGCTTTCATAATGATGTTTAAAAATAGCAAACTATATCTCAATTGTGCAGAATCAGAAAAATTCTTTTGAAGTTATTACTGTGCTTGAATGGTACTTTTTCCATGTAAACAAATCTTTTTAAAAACACAAATTTCAAATTTTCTCTTTGATGTAAAAATATGAAAAAAAATCATTGAAGATTGTGAGATAAATGGCAGATGGTTATACAGTTTGATGCATCATTTGAAGGTGAATACTTCCTAAAAATAATAGTTTCATGTAATGGTGATACTTGTGTTGTCTTATGAATTCAACGAAGGATATATTACAAATATGTGTATATATGTATGTACATATAAATTAACCTGATAAACTTTTATGAAGCATATTTATTGAAAGTTTATATATTTGATAAATATAAAATATTAGTCCTATACAAAGATACCTAAACAATTATGAAGTTGCAAAACTATATAATAATTGGTATACCTGTCGAAAAATATGAGTCTTCTTAAAATCATCTGAGTAGCAAAATCCTTTATTTTTTGCTGTCTTGCATTTTATTCTATTTATTTTTTCTTCATACTTTAAACAATACAATAAAATAAAGCATACAATTAATTTCTTATTAATAATTAAAATGAATGTAATTTTATTCGAATTCAAAATTCTTGATGGAATACTTAAAAATTCATCCAATTATTATTATTCAACTAGAAAACTGTTTTTATGTATTTAATTACCTTTAATGGATTATTAAAAATAAAATTACTTTAAAAGAGCTATAACACCCAACTTAAAATAAATTATTGAAGAAAAATATAATCTTACGGTTATTATTTTATTAAAATAAGGTTAGAAAATTTTATTTCATCAAGTTAAAAACTATTTCGTTTATTTAATAATAGTTTCAAAAGTATATTATAAATTAACATCATAAAATTAAAGAAATTATAAGAAATGTTTGATACTTAACTTTTTAAACTAATTTTATTCAATTTTAGCTATAAGTCATTGCAATTTGATTTTAATGACCATATATTTGCCTATTTTCAAAGTAATATTGATACAAGAAAAAATAAAAAAAATCGAATGATATTGATTTAGTGGATGATACCTATTCTTAAAATGAGTAATTTTAATTAAAATTTTATAATAATTTTAAGTATGATGAAGAAATCATTCTTAAAAGGTTTAATTTATTAATTATTTTCAGCCTTATTAGTTAAATTATGACTTATCACATATCATAATATAACTCATGTCATAATTGCATCATATAATAATTTTTATTGTTACAAATAAGAACTACTTAATTTAAAAAGAGCAAAAGTTATATTTTTAAAAATAATCAATATTAAGTTTCACTTTCATTTTGATAAAGTTTATAGATGAAGGGTTTTTCTTTGTCAATTCATAGGAAACTTTAGAAATAAAATCAGCAAAAAACACTTAAAAATTTTTTATAAAAGTAAAGTAATATTTTATAGTAAAATCACCACACTGCATAAATTTTACATTTTTATAACAGTTGATATTGCAATTTTAAATTAAAGCAAAGATTTCCCTAACTGTAAAAGAATTACAAAATGCATAAAAAGTCCGTAATTATATCATGTAACAATACATTTGGGAGAGTTCCTCATGCCCACCCGCTGTACTTTGGCAAAAGACCTCATTGGTGCCACAAGCTCAATATATCAAGAAAACAGCAAACAGCTCTCTCACACTTTCTGAGCAGCAATATCAAATCACTTACCTTTCATTAGGGTGAGAGGCCCTTTTCTTAGTGTCATAGGTGTTTGGCTGCTCAAGTTTCCCCGATCATATTTTTATTTGTCTAAATTTTACAGTTTTTGAGATTTTAAGGGATCTGATTTTATTTTTCGTTTTATAGAAGTAAAGTATGACATCATCTGGAATTAGAAACAACAGATTTACTTACATACTTTTACTTATCTATTTTAATCTATTCAGATGTTTATAAAAATTAGTGTGAAATTCAAGCAATTAGATCAATGGTTATCTATACTTAGTCAATGTTACCTTGTTTCGAAAAAACAAGAAAATATTTCTTTTTTTCCCCTTCTTAGTGACTTAGTGAAAAAAAAACTGAGACAAATTTTTGATAATCTGTTATTACTTATTTAATTTCTAAAAATTAATAAAAATATTTAAACCTTAGAAGTTTTCATAAATTTTTTATAGTAATTAAATGTAAGTTACCTCTAATTTAATTTTTAAAATTTCTTGACTTTTTTCATTATATAGTTTGGAAATTTTATCTTCCAATTCAAGTATACAGTTTTCTTTATCTCGTAATTTTATTGAAAAACTTTGTAATTTTGATGATGCTGAAGATAGAGAGAATGAAAGTTAAAAGAAATAAAATTTATGTCATAAAAATAAGAAAATGGCAAAGGAAATATTAGTTAATATAAATGTTTATACTTAATTTCATTAAATTAGAACAAAATATGTTATTTGTGATATTTATTATATAGGTAGATAGAAAAATGAATAAAAATAAATTTTTTGGATAAAAAAAGACATTTTTAGGGTTAAAAACCTTCTGTAATTAATATTTTCTATTTAAGCCTTTATTATGTTAATTTATGGTTAAATTACAACCTGCATCTAGAAAATGTTTTATATACTTTGAAATTACTCATGTAACATGATACACAACACACATACACATCAGGCAAGAATTCTAACTCTTTGAAACAATAGAAGAAATATGCAACTAAAATTTTCGGGCAGTAAAATCAGGCTTTTAGTAAGTTTAGACAAAACAAGCTACTCAGTCCTAAATGAATTTAGGTTAAAAGAGCATGCTGGCCACTGTATACATTGTTCCAGCTTCAAGCATGTTCTCTAACAATGACTAATGATATTTGATATAAGACAAGCTATGTGAAATATTTGATTACTGTACATCATTAATAGATAGGAACCATAATGGCAATCACATAAGGTCTCAGCATCTCATCTACATTCATGATTGTGAAATTAATGAAATTTATTCCACATATTAATAATAATGGTACAAATAAATAACCAAATTTATAAAATAAAATAAAAAACAAAAAGAATGCCAGTAATCAGTATGTGTGTACTAAATAGTACCCTACATCCTGATACCAGACATTTGAACAATAAGACTGAGTGGACAGATGTTCCCCTCTAATGTCTGATGCCTCTTCTTTCATCATTTCACTTAAAGATGCACTGAGATTCGATGAAAAAAAAACTTGTTGCCATCATGCACTATGTTGTTCAGCTCATTGAAGTCTGAATCAGGGACAAGAGAATCTTGCGTAAAGAAATCTTTGCACACAATTGATGCTGCAGAAGACTGTCCATTACAATCTTTTGCAGCATCAATTGGGCGCATGAATAAAGCTAAACAACAAAGCATCTGTAGTCATGCTCCAATGCTGTGCTAGCACCCGAGAGGACACTGTACAGTCCATCACATCTATGCAAAAAAGATGTGCTATAGATGTGTTTTATTGCATATTCCACAGTTAAGTTTTTGCCTTGTTTGGTACTCCTGACATTGAGAAATCTTCTGAAGAAAGGGCTGCCTGGGCAATGTTATGATTATATAATGGTAATCTTGCCTATTTCTTCCAAACACGCATAACTGTTGTGGCATTACACAGCATGCAGACTGCGATTTCTCAGTGAGAAAACCCAGTCTTTCACATAGTAACAATGTGGTCTTGTATGAGTTTTACAAGTTGTTGGAATGGTTCCATCCTCTTTTGACATACACACACATTTTATATATATATATTATGAATTAAACACTGAAAACATTTACTTATATTTTTTTTAAAATTTAGATCGAGTTGATTTAATGCTGAAATTAAGTCTAATCGAAACTATGAATTGTAAAAATGCAAATTTCATATACAACGAAATTTTTTTAGTGTAAATATCTAATCATGAAAGAAATTAATAGTCTTTAAACTAAGATAGATTAATAAACTAATCAGGCTCACTCAGAAATAAAAAGTCATTTCCTTATCAAATGTATTTTAAAAGTTTTTGACAAACATTCTTTTTTTATATATAATTTTTATAGCTTATAATTATAAAAATTTATTTGGAGACAATGAATAGTTGCTTAAGTTAAATATAACATAGTATTTGGTGCAGATAAGTAATTTTTTTCTGCTCAAAAGTTATTAAATCTACAATAATATTACATAATAAATCATTATTAATCTAAAGTATTTTCTTTTTATCTTTAAATATATAGGGATTTATAAGCAGTTTAAGTTTTCTTTAAATTATAACAAAATATTTAAGAGAAATGTGTTTTTAACATTTTATTAGAAATATATTTTATCATTATCTTTACTTTACTGTTAGTATGGTTTATTTAGCAAATTCTAAAACAGGAAGTTTTACCTTTATTTCCATTAGTGTGTTCTATAATGATTATTACATAAAAATACCTTGAACTTCTACTTCTGATAACTTTTTTTCATAATCTTCTTTTAAAGATGAATTTGAATTTTCCATCGAATCCTTTAGTTCAGCAATTTGAACTTGATGAAGCTGCAATAAATTGGAGTAATAAAACATTTTTACTTAGTAGCTGATATAAAGTTCTGGTTAACTTTTTTGTATTTTAAGGTAATCATGCACATTTTTTTTTCTAAAGTTTTCCATTTTAAAGTCAGAATTTTTAACTAACTTTTTGAACAGAAATAGTTAACTCAGGATAAATTTAATAAAATTTACTGCTACATCAAATTGTAAGCAGCAGTTAAAGGAGATGCAACTCCTGTAATTTTTGTTAAACAGTGTCAAATATGTACCTAATTGATTGAAAATCCTATATGCAAGATGCATTATTTGTTGATCATTATATTTATGATAAGTTTTGTACTAGTAATCTTTTTACATATGAAGTGCCTAGTTAATACAAAACATAAATCGAACCACAAAATAGAAAAAAATAACAAATTTCTATGGAAATTTCATATTAATTTCTCCACAGTAAAATTAAATTACAAGTTGCTACTGAAAGAAATTATAACCAGAGAAATCTTTCTCAGATACAAGGCAATATTTCAAGAATATAGGATTGGAAATTTTTAAATAGTTGACCTTTTATCATTGAAATAAAAATATATGCATAAATTATTATTGGGAACAAAACTGTATCCATGATTGTTTTCAAATAAGATAATTAAGAAAAAAATGAATTATTTGAAATGCACATTTCAATATATTTTGTAAATTCAACATAATTGAATAATTGTTGAGAAATTGAAATAAATTTTAAGCCACAGAATTTTTTATTAACATTAGAACTGCACATACCAGACATATAATTTTCTAATTAACTTATCAGAGTTTTAGAAGTGCTAGAAAAAATTAAACTTAAAATATTGAATATGTGGATCGAAAGAATAAAAAATGTATTAACTAGGTAGTTGATTTCATTTATTTCAATCTTGTGACCAATTAAATCAATGCAAAAATATTTTTATTAAAAATGAAAGCAAACAAAATAAAATTATTCTAAGTATCAAACAAGCAGAAACTTAAGAAATGTTGTTTTCTTTAAGGAAATTTCATGAATTACGTAAGACAATAAATGTAAAACCTCTATTAAACCATCTGTAAGACAATAAATGTAAAAATTTTATTAAAGCATTTCATAATTTCTTTTTCTTTAGTTCTGCATTGTGCACACTTAAATTAGAAAATTGAATGTGATGATCTTTATGTCAGTTTTTCCTTCTTTGTTAACCAAAACAGAAGAATTTACTTTTCAAAAAATATATCCCATTTCATTTCAATTTAGTCTCATTCAATTCTCTAATTATCAGTTCAATTCATTCTCCCCAATCATTCATCAAACTACCCAAAAATTTCATAAAACCTGTTATTATTTTCAGTTTTATTAATTTTCTGTTAATGGCTTGTCTGAAATTATAGTTAATAAAATTTAAAGAATCTTGTTTTCATTGTAATTGTATTTAGATGACTAGGCATGCAATTTATTTTAAATTTCAAGTCATTATAGAGTATAGTAATTGTCACTCAATGATTATTTTTTGTAAACTCTGGCTAATTAAAATAGAATTTAGGGTGTATATTAAATCAACAGTTTACAGTGTATTAAAAACAACTACATACATTCAAATCTAAATTAAGATATCAACTCATGAATTGAAGTCCAAAGCACTCACCAATCAATGGTCAGTTCAGCCTATCTTAGAAGAATCTGTTTTATAATAAATGTTGTAATGCATTATTCAGAAGTCACGTATTATGATTTATAATTAGGTAATTCAAAATTCTTAGCATTTAAAAATTATTTTCATACAAAAAAGTATTTTTTCAATCAAGTATTTGTCAACTTGTCAGTGTTTTTAAAATTCAATCTTCTGTAAATGAGAATGACAGTTATAAAGCAGATATTATAATAGGAGGAAGAAGCAAAAATTAAATTCTTTTTATGAAATCATCAAAAATAATTCATCTATGATGTGAATTCTTTTTTAAATGAAATGTAATAGTTACTTAAGAAAAATGCTCTTTTGATGATTCTTGTATGAAATGTGTAGTGAATGAAAACATTTCTCGGTAAAAAGAATATCATTAGTAATTTCTAATTGATATTCTTTTTAATACTTGTGAAAAACATAAATCTATTCACCTACTTATTTTTTTACTTTATTGCATTATAAAGAAAAATCCTTCTACCTTTTTTGAAAATAACAAAGCTAATGAAATATGATACATTATATCAGGTACTAAAAATGCAGGAAATGATAAATATCTATATTTATCAAAACGAATTTAGATATGTTTGCTCTTTCAATTTCAATAGTAAAGGAAAAGGTGATTGATTTCTTGAAACAAGTTTTAAAAGAATTAAAGAAGCCAAAATATCCACATTTAGAGATATGTTCGAACAGATACACAAACATTAGACAGTTTCCAAAGAATTATAACTACTTAAATAAAAATATCTGAAATCCAGTAAGAAAGCACATTTTTTACAATACAATGAATGTTTTCAACCAAAAAATTAAAATATAAACACTTAAATTCTATTTGTGGTGATGCTAAATAATGTTATTTGTATTTCCAGATTTATGTTATTTCTCTAAATACCTGGTTAAATGGGCTAATTTTCTTGAGTCAAAATAGGCAGAAGTTTGATTGCTAAAACAAAAGCTGAAAGTCAAAATATTTTACTACATTTGAATGATAAAATATTAAATTGCTTGTATAAATCATTTAGAATTTATCAATATAACAAAAAATATCCATTGTTTTCAAATTTTACTTTATACTATATACATTTCAAAACCTTAAGCTAAAAGACATGTATTAATTATTTTTGTTAACAAAGTTGCAATAGTCTTTATATTAAACATTACATAATGTGTGATATAAAGTAATCAATAATGTGTATAAGTAACTGTCTCATTTTAGGAATATAAAGAAAATCTTCACAATCTCCTAAAATCACAGCTTATGAATTACGCAAGGTTTGATTAATAAAACTTGACATGTATGATTGAATAGTTAATAAAGTATTTTAATTTACTATATTAATTGTAAATGAGTGTACTAAATATAGTCATTCATTATTGGTTGTACATAACAGGATGAGTATTAGATTTAATAAATACATGATAGAGAACAATCAGTTTATTGATCTTTAATAAATTGTTCTCACCATTTCTTGTTCAGCTAAGCAGTTTTTCAGTTTTACATTTTCTTCAACCAAAGTTCTTTTTTCCCCTAAAAATTTTAATATATTTAAGAATTTGTTCTCACAATAAAAAATTACTTATGTAATTTAATAAAATCATTTTTATAATCTTCTGTAAAAATTTTAAACTTACCTTCATATTCATTTAACTTTGAAAGAGATATTTGTAACAATGATATTACATTGTTTAATTCAGCAATTTCTGAAACAAGTAAATTAAAAAAAAATTTTAAATTGGAATTTATATAAATTTTTTAATTTATATAAGTATTGAAATATATTAATATCATAAATATTGAAAAATATTAAACCAATCAATATAATTTTGGAAATATGAAAGTTAATAGTGAATACCTAACAAGAGAGTTGCCTTTGAATGCTCTTGAGCTTCAATGGTCTCATTTGCTTTCTTAATTTGAGTTTGAAGTATTTCAATTTCAGCATCTTTATTTTTTACTGTCTGCAAACACAATTACAATTGAATAAATTTTTCATGTTAAAATATGATTATGTAATGAAAATTCAAAATCCTTAATTTAGGAATTAAATTACTATAATTCCATTCAACGCAATTAATTTTGTTATTGAAATGGATTATAATACAAATATTTTATCGGAAAATCCCAAAACAAAGTATAACTTTTAAAACTAGAAACTTGATCAATTTTAAAATCCATAAATTATCAGCAATTGTTTTTATAAAGGATTACATTTTCAGGTAGAAGTTTGGATCAATAATAATTAATACTTTTCACATAAATTGATAATAAAATCTTGTTTTAGATTTTTTGTTAGTTTATGGATATGGTTTAGTCTATTGGCTAACTAGAAAGGATAAAAAAAAAACAATATAAATAGAAGCAAAACTTAATAGTTAATTAATAAATTAGAAATATTCTTCAAACTATTAATGTTCAATCTTTCAGGGTAATGTATAAGCTCAAATGCATATAATACCTGAAGATTCATATTTTTAAAAACAAATTATATTGAAAGAAATGGAAAAAATAGTGTTAAAGACGTGTAGTTCGTATAAAATAGGTCACAATATCTAATTTTATTTAATAGCAAAAAAAAAAAAAAAAATCAACAATTTGGAACACAAAAAAGAAAACAATATACTTCATCCATTTATTAATACAATAAGTGTTCAAAAAGAATGCCAGCATGTTCTGCAATTAAACTAAGGTGATCAGTAACATTTTACCAGGTGTATGGATATCAAATGAGACAATTGCTAACAGATGTTGCCATGCATATATGCAATCATTACAAAACTGTGACATATGATTTTTTTTTTACAGTTTGACCTTTGATACTCACATTTAGTTTACACTTGGTTGAGTTTCAGCATGCATCATGTTTTTTTTATACTGTGATGAAAATGTCGTATTTTATGCCTTCTGATCCTGATTTGTGGTCAGCATTAATTTTTTGTTTCCATCTGAAGAAAAATGCTGCCGAATTGCATCAAATAATTGTAGAAGCATACAGTGGCAATGCTCTGAGCCGTGTGCAGTGCTACAAATGATATGAAAAGCTTCAAACTGGTGATTTCGATGTGAGAAACAAGGAGCGTGGCAAACCAGCAAAAAAATTTGTAGATGCTGAATTGCAAGCATTATTCTAAGAAGATGACCAAATGCAAGAACATCGGGCAGAACTATTGAATGTTGACCAAAGCACCATTTCCTGTCGTCTCAAAGCATTTGGCAAGATAATAAAGGTTGGTAGATGGGAATTAAACAAGCAAATGGACAATCAGCAAGAAAATGGTTAAATCGTGTGAAAAATATTGCTTACCAATTACAAACGCAATTCATATTTCCATCGTATTGTGACTGGTGATAAAAGGTAGATTTATTTTGAGAATATCAAGTATAATTGATCACATGTTGACTCCGGACAGCAATCCGAATTGACCACAAGGCTGAACTGCTTTGGCCACAAGACAATTCTGTGTATTTTCTATAATCAGGAGGTGCCAATCTATTATGAGCTTCTTAAACTGTGCAAAAGTGTTAATACTGATCGCTACAAGGAAGAATTATTTGAATTGAAATAGGCTATACTCAGAAAACACAAGCAATACAAGAAATGGCAGCACAAAATGATTTTTCTTTATGACAATGAATCTAGCCACTGTTTTAAACCGACCAAGAACATCATTAAGGCACTCAGCTGGTAGCCCTTAGTGCATGCGGCTTATTTTCAAGACTTGGCTCCTTCCGATTACCACATATTTGCATCAGTGGAACACTCATTGGCTGACCAGTGCTTCACTTCTTACGAAAACATCAAATCTTGGCTTGATGACTGGGCTGGCCGTAAATGACTGATAATTTTTTTTTGGCGTGGTACTCACAAATTGCATGAAAGATGGAAAACTGAGTAGCCAGTGATGCATATTATTTCAAATAAAGAAATATTAACAGTTTTTGCAAATTTATTGGTTTTTTTTAAGCAATTGCCTCATTTCATTTACATACACCTGGTATAGCAACATATTGGAATGAATTCCAGAAATTTCATGACATATCGAATATTTTAGTTCCGTTATTTTTTTTAAGGAAATGAACATAAGAGGTACCAAATAATCCTGCAACAAAAATCGGAAGGTTTGAAGTCAAGTCATTAACAAGGCGATACAATCTTGCAATCATAACTGATCCATTTCGTTTTGATTAAAGTTTTCAGTATTGTTTCACTGGATTAGCATAGTGCAACAATATACTGTCCTGTATAAAGCTGATAACAGAGAACATGCCTTTTTGATTTAATTAGGACTATTTTATCAAACAAAAGAATGGTTCAATTGGATTGTCACACAATGATTATTTTTCATGAGGGCTAGTTAGACTGGGGCCTATGGTTTAAAGATTCCGAATCACTACAAATATCAATGCCAAAGGTGACTTTGATTTGATTTTACTGGCACCACATCCTCAGGTGTGATAAGCTACACTGAAAACAAAGTAATCTCTACTAAAATTAAGTGCTTAAGTAAATCAATGGATCAGAACCAATGGAGAATGTTGAGATGAATAGCTAAGAAGAGTAAAAAGATAAAAATAAATTCATGAAAGCCAGAAAAATAAGACAGATGTTATAAAAAAACTCAAATGTTTTTGAGAACCATGAAAGTTTAATGAAATTAACGTCATACAGAGCAGATTTTATTTGATAGTTCTTTTATATTTATCTTTCCAACATTTTGAAACAACCCGAGACGTAGAGGAAAAGCACATTTCCACATCTGTTTCAGAAGAGGATATATTTGCTGTGTTAATACTTTTTTCTCAAAATTTTGGTTTTTAATTCTTGTACACCAGTCTTAGATTTATTGGAATTAAAGCAGATTTCTTTACGCTATTAGAAGTTGATATTAAAAAGTTTTTAGACAACAAAGTTAAAAGTGGAGCAGATATTAGTAAATTACTCTTCTTAGTTGGATTGTTGTTTATTTTAGCTTTTGTACATAAAGTAGAATAGGAAACACTAATTTTTTATGTTCTTGTTTTTTACTATTTGTCTTGCTTCTGGGAAAGTAATATTTTACCTTTGTTTCAATTACTTCTTTTTCTAAAAACCATATAGAGCAGGATTTGGAAAGTGCTGCATGTATAGCAGAACAGTTACAACTCTTGAAAATTTCAGAAGTATAAGTTTCAAGACCAAATTGTGCACATTTTCCACATATAGGATCACAATTCCTATATGCCTGTTGAGAATGACCATATCTTTGACATTTGAAATATCTAAGAGAATTAGAAATATATGGATGAATTTTGCAACTTATATAACTTGATTTAA
This sequence comes from Latrodectus elegans, assembly GCA_030067965.1. Taxonomy (NCBI): domain Eukaryota; kingdom Metazoa; phylum Arthropoda; class Arachnida; order Araneae; family Theridiidae; genus Latrodectus; species Latrodectus elegans. The sequence goes on along the minus strand of CM057821.1, from coordinate 41,171,137 downwards.
GAGATTTAGTCATTACTATTGCCTGAAAAGTTAAAATAATGTTTTAAGTAGGAATTAGTCTCTCGGCACATTGATTGTTTATATGACATGCAAGACAAACTTTCAAAACAAAATTCTTTCAAAAATTCTGTTTCTATAACATAAATGTAATTGGGGTTAAAAAAACACAAGATTCATTTAAAGTTTTATAAAATGATGTTTTCACAATAAATAAACACAAATTTTTTAAATTACTGATTACCAAAGCTTGTTTTGAGTCAACTTGAGCACGATCTCTTGATAGTAATTTTTAACATTTTGTATGTTACCAATAGATGTCAGAAGATTTTGTACTAAAAAAGCTGATACTACAGAAAAAGTGTTTAAAGTACTTATCAACATGTAACATATACATGAATTGGCTTTAATGATGAAAGACATAGAATCCATAGGATTTTTATAATAGTTCAGGGTGCTTGACGGTTTCACCCACCACAGAAGCCTATAAGGTGTAGCAGCCACAGGCCCTGAACATTTCCAAATTCGGCTTTTACCATAGTGCTAGCAAGCTGTCATAGGCTGAGAGTCACCCCGATGACAATGATCCCCCTAATCACAAGTCCAAATATGGAACCCTTTAGCTTGATCCCTAGCAGAGTAGCCACGATTACAGTTAGATACCAGCCGATTGATACATGGAAACTACAGTGTACCACCCTTAAAAAGGATTGCCACTCATGGCCAACACAAGATGATTTTGACTGTCAATGAGAAGCAAGTAGTAAATAAAGTAGCTATAACTACTTATAGAGAGCTTCCTCACTTGCTGTCGAAGCATAGAAAGGATAAGGAAAATATTAGGAGAAGAGAGTAAAAACAGAAAGTGATTATAGAACCCTGGATATCTTGGGTATCCCAAGATATCCAAGACCCAAGATATCCTGCAGATTCCTGCAGTACCCTTTATATCCACATAAAGGAAGGTGAGGACCACAAGGGGCATACTGAAGCTGAATTGAACTGTAGGCAAGAGAGCTAAACTTTCAGCTAGCGGCTCAGTCATATAAAAGAGTGAAAGAGTCACATAAAAGAGCCCACTGGTTAGTATGCACATATTCAAGCCAAATTTCAAACACAAGTGTTAGCAAGAATATTTCCTTGTTATCATATCTATACATGATATCAGTGGCATTAACTCTGCTTGGTGCAAAATTGGTTGCTGTGAATTAACATATAAATGCCTAATTTCTATACTCAACAGCACATAACACATAAAAAATTATACGAAGTTTAAAAAAAATAAATTTTTCATATAAATTCTGTAGAATAAAAAGTGGAAAATAATTCAAAATGTATAAGATTTCTTTGTAAAAAATATAGTTAGAAAACTTGAAAGACAACCACTTAAAACATAAATTATTTTCACCATGCTTTTTATTTTTTATAAATACATTTTAGTACTTATACTTGTTTACTTTTAACTTTTAATTGAAACAATACATTCTTCTAAGTACAAAAAAATTTAACAAATGGCTATCTGTTTAGTAAGAATTAACAGTACTTTTTAATTTTTAGTAAATTATAAATAATATTAGAAAATTTTTTAAGTGAAAATTAAACAAAAATATTAAATAATCCTATCAGAATATTTTAGAATTTGATGCATTTGCGGTAGATTTTATAGTTTATTTGACAGTTAAATTCTTAAAACTATTTAATTGTATTTAATTTAGCAACACTAATTTATACATCATAGCAGGGAAATATAAAGAGCACTTTGTTTTAATTACATTTTCTTTAGAATTCTTGTCAGGAATTCAAATAAATTTTCTTTTTATGTATAATATTAGTATTTAATAATATTGTCATTATCAGATTTAGATTTCTTATTTCAAAAGGAAGTATGATGTAATAATTATTTTAATAGAGCAACATTTTTTTATTAATTATAACAAGTCACTAAAAAGATTATATGTCATTTGTGCCTTGAACAGTGTTTTGTGGAATAGGTAGCTAACTGTCCAAAGTGCCAAAAGCCAACAACCGATATCCAAACAGCACCCACATAATAATAATAGTTTACTAGTTTAGAAAATAATATGTTCAATGATGAAAAATATATCAAAATGGCAATTATGTACCCAATCGCCTTTCATAAGTGCTGCATCATACACTTAATACAGCAGTTAGTGTGCCTTTGTCTGCTTTCATTCTTGCTGATTACTGGAATGCTTAATATCTATCATAGTGTTTAAGGCATCTTAGATATTACTTTTTATCTTGTTTCGTTTTTGTAATTTTGATTTCCTTTAATTTGATAAATTATTTTTTTTTTATCTACCTACACTGTTTACTTTTCAATTCATTGATATTTTCGCTAATATATTAATTTAAAAAATAAATGTTAATTATAATAAATAAAATGCTTCAAAAGTTATTTTTGTTTTCTGGATTTCTTCAATGTGAAAAATTTGTGCCAATGGGTAGAATTATTAAACTTACCGTTTGTGACAACATACTGAAATATTTTACTGGTCCTTTGTGTAGACCCAGTTGAGAAATACTACCATAGTACACAAAATTTTCATTTGCGCATTTTTCTTTAAAAACAATTTTTTCAAAGAATTCAAAAAATGAACAAATTTTAACTTTAAAATTCATTTAAGGATTTTTAGTTAGATTATAGAATTTCGATTACTTTTAATTTTCAGAGATCACATTAAGCCACAAGTATTGATGTTGATTGCCACAAGAGCTGTACTTATTTTTGATTTATACTAATTTGCATCTCAATTAAACATAAGCATAGTTTATGATATTACTGCAGGCATTAACTCAAGTTTACAGACTAAATAAGTTCCCAGTAAACAAATAAATTAAAAATTATTTTCAAATAATGATACATATAATGTAAAAGGATACTTTTAGGAATAGCATAGATATATTTGACGATGGTATTTTATATCTAAAAATAAAATATCTAAGTTTTATCAACTAAAAATAAGATTTCAAATCTTAATGTAATAATTTGAACTAAAGTTTACACTTATATAAAATCTAATAAATTAAATTTTAAATACTGGTTTATAAAAAAATAATAGCTATATTTGCATGAATAATGTTGTAATTTGGAATTTCAGGACTTTTTCAGTAAAATAACGAATAAAATCAGATAGCTAAGATTGTTATAATATATTTTAAAATGATAATATTACTCATTAGACTTTAAATTTTAAATAAAAGTTGATATGCATAAAATATGTACACAAATTATTCTATGAAGTTTCCGTGAAATGACTTAATGAGATTTAAATTAACATAAAATGAAAAATATGCTTTAGTTAATATTAAAAAAAATGAAATGGCATACTGTTTTCCATAAAGATATTTCTGTCAGTAAACTATTCAAATCAAGATGCATTTCCAACTAAGAAAAAATTACATTCCGAATTAAAATTTATATTGCAATTGTATATTTCATCGTCTGCTTACAATATTTGATTCGAATTGCAGTTGCAGTTAAATGAGACATTTTTGTTTATTTTCAAAATAAAAAATTTTTAAATTTTACTGCTTGGTTATTAAATTTAAAATATCACTCATTAGAATCAGATATATTTTTATTGAAATTTTTAACATATGTTATATTTTACATATAAAACCCAGTGGGTATATAAATATATTCAACTCAACTCTTAATACCATTTGAAAATTTCTTTCTTTCCTGTTGTTGTACATACCTTGTGTGTGTTTCTGGTGCCGTGTGCTTAGCTAAATTGGATTTTATTATTTAAAATGGCTGGTACACAAGTGGTTGTTGCAAATAATGACGTTCAAAACAATAAATATCAATATTCCAAAGTTAGTTTATCATTAGAAAATAGTATTTTACCTCCTGACAAACTGTCTCCAACACCTTCTCAACTAGATGGACTAGATCCTGAAAGTGAAATGGAATTACGAATATTAGGGTGCGAACTCATTCAGACATCAGGGATATTGCTAAGATTACCTCAAGTAAGTTAAAAATGTTTATTAATTTATATGAGTCTTGTGAACTTTCATAAAATATGAAATTAAATTTTCATGTGTATATTTAGGCTTATTGTTCTCTAAGCCTAACGTGGTTAAAAGTAAATGGCGTCATCAATGTGTAAATATAAAAATACTTTTTTTTATCACAATTAATGTTTTAAGCTATTGTTCCAATTAAATATGCGTTAATGTTAAAATAAAGTATTTTTTATTAATTTGTATACTCTATTTTTACGTATAGCGCCATAAATTAAATTAAAATCACGTGCATTAATGACATTTATTAAGTACTCATATTCCTGTATAAGCTGTTAGTAACTTCTAATTTTTAAAGATTTCTGTTAAATAAAAAATTGTACATTAATTCAGTTATTTGCTATTTTTACCTTGGGATCAAAACATGTACTTACATTTTTATACAATTATTTATTGTTAATATTCAATATCTCATGTATTTATCATATTCAATTGTTATAACTTAAGATAGAAACCATAACACACACTTATATATGTGCAACTATTTATATATAAATGTATTATGGTTTCTATCTAATTTCTTACAATATAAATTTTTTTAAAACCTCAGTTGATATAGACAGCACTTGTATTAACTGCTATTATTTAGTGTACAAACTGATTTAAGATATTAATTGTAATTTTAAAAATAGAATCATTAGGTAATAAGAAATAAAACATTAACATTCATATTTACTAATGTCTATTTTTCAAAGAATGTGCCACTATTCTTACAAGCCACTTGTTTGATGCTGTAAAATCTTATTTTCAGCTTCATAGAAAAGTTAGATTTCTTTTTAATAACATTACCACCAGGGGTGTTTACTTCTCTGATTTTCTCATACAATGCATACATCTGATCTCTCATACAATGAAGCAAAACTTTTTTCAGCTTTAGATGATTTGCTTCTTTACAGTATTTATGAGTGGGAATTTCTCCTTGCTATTGTATTTTTTGTGAGCTTTAAAATTGTCAAGGGGTTATGCAACTTTTGTCTACTTTCCAAATTACCTTTATTTTAAACAATAAACTTGTCTGTTTCTTCAACTGTGACAGGTCTATAACTGAATAACCTCAATCTCAACAAGTGAAACTTCATAAATTGACTTATAATAAACGAAACACCAAAAGTAAAAGACCATGGAGGTATGCTGGTTTGGTCAGTTTTTGAGTTTCGCACCAAATGCTGCATAGTTATCTCGCCAGCCTCAATTATGTCTCTATGTGCAAAATCTTGTTTCCAAATCATGTTCTAAATTCAACTTGCAACTGTGCATTTTATTAAATAATAGTTTCTTTAGTATTTCATTATAGTTAATCGCTATGGAAGTATTAAAAGACTAATTACTAGGAGCTAATTTTCCAAAGATTACATAATAAAATTACTAATATTATTTATGTAAATATGGCCAATAAAGGTAAATCTCAAATAAACTAAAAGCATTTTTATTAAAGCTGAAATTTAATTAAACAGGCAGTGACACCCACCATTAAAAAATCAGTGATTTAATCTATCCTCAATATAATAAAGGTATTAAAAATAAATTTAAAACCTAAGCAAACAATCTTTGAAAAAATACACTTTCAAATTAATAAAGATTAGCCATACTAGATGTATCATTGCTATCAGTATTGTCATCAGTATGCTACAACGATTTCTGAATGATTGTGGCAATATATATTCTACGCAAAAAATGGTAAATGACTACAGACCCGTACAGGATTGGCGCGATTTCAAATTTTCATGCCAAGCACTCTACAGCTCTGTCGCCAACCTAAATTACGTCACCACGCGCGATAGCTGTCAACCAATAAAGATCGCATTTAAACTTCAGCTTTAAAATTGCGCGTTTACCCGAATTCCAAATATTAAAAATTTGAATATTTCATTATAACTAAATACAGTGGAAATTTCAAAATTCTAATCAGTAGAAACAAAATTTTTAATATAACGAGCAATGGCACCTACCTTAAAAAGAACATCAGTGTAACACTACCTACTACAGTGCCAACCGGACAATAAAGTTAAATTTCGAACGTTAACAAATTTTATTTTTTGTTTAAACTCTAATTTTAAACGAGCAATTACGCCCATATTAAAGAAATATAAATACGCTGCACATTCAAACACTAACATGAAAAATGCAATACACACAACTTAAACATTCATTTTTTTAAAAACTTTAGTTTCTAAGTATATGACTAAAATTGTAATGAAAAATAAGTCATTCACCTAATCTGCATCACTCTCCGAATTGTTATGTTTCGGCGAATATACCATTTTTATCGCATCTAAAAATCTTCTATTATGTTTTCCTGATGATTATTTCTCCATACTTACTCCACAAAAACGTGAAGTCAATATATCCTCATCCATATTTATTAATTTTCGCAAGCAACACAAACACTAAAAATCGAATATCGAAACTCAATACTTCAAGATTATTCTGTAACAGTTTCAACGGTTACATACAAAACGCGCATGTAAAACGAAAACATGTCATACCTACCTTATTCGAGGCGGTAAACCTGTCTAGCTCACTTTATCGCATTTTACCCTCTGTATGCTTCTCTAGTATTTAGCGAAAAAATAACTACTTAAAACAATAAATTTATTGCAAAGTGATATTTTAAAATTTAACTTTAGAAAAATATTTTAAAATATAAGCTTTAAATCATTTATATTGTATAATAAAATGCAAATTTTGTACCCGTAGATTATAATGTCATTAAACAAAATTTGTCTTACAAATGCATTCTAACACTTAAGCCCTTTTGGCACATTTTAACAATCTTGGCTTCTTAAAAACTTACCTAGTCTTGAAATAGATTAACTATTGAACAAGAAAGCACAAACTTTTGAAGAGTTTAACCCTTTTGTGTATTGACACATGGAAGAGGGAAGAATTTTGTCCCCTTTCTGTGTCCTTACATATGGGAAATTGAATTCAGCACCATACCTTTCCCATCAGTGACTCATATCCATGTATTTGACTTTAGTTTCCACAAAGCTTGCACATGTTACTTTGTTCAATAATGAGCCAAGTTCTTAGGCTTTATATTAAAAGGGGTAAGACTGAGTATTAGAGTCTCAGCTTGGCAAAAACTTGTCACCAAGCTGAATTGGAAATTCATTGGCAACCCAGAATAGGTGTCAATTGGCACTACGGCAGGAATTTCAACCAATTTCAAATTGCTAAAATAAAAGGGAAATAACAATCATATTAAAAATACTAATTGCTACGTCTAACGGTATATAATAAAACTGTAGTTTAAAAATATTTCAGAATTAAAAATATTTTCAATAACATCAAGTTAAAAATAAGTAATGAATTTCAGTGCAAATCATTATTGCGTAAAAGTAGACTAATTTTAAAAAAATGAATAATTCTATAATTTCTTTTAATATTCACAAATTAATACTTAACATACAATTCTAGAAATTTTATGCCTGTAGAAAATAATTAAAATAAATTTATTACCTTCATTTTTCATCTTGCAGTTTACATGCGCAGCAAAATCTAAAATGAATATAAAAATCAGTTTAATTTCTGGCACGACATTCATTGTGAAATTAAGCCCAGGATTGAAATTCGAAGCTAACATTTCTGTGCTTTTCATACAATAAAAAAATCCAAAATGAAAATGACAAGCGTTTCTGGAATGTGTGAAGGTGACATTCTGGTATTGTATTTGGTGACACATTATGGAACTAATCGCTTTTGATAATTTTTTGGCCAGGAAAAAAATTACCAAATTTAGCGACATTTTCACTTGGCAAGCTTGATACTGTAATACTCAGTTTATCCAAGAGATTTTTCTATAACTTAGTTCATAAATGGATGATTATTAATTAATTTCTTTTTTGTAATTGTTAATTGATTAATTTTTTGTACGTTTTTCATGCATCATTTTCATTTAAGGCTATGTTTTCTTCTTTCATTAACATCATGCAATAATTATTCTTAGGACATGTCAGGTTTTTACTTCAACATAATCAAATTCATCTGCACTTTCTTAAGCTTCTTGCAATCACTCATGCAATCTTATATCACTATTGGATTCTAAATTAAAACAATGTCTCATTTGCAGCCTATCCAGAAATTCTCAAAATCTCTCGTAACAAATTGGCTGTTTTATAATATATGAATGTTTTCTTAATACATATAATTTTGTATATCATTGTTTAATTTACTATTGTCATTATCTTAAAGGTTATTCTATTATAATTTTTCCTGTAGACGGCCATGGCTACTGGTCAAGTCCTGTTTCAGCGATTCTTTTATTCAAAGTCTTTCATTCGGCAGCCAATGGAGGTAATTTACTTACCTAGTTCTTATTTGTTGAGTGGAATTAGATTTTTGTATATTTAAAATCATTTTTTTAATCAGGTGATTGCTATGGCTTGTATAACACTCGCATCTAAAATTGAAGAAGCGCCCCGTCGTATTAGAGATGTTGCTAATGTATTTCATCATATTAAACAAGTAAAATCTGGAAAGTAAGTATTTCAAATATTTAGTGTTTCAGTTAACTGATTTTAGAAAATAAAATATTTTAAGTTTGTAATTTTAACACTTATCTAGATGTTTCATTGTGTTTCACATTATAATTGAAATCAATATTATATATTTATTTATAAATTACCTCAGTCTGTTTTTTAATTCCTACAGTTAAATTTTTTAAACATATTTTATTGATCTTATAAATAATTATTTAAATAGTACTTTTTTTAACTGTGTGCATTTATAAAATAAGAATTCATTACAAAGTTTTAATTTAAATTTTATACATAATAGGGAGTCATAAATTTGTAATAAAAATACTTGCAAAAACTGTTAGAATGAAGATTTTAGTTGAATACACTATGATTATTTAAGTGGTATTCAGTCATTTAATCTTAGAGAAGAAAAAGTGTTTCAAGATTTTTGTTCTCTATCTGCAAAAATTTTTTCATTTGTAAATCATTGACAAATATTTATTTGACTTTATGTTGAAAAACATTTTACTTATTTCCTTTTTAATGTATCGTCCAAGATCTAGTTTCTGGTTATGGAAAGTTACCTTTTAATTAAAAGAACTAAAATTTGATTTATTAGGATATCAGTTTGCCTTTTAAATGCTGTGAGATTTATTTCTTGTCTGTCTTAATGCAAGAAGATTAGAATACAGTCAAAAGCATTATTTAAAATATTTAGAAAAAGTTGTTAATTCTACAGAATGTAATTAGTCCTGCCACAGAAATATCTTAAAATTGGTGGTTGAAATACTTGTATTTTTTATGTGATTGCTTTGCTCTTTATCTGATCATTTTCTTATAATGTTTGGAAGGCTAAAAATTGGCAAGTGGTCTGAATTTACCATTAAATATTATTAAACAACCATATATATATATATATATATATATATATAAGGTTGTAGGTATATGATTGTAGTGATTCAGAATCCACTTTAAAAATTATTCTTGGTCAAGAAACCAGTCATGGTAAGCCTAATTTATATTTAATACAAATACTGGAAATTCCATTATTACAATATAAATATGTATAAAATTTTAGTGTCCCTAGAATTAGCTATATTAGAATGTAGTGTCATATTTGCATCTTTTCTTAATTGTTGCACATTTTTTTTAGATATTTTAAAGACACTAGTTTTATATTGTTGGGTAAAGAATAGTGTTCAGTAATGAATTTTTAATAGGTGAACTTGTCACTTTTAATTTAGTGTAGTTATAGTAATTAACTGTTAAAATTTATAATAAATAGGTAGTATTAGATAGTATCTTATGTAAGGGAATATGAAATTTTATTGCTTTTAATATTAAGATTGTGAAAATTTATGAAGTCCTGAAAAAGTCAAACTAAAATTTGTTTTAATATCAAAGTTTATTCAAGTAAAGAAATTAAGAATTTTTTTTTTCAATTAGCTGCAATCTAGTGTATGAGAAATTTTACAGTGAAAAATTTCCACATATATAAATCTCAAATATGATGAATAGTAAAATGCTCTCTACTTTTATTTGACTGCCAAGATATCTCTTAAAAGCATTTTGAAGTCAAAAACTCCTTTTCTGAAACTGAAATGTGTAATTCTTCACTATCAAAGAGTGCCTTTAGTTTTCAATTGATCAAGAGTAAAAGCCATCACATTTGTATACAATGATTTGCCATTTTTTATTCATTAAATATTATTGAAAAAGTCTCATCTTATGCAATTTATTTGAGAGGCAATCATTATACTTATAGTTTCCTACTCTACTTCAGCTGTGGTGGTACTAGAGGACATTTCTATCTCTGGTACTAAGAGTCATTTCTACTTTTTCAGTATATTTACTCTGGATTTCCTATCTGAGAAAGATGGTTCTACCTCAAGTGTTTTTGCATGTGTAGTAGTTTTAAATCTGGAAATATGATCCACACACCTAGCATTGCCTGAGTTAATGGGTAAGCAAAATACTCTAGCAGTTTGTCAGGTGTACTAGGTGCTCCACTAAAAAATATACCACTGTGTTCATCTTAGGCAGAGGCTGCATAATTTGAGGATTGTGAAACAAAGTTCTCATTTTAAACTCCTTTTAAAAAAGGAGGATGTTCAGCAATACAACACCTGCTGACACACCTTACAGTCTCCAAAATCTTCGAATTAAATGTAGCACATTTATAAAATTTAAATATGAACATTTACAAATATATGCTACAAATAGTCTATATTTGGTATTTTTCACATTACTAGTACCAAGTATTGAAGTGTAGTTTAGTGATGAATTGAATCCATTATTTATTGTAATAAAAAAATCGTTAATTTATTTTTTGTAGATGCTAACTTATATGTCTAGCTGTACATTATAATTTGTTTTAGGAGCTATGGTCATACAACCATGTGGTAAAATTGCACAGATAGTAAAATTAGTCTCAAAGTAAATTTCTCTACAATATCTTGCTCTTAGTTTACAGGGTGTTATTTTCCAGAATTTTAAAATCCACATTTAATTGAGTTTGTCATTAATGGCTATTTACTGATCAATTTAGATTAAAAAATTATTTAATGTACATGCATCATATTAAAAGTGTTCATGAAAGTTGAATAAATTAATTGGCATCTGTGCAATTCTAATTTTTGAGGTTTTCTTTTGCCGAGCATATTAATAAAAATTATTTAAACATTTCTCCTAAAATGATCAATGAGTGATAAACCATTCTACTTTTTATAAAGTTTTATCTTTTATTATTCAATAAGTTTTTATTTTTTCTGCAAAACTTATAAAGTATTTACCACTAATTAGTGTTTCATGTTAAAACATAATTCGTCACTAAATTTTAGTTTAAAAAATGTACAGAATAAGAAAAAAATATTAATGTCCCTTAGAACGAATGGAAAATACTGGTTAATGACAAAAAAGGCTGCAGACAATTTATACCAGTGATTTAACTTACTGCTAGAAGTCTTGCAAATAAAATATTTCAAATTTTAACCTAAGGGGTTTTGCAGGCTTACCTTCGTGTTTCTTGAATTAATTAAATTGTTACTATGTTTTAGAACTATCCAGCCACTTGTACTGGATCAAAATTACATTAATTTGAAAAACCAAGTAATAAAAGGAGAAAGAAGAGTGCTTAAAGAGTTGGGATTCTGTGTTCATGTCAAACACCCACATAAGGTAAGCTCTATATATATTTCCAGTTGAGTTTTTTTTCTCCCATTTATGTATATTAAAAGTTCACATAAAATTTTATTTCTTTAAAATGTTTGAATATTATGAAAAATGTTTAATTAAAAGTGGCTATCCTTGTCTAATATATTTGTGCATTCTTTGACTTTCATTTAAAATTATCAAATAAATCAGTTGTTCCTAGAAAAGACAATTCATTTAGCCTATTTAGAACTTGAATATTTTTTTTATGAATTAAAAAAAATTTAAGTATAAACCTCAAATAACATCAGTTGCTGATATAAAGAAGATATTTCTTTGTAAGCTTCTAGAAGAGTTACTGGTATGTAGTAGAACTTTATTTGAAACTTTTTACAAAATTTTGAGTATTGTAAAATACAATATTTTATATTACTGGTAAGGTCATTTCTTAATATTAAGAATTATTCTGATTTGTTATTGTTATTTATTCTGCAGGCATGAATGTTGGATGAAGGCAACAGACAATGAATGTTCTGCAATCGCACTCCTCAGAAGATCTGGTTGTCTTCAGACACCATCCAGCCATAATTTTATTTTATCCTAATATATTCTTTAACAGGTTTCATGTAGAGGTGAAAGCATATTTATTCAAAAGTCTGCTTTTGTCAGTAATGACAATAGCATTGAAATAATTTTGAATAACAATGTGCAAATTGTAAAATGTAATGCAAGAGTATTTTCAGTATCACAGTTATAAAAGGAACTTAAAATTATTTTGGTCTCATATATATATATTTTCTTACTAAACAATTAAATTTCAATGTACTGTTTTGTGTGCTTTAATTTCAGTTAGCTCCTGTAAAAATGGAAATCAAAGAGTTGGCTAACTTTTAATTATGAAGGTTTTCTTCATTTTGCATAATTATCTGCTATAAAGAAAACACTGTTGATACTAATTTTTAGTTTCTTATTCAGTTTTAGGCCTGAAATTTAGCTTGTCATGCTAAGAGAAGTCATTAATAAATTCAACAGTAAATTCTTAATTTATTTCTTTGTATTTACATTTTGTTTTATTTCTACCAAATGTAACTAAAATTCATTATTATCTGTGGGTTTTTTTTTTTTTTTTACCTTTTGGTTATTTTATTTTTTTTATTATATAATTCTCTAAGGAAAAACAAGTTGTGTGTAATCTTTTCATATAATATTCTGTTGGGTGTCCCTTTTCACCTTCATCTAAGAAAATGTCTTAGTAAAAATTACAATCAGTTTTGTCCTAACCAATAAGCAGTTTCTTTTATTCTGACACTCCAAATAAAATCTTTAGTTGCTTCATTTATAAAAAAAATTGCCTTCCATGCACTTTGGAATTTTTTTTAAAGTGTCTAATTTAAAATGTTGATTTTGTATCACTTATTGGAGATCAATGTTTGTTCCTCTTTTCCTTAAAAAGCATTTATTCCATTTGGACTTCTTTCTGCTGAAAGTTGACTATCTGAATGGTTAGTGTTCTGGGCTTCAGTTCAATTCATGGATTCAATTTTCACCATGTACTTGCATTTTAAAGTTCATTATAGACTAAAAGATAAATACCAGTTAAATTCTCATGAAGAAGTGACAAGTGAATCAAACTTTATTTCAGAATTTTATCAAAGCCTTATTTATTGAAGTCTAGTGGCTCAATGATTGTCTTATGCACTCTCAACGCACAGGCCTGAGATTATATCTTCAGGTTAAGCACTGTCAATTCAGCTTTTCGTCAGGTGAATAAACTGAGCACCTAATGGGGACATGTTTTGCACCTCAGGGTTTCTTGGTCTGGAAAACAGGTGGGACTGTATGCCTTGGCCCACATGGGCTATTGTGTCACAGAGTTTAGTTTTGTTGCTTATCATTTGCTTCAGAATTTAACTTTAAATTCACCTGTATATTGTTTTAAGATCTACAATTTAGTATCAAAGATAGAGTAATAATGAAACATTTTTATATACAGTTTAATTTTTTTTCATTCCTATGCTAATATTTTCTTTCGTATCTTGTAGCTAAAATGTTAACTGATTTTTAAAACCTGTCTTTTGTTTTATAGTCATTTAATTTGACAAATTATTATATTTTTAATTGTAACTTTATTAGAAATCACTTTAAGTTTAAAGTATTAAATTGATTAATATCTATTAAATGAAGAAAATGTATTGATTATACAAACCTTTATTTATAGATAATTAATTTTCTTTAATCATGATATTTTAATATTATAACTTCTTTCCTTCCTTACATATATCATAATTTTATTTTCATTTTAAACAAGAAACTTACTGTTAAATTTAGTTATTTATTTTTCATGGGATTTTTTGTAGGCATCTTCCCATTGATAAACTTTTCTTGAAGTAGTTTTTTTTTTTTTCCCCATTTATTTTTGATTTGCGAGCAAATCAAGCAGTTAACAAAAGTAGAATTCTGCTTTAGCTATTCAGTGATTTTGTATTTATTTTAAGATTTGACTGAAAATATTTTTCGTAGAATAAATTATTTTTAATTTTAAATTAATCAAAATATAGCGGTTTGTAATGTTTTTAGTTTTATTTATATTCCAAAATAATCTTTTTTTAGTAAAGGTTTATAATATTTTTAATTGATAAATTTTTCTGTTTATTTTCTACATACTCAACAAGTTAATGTATTTAAGGTTTTATGGACGTATAACATAAATAGTTATCCTTGTTTAATATCTTACAATATTAAATAAGGAAGGCTGTGTGCTAATATATTTTTGTTTTTCTGTTGTGTTTTCTTAAAAATAGTTTTTTACATTCTCAACTAGTAATTGGCTTTGTGAGATGCAATTGTTGAAATATTAGATATTTGTTTATTAAATATTGGTGAGTTTCTGGATATACAGAAAATCCTGATTTCAGATGTAATCTTGAGTACTTTTAAAAAACAAGTGCATTAGTTTTATGAAATGTTTTATTTTATTCTAAGAATTATTTCAAATATTATATAAACCTTAAGATTATATAGGTATTTCTTCTTTATAGTAACATATTAAAAATGTTATAGAATCATATATTTAACTTATAATTTTCAAATGATTATTGTAGAATCATGTTTCTTAGGATTCATATGCATAGTTTTTAGATTACCGACAAGAAAAATATTTATAGGCATGTCTTAAAGATGCATTGATTTTAGCTTTCTTCTGCAGAATTTTATGTTTAAGGCTGCTCAAGTACATGATCAATAATATCTTAATAAATGATAATTTTATGTTTTATAAAATGTAATTTTATGTTACTCATAAAACAGTTTAATGTTTATAATTCTCTAATAATTTGATAAATGAATTTGCTGTATTGTTGAAATAAAATGTGCGCAAAAGGAAATAAAGAGAATTTTTAAGATTAGCTTTTGGTTTTTAAAACTAATTGTATTACAAGGATAGCCATTTAAATATATTTAGTTACACTGTTTAATAATTAATTGTATTGCATTTTTGTAGGGAAATGATGGCTGTCTTGGTGATTGTTTTAGGCGCAGAAAAATTTTTTCATAAAATTCAGCAACCTTTAATTGAATTCAGGTTTATTAGATGTATTCACATAAAAATATTTAAATTATTTCCTTTTTCTAAACTGCTGATTATTTGTCTTCATTTTTGTTGTTTTAAACCTTGTTTTATATTGCTTGAAAAAAGACTTCAAATAGTTGGCTAATGAATAATTTGATATGTGTTTTTATGAAATTTAAATTGTTTATTATATATTTACTTATTGTACTATACACACCAGATGTCTTTATTTTTTATTTTAATTTATATAAAAAAAACTTATTTTCTTTCTTGCTGTAGAGTATAAATTCAATGACTTTGTTAAAATTTCTAATTGTTTCATTTGTCTCTCGATTTTGCTATATTTATCCTTTATTATGCTTATTTTTTATATTAAAATTTTACGAGATTGTATTTAAAACTTCTCTTTAGTATTTGACAAAAAAAGTATCAACATTATTCCTCATTTATATTAATATAACTGGATAAACCAAAACCAATTGCAGAAGTAAGTGTTAATGACCTGGAAAGGTAATATATAGCAACTATCTATGTTTCACTGTGCATTATATTTGCTTGTCAATTTCTCTAAAAGTAAATTTACTTGGGGCAAGTTGCCTTTCATAAACTACACCTTCCAACCAAAGGGAAACATAAAATTGTACATCATCACCTTAAAAATACACAAAATTTAGATCTGGTTTCCATGGAAAATTCTATAAAAGCAATTTCAAATACTAAGGTGTTGCCACTTTGACTTTTAATTTTATCATTCTGCCACCAATTTGTTTAATATTTTAAAAAAATCTTCTCTTCTGTCCCTGAAATATATTTGCTAGGATTAGAAAATTTGTTTCATATGTAAATAATTAATTACATACAATTTCAATCTCACTACTACTTTTAATTTTTGAAAGTAATATAAATTTAAGATTTTAGTAAATTGGAGATTTTAAAATTCTTTTACTATAACCTCCACTTTTAGAATTCAATATTAAAAAAATCAAAGAAATTCCAGTTAATTTTGGAAACACTCCTCTTGAGAGTTGTAAAGGCAAAAAGTACAAATACATCAATCTGGTTGCCTTAGAGTCAGTGTTCTGACCTTTAGTTCAACAGCTTCATTCAGAACTCACTTTAAATTATATAAGTTCCAGTACAGTTAGCTCTTAAGTGCAAAGGGATAACACAGGGTCACAAACCAAATCTGTAACCTCCCACCTCTTAATTGTTGTTAAACATTAATTTATTTTAGAGTTTGAAATAAATGTATTCTTTCTAAATTTGATTTGGTTTAATACATTTGCTTCTTTTAATTAATTTTATTAACAATATATATCAAAAAAAAAATTTAAAATTTATACTTAATTTATTAGAAATATTACTTTCTGTGCAATTTAAATATAGAAAAGTTTGCTTCATGGCATAGAATTTAATTCATCTTACTATTAATAAATTAAATTATCCAATTTTAAAAGGAGAGTGTTACCTTATTCCTCATGTATATGTTAACATTACGCAACCTTTACAAAAATTAACTATTCCAGTGTTATTATTTAATACCATAGATGTATTACAAGCTCTTGACACTAACAGAACATTTTTTATTATAATAAAGATTTTAGCCACAAGTACTCTTCAGTCTCCTTGCAGAGGGAGGAAATTACTTCCAGTGTTGCAGCTAATTATTTCCATATTTAGCAATGATATTGAATAACAGGTACTTTCTTTTCAGTGCTCACATATGTATAATGCAAAAAAATATTTCTATTTTTACAAAACTTAATCTCTGGCTTAATTTTTAGGGTTGTGCTACAACATAGAAATTTGGATTACATGTTGGAGTATATCGAAGCAACTATTTGTTGAATAACATCTTAATTTAAGTTAGCCCCTTAATGAGGCTATTTTTTTAGTATGTTCATGGCTTTTTCTTTACCAAATAGAGATTAAAGATATTGAATCTATCTTCACTTCAAATACTGTGACATACAAGATTTACAAAAAGTGAGTAAGAAATATTGTATAATTGAATAAATGTCCGAATAAGGTGTTTTATTTTCAATAATTTGCTATTTATAATTGCATTACTTGTGGTAAGGCTAAAGTTACAACATAAAAATATTAAGAAATGTACGTATTTTTTATCCATGAAAAAGTCATTTATAGTGACATTTTAATATATAATACTTTAATCATTAAAAGATCGGTAAGGTGTAATCTTCAGGTTGATTGTTCGTTTCCTGTATGTACTTACTTAACTGGCAACTGAAACAGAAATAGTTAGCACTTGTGCCTACTTAGGCAAGGTTGGTTTAACAGTTTGAATGTCACTTTTGGTCTTAGATGTGTGCGGTGGTCTGGAATTCACTTTAAACTGTGGGTCATAGTCAAATTAGCTTTCGGGTACAAAAATTACCATTGAATGATAAAATAATGTAACCTTCTCCACGCATTGATATATGATAATTTGCTGTAGTTACAGGTCCTCTTTGTCTGATACAATATGTGATTAGAATTGTAAACCAAGAAGCAAGAATTTCCAACTTAGGAAGAGTTAATCTTTTTTTTTTTTTTAATTTCTGTATTTCACATTATAGTAATGTGGAGTTAAATTTTCCCAGTTATCTTTAAAATAATCTGAGATTTTGTGTTAGCAATAATTTATAAATCAATATTTGCACCAGGTTTGTATTTGTTTCCAACTTGATATTTAAAGGTAGAGCTTTCATCTAAATAGTGAGCATCATTGCTTTCAATTTAATTTTACATTTTTAATTCCCACTTGGACTAACTTCATGAATTTTAAATTATAACTTCATTTTTGTGCATGAAAAGTGAACATAACAAACTAGAATGATATTTATTTATCATATTTTTAATAACAGCTGTGTTTATTACTGTTATATAATAGCTTTCTTAATTTGCTAACTTTCTGCTACTTTAAATGCAACTTTTAGAAAACTCTAGCATTTGATTAAAAATGTGCTGTATTTTGTTAAGAGTTTGCGTGTTAAAAAAAATAATCAAATATGCGTAGAAAATATTTTAATTGAAATCATTATTTTTGAGCAAAATAGTATAAAAGATCTTTTTATGGTTGAATAAAACTTACAAAGCCATTGTCAGTTTGAAGGTTGTGAGTATTAAGTATGACTAATTACATTTTAAAAAAATTTATTTTCTTCAAAATTTTTCTAAACTAAAATTGTTGAGCTTTTTTTTTAATCAAAGTTATATTTTTCTATCTTGGTAATATCATATCCATGGTTTTTTCTATTTTCTTCTAAAATACTTATCATTTTTATATTAATAAGCACATATTTTAGTTTAAATTTATTCTACTTTGAAGTGGTAATTCTTCATGCTCCTTTGGTACATGTTTGAAGTTTAGTCCTCTGGTTAAGCCAGGGCAGCTCTTTCATCCCTTAATGCTAAAGGTTCGTGATACCTGATTAGAGCATGAGGAGGGGGGGGTCCTCAATCAAGAAAACATACAGGTACTGTAGGTCTTGGCCTCCTGTGTTCTGTCTTGCCATTAAATTTAATAGTTGAACTACTTGCAATTGTCACATATGTAAAATTCATCTAGAATAAGTGTATCTATTATTTCAGTAGAATGGTTAAACTTCTTGCCTTTGGTTCAGTTCATGGTTTCAAATCCCACCTTTTCTATTGATATTTATAGTGGTTTATTATCAATCCACTTTAAACTGATTGATAATACTGACTCCGTGTCTAATTAGCTCTTGTATGCAAAAAAGTAACTGTTGAGTGACAAACCAAACTAATTATTTCAGTGCTTGAAATATGATTGTATACATTACCTGCATAACTTAACTCTTCACAAAGTTCCAGTCACACAGGCTCATACAATACTGGAATTAAATCTTTTATTGAAGTTTAGATTAATTAAAACCAAAATCATAATTTCTGTGAAATAATTAAACATATAAAAACAAATTTATGCTCTTTATTTATTCTGTTATGGATAGATTAAAAAAGAAAAAAAATTTAAATTTAGTGCTAGTTACATTAGCTGGTTTTTAAAAAAATTATGACAAAGAACTTATGTCATATAATGTTTATGTGTTAAATTCCTTTTCTAGTAAATTATATAGGCAAATAAAAAAAAATTGAAGCTTTACTCTTAATTTTTTTTAACCTTTAAAGATGTATGCATATCTTTTCAATATCTTTTATTCATATAAGTATAACAAAGCTGGAATTTGTCACTTATTACAGGAATGTCAAAATTGATGTGAATATTCTTTAACAAAAATCCTATTAACACAAATAATCCTCTTATGTATAATCTTAAGTATATTTAATTTTTTAATACAGTTCAATTTGATGAGACAGGTATAACTAAATTGATTGCTTGATAATGCAGAAAATGTTAATGAGAAGCGAATTTTATAAACGTTAATTGTTTCCTAAATTACTGTAATTTAATACACAATTAAAATTTAAAGCAACTCTTCAGATTTTGCGTCAACTCCTAACGATTTTGTAAAAGCTATGAATTGGTTTTTGCTACTTTCATTAAATATATATTGTATTTATTAACAGGGCTACCATGCCACTTTTCAGCTTTTGAAGTCAAGTGATGATGAATATGAACAATTTCAACATAATGTTCCACCTGGTAAGTTTGTTTTACATCAGTATTATCTTTATATTTTTTATTAAAGTAAAAACATCTGGTGTTCTAGTGCTTAAAAGTAAATGTAATAATGTGCAAAAACCAAACTTTTAAAGTCATTAAGTAGGATATGAGAATGAATAGAATACAACTTTGAAGTCTTGGTGGTAAGTGTTATGTGCATCTTTAAAGAGGAATAGTTCAGCCATTTTTGATGTTCAGCATGCTTAGAACAACATCACAGCCCTTATTTCCCCGTATTGTATAAATTTTGAACCATCCATTACATAAATTTTGTGCATATTACAGATTATTGTTACCCTTCTTGAAGTTTTGAAAGTTAAGAATAAAAGATTAATGCAGACTGCTTGGTAAGTAATAATTTTTTATATTACAATATAAATATTTCTTGTGTTCTGCTAAAACCTTAAATGTATTTTGATAAGTATTGAAGAATTCAAATTTAACATCCATATTAAACAAATAGTGATTTAATTATTGTATAAAAAAATCAGGTGAATAAAATGAAATAGTTGTAAAAATATCCAAATATTTTTAGGTAAAACAATGCCTTAATGTGTTTTATTTAACATTTTTATATTGAAATCAGGGATTATTTTAGATCTTTAAAGAATTTTGGTACCAATTGTTTATTTTGTCAAAACTTGCCAATACATAAAAAGTATTTGATTTCCCCAATCAAATAATGAGGAGTATAATTTCTCATAATTTATTAATTCCAGGAATTATATGAATGACAGTCTTCGAACTGAAGTTTTCTTGAGATATGATCCTGAAACTATTGCTTGTGGCTGTATTCATCTTAGTGCTAAATTATTACAGGTATTTTAATATTTCAGTTATGTGCAAAATTATTAATAGCTATGTGGCAAATGCTGATTATAATTTTTATTTTAGATTCCATTACCTAATAAACCGGCTTGGTATCTTGTGTTTGGAGTTTCTGAGAAAGATATAAATGATATAAGCTATATCATTTTATCTCTCTACACAAGAAAGAAGGTATAGTTAAGATTATCATGTTTTATTATAAATTACTAACATGTCTTATAGAAAAAGTTTTTAGATAGTAATTGTATACATTAAAAAAAATTCCTTTTTAGTGTTATGACCTTTAAAATAATGACATTCATAAAGAGTAATTTTAATCTAATTTAAAGAATTGACTGCATAAAGTATATGTAGTTGGCAACCTGGCTTTTTTAATAACTATAGTTAAGCTATGGTCAATCTCTTCCATTTCTTCCTTTAAGTATATGTTTTGTAAATAACGAGCATTTTTATTAAGAACTTTTTAATTATAGTTTGGTTAGGATTAAATTTATCTATAAATTATATTTGACAGAAAATATACATATAACATTTTTTTGTTAAGATAGTTATCATAAGCTATAATTTTTTGCTTAAAAATCGTCCTTTGATGATAAAAGATCTATTGACAATTACTCTAGCTACAAATATTTTAAAATCATATAGATTGACAAAGAGAAACTTAAGATTTAGGAAAAAGGCATTGTTACAATTTTGTGTTGCACCAGCATATGTCTCTGCATCTTGCCCTGATTTAAATTAAGTTAGTAAGTGGAAGTAGCTAAGAGTCTGCGTAATTTAGATGCATAGATAAGGAACTTGAAAAACATGGTAGTGGCCTTTTTTAACATGTCCTAAATGCCTTCAGCAAACACAGCATGTCTTTGGTTAAGGTAATTCCAACTCCCTTTTTTCTGATAATGAGAATAGCAGTTCAATCGACCAGGCCATTGTTTCTATGACTTTTTTATTTTAATATTGCTATGATAATTATTCTTAGTAATATTAACTTATAAAAAATATTTAAGCAATAATTCTAAATGAAGTCTATATTTGTAGTATTTTAAAAAGTATGTAGTTTAGAAATATACTTCTGAATATATATGATATAAAATTTGGATTATGTAAATTTTCTGTGTTCATTTGACTAATTTTAGCAGTTATCCTTATACATTATTGGTGTTTAAGTTTTGAGATGTAAATACATTCTGAAATGGTATTAAAATCTCATTTCTATTTCTCTAAGATAAATATTTTGTTATGTTTCCACTTATATTTAATTTCTTCTAAATTCAGCCTGATCCAGAAAAACTAGAAAAAATTATTGAAGAGCTTAAGAAGTCTCATCTAGATGCCAAACTAAAAGCAAAGGTGCTACTTTTTTCAAACAATCAGCCTAATATGTCTCCTGCTGCATCATTAATGGGTAAGTTTGAATTTCAGTAATCTAAGTAATAGCTTAACCCATTCACTGCTACTGATCTTTTAGGCCGTTAGCATGTTGCTACCTCATCTCTCAGAGATGCTGCAGGAAGACTATCAACTGTGATAGCTTATGTACTTTATTTTTAGTGTGGGTAGAGAAATTGAGTGGAGATGTTAGTAAAGCATTGTTTTTATTTTTTATATGAATTTTTAAAAAGTGCTGAGCAATACATTTGGCATCTGAGGACAGATATATAGGCATAAGTAGTAACAAAATTAAAGTATTTATACCTTGTGTAATTATGTAGTTGATAAAAATGAATATAAAAGTGTCCATTCGAAAACAGAAAGCAATTTTGTATAGTAATAAAACTAATTTAAATATTTCTCAAGTACATATATATACTTGAGATAATCACACACTGTATAAGATTGTTTTGCAGTACCAAAAAGAAAAATGACCGCTTTTCGCACCTTTTTGATTAGTTCTAAAAATAATAAAAAATGCGAAAAGCGGTCATTTTTCTTTCTGGTATTGCAAAACAATCTTATACAGTGTGATTATTTCCATTCACTTCAAGGTGATATTAGATTGAGTTTATATGGTGTATTTCAAGTTTTATTATATATCAATTTTTTTTATTCTAGGATCTTATTGTGTGTTTAAGACCAATGAAGTGTAATGAAAGTTATTAAATAATTGATCAAAATAACTTGAATTTTTTTAAAAAGAAAAAAGTGTGTGACTTTATTTGATACAGCAATTTTGAAATATTAATTTAATATTTTAATAATCTAATAAGGCTTTCTTTTATTTGTTTATTAAAATCTTAATTGTTCTTCCTGCTTTTAATTTTTGGTGCTGCGCTTATCAATTTATGTTTTCAAAGTATTTTAAAAAATATACTGTAATCTTTAATCATAGTTTTTAAAGTTTTTATTAACATATACATTTGAATAAATTGAATATAAAGTTTTCATTTGCTGTCTAATTTATTTGTATTCAACACAAAATTCAAATGCTCTCAGAAATAAAATTTTCAAAGGGCAAACACATTTTTATTTTAATTATTTGTTTATCCATCTTTAATTTAATCAAGTTAATGTCTGAGTAGTTGTGAACTTCATATGCTCACATTTTCGAACTTGTGCTCAAAAACTACACTAAATTTTTCTGACTACTTTATTGTCTGATTACTTCTGAATGCTTTATTTGTTAAGTAAAAACAAATAGTAAATGTTGTGTTTATTCTTATTCAATTTTTAGGCTCTCCTCGAAATGGAACCAAGTCTCCAGGTAGTGATATTAAAAAAGACAGAAGTGAAAGCAAGCATAATGATGTTAGTCCAAGGTATGTTAGTTCTATAGTTCATATTTTGAAAAATATCTTTTCAAGACTATTGATTTTCATTTCTGTTCCCGAATAAAAAAAAAAGAAAAATTAACTACTTTAGTAGTGCATTAAAACTTCTTATAGTTTTCCTTTAATTTTCATGTAATATTTACATACTTTTTACTTTAAAATAAATTGTTGATATAAAACCTTAAAAAAATTTCATGTTGTTACCCATTATCTTACTTAAATAATTTAAAATTGTAAAGTGAAAAATTATTTTGCTTTCAATTCTTTCAAAGATAAATGCTCTATAATTTTACGATTAAAGGCGTAAAAGAAGTAAATGAAAAAATTTTACTGGATTTTTATCTTAGAATATTATAAACAATTATGAGTATGCTGATAAGTTTTATTCCCTTTATTTTCACGTACTCATTTTATTTTTTAAAGTAAGCCAGAGAAATCAATAAATCATAGTGTAATATATTTTCCCAAGTATACTTTTCCATCCAATACATTCTTTAATTTACTATTTTTCAAGAAATGTTTTCGTAAGTGTTCTTTTTATTTAAATGACAATAAATAACATACTTGTTCATAAAAAACTGGTATTAATGAAAAGCTCTGATGGCACTATCTAGTAGTTATCCAGGGCTCGAAGTTGTCCTATTCCTGAAATTTTTGTTCTCTTTCAAACCAAAAATAGGGTTACCAAACATTCGTCTCTGCCTCATATTCAGCCATTGGTCACGAATGTCTGGCGTCGAAAAATTTAGGTTTGTGTTTGCCATTAAATTCTATTTTTAGTAGTGCACAACTCTTTGCAATGATAGTAAAATTGTGAGAATTATTCGCCTACACTTATGCGCATGCGTAGAATTTTTAGTGTGCCATTTTGAACAATTTTGATGGATGACTTAAAGAACTTTTATTAGCAAGTTTAGAATTTATTTTTTAAAAATTAATATTCTTTTAAAAATGCCTAGGAAAACGAAATTTTCCAATAAATAGTCGTAATTGCAAGATGGGAATAAATGTCTAATTAACACATGGTGTAGAAGTGTTGATGTACATTCTGCTGAGTGCTTTGTGTGCAAAAGCAAATTCAGTGTTTCAAATATGGATTTTAGACAAATGCTTGCCTATGCAGATGGATTAAAACACAAAAAAGCTGTGAACTGTTACAAGAATCAAACATTTTTTACTATCAACTTCATCTGAATCCTCGACATCGACTGTAGTAGTAATGAGCGTAACTTGAACTAAATGAGGACCTCCATAGCAAAAGATCTCAGATTATCTGACAAAAAAGTAGATATTTGATTAGTTTTGGACTAGCTTCATATTTTGCTTTACTTTTTGATGAAGCTACTACAAAACAAATAAAGGAATTGTTGGATATGTATATCTCATATTGGTCTGATAATCAAGGAAAAGATGAATTTGTTACCTCAAATCACATTTTTTTAAAACATGCTAAAACCAATAAAATGGTGAAAATTTTATTGAAAATAATGGTTTGAATTTAGTGTTTCAGTTTAGAAAAATTAATACAGTTGTCAATAAGACCAAGAGTTAATTTAGCAAAAAAATAGTAAGTAAACTGAGTAAGCAAAGTTTACCATTACTAATTGATTTGGGTATGTTGCGTACACATAATCCATTGAGCACTATGTAAGGGTATTGATAAAATTTATAATATTGATGTGGATTTGCTGTACATATTATATTCAGAAATCTCATGCAGAATAAGCATCATATATGGAAGAATCAAGTGATGCAATACAATCAGAGAAGAAAAGAAAGGATGGGGAAGACATAGAAGCTACTAGTGAATAAAAGTTTTAACAATCGCACCTGTTAGAAAAAATTAATGAACTTGAGAAAGAAAAGAAAAATAAACTTGATAATCAGTATGTAGCTCAAAAACTTTTGGATGATGCAACCAAAAAAATAGCATGTGCTATTAGTGATGTGAAAGTTGTACAAATGATGTTGTCTGCTGTTAATGCAGAGATTGCATCTGTGAATGATAAGTTGAAAAAGTGCAGTGTTAAATTATCAGAATTAAATGCTAATGCATCCAGTTCACAATGAACATTATTCAATTATACATAAAATTTACTGTAATTTAAAGCATTTATCATGTAACTTATTAATTTTTAGAAAATGTTCAGTATAAAAAATTTAAATTTCTGTATCATTTTTCATATTGTTGTATTAAAAATGAAAAACTTAGAATTTATTAAATAGTGCATTTCTTTCTAAAGCTTGCTATATGCATAAAGCAGAAATTAATATATAAAAGTAACATTGGTTTTGTTTAATTATTGAAAAATGTCCTGATATTTCTTGAAAATATGGTCCTGAAAAAAAAAGTTCAGTGTCCCTACCCCTGAGTTATTTTTACTGTTTTCCAATAAAGCTTGATATATATCTGGTATATCTACTTGTGTCAGTAAAAGGATATTGTAAAATGTCCTGTATATTAATTTCTGTCATTTATCTAAGTTTTTTTTTTACTTGCATTTTCTCTAGGTACCACAGAGATCTGAATCATAGAAAACGCCGAAGTGATTCCCCTGTAGATGATGGTTATCAAAGCCCAGATTCCAATAAAAAAAGAAGTAAGACCAGCTCATCAGGTAGTGCCACAAGTCATAGTCCTAGTCCAAAGCGCAAACAGAAAACTCCTCCTAGGGGTTTTAAAGACTCTCATCGTTCGCGTTCCCGATCCAGATCCAAAACAAGAAGCTCCAAAAAGCCTAAACATCGTTCATCACACAAAAGGAAGCATAGTTTATCCCCTGAATATTCACCTGCTAGGCACAGTAGTAAAAAGTCTTACAAAAGCAAGCATTCTGACAAGTCTCACCACACAAGGTCTCGATCCCGGTCGCATGAGCGCAATCACCATCACAATTCAATTCATGAAAAATCTCACAAGAGTCGTCGAGATAAAGTTAAGGAGAATCACCATTCCAGAGAAAAGAAAAGGAGGTGATGTGAATTGTAAAAGAGATGAATATCTAATATATTTTTGTTCATTTGTACATAAGCATATGTGTTTTTTTATGCTCCAAGACTGAAAATTCTGTCCAATGCCATTCATTCAGGATTCATAAATTTTTTACTGTTGCTATGTTCAGTTCACACCTGTGCTCTGTGTGTATCAGCATTTTCATCTGTAAATTTCCATTGTATTCGGATTTCTATATTGTAATTTTATAACCTGTATTCAAAATCCCAGAATGCTCTGATACACATCCATCGTAATAGTGAGATTGATTTATTTTCATGTAAATAAAGGCTATATAGTTACCTTTTAATAGTTGATTACTTAAGTTATACATATAAGTAATTATATAGAAATTACGTATTAGTTCTTTTTAGTAAAAATTTAAAATTTGCAATCAGTCTTTATTTTTTTCTTGTGTACCCTATGATTTTTCTCATTAAAGTGAATGATCAATGTTTTATCATAAAATCATGTCTACAATAAGCTTCATATGTATTTAAACCTAATTTGTTTATTACGGGTATATTTTATTGTCACTAAAATGTGCTAATGTAAAATTTCTTCATTTTGTGTAATGCATAAACTTTTTGTGCAAATTACTTCCAAGGAATGAATTGCAATTTTTCTTGGTATTTCAAATCGATCTTTATTTTGTGTTACAAGTTAGGTTTCTTAATGGTTTAAAAAATGTGCACTCAGAGTTAATGTGTGTTTTACTTTTTCATTGCAGTTTAATAATTTTGTTGAATTAAATTTATGTAAAAACTCAAATTCAACTTGGAATATTGGAAAAATTGTAAATAGAGGAATAAATTATTTTTCCAGAAAATGTATTTTGTTATCAAACTGATTATTCATTTTCAAATTTCAACAGTATACATCAATTTATTTATAAATGATTAGAACATATTGCATAGTAATACATAACCAAATTAAATTTGAACATGAATAGATAAGGAAAATCTTCAAGGTATTGCTCAACTTGAATAACATAAATCACTTTACATATCAATTTTAGTTTTGACTTTCTAATAAAATTTTTATTTAAAAAATTAAAAGGAAAACTGGAAATGTATAAATGCTTCCTTATACACATTTACTAATAGAATATTTTCCAGGTGGTAACAGGATAAAGCAGGTTCATACAACTCTTGTATTTTTTGGCTCGATTCCTTGAAAATCGTGAGTCACTACTAGAATTGTTACTTAAACCTTGAATCATTTATTTTTTGTTAAAAATATTAAGTATTTGCTTTAATATTTTCAATGTAATTCCAATTTAGCTCTTAATGTTACTAAATTGTTATTGTATACAAAACTTGACTGAAATTAAAATCCAGTACACTCAGGACCATAAATAGTATTTAGATTTGTGTGTGTGAAGTGATTAACATCGTCTTGTGGTGCAAGTTGACAAGCGATTTTAATTTATTCTTTTCCTTATTGCCTAAAATTCATTATATTAATATTTAAATATAAAATTTTTTCTTAGTTAAAACATACTTTCCATTTTCCTTGGTAAAAATTGCGTTTAATTTCAGTGAATCAAGATGCAGTAAATGATTTAGCATTCCTCATGGCAGATGTCTCTTTGATGAGAGATTAAATGATCCATCTGCTGCCTAAACAATTTGCTAGTAAGATTTTTGGATTATGTCAACTCTGTATTCCTTGTCAGATTTTTTAAGGTATTTTGATCTAGATATTTTGTTTGGAATTAAGTGGACTATACCTATTGTCACCGGATGGTCGAAAATAATCTGGCTCATTTTCACTAAAAGAGTTTTTTTTTTAATGTACAACATTCAAATTTTGGAAGCTGGAAAGAAGTTATGTGCATCTTGAAAGAATAAATATGAATCTAATGAAAATTTTTAAAAAGTAAGATTTATTTTGTTCAGGGTATAATTTAGTGATGTAAAGAATTATTTACTTAAATACTGATATTATTTAAGTACACAATTATTCTAACTGAATAAAGTCTCATTAATTTTTACAATTTCTACTTACAAATATAGTTGAAAAATATATGCACATTTGGTTACAAACAATTGGTAAAATAAAATTCTTTATCTTGAATATCAATACTTTCTGGAAATCTTATTTCATATTTCAAGACCTGTGTGAACCCTTATAAAAACAAAACATTATCTTAATTATCAATTTCTGCAGTTTCTTTTATTTATTTCGTATTAGTGTGTTTATTTATAAGTATATATTTTACTGTTCAAAATGGGGTACATTAGCAAAGTAGTCTTTTATTTTGTTCCTTCCAATTTTATTTGCTGGTTCATGTTTGCCTTCTGCTGATGCAATTAGAAAATTTCTTGTTTCACATTTTAAAAAGTACAAAAAGAAAAATCTATTTATATACATATCTATAAAGAATTAAAATTATGATTGCAGGTATTGAAAATTCAAAATTGATTAGAAATCCAATTTGTATGTAAAGCAGTCAGCACCATTTTGTGCAAAAGATAGACTTTGGGTGTCATAGCAATTGAATTTAAAAAACTGATTATATTACTAAATGTGATATGGCTCGTCTTGCTTAAAGGTATAAAAGTGCTACTTTTTAAAAATGTGAAATTTTTATTAAGACATTGAATGGATTCAACACTTAATGATTTTATGATGAAAAGTTGGAACTACTTTTAGAGAAGAATTTAAAATTAAATTTATCCCCTCTTCCCCTTGTGTATGATTCACTTAGTATAATTTAGTGTTCTTTATATTTTATTGTATGCAAGGTATGTGATAAAACGAGAATTAAAAGCAACAAATGATTATTGTTATTAAACAATTTATATGATGAAATAAATTGAATTTATTCTTCTCGAATTACAATCGTGCAATGGGACAATCAGCAAAATGATATGATCGCCACGTTTATGTGTACCAGTATTGTGAGATTGAATATTATAATTATAAATATTGTATCAATATTTGTGAAATATCTGTAAACTATTGCAATCAAAATTAATCCTCTTGCAAAAACTGATCATCGAGCGACAAACGATCTTTCGCGTAGATAAAAAAAAACTTCCATAAACGTAACTACGCTGTGACTTAATCTAATTGTAACATTTTTGCATAAAACTATGCTATAAAATGCAATCTATCAATTTTCGATAATCAGCTTCCTCCCAGTACTTAATAAAGTTACAGAATCCTAAATGTGAAGAATTATTTCGCAATCGAAACGCATTCTCAAATTCTGCACTTATTACTCAATTTCACAATGTGTACACTTCCAGAAGTTAAGCATACAGAAGAAAAGATTAATGTTCAGTGGCAAGTTTGAATTAAAGAAATTCGAAATATAGAACTCCCAATTATCCGAGTCGTTGATTATACGAATCGCGCGCTTTCAAAATTTTAGAAAAATAAATTAGACTGAAGAAGGGAAGGAAAAGCTTAAAATGGAGATTGTGAGAGACGTGTCATAAAGAATTCAAAAACGTTTGTGAGCTAATTCCTGCATGTTCAAAATTTAAAGTTGAATATATAGGTGAATGGATTATGAGTCAGGTCCCAGATTTCAAATTGCAATAAAGGTAAACTTATGTCTCGATTAGGAAGATGACCTTAATGTTCAAGTTGAAGCAGACACGATGACCACCTAGTGAAGCATTTACGCGCTTTTGAAGTGGATAGAGCATCACCGCGAGTGTGACTATAAGCCCATTCTCAGTGTCAAGAGGATGTGCGTCTTGGCTGCCCGAAAGCGGATGAAGATAGTGAAACAGCGAGATTTTAAGCAAGCAATGACTTTTATTTATAGCGCTGTACATAATTACTGTATTAATATACAGCAATTGTAAGTATCGTGACACGTAAGCCTTTTCATTCAATTGGTCGAAAGTTCTTTTTCTTCAAAAATATGTTGTTTCTTATCCCATTTTTTTACATTCAATAATTAAGATCGACACTTTTTCCAAGAAATACAGTTAGTTATCTGAATATCCGAATGGGGTCCGGTCCCAAATGATTTGGACCATTCGGATATTCAGATAACTAACTATACTATATTGTTAAGAATTGATATAAAATGCACAGTTATGTTGAGTCGATATTGTGCATGGAGTAGTTAAAGTTGGTGTTTTAAAGTATGCATTCTCCTGACTAAACTTACTAGAATGGTTGTCAGGAAACAATTTAAGGATTCTGAACACTAACATATGCTGTTGCATTTGTAAAAACTACACAATCAATTAAAAGATACATTAATTCTTTGATATTCCTTTCTGTTCACGATTAAGAAGCAATTTCAAATCATTTAGCTTTCCTATTCTCCTTGGTTTCCTTAAAAGTATGCCTCTACCCTAGAAACGATATCAATGTTTGATCCATGTGAAACCAAAAGAACAACTGCCCAACGTACTTCTGTGTTTGTAGTCGATATGACACTATTCAGACAATCTAGTATTATTGTGTAGAAAGCTAAATAATAAATCGTAGTTAAGTTATCGCCAAAGTACCTCAGCTTCCGTTCCTCTTTATCTTATCTAAAAAAATTAAATCTTGTAAGAAAGAAGTAACGATATTGTTCAAAACAAAATCCTGATTAACATAATGTGACCAATCTGTCAGTTGGAATGTATCTTATTACAGAAAAGTGTTTTCATGTTGATTAATCTATATTTCGAAATGCAGTCTGTTGATAAGTACAGTAAAAGCTCAATTACAGAAAAATTAGATGTTTTTAAAGAAAAATAACTTTTTAATCAATTAAATGAAAAGGCAACACATGTTTCGGTTCTTATTAATGCTGTATATTAAAACAGTGTGTATGTACAGTGCTGCAAATGTAAGACATTGCTTGCTAAACATCTTTTCCATCTGTTTTTGGGCCCTCGAGTCCCGTATCCACTTGACAGTGAGAATTTGCAAGTGGTTCTACTCAGAGAGAGGCTGACACTTCAAAGCCGGCAAATGCATCACTAGCAGATGGTTCCATATCTGCTTCAACTTGGATATTAAGGTCATTTTCTTCGACACTGTCAATTAGTTTATCATCATTTGAAACCCAGGGTCTGATTCCTAATTCATTCTTCTTCCTCTTTCTAAACATTTTCATTTTCTATTTTTTTCCTTCTCATCTTCACTCGAATTTATTTTTCTGAAATTTTGATGACGAGGATAATTGAAGTTCTGTATATAAGGGTGGAGAACCCAAGATTGGTAATTCGTCACGAAGTTCAAGGTAGAAACACGGTCTTGACTTTGATTTTGTTAACATACATGCAACAGGCGGAGTTTCGTGATAGTTGTATATATCGAAATGAAATTCTGAAACCTGTGTTAAGCTGTTTGTGCTTTTCCTTCCGTTTTAATGGATATTCTAATTAAGCGGTAATAGTCAATTACTTCAAGAAGGAGAATTTGTTCTGAAGGAGTGATTACTAAGGTTTTAATTACCATTGAATATCTTTAGAATGCCTATGACATGCTGTGTGTATCCTCATTTTCTGCCTACTTTCAGAGATTTGAAACCTTACCATGTGAGAAATGGCAATCCTTTGGCTCCATTGTAGCTCAGAGATCACCTCAAGTTCACACATTTTTAACTTTGAATCTAGAAGACAGTTTTCATATGCACTATCATGGTCGCTTTTTCTTTCTTTCATTTTAGACTTTAAGGTTCTTTTACTTAAGACTCCAATATGACGTCTTAATCACTTATGAAATTTTAATGATCCTTTTATTTCCATAATTTTTTTGCTTCGTTTTATGAATTAACAAATGTGATATTAGCACTTCATGTAATCGGAAGAAATTTTTGTTGATTTTCTCTGGTTTTTTGGGTTTTTTGCTTGATTTTCGTGAGCTAGCACATGTAGCAAGCTATCCTACAATTCGGGATCGGTCGCCAGTGTATTTTCATAAAAGCCCTGGTTGTATGACAGATTTTATGAAAATCCAGCTCTTACACATTGCCCACAAAATGAGAGGTGAGAACGCCGTTCGGAGTAAAATTGATAAATGATGAAAAGATCTTGGTGACAGAAAGAAATGTTCCATTACTGTCCAATCTTCTTTTCGTACATCTGTAGTAAAATTGGATATCCATGATCATTTTTAGTGACGAAACGGAAAACTGCGGTCGTTTGGAAACGAACTGCACAAGTATAGTTATCCTTGGAGATGACACTCATAAGAATCGCAAGGAAGTACAACAATTTGCGCTAGAATTGAACGCCCTCTACTTCTTCTAGATTAGAAATGAATTTAATTTTAAAACTGACATGATTTAGTTATTCAGTATTATTTATAAGGGCTGTGGTAGCCTAGTGGTTAGGACATCGACATTCCGTCCGGAAGGGCTTGTTTGATTCCCAATACCACCAAAGACACACCGAGTACATGCGATATCACTTTGGCTTGTTAAATCTATAGAATCGAAAGTCTTGTGGTTAGTCGTTGAGCAGTTACTTTAGGTGTAATGATCTGGAGGAAAATCTCCCCCCTCCTTCCAGATCAAAGTTAAAATCGATGGAATGAAACTTGTGGTGGTGCCATCTATCAGAGGAGTGTTGGAGTAAAGAACTTTCACCTTCGTGGTGCTCTGATAAAACAATGGAGGACGCAACCGTCTGACTTAATTTAACTTAAATTATTGACTTGTCCAAGTGTCATAATTAACAACAATATTATTTAATGCATTTTCAATTAATCATTGTTTATTAATTGTCATTAAAATTCTCTAAATAGTGTGTATATTTTAATACACACAAAAACAGTATTTCCAAAAATAAATACAAATCAACATTTATCTTCATTACATAGTTATATTTCAATTTAATGATATAAAAATTTAAACTCTCTCGATATTATTAAAGCGAAAACATCATTTAATTTCTGTTAAATCGCTTAATTATGAGAGATTTTTTAAAGAATGTTTTAAGTTGAATTTTTCACTTGAACTAATCTGACATAAATTTTTATGTCAATAAAAGAATTCATTTTTATTCACTGATAGTTAGTGATGATTTATTAAATAAAAAAATCCGGTGTATAAACAATTGTTTTATAAGGTTAATATTTCTCCTTATTGTTTTGAAAAAAAGAACATCTTTATAAATATATTTAAATAATGGCAAGTTCGTAGTAAATAGTGTTAATTTTTTAATAATAGCATAATTTAAACAATAGTGAATATATAGAAAAATAGCCGATTGAGAAAATTTTCAATAAATGTTACCAGTCAATTGGTATTTTCATTACCAATAGAATGGTTTTAACGAATGAAAAATGCGACCATTTAGCTATTAACATATCTATTCGAATAAAGCCAACAGTGAAATTTAAAAAAGAAAGTCAATTTAAATATTATCAAGAAAAAAAAAGAAAAGGTCGCTCACAGTGTCAAATGGTCAGCGTGCCTGGCTGCGGATACGGAGTTCCATTATTAGAACCCCGGTTTGGGAATGGATTTACTTTCTTTCTCTCTCTCTCCTCCCTTTGTCCTTTCCTTGTAAGAATGGGTTGTGAGCCGAGCTAGCAGCCAAATGGTTAGCGTTCTTGCCTTCGGGTCAACAATTCGTGGGTTCGAATCCCACTTTTGGCATGGATGTTCGTAGTGGTTCGGAATCCACTTTAAACTGTAGGTCCCGGTCTAATTAACCCTCGTATGCAAAAATGACCGTTGAGCGACGAACAAACCAAACAGAATGGGCTGTGAGTGGTTGTTTATTCTATAAACGAGTACCCGCCAAATTATGGTTCAGTTGAAAAAATGGAGTGGCACACCCCTTTTTTTATAGACTAGCTGGGACAAGACAACAACAAAAAATTGTGTATATCTATCTATCTATCTATCTATCTATCTATATATATATATATATATATATATAAAAGAAAGTAGAAGTTTTATTTGAACATTCTTTTTTTATATGCCACCCATGTAAAAAGGGATATTTTTCATAATGTTTGAGAAACACATTTATTTTTTGAATGTAGTAAAAATGAATAGAAAATGTAAAGTAATAATTAAATGTATGAAATTTATTTAACTTTTCAAGTTTCAAAACGCTGTCTCGATATTATTAAAGTGAAAATTTTACATGTTTCTATTGCAAAACTTGCACAATGCCTAAAAATAAAATTAATGTGAGTAATGGTTTTCTTTTTTCTGAGAATATCAGTTTCATATTTTTTTTTATCAAAAATTAAGATAAAAGTAACCCCTTTATCCAGTTACATAATTATTTTTGGTTTGAGATGATGAATTCTGAAGAACTGATTTTTTTAATGATCAAGTGATGACATTGAAAATTATCATCAAGTTAAAGACAGGATGTTAATTGAGTTGCTGATGAATAACCAGTTTTAAATAGAGTTAATAAATGTCAAATATTAATTAACTTGGATACTTTTATCTTACTTAAATGAAAATGAATAAAAAAATGATGAAAATCGAGGAAATTTCTGAACTATGTCATACAAGATGCAATTAAAAATTAACACGATAAATTTATTTAATGATTTACAGAAGCTCTCCATGTTGGAGTGGTTGCAAGCAACTCTAACGATACCTAGTGGTAAAAACTGTAATTACCTTTAAAATTATTCACTAGATGAAATTCCATTCATTGTATGTAAACATAAATGCACACTCACAAACTTTTAAATAAACTGCAATAAAGTAGTTGTGTTGATGTGAATTTCAACACATCCAAATTCTTTGCCCCAGGAATTAAGAATAAAAACAATTTCACAATTTATAATACAAGCACATATGCTCCAACCGAAATTAATAACTAACATTCGTTACAAATATACATTTTAGAAAAAATTCATTCGTATGTAAATTGTTTGTAGTATATTTATAGTAAAATATGCCGCGATCCTCCTATTTTTATTCGTATTCAAGAGCTCTTCTTGAAATAATTTTGAATTTGAATAGTTGAGAGGGAAAGATGAGATATTAAGAGTATTAAGTGTTGAAATTAAAAACCTCTTAACCCCTTTTATTATCTCCTTAAGTGGCCTGCCCATCGTTTATAAAGATCTGATGCTTCTGTTAAAGTAAGGAAGAACTGCTTCAAGCTAAGACTTAAAATCAGACGAAAATTTCTTGGGTTCGTAAAATGAAATCACTTCAAAAGATTTTTTAGCTTCTTTTCCATTTTGTTATTCCTCGCTTTTTAAAATTCTTTTTTTTCAGTTATGTAACTAAATAATGTTGAATAATATACGTGTAATTTTGATGTGACATTTTGTTTTCAATTTTTATTATACCTTATTTATTTTGATTTAACTTGAATCATTTTTCACGAGGGATTTTTCAAGTTTTTTTATTGAAAGAATTTTAGTTAGCAAAGCAAAATAAATATTTAACTAATGATGATATTTTTGGTACAGGTGCCATATAATCCATGATTTCAAATTCTGAAATATGCGATTTTTTGGCGGATTTTCTTATGTATCTGGTGACCTCGATTTTATTATGGTATACATATGGAGACCAATAAGAATTATGCAGACAATTCTATGGTAACCCTAGTATTTACGTCATCGCACTCGTTACGATACGCCATCTTGACCACATTTCTTCATCGCCAAAAAAATTTAGAATTTGGAATCGTTGATTATACGGCATCTGTGCCATATTTTTCATTAGACGGAGAATGTAATGAAATTTTTTATAAGGAACAAATAGTAATAAATTAGTTGGGTTTTGTATAGAAGCGGGCCCATCTTTGTTTGGAGAAAAATTTGTCAATGAAATTTAATTTCTGTTAACCCTAGTAACTCTATCTCATTTTAGCTTTTGTGTAGTGACAGCGGCCAACTTGTTAGTTACATCTTCACGCTTATCTTTGTGTCAAAAACTCGCCGAAAAAATCAAGGGGCACCCAATTGTAAACTTTTACCAATTTCTTTCATAAGCAGTAAAGTTTAAAAACTGAATTTAATATTCATTATCAGTATATTTTCTTATAATTATGAAAGAATAGTTTCTCTCTTTGAGCATTATATTAATGTTAAGCAGTTTATATAACTTTCACAAAGTTATATAACATTCACACTTTAAGTATACAAAAGATTATTGGTCAACATTTTTAAGAAAACTCCCGCAGGCATAACTTTCAGATTATGGATTTCAAGATTTGATTCCCCTCCCTTTCCACGGGGAAATAAATCTTAAATATTTCTTAAATGTACATGATATTTTTTTTAAAATTTGGACACTTTAAATTTATACTTTTTCTAAGTATGTGTGTCTTAATTCTTGTAGGTTTTTAAGTTAAAATAAATAAGATTATTCAAGTTTATAAAACATAGTAAATATAGATCATGTTAAAGAAAATTTGTAGTAACAAATAAAGGTTAATAATTTTCACAAATTTTCTAAACGCTTTTTTTTTTAACTAAATTTTAATAAGCATGTGAGTGGTGTTGAAATAAACATATATTAAATAATAAAGTATGTAACTCTAATACAAAAATTGTTTTACAAAAAATGTCTGCATTTATCACTTACATTCCTTCTTCAGTTGATTTGGTAAAATTTTACCATACGGTCACCCTTGGCAAAATTTTCAAAAGTCCCCAAGGCCGTATGACAAAAAAATTTGATCGGGGGAAACGGATCGAGGAAAAATTGCTGAAATAGTGTCAAATATTTCATATATGATTGGTAACTATCAATATGCTCAAGCAGTTTTACAAAATTAACATAAAACGCAAATTTATAGATTTCAAACATCAATAGTAAAATAATAAGTTGATATATTAAATTATCCATAAAGTTTTTTGATTAAATTTTATATTAGCGAATTTAAATTGGTAAATGTTCATGAGAAATTCATTTCATGATGACCATTTAATTTATAATTAATTATGTAAACAATGAACAATAAACATACTACTCTCCAGTTTACAGACTTTTGACAAAAAGGGTTGCTAAAATACTAGCTTGCCGGGTTTCCAGTAAAAATATTCGCCAAATTTGGCACCAAAAAAAAACGTGCTAAGGGTGACCGTACAGTAAAACTGATCCGTTAATTTATGTTGGCATCAGTGATTTCTTTTCACCGGTAACAACATAAATCTGTAAACATTATGCAATTCACCTTTCTTGCTTCGTTCTATTGATGAAATTGCAATCTTTTTTACCATGTTTTCCGCTGATGTCAATGTAGTTATTTCAAAAAATGATATACTTGGTTTTAAATTTAAGAACATTTGCATAATTAATAGAGTCTCTATAAATGTGCTGGGTGAGAGAAAAATCTAAATCTTAAAATCAAGCTGTACAAGTTGAGCATAATAACGTAAACCTGTATGAATGAGTAATCCGAATAAAAAAAGTTCTTCCATTACTCATTTGCTTTCTTTTTTCTCCAACTCATCAGAAAATTATAAAGGTGTGGTGTTCATTGTAACTTTCTGTGATAGGTAACTAAATAAGGAAAACCATTACATATTGGTATAGTAGGCTCTTGTTTTTATTAATCTTTAATTTACAAATACTGAATGCATCTGGCAATCTGGATTCTACTAACTATTAGCTGGTCCCTAAATAAGTACCATAGACGCCATGATAATTTTTATCCTCATGTAGAAAGCACTAAGTTTTTAGAAAATTTGTTTTACGAACTTGATTTAAAACATTCTTTGTTTGCGTTTATTTTTACCATTGATGTTTTCTTTTCTTTTTATTTTATGGCTGAGACATTTGAATCGACGTTATTATTGGAGAATCTGAATTATATATAACTAATTACAGCATTAAATTTGAATTAATCAATGTAATGAATAAAAAAGTTGTTTCGATTATAAAATCGATGCCATGTAATCCAAGGATGCCAAATTCTGAACTTGGTGACTTTTTGGCGGGTTTTCTTATGCATCTAGCAACCTGATTTTTATAGATACGGAGACCTATAAGAATTATGCAGAAAATTCTATTTTCACAACACTAGTATTTACGTCCTCACGTGCGTCACAATATGTCACGTCATCTTGGCAATATTTCTTCATCTCCGAAAAATTCGGAATTTAGCATCCTGGATTATACAGCATATGTGCCAATCGAAATTAAAAGTTAGTATTTTTATAAAACGACATATTTCTGTCAGTAAACTTTGAGCTATTAACAGGTTCTAGCCTCAAGCACTTCGGATTTTTTGAAGCAACCCGCGTATGGAATTTCTTCTAACTAATATAACTTCTGGCTTCGCACGAATCTAGATTAAATCCATAGCTTCAAGGAACAATAACGTTAGATAATTTCAAAAGGAGGGATTATGTCCTGGGATTGCTATATGAAATTGACATTCTAAGCGTTAAGATCTTGTGAATGTATGCCTGAAGAATCATTTTGCCAAAGAAACTAAATCGGAATCATTTTGACCTGCGTGTGCCATTAAATAAAACACTGTAACTGAAAAAGACAAAAAGAAATTTTTTTTATTTAACGATTTGATTAAAGATAGCCTTTTTTTCCCCATGAGCATGGATGAACACATCTAGTCCTCCCCAAAATTTCACTTCAAGATTTTTTGGAATCTGGAATCGGTTGTAGTTTTTTCTTAAGAATTACTTGGGTGATTAAATGATTGAGAACATAATAAATGAGAATGAAAAAGAGTACTTTAAGATATCAAAAATAAAGAAACCTGCTTAGTGCTGAAACTATTTTCAAAACAAGTTGATGAATAGTTAAAACGATCAAAATATTTTCGAGAAAAATAACTGTGAAATACTTTTTTAGATTGAAAAAAAAATATGTTTTTAAAAATGTAGTTTTGAAATAGAAAAAATTAAGTTATTAGCTGATTTTTCCTCAATAAAATGAAAGAATCATTTTTATTAATGAATTGAATTTAATATATGTTTTTTTTATATAACTCATACATATTAACTAATTTTTATAATAATACTTCATTTATAAGGAAAGATCGGTGTATTAAAAAATAGTTTAAACTGTATCTGTTATTTTTTTCTATTTTACAAACTTTCAATTTTGAAAACTATTTTGCCGATCTCTATATATTCATAAAAATGAACGCCATTGTATTAGGTAACAGTTCATTAAAATACTTACCATTTCAGTAGATTACTAGAGCTCTGAATTTTTTAATACATTTCTATGTGCCATTCATCAAGAAAAATCTTTGATCAAAAAAATCTTGAGCAACACTGACCAAAGATTACATTATTTGTTATTTATGAATCCATTAAGAAAACTCCTGATCAGAACAATCTATGAGTAACGCTGACAAATGAAGAACATTAATTGTTATTTATGAAACCACTGAGAAAAAATCTTGATAAGAAAAAACTATGAGCAGCGCTGACCAAAAAGCAACATTATTTGTTATTTATGAATCCACTGAGAGAAAAAATGTTGTGATCTATGCAATCTGCGAATAATGCTGACCAAAGAAGAACATTACCTTTTATTTATGAATCCACTGAGGAAAAAAATCCTAAATAAAACAATTTAGCGAAGTTGGTCAAAGAAAAATAATATTGAAAAACATACTGTAATTTATGAATCTATTGAGAAAAAATCCTGATCAGTGCACTCTATAAGCAACGCTGAAAAACGAAGAACATTATTTGTTATTTATGAATCCACTGAGAAAAATTCCTGATCAGAACAATCTATGAGTAACGCTGACAAATGAAGAACATTATTTGTTATTTATGAATCCACTGAGAGAAAAAAAGTTGTGATCTATGCAATCTGCGAATAATGCTGACCAAAGAAGAACATTACCTTTTATTTATGAATCCACTGAGAAAAATTCCTGATCAGAACAATCTCTGAGTAACGCTGACAAATGAAGAACATTAATTGTTATTTATGAACCCACTGAGAAAAAATCCTGATAAGAAAAAACTATGAGCAGCGCTGACCAAAAAGCAACATTATTTGTTATTTATGAATCCACTGAGAGAAAAAAAGTTGTGATCTATACAATCTGCGAATAATGCTGACCAAAGAAGAACATTACCTTTTATTTATGAATCCACTGAGGAAAAAAATCCTAAATAAAACAATTTAGCGAAGTTGATCAAAGAAAAATAATATTGAAAAACATACTGTAATTTATGAATCTATTGAGAAAAAATCCTGATCAGTGCACTCTATAAGCAACGCTGAAAAACGAAGAGCATTAATTGTTATTTATGAATCCACTGAGAAAAATTCCTGATCAGAACAATCTATGAGTAACGCTGACAAATGAAGAACATTAATTGTTATTTATGAACCCACTGAGAAAAAATCCTGATAAGAAAAAACTATGAGCAGCGCTGACCAAAAAGCAACATTATTTGTTATTTATGAATCCACTGAGAGAAAAAAAGTTGTGATCTATGCAATCTGCGAATAATGCTGACCAAAGAAGAACATTACCTTTTATTTATGAATCCACTGAGGAAAAAAATCCTAAATAAAACAATTTAGCGAAGTTGATCAAAGAAAAATAATATTGAAAAACATACTGTAATTTATGAATCTATTGAGAAAAAATCCTGATCAGTGCACTCTATAAGCAACGCTGAAAAACGAAGAGCATTAATTGTTATTTATGAATCCACTGAGAAAAATTCATGATCAGAACAATCTATGAGTAACGCTGACAAATGAAGAACATTAATTGTTATTTATGAACCCACTGAGAAAAAATCCTGATAAGAAAAAACTATGAGCAGCGCTGACCAAAAAGCAACATTATTTGTTATTTATGAATCCACTGAGAGAAAAAAAGTTGTGATCTATGCAATCTGCGAATAATGCTGACCAAAGAAGAACATTACCTTTTATTTATGAATCCACTGGGGAAAAAAATCCTAAATAAAACAATTTAGCGAAGTTGATCAAAGAAAAATAATATTGAAAAACATACTGTAATTTATGAATCTATTGAGAAAAAATCCTGATCAGTGCACTCTATAAGCAACGCTGAAAAACGAAGAGCATTAATTGTTATTTATGAATCCACTGAGAAAAATTCCTGATCAGAACAATCTATGAGTAACGCTGACAAATGAAAAACATTAATTGTTATTTATGAACCCACTGAGAAAAAATCCTGATAAGAAAAAACTATGAGCAGCGCTGACCAAAAAGCAACATTATTTGTTATTTATGAATCCACTGAGAGAAAAAAAGTTGTGATCTATGCAATCTGCGAATAATGCTGACCAAAGAAGAACATTACCTTTTATTTATGAATCCACTGGGGAAAAAAATCCTAAATAAAACAATTTAGCGAAGTTGATCAAAGAAAAATAATATTGAAAAACATACTGTAATTTATGAATCTATTGAGAAAAAATCCTGATCAGTGCACTCTATAAGCAACGCTGAAAAACGAAGAACATTAATTGTTATTTATGAATCCACTGAGAAAAATTCCTCATCAGAACAATCTATGAATAACGCTGACAAATGAAGAACATTAACTGTTATTTATGAACCCACTGAGAAAAAATCTTGATAAGAAAAAACTATGAGCAGCGCTGACCAAAAAGCAACATTATTTGTTATTTATGAATCCACTGAGAGAAAAAAAGTTGTGATCTATACAATCTGCGAATAAGGTTGACAAAAGAAGAACATTGCCTATTATTTATGAATCCCTTGAGAAAAAAATCCTAAGCAAAACAATTTAAGAACAATGCTGACCAAAGAATATTATTTGTTATTTATGAATCCATTGAAAAGAAAATACTGATCAAAACAGTCCGTAAAAACATCTAACAAAGGTCCTCATTTGTCAAATATTAAAAGACAAGAGTGAGACAATTTTTAAATGTTCTTGCAAACTTTATGAAATTAAAAAACATATTTTTTTATATTAGATTAACTTGGAAATTTCAGAAGAGAAACTTGCAAAAAATTTCTGTTCCTACTGATTTAAACACACAAAGGAAAGCCAGTTTTACATATTTCGAGGAGCATTTTACTCATAAAAATTAAGTATTCAAAATATGTAAGTTTAACATTTATTGAATAACACTAGTAATAAGCTCTCGTGAAAATTCAAGTAATTTTAAGCTAGAAAGGAATAGTATTTTCCTTTAAATCTGTATAGTAAAGAAGTACCAATTCCCTTTTGTCAATATTTAATATCGCACAATTCTAAGTTTTATTTTGTTACCTAAATAACTTTAAAAAAAAAAAAAAAGAATCCCTTGTTATATATAATCTATTGAGAAACACCATTGAATTGTGATAATGGAATACATTCAATTTTAATGGTTTCATGAATTATAGTATAAAATATTTCTCGATTTCATTAAATATATTAAGACAAAAAATAAATAAAATACCCTAATATAAAATAATACAACAAGCAATAAATAAATAAATAGAATTAAATGATTAAATGTAAA
Source organism: Latrodectus elegans (assembly GCA_030067965.1). Taxonomy (NCBI): domain Eukaryota; kingdom Metazoa; phylum Arthropoda; class Arachnida; order Araneae; family Theridiidae; genus Latrodectus; species Latrodectus elegans. The sequence goes on along the minus strand of CM057821.1, from coordinate 41,128,311 downwards.
TCAATAAGGGTATTTTCTTAAAAGTACATGGATATTTATTTTTACTTTAAATGTTTAACAAAATATTTGAAAATTTGTGATATAAAAATCTTAAAATTAAAAATATTTTGTTTAAATACAGAATTTTTTTTACATTTGCTTTTATTTTATAGTATATTAATGTCTAGTGTGTTCAAAATAATCCAGTAAAATGCATATCTTAATATGAAACGAATTCACGCGAAAATTACATGCTTCGAAAGTTAGTTATATTTTAAATAATTCATATAAAGTAAAACTAAAGAGTAATAATTAAAATAAAAAGATTTTTACTATTATAGATAAAATTTAAGTTTATCTCGAATTTAATTACGTGTGTAACTCATACTCCCCATGTTTATGCATACAATAACGACTTAATAAAGGTTTCCCTTTCGTTATTCAATTGAAATTTGGGGTAAAGTCATTTTTCAAAAATAATTCATTTTAATTCCTCTCGCTGTCAAAATTATAAAATTAAAAAAATAATAATAATAATACTGCTCGATTGAGAAAATTAGTTTAAGTCGAGACTAAATAACTCACTTCCAATGAAATAATTCGAAAAAATTGAAATTAAACAGAACATCTCAATTACAAACTGAAATGGAAGCGAACAGGACAATTTTTGAATGAACATGAATACTTGGAACAACACACAAAAGACTATTAATTAATAATCAGGTTTAATACAGGTAGTACTGAAGTCATAAGCTATCTGTATTAAGAATTAGAAACAGCGAATTTATCAGACTGTTATTATTTCTGTTGCAAATTTCTGTTTTTCAAGTTAATGGTAGACCCACAATAAATAAGGAATTTAATGTTGCCGACACATCGTCAGCGAAAATCTATGTGTCTTTTATCAAAAGACGCGACGAGCGATATCGAACCATGAATTTCAGAAAAGCTAGGGGGGGGGGGTATCACGATTTGAGATCGGAGGTTGTGGTAAGAAATATCTATATTTTTTGGAATAAAATGTTCGTTTCCACGAACTTTTGAGCAATAAAAAACTGGTATCGTATCTATACTCTCTAGACGGGAATTTATAGTGGGTGTTTTCCTTGTTTAACATGAGAACAATAGGAACCAAAACTAGCATCAAGAGTTAACAACTCAACTCCAATCGATATTTCTGGTAACATATAAACTCTCTTTTACTGTAATTCGTGGATGATAATAGTTTTATATGGGATTTTTTTTCCTTTTTTACTTTGTAACAATTTATCATATTTTCATTAAAATTTAAACCTTATTTTTACATTTAATATTATGATATTTATACATAAAGATATTATGTAGTTTTTATTTTAGTGATTGTGCCAAGAAAAGATTTAACAGCTTCTTTTAAAGATATTTAAGTTAATTTCATTTATCTTGAAATTTTAAGTTGAAGGATTTTATATTTAAATTTTTAATTTAGAAGCTGATAATTGCACCCTTTTTAATTTTCGATGTACTTAATTATGGAATTGTAGACACAAATATTGGAATGAATTTCCATTGTAATCCGTGGACTTTATAAAGCTTTAATTCATGCCCAGCTTAATATGTAAACTAAGAAAAAACTATTTTTGTATATGGGTGTGATTCTATGCTAAAATTCAATGAAAACATTTTTTGTCTAGAAGGATATCTTCTCGACTAAGCAACTATTTTAACATGTGTTGCTTAAATGATTGTCCGTTTAGATTTTTTTATGCAAAATCAGAATTTAAAAGTATGAAAAAATGGCAATGTATTGAATGAAATTTCGGCAATCCGAAATAGTAATCCTAATAATGCTGCTTAGATTATACACACGTTTGCGGCCCACTGCTTCCACGCACACAAAATATAATTTTTCATTTTTTAATATTATTTTTTTACTTTCACTTTTGGAGTGATTACCCTCTTTGATTTATCAAATCGCCCACAAATTCAAAACACTCCTGAGGTTCAGACACACCCAAGAAGCCATAATTTAAAGTGAAACTACTATATTTCAAGATAATCAGAAACTTAATGTGCTTATAGAGGAAGCTTATAAACTTTCATTTTTGAAACTTATTTCTCTTAAAACAGTGATCGAGACAAAACACTTACATTTTTTGAACTTTCTAGCAACTTAAGTTCTTATACCAGTTGAGCAATTTAAGCTTTCATTTTCTTGGAAACATTATTCCATTTATAACATAAATTTACGAGCGAAAATAACATGTTACTTTTACAAAATAAATTAATTGATGTATAAAAAAGTTATTTCAAAAGAAGATATGTAACAAGCAAACACATATATTATTTAGTCGTGTTATCCAAATAAAGCTTCTCTCAATTATTAACACAATAATATAAAAATTCGGTAATTTTCTATTAGTTGCAAGAAAAATCCTTAATTCACAAATCGAATGAATCATTTATGTGTGTGTATGTGTGTGTGTATGTGTGTGTGTAGGTGTGTGTGTGTATGTGTGTGTGTAGGTGTGTGTGTGTATGTGTGTGTATGTGTGTGTGTATGTGCGTGTGTGTATGTGTGTGTGTATGTGTGTGTGTATGTGTGTGTGTATGTGTGTGTGTATGTGTGTGTGTATGTGTGTGTGTATGTGTGTGTGTGTATGTGTGTGTATGTGTGTGTGTGTATGTGTGTGTGTATGTGTGTGTGTGTGTATGTGTGTGTGTGTGTATGTGTGTGTGTGTGTGTGTGTGTGTGTATGTGTGTGTGTGAATTTTCATCCCTTTAGTGGGTCGATAAACTGAGTACCAACCATGCTTGGAAACTAAACACAAGGTGTTTCATATTAGGCTGACACCGGGACGTATTCTTCGCACGCCAGTCCTCTAGATCACGGAAACAGAGATGGGCACTGTAGGCCTTGGCCCACATGGGATGTCAGGCCATAGAGTTTATATATATATATATATATATATATATATATATATATATATATATATATATATATATATATATATATATATATATATATATATAGATTGTTACAAATTAAAAATAATCATTGTATTTGTCTTAAAATATCTCCAGCAGATCGGAAATTACTCACATTTTGGGCAAAAATTGCGGTATTTAGAAGTGTTATACGTTAAAAGCGGGTTTTCTAATGATTTGGTGACTTGGCGACGTTTTGGCGAGAAAACTTGGCGATTTAGCGACAGCGAGATTTTTGGTGATTTGGAGAGAAATAGATACTTCTGGAAGCATCCATCACCTAAGCTCTAGGACCAATATTTCGCTAGATAGCCTAGAAGCTTCCAGAACCTAGACGAAATTGGTAGATTTCCCCACCAAGTCAGGTATAAATACCGCAGCCTGACGTAGAAGGAGTTAGTTTTGTGAAGACAGTCAGTGAGTGAAGACGATTAGTTGTGACTGCTAGTCTAGTGAAGCTATTCTCTGCCTGAGGTATTTGAGACTTGTGATTGAAAGCTGTTACTTATAGTATTCGACGAATTGTAACTGTATAATTGTGATTGTTGCAGCTGGTATATCTAGTGGAATTTTTACGAATAAAAGTCTTGTGTTCATTGAGTGATTGTTTTATTCAACTCTCAATCCACAAGAACCCCGAAGCTCGGTACAATATATATGTTCGACAGACAAAGAGAAACCATAAAGGAAATAGCGTTAGATATGAAAACAGAGCTCACATTGAATTGGTAAAAAGGAAAATGTATAAAATATTTGCGCGAAATTAATTAAAGAATGCATCTGAAATCATAACAGCAGATAAAAAAAAAAAAGATTGCGTTTAACATAATATAGGAAAAATAAATTTAATAAATTTTTCATCGGAATGTGTTAATTTTGTGCATATTTAAAACCATTATATATTGATTTCATACCATTAAATATGTTTAGTAACGCTTTTTAGTGAGTGAAGAATCAACATTTCATATATTTACAATATACCAAAGTAGCTGAATATTTTACTGGCCAAAAATTAAAAAAAAATGCTTGATATTATCTGCAAGAGCAATTTGTTTACTCACGATTAGTAAAGGGAATATAAAAAAAATGGGAATAGAATATATATACTTCACAATGGCATTATACAGGCAATATTATACATTTTGCTTTTTTTAAATATTAATATCTAAAAAAAAACCAACAAAATTTGTAATATTGTCTGCAAATATATTACCTCAATTAAATGTTATCAAATTATTTATCTTTTCTCCTTTGTTACATAAATAATGGATTTGTGATTTAATACTTTATAAACTGAACTCTAATTGATTAAAAATAGGAAAAACAGTAATTTATATCTATAGATCAATTAACAAATGCAATTTAAATCCTATTAACGAAAGATTTATTCATTAACTCTTAGTTACATCTAAGTTCTAAATGTTAAGGAAATATTAATTCAATTTTCATAATATTTTTATTAATAATAAGATGGATTTATTCTTTCTAATTACAACTTTTATTACCTTGAAAAGAACTGAGTTTATTTTCTACATTATTAGATATTTTTTACAATTAAGATATCTCCTATCGATGAATCATTTACATCATTATTTATAGGATAGGCAACCTTTCATACCTCATTCACACACAAGGAAAGAACAAAGACAGGATAGAGAGAGAGAGAGAAAGTACATCCATGCCTGAACCGGGATTCGAACCCAGGACCTACCTATCTTATCGAGTTAAAAAATTTATAATCTGATGAAATACACAACCTAGTTATATAACTAGGTTGTGTATTTCTTTCAACTTAAAATATGATTCGTACGTCAAATACGAGTATTTTCTCTGATGTCGCAGTTATGTTTAGATTATTGAATGAAAAAAATAAATGATTTTGAGAACTTTTTTAGCAAATATGTGCTTTTTTCTTACTCCTCGTTATAGCAAGAAGATGATATGGACATTAAGTTATTCTTAAATGAAGAATAAGAAAGCTACTGGTGCATTCATTCATGAAAACTGAAGGAAATGTATTCATGAAACTGAATTCAATCTGGCATATTCCATCTACTTACCAATAGTATACTGGAACATCTCCAGGAACTCTTCTGGAAAAAAAATGTGACCCAAAATCTCAGACTGCCTTGGCCAGATTCTCAAGTGGACATCTAAAATGTTTATCATTTGCATGTGGTACAAAATGTCCTTATCCCCCTTGTAAAAAATGCTATGCCCATCCAGCCTCACCGAAACATATTCTGGTTTGCGTCGGACTTTCCTGGGAGGATTTATCTTCAGATCCCCTGTTAGTCATCGACTTTCTGACTGTCAACAATTTATTGGAGTTGATCTGACAATTGTCAGATTTTTAAAGAGGATAAGCCATCATAACAAAAGGAATGAAACAACTACAAAGTTCGATTACGAATACGATGTGGGATATCTGTAGCCTATCTACAGAATTATGGATGTTTTGATGAATAAACAGCAAAGTTAAAGGTTTTAATAGTGAGGATTTCGTAATTTTCTAGAAATCTTTAGTTTATTGTAAAAATGATACTGAATATTGATGATACGGAAAGAAAAAGAATATTGATCACTATCACATCCATTTCACAGTCTTGTTTCATTCAGCCTTTATGGATGTGATAGAACAAATATCTATATGGTATATCACCAATACTTTCTCCTTCTTAATGGAATTTGAAAGTGAAGACACCTCTGCTGAAGCATTTTGTACGAAGCTCCAAACCCAAAATAACCTATCTCCATCTATTATTCTCTCACTTTGTTAATGAAATCAGAAAGGCCCTTTATGGAGGTGAGGTATACCTAAAGTGGTTAATAGAGTAAGGGTAAGGTCTTTGAACAGTTTCTATGGGTGCAATGGTCTAGAGAAAATTGAAATATAATATGATACCCAGTTTCTTCACTCTTGTGGCATTTTACTGATTTTGTTGTAATCTATACATCAGAAGAGGTAGTGAAGGCCGTGGTAGCCTTTCCATCCGGAAGAGAATAGGGTTCTATTCACAATGAAACCAAAAACCCACCGAGTACATGCGATATACATGCTCGTTAAATCTGTGGAATCGGAAGTCCTGTGGTCGGTCGGCATAGCGAGCTAGGCTTGTCCGAGTGTCATAAGTACAACACAAAAGAAGAGGTAGTAAGTTCAATTATTGATCTTCCTATAACGTTGTCTCCCAAACAAATTTTGCTGATGTACCTGGTATTTCTTGGTGTTACAATTTTGGTGGGCAACACTTTCTGTATTGTATTTTAGTTTGTTGAATTTTTTTTTAGCTATCGCTAATTCTAATTTTCGTTCAAGAGACAATTCCTTTTCACTATCGACATCTGTGTCATCATCATCTTCGATAACTGTCCCGAATTCTTCTGAATGTGGATAGGTTTGTGAGTAAAATATTTTAAGAAAATTTACCATAAACTTCATCGAATTTGTGAATTAATTATCTCTTTTATTTTATTTTCATTTTTAAAATGTAAATACCGTAAGATATTTCCTATTTTTGAATGCTTTTCTTCTGTGTGATTTTTAAAAATGTGATATATATTCTTCAGATAGTGATAAGTACTGTTCTTTCAGTTTTCAGTGACTGCAACATGAAATTTATTACAGTATTAGCCATTAATAAATTAGAAAATCTCTGACGCAATGCCTCCACAGCCAGTTTCATTGGAAGTAGAGTTGATGCAATTCTGGCTATTAAGTCGAATTCACTATCGGTAAAATTGATTTGTAGTTTTAATTTGATTATTGCTTTTTACATGGAATTTTTCATTTCCAAAAATCATTCCCTCTTTAGGAGTAAACAGTTCCAATGAGTTTTATAATCTCATACTAATATACATTTTTTAAAATTTTCAATAAAGATATACCAGATTTTTCGAAATAATATTTCCTTCACAACTACAACTTTATTTTTACAGTACGAATATCAGACTACAAATCCAGACGCCTAGGGGTTATGGCATCGGCCTTCCAATGGGTTCGATTCCCATCGTCGCCAATGACCCACTGAGTACAAGCGGCGCACGTCCTTGTTAAATCTGGGGAATCGAAAGTATTGTTGTCGTACCAGCATTTCAAACCCTAGTTATTTTATAATTTAATATGAGCAAATGAAATTTTTTTGTATAATTATATGACTTCATTAATAACTTTCCAGATAAAACAATATATTAAAGTGAATTTATAATTTCCTAAATTGTGCACTAGCAAAATATATATGTCAAGATATAAATAACTGGCAAATATCTTATTCTATATACTCCTTTTTTTTTACTAGATACACTTCAATAGTTACTAAAAGCATTTTTAAAAATATTAAAATATGAAAAAAATTATTAAATTTTATAAATTTGAATTTTAAAAATTTTGCTTTCATGCAAATACATGCATTGCATTAATACATGCAATAAATTTAGGGTCATTTAAATATAATACATATTTCTTATATTAACTACAAAAAATGTGTTGTTGTTTCTCATCCCCTTGGTGCAGGGAAGCCTATACCAAGGCCTACAGATGCCATTGTGCTTGAGATCACTGATCCATGGCCAAGGGTAATACGCAGCTTCACTTGAAATCATGAAGGCTGAAGGTTAACTGAACTTCAAATAGGCTCTTCGCAATGTAAAAGCAGGGACCAAGCAGAAGACCTCCAGACTTAGCCTGCAAACACTAAGTTATCATTTTACATGGAGGACATTGTGACCTCGACATTTCCATGAGAGTGCGTCCCTTGAGAATTTATGGAAAACAATCAATATTTATCCACTAGAGAGCAAGAGTTAGACGTTAGTGCTATCTCCATTGGTCAGTGTATCGCATAAATTTGACGCGCAAGTTCAGTCACTGGGTGCCACATGAGCTGACTCAATCAGAAAAGAACAGACGTGTTTAGACGTGCACTAATTTGCTCGCATATCAATCCAAGGACAAAATTCTGGAGCGGATTGTCACTTGCGAAAAAAAGTGGATTTACTTCAACAACACAAGCTGATATGGTGCTTCTCTGCTCCTGGTGAGAGTGTCGATAAGGTCACAAAAAGTAATTTGACTAACATGAATATCATGCTTTCTGTCTGGTGGAACTGCTATATATTATCCACAAAGAGTAACTGGAAAAGTGTAAAACCAACGACATTAAGGTGTGCAGCAAGATGCTAATCCGTATTCACACTGATATCAAATCCAAACATCGAATTTAGTTCTTGTGCAAGAGGGTACAGTTCCATTGAGATAATGCTAAATCACAGAGGATTTCTACCTATATTCACATCTGAAGTTATATCTTGCTGGTGCTATAACTTTTCTACATTGAACATTTTTTCATATTCGAAAACGCACATTTCCTTTAATAACATTTTCAATCAATCAACAATGGCACTACAACCCTGTGTGGGTCCTGGCCTTCTCAATGAGCTTATTCCATCTTGGCCTGTACTCAGCAGCACTTTTCCAATTAGATGTTCCAATAGTATTAAAGTCCCTATCAAGACAATCAATCCATCTGATTTTGGGCCTACCTCTGAAACGCTTTCCCATTGGCCTTGCAAGATAGATTTTTTTTAGGGGTGCGTTCAGTCGGCATACGAATAACATGGCCAGCCCATCTCATCCTTTGTATTTTAATATATTTGACAACATCAATGTCCTTAAAACTTTTGTATAATCCATGGTTATACCTTCTACGCCATACCCCATCTGTCTCCATTTAACCATAGATGCTTAATAACATTTTAATCATTATAATTTTCCATCAAAAGAGTTAGAAAATATTGTTATATAATCACCATGATGTAGAGATATCGTTCAAATATGATGACTAAAACTATCCTTTTAATACTAATTTTCGAATTATTTTTTAGAACGATTTAATTGCAATTGATGGTTTTGTTTTAAATGGTATTTTACACCAAAGAAAGTTATTTCTTAATGTTTAATATTCTGCATTTATTTTAAAAGCTTTACATATTTCATTCATTTTATAAAGTTTATTTGTATGTCGCTGAACCCTAAAGTTTATACGTATTTGATTAACTTGATTTTGTGGGTAAAATTGACTACATTTTTCATATTTTAAAAATATTTATTATTAAAAAAGATTTTTTTTTTTTTTTTGCAGTAAAAAGACTTAACAGAAATAGAGATTTATTTTAAAATTGGAATATAAAATTTTTCTGTATTTTAGATTGGTATTTTTTAATAGTCGAAAAAATATATTCCAATTCCTTAAGATAGTAATTATAAGTTCTAAAGGAAAATTACGTAAAGTGTTACTATATGTGATTTTAAATTGAAATATAAATAGGATTCATATTGGCAATGTTGCTAAAAATTTTCTTTTAAATGTATCTGGATGGATTATATGGATGTCATAAATAATTCGTTGGCTAATATTGCACTGTTTGATTTAGCGTTAAAGAATATGGTCCATTTCATTTAATTTCTGTCATAAAAAATTGATGCTGATAAAATCACCATAATCGCCAAACTGACAATTCCAACAACTGGAAGTTAGTGAAGTTAATTATATAAATTTATCAACTCTCTGAGTGGACGAAAGTGTAATTCAGCAACTGTTGCCATTCATTTTTTTCAAAACAGGAAGATTTATTTGATCGATAAAGCTCTGAAATTAGTTATGTTGGGGGTGAAAAAAAGAAATTGTAATTGGATCTTAAAAGTTTATCATCTACAGTTTCGGAGCAATAAGGATTATAGTAGTCTTACAAAAATGTGACTTTCTTTGTATCCAAAAATGCTAGCATATATAAACAGCAAGCTATTGTTTTAGATATGAGATTGTTTATTTTGTGATACAAAAGAACCATATTCTAAAGAAGCTTTAAATTAAAAATTACGTTTGAAGAGCTTTATACCATGCCAAATTTACTATGATGAATAGGTTTTTTTTTTTTTTTTTTTTTTTTAGAAAATTATGTTTCTTGTGAAACAGAGTTGCTTTTTAATGTTTTTATTATATTGTTAGCAACCATGCATAATCTAAATATACTTGTGTTTAAATGAAATTATAAAAACAAATTAAATAGAATGCTTTCACTATTTAGGTACTTGTCAATAATTTTTTTTATTTCTAAGATTTCCGTTATTTATGTAAATAATTTTGTTAAATAATATTTTTAACTAATTATTTTTATTTTTGTTGAAAGTGGGTTATATTTATTATTTATACAGACAATTTAATTTATGCCATTGATTAAAAAAATTAAGGATTATTTATATTAACAGTTAAAAAATTTGCTCTGTTTTCTACTGAATGATCTTTCTAAAATTCGCAAAATGAATCCTTTATTTTATTTTTCAAGGTCAGAGTTTGATGTATCGTACTAAGAAATATATTTCGGTGAAATTAGTCAAATAATACAAAAAAATAAATAAATAAAATATCAGGTTGATTTTAACAAATAAACAAATGTTTTTCTTCCTTTATTATCATTTGTTAGAATTAACAAGACATTTTTTTTTTAACATATTGAAAACAAAAATGATTGCATTTTCTAGAATATCGGTATGCGCTAGTAAATGCAATTATATTTAAAATTAGTCTACACAAGAAATTTAGAAGTGAATGTATTTTGTTAAAAAGAAATATTTATTTTAAGAGTTGTGTTTGTAAATTTGAGTTGTGTTTAGTAAGGAAAATTGTTTACCACAAGAATTGAGTAAACTGTTTCCAAAATAAAAGGTATCCATTTCAGGGAAAATAAATAAGCTATTAAGGAAAAAATAAATTTGTTTAAATTAGAGTTTTATGTTTTGAAATAATTCTTTTATGAAATCGCTTTTTTTGCACGGCAGAATTATTGAGTGCCCATCAGTTAGCCTAATAAATTGAAAACTCATTAATATAACTTCGTAGACCCTGGATATCAATTTAATATTTATTCATAGATTTATAATGCGTTCTTTTATTACCTTCTTTAAATTTCTCTTTATATTATAGTTAAAAAAATGCAAATTGGAATTGATTTTAAAACAATGCATTGTGTTTGATGTATTACCATTTACAATCTATAGCACTTTTCCACTTCCTTCAAATTATTAGAAAATATGATTCCTTAACTTAGAATGATGACTTCAATTAAAATTATTCTCCTAAATACTATGAATCTAATTCAATATGGCCATGGTTGTTGCAACAGCATGCTTCCCTATACTAAGTTAATAGTTGAGCTCTACCAGGACAGAACCAGTTGAAATGGGGAAATCTTGGTAATTAGAAGCAGTTGCCAAGCAGAAAAATTCCAACATTTGACTTGACAACTTGATTTCCAGGTGTATCATTTCACTTGGAGGACAATGAGACCACGATTTATTCAATGTGTCCCAGACGCCTTTAGTGAACACCTTGAATCTACGGTTAAGTCAGGATTTGAACTCATCAACTTCCTATAATGAGAACGATGCCCTAATCAACCAGAACATAGCGGGCTGCCTTGAGCAACTATTACTGTTGTTCAATGAAATTTATTTAAAGAAAATATCTTTAATTTATGTCGGCTATGCTATTTAAATGTAAGTTATCTTAATGTATAGTGATTATAAGAACACTAAGAAGACATAACTTCGATGACTTGAATCGGTATTTAAATCATATTATCAATGATTAACACTGTATGAATCTTATTAGGATTAAATGTACTAAACAATGTCGCTTTCTAAAAAAATCTAAAACACATATTATCATCATTGTTCCTTTAATCTTAATGCAAATAAATAATTTTTATTTTAGTATTAATTTTTAGTAAAAATTAATATCTTTAATAAATAAAAAATAACAAAACTGTGTTAGATTCAAAATTTCACTTTTTATTTTATATTTTAGTAGCGTTTATTATATTTTTTAAAAAAAAATTTCCTATTTAAAGGAACATAAGTACCAATATCTTATGAAATCATTTAACACTAACACAGTAAATCTCAACTTATTTTTTTATTTATTATTATTATTTTTTTTTTTGCGACATACGAAAAAAAAGAACAGCTTAAAGGTTGTTAACTTACTTATAAGAGACATTGTGTAAAATAGTTTATGATAATAATTTTGAATGTGAAATAAAGTAATATAATGTGTATTACAAAAACAATAGTACGCTTATTACTTTACTTGTAATAAGAAAAGTATTAAAATTTTGGTGACACAAAAAAAATAAGTATAAAAGTTGTGTACTTACCTATAGTGTATCATGCAAAATAGTTTATGATAATAATTTCGAGAGTAAAATAAAATAACATAATATGCATTATAAAAACTACAATACGTTTATTACATTGCTCATAATACAAAAAAAGTTTTCTGATTTTTACTATATACATTTCTAAAACTTGGCTGCACACAAAAGTGCTTGGGTACAGTGGTTGAGAATCACTGCGCTAACACATCTTCACAATTTCACAACTAACTTCATTTGCATCTGCTTTTAATTACTGTACAGTTACTTTTAAAATTGCAAAAAAATAGTTGAGGGTGGAAGAATATAAATTTGGTCTTGTAAATAAAAGTCAGATATTATGTAACTGGTTGCATTTGTTTATAATTTTATTCTATTTTTACTTTATTAATTCATATTTATTTTAAACTATTAGTTTGTCCAAAAAACCAGTTTTTTTTTACATGTAGTTCTATTTAAAATTTCCTTAAATTTTATCTCACTTTTTGTATTTCGTTACGTTTGTAACCGAGCTATTTTATTGAGCTTCCAGTGGCAACGAGAATATAATAACCATGGAATGGCAACGGGAACTATTGACAGTCGAACTCCAGTTGCTTAGAAATGCGGTATTTAAATGCCATGTCCTTGAACTAAGTGTTATTTGTAGTGTTCTGTCTTCATGTATCGTTTTGTAACTATTCTTGTGTTGCTCTCTATATTACTGTGGATTTAAAATAATTAATTTTAGGGACAACCCGGCATTTATTTTTCAATTCAAATATGATAATATATTTTTTTAAAAAATGTCATTTAAATTTTATCAAGTAAAAGCGTAAACATTCCGATTATACTTTAGCTAAGGAAGAATATAATTTCTATAATAATGCAAATAACTCTCTTTGAGGGAATAAAAAAAATGGTATAATTCGTTTAAGTAAATTTATTATTCTAATTATTTGATATCAGAATTCTCTTTTAAATTTGTAAACTCTAATATTGCTCAATTAATTCTAATTTTTATTAATGCGTGATATTTACCGGCAAAAATCTCAAAAATTCTAATGAAAATTTTATGAAAGAAAAGAACGACAAGCATAGACATTTACAACGTTCATTAAATTCAACGATAAAGAACACAAACGTTCTTGTTGTGTTAAATTACTAGAAAAGAAATCGCTTGTAGTTTCTGTAAATATTTTTTCATATTTATTTTAAACTATTAGTTTTTTGATTATATTATTGATATACATTATAGTATATTACCTTATTTAATGTTGTACAGTATACACTAATAAACGAAGCAGAAATAAGAATTCTGATATTATTGATTTACATTATATTATATTACCTTATTTAATGTTGTACAGTATACACTAATAAACGAAGCAGAAATAAGAATTCTGAAAATTCTTTTTTCTAGAAACACAGTTTCGAAGGTGGATTTAAGACATTTGAGGCGACACAGAAGGATGATATATGACATTTGAATCATATGCTAGTTTTGATTTTCAAATGAATAAATTCCTTATATAAGAGGAAAATTGGAATAATTTTTTTCATCGTATTTATCACTGGAATACGTATGTATTAATCAATAAGAGAGTTTCATGAAAGAAATAAAATATATGAAACTAAGAAACTTACTTTCTATGAAAAAAGAATCTTGACATTTATTTGTTATACACTACTAGATGTTTACATTTTTACATCAGGAAGAAATACAATAACAAAATTATATTTATTGACCAAATGTATAATAGAAATGACAAGCGATTACATTTTCAAAAAATTTGGAAGTAAAAATACTTGGCACAATTACTTCTGCCAGGAATTACTACATTTACAGGCTTGGACGTTGAATCAAACAGAGATTAAATGACATGCATAGATACAGATGAGCATAATTATATCACGGTGCTACAATTTATAGACTTTAGTGACTGGCGATTGGTGAAAAGCCAGTCACTCGGCAACCATTGACTGCATGTTCTACATTAATAAGAGACTTGAAGAACATGCTGGCCAGATAGCAGGTGACATTTTCTGTATCATGTTTGGTCCGTAAAATACTAGAAGCATGCACATGGGCATTTTCTTTCTGAAATATAACATTTTGTGGAAAGATCAACAAAGTTATGGAATCACAGGCTTAAACACAACGTAACATAACATTTTGGCATTGAAGGGAATTTGAACAGTGATTGCATTGTTCGAATTCTCATAAATGCCAAAACATATATCCTGACACCCCATACTATCAATGAAGATATTAGGGTAAAATGATGCTTTTCAACATAGGCTATCAACTCACGAGGCCGTTAAAAATGGATATAATCATTGAAATACTGTAAGTAACCAGAAATTTATCAAAACTATGATTTTCATGTCACTTCTGCGTCAAAGTTTTTCAATGAATACATGATTGAAATAATGTTGTTGCTGTTGTTTCTAATCCCAGAGGGTGTAGCTAAAAATCATTAAAAAGTCTGAAAATAAAATAGGATTCTCCAAAAACTCGTTCACAGTAAAATTCAGATGGTCAAGACTGAGACTCAGGGAGGCCTGATCAGCCTTGCACCAGTGACACTCCAGAAAGACTTTCTGGCCCTGATGAAAAGAAAGGAACCTAATATGGCCACTCAAAAAACGTAAAAGAGCAGTCTGCTATGTCCTGAGGATACTGAGCTGGTGCCACCAATGAGGTTTTTTCCCAAAGTACCAAGAGTGGGCAGGCGGATCTCTCTAAATTGTGTTTAATTCGATCTTTTTAATAGTGGAGATTTTCGAAAACGTTAGAATATCGTTGCCCTGCAAGGTGTCAGCAGTGGCATACTTGGACAAGCTATCTACAGTGGAACACCTTGGCCAAGCCATTGAAATAATTTATCTCTGTAATGTAGTGGTCAAGGGTAGATGAAGCCATGTCGGCATGCAAATATCTTTCAACTGTTTATGGAGACATTTGTTGATTTACATGAATACCCTCTCCTTGATTTAACTCTTGACGTGTATATAAGATCCATTAAGTCTCTGTGAATTATTTGTCGACCTTCTCTAATGTTAATGATTTTGTGTTCTGAAATATAGCAACTTGCTTTATATTATTGCTCTGAATCACACTATCGGTGCCATATTTTGCAGACAATCGTATAATTTCAACTAACGGGAGTAGCAAACTGGTACGATAAGCGCAACTCCAGGTGGCTTCCACTCAACCTCTATCAAAATTAAAAATTTGATGACAATCACTTCCCATTCTTTCATATGGCATTGATATGTTTTGAAAAGGAGACAATATTCAAATGTGATTTGTATATGAAAAACCTGGTGAGCAATTTCTTCATTTCAGATCATTGCGGTTGTCATTGCCACCACCTATTTCACAAATGAATATACTGAAAAACTAATTAATTAGTAACATTTTATAGCATCATATTCCTGTCATATAAGTTCCATGCGTGTATATCGCTTTATTGGTGTAACAATTTTAATAGCCTGCAGTATATATAAACACTGCTGTTTTTAATTCTATGTAATAACGCTTGTTTATAAAATGCTTTCTTTTTCTAACAATGCATTTTCTAATAATATTTCAATTTCCAGATAGGAACATAAATTTATAGCTTGCTGTTTATGTATTCGTATAATGGGTGTATGTATATACCCGTTATTTAACCTTTTAATAAATGAACTTTTTGTACCATCAAATTGCTCATAAGAATTTCTAAAAGTGTTTATGTATAAATTCAAATGCAAATATAAACCTTAATTATTTCTTTTAGAAAAATGTTTTTTTTCCCCAATACGAGGGTTACTCTGAAATTTTTGAGATACGCGCAGAAGAGAATTTATAAAATAAAAATAACGGTTTAATTTTAAAATACAAATATTTTAACACAGAAGACGATTTTTTACTGACTTTCTTCGACTTGTTTAGCGTAGAATAAATTTTAAACAGAAAACAAAATGGAGTTGACGCGAGAACATTTTCGCGCTATGATTTTCTACGATTTTAAAGCAAGATTAAATCAAGAAGAATGCGTTCAACGGTTGCAATTAGCATTTGGTGATGAATCTCCAGCTCGAGCTACTGTATTTAGATGGTTTATATAATTTAAAAGAGGTCACAATTTTCTTCAGGAAGAAGAACACTCAGGAAGGCCGCCGTCGGCAGTAATCCCGGATAATGTGTCTGTCATACGAAAAATGTTAATGGATGATAATCACTATACCTATCAAATGATACAGAAGGAACTTAACATTGTATCCGCAGCCATACATAAAATCATTCACGAAGAATTACATATGAAAAAAGTAGTTTGTCGTTGGGTTCTCCATAATCTAACTGACCACCAAAAGAGGAGCGTGTCAGAATCAGTAAAGAAACTCTTAAATTGCTAAATGATGGTAGCCACCGCATCATTTCTAAAATTGTAACAAGTGATGAAACGTATATATCGTTTTTAGACGTTCCAACACGTCAAGAAAGCAAAGTATGGGTCTTTGAAGATGATCCCATGCCGACAATGGTGAAAAAAACAACGCGCACTGAAAAAAGTGATGCATGCCGTTTTCTTCAGAAGTACGGGGTTGGTCAAAGCCATCAAGTTGGAAGGACAGAAGACAGTAACAGTAAACTGGTATACCACTAAATATCTTTCAGAAATTCTTCAAGAACTGAATGTTAGGGGACTAATGCTTCACAATGGCAATGCATCTTCAACATACAGCTGGATTAACAGTTGAGTTTCTTAAACAAAAACATATTAAAGTGAACGAACATCCGCCGTATTCACCTGATCCATGCTATGTGCGACTTTTGGTTATTTTTTAATCTAAAAGAGAACATACGTGGACGTCGTTTTCATTCAGAAGAAGAAATTGATGTGGCTATAAATGCATTTTTTAATCTATTCCAAGAAATGAATGGCTTGAGGCATTTAATCTGTGGAAAATTCATCAACAAAAGTTCATTGATGCTGGAGGAGACTACTTTGAACTACTTAGTTGAGATGATGAGACTACAAAACTTTAGGTGTTAAAGTTTTGTAAGTATAACTTTAAAAACCTAGTTGTATCGCAAAAATTTCAGAGTGACCCTTGTATCATTGCAAAATCTGAAAAAATTAAAGGCCTATCTAAAATGTTTGATAATGCCAGAACTTTTACATAATCAATGACGTAAGAATGGCATTACATCTGGGGATTGTCAATTTGAACACATCATTTGATATCAGGTGTACTTCAGTTTTGTAGTTTTAATGCTTATGAACAAGAGTAATAAGCAGCATCGTCTGTTTTATGTCCCTTTTTTTTTAACCATAAAATTGTTTCTTTCGTTACAGTTGAGATCCTAAACACGCCACTTTATTACGATTCTCATTGATTTAAAATATCCAGGATCTCAGATAACGTTTCATCTATGTCACGTCATATTGAGACGGCGCTGTAAATGCGACTTGTTGATGAATTTGCTGCCTGCCTTCAAATCACATTTTTCAAGCAGTAGCAGACGAGGCGAAGTTCACCATCGAATATTAGAGAATAGTATCGAAGTTCAATTTGTTAATGAAAAAATTTCTTATATAAGGAGCAAAACATCGGTTGGAGAAGCTGTTTTCCATTGATTCACACCATTAACAATAGAATAGCAGAAAAAACAAAATGAAAAAGACATAACAAAGCATACATTTCAGGATTAGTTTAAATTGGCAAAGACGAATTTAATATATATTTTTTAATGCTTACACGACCAAGGCACATTTGTCTGTGTAGTCTGCCAGATTATAGCCATTGCGTTACTTGCGAAAGAAAGCTTCGAACCAAGTATTCTCGAAAATCCAGCTTGCTTCTAAAACCATATATGCACCATGGAAACATTTTCAACAAGGTATTCCTAGAGGATACTAAGTCATCCCAGTGCACACTACCTCCCCTAAAAGTTTCTAAGCCTTTAGTTGAGACATCCTGCATACTATATACGTCAATCTTAAAGATATCAGAACAATCGGTTATTGAACTCTTAAGGATATGAATCCGCATGAACAATTATAGTTATATGACATTGACAATACTCAAGAGAGAAACATTACAAAATTGGCATTATTTAAAAATCAAAAGCATGTGACCTTAAGTGTACAACTTTACTTTTGAAAGTGTTTTAAACTCTCTTTGACATTTAATTTCATTAAATTGTATTAAATCAATACTTTTGTTTTATTATATTTTACTACTAGAGCAAGGAATTTTTAGCAAAACTCATTTGATTGGCTACAAACCTATCGCTAATGTTAATTTAATAGCTTCACCTTCTCCAAAAGCATTATCTTTCTCAGTGGAAAGATTTCAGGCTTAAATCCTTTATTCTTTGGTGAGCAAAAGAGCAGAAACATATAATCAAAAGAAGAATTTGCATATTTTCCAAATAAGCCCTTTGGCTTGCTGTTTATGCTCCATAATTACGTGTTTTGGAGGTCATTTTTGTGAAGACACGTGGCTTGTGATGAAGATGAGCGAGAGGAGAAATATGAAAACCATAAAACAAATCTCATTTTATTTATTTATTTTATCTGATTTTTTTCAGCATGAAATGATTAAATCATCAAATTGCATTTTTACACGCGTGCATCGATTATATAAATATATTATGCTACCAAGGATTAAATAATACACTTTCATTATTTTCAGAATTAACAAGAACTATATTCTTTTTCGCACTTTTTAGAACTACTTGAACAAGAAGCACATGTTATGGAGGTCATTATATGTTTATATAAATGAATAAAAGAATGGAATTTTTATGTAAATTTTTATATAAAAAAATAAATAAATGCGTTTCTATTTTTAAAATTTGAATACTTTTTTCTCTTTTTTTTAGTAATGAATAGGAAAGTCAAGAATTCATTCATTTTAATTTTCAATTTGGGTTGCAAATCGTATGTTTAAGTTACTCTTCTTTTAAAGATTGCAATGATTGTGATTTTGGTATTAATACATTCACTCTATCTTAAATTATTATGGAAAAAGTCATCATTTACTAAAATTTCATTAAATTCCCGTATGCTAATTTTTCCCCGCCAGGAGAGTCCCCTAATTGGATCGTTTATTGCATAAAAAAGCACAATTTTTCTACAAATTATGATTCGCATATCAGCAAGTAGCCCAAGGTATATGGAATCTGGGGTTTTAAAGGAAAATGCTTCATTTTCCAAAAAACATTTAAAATACCTAAATTAATTTTTTGACTTTATTATGAATCGTTGTTTTTCAATACAGATTATTTTAAAAAAAATTCTATTTTCTTAAAAATAAAAAATAAAGCTGATATTTCTATTGTTTTACAGTGGGGTGTTCAATACTACAGGGTAACTTTGGCTTCTATCAATTTGGCAAGTTGAGTAGCATTGAATACGATAATAAAAATATTCGCTTCTAAAATTTGCATTATTTTTTAAGTTGTATATCACTGTATAAAATTTTAAGCGCCATTTCGCTTCAGGTACTCATAAAAACACGTTTGGCGAAAAAAATCACTAATTTTCACCAAGGGGCACCCTGAAATATACTTTTCCCTCAAATTGTTTTCAAATTTTTATGTAGTAAAAATGTTATTCATTCAAGTTGGGAGGGGGGGGGGACTAGTAAGGTATATCCCACGATTGACGAATTTTCAAGTAGCCAAGAAATTTAAACGCTGTTGTCATTTGAGAAAATCATATATATGACACAAAAATGTCGTTAAACTCGAGAAAAAAATCAAACTTAACAATAAAAAATGAAAAAAGCCAAAAAAAAAAAAAAAAAAAAAAAAAATGGCAATATCAAAACGAAAGACACCAGATTTGGCGAGAAATTTCTTGGAGAGATATATCATACTTATACCTCCAAGATGATTTTAATTATTTTGTTTGTTTATTTGCAAAACGTTTCCGACTGCGCATTTCTTATGACTGAAAATCCACGAAATATAAGCAATCGACTCATAATTTTTAATTATGGTCAACTGACGAAGTCGATTCTTAAGCTGACATTCTCCTTTCCGCATCATGCCACACCAGCGCAGGTATATTGCATCAGTGAACTATGTTCATATCACAGTCTCTATTAGTCAACATGACGTATTTATAGCTGTGTCCGGTACAGAACTTATTACTTCTGATCAAAAAGATGGCACCTTTCCCAAGCAAGCCATTGACCATTATATTACATGTAAACTATAACAGGGAAAGATTTACTTTTCTGAAATGAAGATAATTAAATTTGTTATTTAGATAATCACTTTTTTTAGCTCCTTTAAAGTTTAAAAATAAATGGTATGTGAAGTATTGTATATAGGATATTTTTATTTTGTAAATTCATTATATTCGTCATCACAAGTGTATTGCTCGCATATACACTGAATCTTGCCTATATTTACTAAATTTATATGAATCAATGAAATTGATGTTTCTGTACATTAAGATTATCAACCGCCTTTTGTTCCGATTAACGTAGTTATAGTATAATTATTAATTATTCGTAATTAAATGTTATTAATTAAATAACAATGTCCATTATTCTATTTAGATACAGATATTCTTCTATGGTAGTATAAATTTTTATACAGCCGTAGAAGAAGAGGCATAAAAAATTTTATTAAATTTTACGAGATATTTCTGCAAAAATTGCATTGTATTTTATGAAATTGAATATTTCTTCATTTATATTTTTAATTTAAAAAATTGCATTGCAGACAAACTGATTTTAATACTTGATTATAATAGTTTACAAATGAAAAGAATTTGTATGCGTAATTATTGAATGACGTCATGACATCTCCACAATGAAATTGTCAGTTTTTGAAAACTTTTGATTCATGTTTTATCATGCAATATCGTGTAACAAGAATTTGGTTTCATTCGAATTTATTCCCTCTTTTTATTGCACCCATTTACAATTTCTTTTGTTTCATTTCCTTTCGTGTTATATTCTAAATATTGAATTTAATTCTACATGAAAAACTTTCCTCATAGAATTTCATTTGAATGTTTATTCGTAAATTGTAATTTATTCGTAATCTACATGTTAAAACATGTTTTCAATTAAATATTTTGTCAAACATAAACAATTTGAATTTTACATTCAAATTAAACAGAAAAAAAACCATGCAGCCAACGTAACTTGATGCCATAATTTAGAGCAATGAACTAACTTGAATTTAACGATAAAATAGGTAACTGCATTTACCACAGAGAACATGTATCCAAATCTGTTTTTATTGAAAAATTGCGCATGGAAAAAAAAAAAGAAAGACATAGTCAGTTTCTTTCCAAAATATCCAATCAGTTTTTTGTGTTTTATTCTTCAACAACTTGAATTTGGTGATAAAATAGGTGACTGCATTTACCACAGAGATCATGTATCAAATCTGTTTTTATTGAAAAATTGCGCATGGAAAAAATAAAAAAGACATACAGAGTCACATTCTTTCCCAAATATCTAATCACATTTTTGTGTGTTTTATTCTTCAACAACTTGAATTTGGTGATAAAATAGGTGACTGCATTTACCACAGAGAACATGTATCAAATCTGTTTTATTGAAAAATTGCGCATGGAAAAAAAAAAAGAAAGACATAGTCAGTTTCTTTCCAAAATATCCAATCAGTTTTTTGTGTTTTATTCTTCAACAACTTGAATTTGGTGATAAAATAGGTGACTGCATTTACCACAGTGAAAATGTATCAAATCTGTTTTTATTGAAAAATTGCGCATGGAAAAAATAAAAAAGAAAGACATAGTCAGTTTCTTTCCAAAATATCCAATCAGTTTTGTGTTTTATTATTCAACAACTTGAATTTGGTGATAAAATAGGTGACTGCATTTACCACAGAGAACATGTATCAAATCTGTTTTTATTGAAAAATTGCGCATGGAAAAAATAAAAAGAGAACATAGTCAGTTTCTTTCCAAAATATCCAATCAGTTTTGTGTTTTATTCTTCAACAACTTGAATTTGGTGATAAAATAGGTGACTGCATTTACCACAGAGAACATGTATCAAATCTGTTTTATTGAAAAATTGCGCATGGAAAAAATAAAAAGAAAGACATAGTCAGTTTCTTTCCAAAATATCCAATCAGTTTTTTGTGTTTATTCTTCAACAACTTGAATTTGGTGATAAAATAGGTGACTGCATTTACCACAGAGAACATGTATCAAATCTGTTTTTATTGAAAAATTGCGCATGGAAAAAATAAAAAGAAAGACATAGTCAGTTTCTTTCCAAAATATCCAATCAGTTTTGTTTTTGTTCTTCAACAACTTGAATTTGGTGATAAAATAGGTGACTGCATTTACCACAGAGAACATGTATCAAATCTGTTTTTATTGAAAAATTGCGCATGGAAAAAATAAAAAGAAAGACATAGTCAGTTTCTTTCCAAAATATCCAATCAGTTTTTGTGTTTTATTCTTTAACAACTTGAATTTGGTGATAAAATAGGTGACTGCATTTACCACAGAGAACATGTATCAAATCTGTTTTTATTGAAAAATTGCGCATGGAAAAATAAAAAGAAAGACATAGTCAGTTTCTTTCCAAAATATCCAATCAGTTTTTGTGTTTTTATTCTTCAACAACTTGAATTTGGTGATAAAATAGTGACTGCATTTACCACAGAGAACATGTATTAAATCTGTTTTTATTGAAAAATTGCGCATGGAAAAAATAAAAAGAAAGACATAGTCAGTTTCTTTCCAAAATATCCAATCAGTTTTTTGTGTTTTATTCTTTAACCCAACTTGAATTTGGTGATAAAATAGTGACTGCATTTACCACAGAGATCATGTATCAAATCTGTTTTTATTGAAAAATTGCGCATGGAAAAAATAAAAAGAAAGACATAGTCAGTTTCTTTCCAAATATCCAATCAGTTTTTTTGTGTGTTTTATTCTTCAACAACTGTAATTTGGTGATAAAATAGGTGACTGCATTTACCACAGAGAACAGTTTTTGTGTTTTATTCTTCAACAACTTGAATTTGGTGATAAAATAGGTGACTGCATTTACAGAGAACATGTATCAATCTGTTTTTATTGAAAATTGCGCATGGAAAAAATAAAAAAGAAAGACATAGTCAGTTTCTTTCCAAAATATCCAATCAGTTTTTGTTTTTTGTTCTTCAACAACTTGAATTTGGTGATAAAATAGGTGACTGCATTTACCACAGAGAACATGTATCAAATCTGTTTTTATTGAAAAATTGCGCATGGAAAAAATAAAAAAGAAAGACATAGTCAGTTTCTTTCCAAAATATCCAATCAGTTTTTGTTTTTTGTTCTTCAACAACTTGAATTTGGTGATAAAATAGGTGACTGCATTTACCACAGAGAACATGTATCAAATCTGTTTTTATTGAAAAATTGCGCATGGAAAAAATAAAAAAGAAAGACATAGTCAGTTTCTTTCCAAAATATCCAATCAGTTTTTTGTGTTTTATTCTTCAACAACTTGAATTTGGTGATAAAATAGGTGACTGCATTTACCACAGAGAACATGTATCAAATCTGTTTTTATTGAAAATTGCGCATGGAAAAAATAAAAAAGAAAGACATAGTCAGTTTCTTTCCAAAATATCCAATCAGTTTTTTGTGTTTTATTCTTCAACAACTTGAATTTGGTGATAAAATAGGTGACTGCATTTACCACAGAGAACATGTATCAAATCTGTTTTTATTGAAAAATTGCGCATGGAAAAAATAAAAAAGAAAGACATAGTCAGTTTCTTTCCAAAATATCCAATCAGTTTTTTGTGTTTTATTCTTCAACAACTTGAATTTGGTGATAAAATAGGTGACTGCATTTACCACAGAGAACATGTATCAAATCTGTTTTTATTGAAAAATTGCGCATGGAAAAAAAAGAAAGACATAGTCAGTTTCTTTCTAAAATATCCAATCAGTTTTTGTGTTTTATTCTTCAACAACTTGAATTTGGTGATAAAATAGGTGACTGCATTTACCACAGAGAACATGTATCAAATCTGTTTTTATTGAAAAATTGCGCATGGAAAAAATAAAAAAGAAAGACATAGTCAGTTTCTTTCCAAAATATCCAATCAGTTTTTTGTGTTTTATTCTTCAACAACTTGAATTTGGTGATAAAATAGGTGACTGCATTTACCACAGAGAACATGTATCAAATCTGTTTTTATTGAAAAATTGCGCATGGAAAAATAAAAAGAAAGACATAGTCAGTTTCTTTTCCAAAATATCCAATCAGTTTTTTGTGTTTTATTCTTCAACAACTTGAATTTGGTGATAAAATAGGTGACTGCATTTACCACAGAGAACATGTATCAAATTTGTTTTTATTGAAAAATTGCACATGGAAAAAAAAGAAAGACCGTCAGTTTCTTTCCAAAATATCCAATCAATTTTTTTTGTCCATACAAAATAGGATTGAATTCAAACCCAAAACTGAGTTCAGGATTGCAAAATTTAAATAATTGATAATTGTTCCTAAATCTCATTCCGTCTCCGCCTTCAATGGTATGAAAAGTACTCATCGCTTTGACATGTAATTCATGCAAGAGCTTCACTACAAGAAATTGCATCGAAGCTCAAAATCGATGAAAAAAGAAATTGATAAATATTCTGCGAAGAATTGCATCGATAAATTCTGCACAAATATTTGGGTATTGCTTTTGGAAGATATGAGGAGAGCTTTGGATCGGAAGAAAGTTATTTTTTAATTCAAAGTATTTGAGGAAATATAATGTTTATTGAATTGTTTTTTTGTAAATTATATCAATCCTGTAACAACTATGGAATTTACTTACTGCAGATTAGTAGAATAGATGTTGTTATGTCCTTAATAATCATTTCAAATTTCTTTAAAGTTATCATTACTAAAACTAATATTTATAAGATATGCTAGCTGTGAAAGCTAATCTGTTATCAAAATTGTTGAAAATATACAAATGATTTTCATGGACAAAATACAAAAAAATGTCGATGTTTTTAAGGATATTGCATAAGGATATTAATGTTTAGCTTCTAAATCTATTATATGAATTAATTATCCATAGAGAAATAATAGGTAACCTGATATTATATAATAGTTATGAAAAGTCATAGGATTCGAGTCCGGACACCTGTCTAGGTGAAGATGCAAATCCTGCTAAGAAGCTTACTTTTATCAATCACGTGTTAAATAAAAAAGAAAATTACCAATCAGTTGGCTAGAAAGCATGAAAAAATATCTAAAAATTTTGCCTAAGGGAAATCGGCTAGTTCTTGCACTATATATTATCAGATGACGACAGCTGATTAAGACAGCCTTGGCCTCGAATAGGGTGTAGTACCTGGATAGAAGATTAGACATGTGATAAATTTTTGACAGTTATTTAATGTGGACTACTGCGGAAATAAGTAGCGAAAAGATATTTTACCCCATGTGAACATACGGATTAATCTTTGTAACGCAACATTTATCACAAAAATTGTAATGTTATGTTAAAGAACATTTTAAAAGTATTTTTATGTAGAACACGATATGCAGCATTTTGAAGAGAATTTGATCTACACTTCTGGCCACTGTAAATGCAAAACCCTGAAGGAAGCATGCAAATAACATGAAATTTACAACATGCATTAACGGAGGTGAGCTATGCAAATGATTAGAATTTCAGCGCAGACGCACATCACGCGCGCCTGTGGCGCCACTTCAAAGCGCTATTTAAAGCTTGGAGATTTCAAAGATTTCATGTTCGGCAATTGTGTTTTTTAAACGATCAATTATGCCACGTCAAAAACAGCGATCATTTTCTGATCATGTATCCAAGTTCGACAGAGGAGGGATAGTGGCTTACCGAGATTGTCGATATCTTTCAAAGAAATCGGTAATCGTGTTGGATGAAAGTAACTGTAATGCGGATATGTGATCGTTGAATGCAGCAGGGTACGACGGACCATTGTGTTTTATCGCATCCACCTCAGTGCATTACTTCACGTGATGACAGGCAAACTGTGTGCCTGCCAGTG
This sequence comes from Latrodectus elegans, assembly GCA_030067965.1. Classification (NCBI taxonomy): domain Eukaryota; kingdom Metazoa; phylum Arthropoda; class Arachnida; order Araneae; family Theridiidae; genus Latrodectus; species Latrodectus elegans. The sequence continues at coordinate 41,102,151 of CM057821.1, read as the reverse complement.
ACGGACCGCTCAGCCACATCACGAAGCATAACACAGCATATTTAGTCTGTAAAGTATCATGCAGTGTTTGCGGTACTATTCGACGCCATTTACAACAAAGTGGTCTGTCAGCAAGACTTCCATTGCATTGACTACCTTGACGCAGAACCATAGACGTCTTCGCCGGCAATCATATGATGAAAGAAGGATGTGGACGGCAGAATGGAATGAAGTTGTCTTTACTGACGAGTCACGCTTCTGTCTGCAGAACCACGATAGTCGCGTTCGAATCTGGAAACACCGTGGAAGAGAGGATGCTAAACAGCTGCGTTATGCACAACACTAGTCCTGCATATGGTATTATGTTATGAGAAGGTGTTGAATATCGTTCTTGCACTCCTCTAGTACGCATTGCATGTACTTTAAACAAACAGCGCCACATCTGTGAGGTGTTTGAGCCATTTGTCCTTCCTTACCTTCAGGGCTTGCCCACAATTGTATTTCAACAGAATAATGCGTGACCACACATGACATGCATTGTCCAACGATTCCTCTTCAACTGCCAGATTGAATTACTTCCCTGGCCCGCTCGCTCTCTGGATCTTTCACTGATAGAAAACATGTGATTCTTGGTTGCTGAATGATTGATCCTGATTACATTCCCAGCTGCCAAATCAGATCAACTTTAGCAATGTGTGGAAGCTGTTTGGTTTGCTGTACCCCAAGAACACATCCAAGTCTCTTTGAATCAATGCCGAGGCGTGTGGCAGTGGTGATCTCCAACAATGGCAGCTACTGATTTTGGCAGGAGCCACACTTTACAGAAGTCTACAAATTCAATCATTTAATACTTTGGTCAACATGTTATCTACAAAAATTAATTAATTTTGTAGTGATATCGCTTGCCTTTCTTGGTGTTGCCATTTGGGAGTCCGGCAGCGTATTTTGCAACATTTTCCACTAGGTCAATTCATCACACTCTTATTAGGCATAGTAAACACAATATCATAAGGTATATGACGATACGACAATTCAGTAAATAAGTTTAAGAAATGCCAAAATAGAAAATGCTGACTAGTTACAAATAAATAAATAAACAAATAAATAAAAATATTTGTCCTTGCCGATTCAAACTAACCATAAAGTGGATGTTTTGTCTGGTCTTTTTCATTTTGCTTTTTCTTCTGTTCTTTTTTCAAAGGGTTAAATTTCGGAAGTAATATCACTAAAGTTTTGAAAATTTGAAAACTAATTATTTAGAACAGGTAATTTTCATGATTTTGATAACTCTAACTAAAGGGAAAAAATATAATGAAAAAAAAAATGCTTCTTTATTTCTGGTATATATATATATAAAATTCGTGAATGGATTTTTGTCATCGTGGATGGTACTCAGATATTCGATGGTGAACTTCGCCTTGTTTTCTGCCGCTAGAAGAATGCGATTTGAAAGCAGGCTGCTAATTATTCGACAAGTTAGATTTACGATGCCATCTCAAAACGATGTGAATCAGTGAAACGTTATCTGACGTCATGGGTATTTTAAATCAATGAGGATTGTTATAAAGTGACGCAATCATGTCCTCAACAGGAACGAAAAAATAACCTAAAAGCAATAATTTTATAGAAACGGTTTAATATGAGATATCTAGAAGTTATATTAAATATAATTGGAATAGATTTTTGTATTTTTAGATGTTGTTAAGGGAACATAAAAATGTTTGGAAAACAATATCAAGTAAAAAACTACTTTTCCTATTCGGTTGTTAATCATTCTTATTTTAAACTTTAGGATTTATTTCGAAGGAAAATTTATTTTCTTGTTTAAAACAGTGAAAAATAATTAAGAGTAATTTAACTAACCAATAAATTCAGCTTTAGAGGACAAATTATAAATGGCATGGTTAATTTTTTATATCAATTTAATTCATGTTATTAAATGAGGAAAGGGGGGCAGAAGAATTGTGTGCGAATCTTTAATCTTTATATATATATATATATATATATATATATATATATATATATATATATATATATATATATATATATATATGAGATAGATTTATTTATTCTGTTGCTGATAATTTATTTTTAAACATTTTGATTTTTCACTTTTAATTGTTAATCATATGATGAGTACATTAACAATAATTTTATTATAACTGATAATATAAATTATTATTAGCTTTACATAGTAAATCAACTATATTTAGTATGAATTTATTAATGTTGCTTGCAAATGGATCTGCAGTAAAAGTGTGTATTGAAACAGCATTTCTGTTTTTGAAATCTGCTGGCTGGCTCTATGCCAAGATCATGAGAAAGTTCCTTTGAAAAGCCTCAAGAAGATTTATTTTCAGTGGTTGAATAAAGTGATCATTGTTATACTAGGTAAAAGCTTTTTATTTGGTACTGTTATTTTTTTTAAATATTTAATTAATTAAGTAAAATTATTTTAGGAAGAAAATTTCAGGATTATATTGAATTCCTTTATAATTTTGATTTTGAAACCTATTTTTAAACCAGAAATCAAAAAGCAAAATTTTAAAGAAAATGGCCATATGTATGCATTATGAACTAGTAGTTTTAATTTTATTTAATATTTAACAATTTAATGCAAATATTATTTCATAAAGTGTAAGAAAAATGGAAAGGTGCAGCAATGAGAAAAAACGGGAGCTTCTTTTCAAATAAACGTTTACTTAAATAGAAAAATATTTAAATTAATGCCCTGTTGGGTACAACGGAAATAACTTTTTATGTTGGTGGAGTATAATGAGTTTTAAATTATTGTTTACTGAATATACACGTTATAAAAAGGTTTTCAGTTCAAAAGTTGGCGATGTATCAAAGAGCTTGCATATTAAAAATCATTTAAATGTCAGTAGAAAACAAAAAATTCTTTTAAAAAAAATATCTTTTAAAAAAAAATTTCCAAAGAAATATATAAAACCTAATAAGACAACCTAAACGCTCATAGAGTAAAAACTAATAAATGTAACCCGAATGAGGAAATGATAGTAGCTAGGGTAAAAAGGGCACAGTAAAAATCAAAATTCAACAAGTTGAAATATTTTTTCCTTAAAACGAAATAGTTTTTATAGATAGTTGAACTTATGCGCTTGTAAAAAGAAAGTAAACCTAGAAATATCCCAAGCACCCATCCTAACAGACGCACATGCAACCAACAAAATTGCATCATCCACCTCGCGTTGCTTAGCAATAGTCAAGATGGAACTTGATCTCATCTTCTCCTAAGAGAAAGGTCGTAACACTAAACCACAGAGTCCCTAACAGAAACTTACTATGAAAACAATAAACATGTGAATTTTCTGGATAAATAGTAGGACAAATTGAGCAAGTAGATCCTCTGGTGCTGCCATCTATCGGAGGATTTAACGAGCAAAAGTCGTACTTTCACCTTTATGGTGCTCTGATTAAACGAAAGACGCTCCCAATTGACTTAAATTCGCATAGCCAAGGCATAGCGAGCTTGGATTGTCCAAGTATCATTAGTAACAATATCAAAATATATATATATATGTAGCAGCCATAATTACCATGAAATTTTTGCTATGTTTTTATTAATAGATTGTTGTTGTTACACATACGGTTTATATATATAATACATTATTATAACAATGTGTTAAGCTCTAATGTGGTAAATTTTGTAAAGATTTTTCTTTTATCAATAATATTTGACTACAAATAAAAGGGTAATACGCATCTGTGAATATTTATATTCGGAAATTTGCAAAATATTTGCAACAAGCAGTTTGTTAAAAATTTTAATAATAATAATAATAATAATAAAAAGATAATTAAACTTAGAATGTTTTCATACTGTTTTATATTTTTCTAATTTACGCCATTTATGCTTTAATTAATGTTTCTGCTCTTTGTTTTGGTCCGAAATAGAGGGCGGTTGTATATTTGCCAACTTGAATAAGTAATCTCTCTAATTTAACTCCTTTTCTTCATTTACTTGTTTCGTTTGTTTATTAAAATAAGAAGAATATTTTAGATATTTCTCTTAAAAAGTGGCATATATGGTATATCTAATCTCGCTGAAACTGGAGGAAAATTTAATTGCATTGCAGTTGTCAGATTTTGAAAATAAGTAATTGCCTCTGAGGATCAAATGTTATTGACTTATTAATGATCAAAAGTAACTGGTATGGCAAGATTATCATATTTATTGACTTATCTAAAATCAAAAACGGACTTCTTTTAACAAATTCTTGTATATGTATATATACTCAAATTATTATTCGTGCACAAATAATTACGTAATTTTTAAATCAATGAAATATTACATTTGCATGAGTTTTAAATTGTACATAATAGCTACATATCTTTCGTATTAGCCTTTTTTATTTTGACGTTTTAGAATTATTTATGCAACTAACTCTTATGAAGAAAAACATCTTTAACGGAATAGCTGTGCGATAGCAAAGGAAATGCAAAACGTTTGTGGAATATTCCTAAATCTTTTCAATAACCTTAGTAACATAGATACTTATTTTGAAAAAATTGTTTTTTTTTTTTTTCAATGACCCCTACGAATTTTTTATTCCAGCTTGTTTTGATCAAAATACCCAAGGTATTTTACACCCCCACAGCGAAATTGTTGGTGACCCCCACAAACTTTCCCTGGCATATATTTTTTTTATTTTCGATTCCTTAACCCCCCCCCCCCCCACAGAGCATATCCCATCGAACCCACACTTACCCTCTTTTATGGCAGCGCTGAAAAAAATATATATTAAAAAATGGTCGCCAAAAAAAAAAGATACAGCATTCTGAGAGAAGTTTGGATCACTGGTTCTCGTATCCCCTCCCCCTTTCTTGCTTAGGGTTATACACCTACATTAAAGGAAAAAAAAATATTAAAAAAAAGAAATACCGAGGCACCCCTTACTCCTCACAGTCGAAAACTCTTCGTTCTTTTTCTCCTTTAAAAAAAATCGATTAGAAGATGGGGGGTTCTAGTGGAGATCTCGGCTGCGACGCTATTTTTTTTAATATTTATTTATCTTTTTTTTTTATTCTTTATTCGCCGTTCAATCTGTAGCAGTACGAGTTGGGCTGCTTGGAAAAAAAGTAAAAAAATACACATATAAAGAAAAAAAAAAAAAGAAGAAATTCTATTCTGAAACTAGGTTTCCTATGAAGAAAACGCCATTTCTTTCTTCTTTCTCTCTTTTTTCCCCTGTTCAATTACTTTTTTTTCCCATTTTTTTTTTTAGAATCTTTCTTCTTTTAAATTTTTTTCCATCCCCACCCCAAACTAGAGTATGAGAAATATTCATTAAAAACTGGAGCTTCGATTCGAACTGTTAAAGAAATGGATTTTTTTCTGTTGCCACTCTCCTTCGATGAACTTAGCATGGCGCACAAAAGAGTTTTACTCTGAGGCCGAATATTACTTCATTCTGAATCTTTGCAGTCCAAGATCGAAATTTATGATTAGGAAAGGGAGCGTGGAAGAGGTAAATATCGTATTTCCTCTCTTGTCTTTTTTGGTACGCCTTTCTTTTCTTTTTTTTAAGGTGGGAAATAGTTTGAGAAATTTGCACAGAAATGTGCGGATTAATTTTTCTTTTCTGAAAATGAATTCTGGCATTCGAATTTCAATGAAAGCCACTAGTGGTAAAGATTGCAAAAAAAAAAAAAAAAAAAAAAAAATTGTTCTATATAGTAAAAAGACGAAGAATAAAGGTGAAAACATTACTTTTGTATTTGTCGAAAATACAGAAAAAGAGAAATATTATAAAACTGTAACGAAATACCAGGCTAAAGAAATAGTTACATTTATTGGCTATTTTAATCAAAAATGTATCTTTTTTTCGAACATACTTGAAAATTTGACTAGAATTACTTGAAATTTTAAATTAGAGACAAGGCTAATCCAAAGTTTCTTTGAATATCGAAGAAAGAGAAGAGATATTTAAATCTTTCAAATCTTTCGAAAGAGCCAACACTCAAAAATTCGAAACCTTTCGAATCCTCAATCAAAATATTATTAAAATTTAAAAAGAAGTAATTTGAATTCAGCTTGATATTTCAATGAAATTATTCACGAAAAATATTATTCGAGTCCTATAATTTTCTTAATGTATTTGCGTAAACTATTCTTCCATTGAAATTTGTAGTTAAACATACCAATGCAAAAACTATTTGTGTGACATAGCTTCAAAGAGTTAACCGTAGCTATATTAGTCCATGCTGTTGCAAGCAGTGTCAAACTGTTTTGAGCACACATTTCTCTCCTTGAAAACAACTCTATTTCTTTGACTCCAAGCTTTTGAAATAGCTGTATGATCGATAACTGTCATGGGAGTAATATATCTGTCTTCTTGACTGTTAGTCATAGACCTTGAAATCCAACAAGGCATTCCATCTGATATTCTAAATCCTTCGTTTCCATATTCTGCAGAAAATCATGAATTCTCAACACAAGCTGGCAGAAATATAATGTGAATATAGTTAACCGTAATCTTGGCGACAATTCGACTTGTGTGAAAATCAGAAATATTCTAATAAGCATTTCTCCTTCTTATATGAGAAATCGGCACTATTTTTCGCGTGCCCAGAATGTTTAAATACAATTTTTATAAGAATTAATTAATAAATTTAAGGCCATTGTAAGTGTCGTCATTTGTATGCATTATGAATAAAATCATGGAAAAATATTAAATCATTTACATATGACATCATCTTCTTCTTGACATGTTAAACTCATAGGTGAAATGTTTTGTCTTCTTAGTATATATATTTTGTCTCTTTAGTATATGTTTTGTCTTTTGAGTATATGTTTTGTCTTTTGAGTATATGTTTTGTCTTTTGAGTATATGTTCTGTCTTCTGAGTATATTTTTGTCTCTTTAACATACGTTTTGTCTCTTTAGTATATGTTTTGTCTTCTTAGTATATAATTTCAGTGGCCAGCAGTGCAGAATTTTCATCTAATCCCAATTTAAATCAAACTTAAATCCCGTGTTTTCGACCATATCTTGTCAGAATTATGGGAAGAAAAAAACATTTTTAAACATAATAATTTGATTCTCAAATGGAATTAACATTTTGCTTTTAGATAAATGATAATAACGAGATATAGTCACATTATAACCGAACTAAAATTTCATTTAATGATTCCAAACAACTAATACAATTGAAGTTGTGATTTAAAAAGATTCGTAACATTTTCACAGTATATTGTAATCACGTTTAACTCTCTTCAGCCATCAAATTCTTTTGATGAAACTAAATTAAGGCATATCTTGAACCATTAGTAGCCTGTGGATACCATTTATATTTGAAAATATGCATTATTATATATTGTCAAATTTGTGTCCATTTTTAATCTTCAACAAAAATAATTAATCTTTATATTCTAGATATATTTAATTGTTTTATTAAATTGTTGTTATTAAATTAAATTGTTTTCTGGAAATAAAGTTTTACTGGTAAATATAGATCGCATTTTAAACGTATTTATATTAAAAATGGTTTTTAAAGTTCTGATGATAGATCTATAATCTGGAAAATTCAGGAAGAGGGAAGAACTTTAAGTAATCCCGTTAAATCCTGGACCATGGAACAATATTTTTATTTACTCAACTTGTCTCCATTTTAGAGAAAAGTTTTCTTTAGTATAAGTTGAATAGAAATATTAATCCTGAATCGATGCTAGTGGAGCTATTTCTACTTAGGGTTACAGCAGTGATATTTGAGTAGAATTTGAGGTGTACATCCTACTTAAAACTAATTTTTGATATTAATGCAAGATTATTTTGAATTACCCAACCATTACAAAGTGTATCTAAGATAATATTACAGGCTGTATAGACTTTTCCAAGATACAGCTCTGAAGTTTTATTGGTCTTAAAATTTTACTTCAGATTAATGTCAAAATTGAGAAAGTGGATTCTCTCGTGGTGCCATCTATCGGAGAATTTGAAAAGCAAAGTCATACTTTCCCCTTTATGGTGCTCTGACTGAACAAAAGACGCACCCTACTGAATTAAATTCGCATACCCAAGACATAGCGAGCTTGGCTTGTCCAAGTGTCACAAGTAACAACAATAACAACAGAATTTCCTTACAAGAGGCACGTGTCGAAAAATTTAAACTCTCAATGTAAATAAATAGAAAAATAGAGTCAGTTATTTATTTTACAAAGACCAAACATTGGTGCTTAAGTCATTAATTCACATGCTCTTCAATACTTCTTGTCAATGTCCTCATATTGAGAAAGTACAGTACAATTATTTAAATGTTCAAAAGTCATTGGTTGCTTAGAGTCACGCAAAACTCAGCTTTGAGAATTCACCACTCTAATTCTATAGAAATGGTCCGGCAAACAGTCATGTCCAGTCAGTCCTCTAAATAGAGACACCGCAGTCTTTCTTGGAAAACTGGGAACAGCTTTCCTCCTCCTCCCCCAAATTTTTCCATCTCTTATTCCTTGCGTGTTGAATCATACCCTATTTAATAGTTTTTTTCTAAGGGCCAGGTTAATAATCAATTTAGTCATGTGAAAAGAAAGAGGGCGATTTATACATTGTTCTATCAAAGCTCCCTTCTTGGTCAATGCATCGTATAAGCTTTTCGTTACTATAATTAATCATAAATAGTTATAACTAATATAAAACTAAAATAACTAAAATGTATAAATACTTGATTCTATTTAGCATTTCCATTTAAAAAATTTAACACGCTATGTAAATTATACAGAAAATTAGAGTCAGTGATTGGTATAAGTTTTTCGTTGGTATAATTATTGTCAACTGTCGACATAATTATTCGTTAATAGTTATTACTAATGGAACGAAACTAACACAACTAAAATGTATAAATACTTAATTCCATTAAGCATTCCTGAATTAATTGCATTGTTATTCAATGATAAATATTTTACTTTATAAAATAAATATGCATACCAGTAATAAATGATAAAATGAAGTTGAATTTAATCATGCTTAATTGCTAGAATTTAAATTTACTAACTAAATAAAGCATAAAAAATAAATATTGAGATAATAAAAGTCACTATATTTTCTTTTTAGTTGAGTTGAGATATTCTGAATTGATCTTGTAAAAAAAGAAGTTTAATTATATTTTCCTTAAAAATTGAAATATAGAATTTTATAAAAAAATTTTTTTATCATATGACTACTTTTGATTAAAAATGTCTAATTTTAAAAAAATTCATATTTTATGACTACCGTATTATAAATAAAATTCAAATGAAAGGAATATAAAATCATGTGAATTCAACGATATATTGCATATAGAATAATAAATATTTGTCTGTAATAAAGAATAGAATTTGTGGAATTAAGGAAGCATTCCGTAAAATTCAGAATAGTATAGGAAATAATGTTTTCTTCTCCTGTGTGGGTCTCACATTTCACGTTCTAAAAAAATCTAAAATCTAAGCACATTCTAATTCATATGTTCTATTTTTTTAAGCAAATTTCTAAACTAAGGAGATGAAAATCTTCATAGGAAAATAACAAATTAAGGAATCTTATAAAGAAATTTTTTTTTATTCACATCCTGTAAATATTATTCTAGAACTTGAGGCAACTATTTATCTTAAGAGAAGAGGAACTTATTATTTTTCTAAAATTATACCACGAGGCATGACATTAGATGAAGAAAAACACAATTAAATAATACTGATTGAAAATCTCCAAACGATTAAAAAAAAACAGAAATGAATGAAATCGTTTGGCTAAACAATAATTTCCGAAAGAATTCTTACTCAGAATTATCTTACTTCGGAAAGGCATCACCAAGAAAAATTTTTATTTTTGTTCAATTTTTTTTTTAAAAAGTAAAATGCTAACAACCATTGATTACGGCAGCTAAATAAAAAAAAAAAGAAAGAAAATTATATCTACCTACTTTGAACTCAGTCAGTGACTTGTTTTGAATAATCCTGGCGAAAAAGCGGAGAGCAAAACAAGTCATTAAATTCAAGAAAGAGAAATGATATGTTTAGATAGCAGACGATATCAGGTTTTGAAATTTGATCTGCCAATGTTGCTAACTACAATTTGTGGACGATGCCATAGTTATCGTTTTTCTTTAAAATATTTATTTCGAAAAGATCAGAGCTTTGAATATTTTGCATTTTTAATGAGCGCAATTTTTTTTTTTTTTATGCCATGGGAAGCTGTCTTGTCCGACTCGGAAAGGAATTTATTTTCTTTCGAGTTAATAGACGAGGAACGGAAAGGAAAAGGTGTAGAGGGGAGAGAGTAGAAATGCTGCGGTTGACCTTGAAGAAAAAAAGTGCGGCCGAGACTCATGAATATTAATTAGAAAGGAAGTGGGGAAAAAATTAAGAAAATAAAACGATTTTCAAGTGTACTCCACCCCTGGGGAGAACGTGAGAACGGCGCTTCATTACGCGTGCGACTTCATTCAGAAAATTAAAAGCTCTTTTCTTTTTCGTTCCCTTTTCTTCTTCTTCTTCTTCTTTTTTTTTTTTTTTTTTTTTTATCCTCTTTCATTTTTTTTAAAGTGGTGCACAAGTGGGGAATTTAATCTTTTCATATTAATCTTTTGTTTACAAGCCATTAAAATTGTTTGCGTTCCCTCTTTATTCTGCACACACAATTTAATTCTCATTAACTTATTATTTAAGCGTTAATTCATAGTAATAATACACATAATTTAGAAGAGTAAGCGATTCTAATAAATATTGACTCATACCTCATTAAAGCGAAGTAATAAAAAAAGTTGGTTGTGTTTTTCATTAAATTATAATTTTTTTTTTTTTTTTTTTTTTAAATGGCGTTTGAAGAATGTGTTAATCTTTCATGACGAGATTTTAAATTTAAAGCCTAATTAATTGAGTCGTTTATGGACTGAGATAAAACGGCAACATGAGAGGAATTACGATGGTAGTTTATTTCGTCAGATATATATTTTACTAAAATATTTTTTTCAAAAGAAATAGTAAGAAGCGAATTTAAATTAGAATCTTAAATTTAAGAATCATCGCAATTTAATTAATTATATATTAATTATTAATTTAATGAATTTTAAGTCTTTATATATATATATATATATATATATATATATATATATATATATATATATATATATATATATATATATATATATATATATAAATACTTAAAATTCATTAAATTAATAATTAATATATAATTAATTAAATTGCGATGATTATGGATATATATATATATATATATATATATATATATATACATATGTATCCATAATTTTATTTCTAAATTTTTCACTTTCTTTATAATAAAAGGAAAATTTTCACAGAAACAGAACAATAAAGATAGCTTTAAAATATATTCAGCAATAACTTAAAAAAAAATCTATGCTTAATTTGCTTAGTTATTTTTGAATGTTACATAATATATAAAATGTGAACTAATCAGTCACATAAAATCGAAATGGCTGATGATATTTTATAAGAAATAAGTTGAAAAATCAGAAGAAATGCTGTCCCCAATTATTATTAGTCATGTCATCAGATACAAGATTAAAAATATCAATTATAAAATTCGTGATTATTTATAACTGTATAATTTTATAATAAATGAAACTCATTGATTTGTACTAATATCACAATTTAGAGAGTAAAAAAGAAAAATATATATATATTAAGAGAAGTTCGTTTTAAGTCTTTATTTCATTTTGTTTTCTTCTTCTTTTTTTATCTTTTTCTAATGAAAAAATTTATTGTTAACTTTTAATATAGCAATTGATGATAATTTAATTAGATCATAAAATTTTTTAATGATTTTTTAACATTTTAAAAGCATTATTTTGGCATAAAATTAATTTTACATTTTTATAAACTGCATAATCGGGAACAATAATAATTTGTAGCTCATGGGAAAAATTAAAAATCCTCAATAACAGATCGTTATTTCTAAGAACTGAATGAATACTTAAAGATAATATTTTCTTAATATTTTGAAAATAATATTTTGCTTAAAATTCATCATGTCTTTTTTAAACTCTATAATAAACGAACTATAATAATTTGTATAATCCACGGAAAAGACAAAAATAAAAAAAAAAAAAAAAACACCCATAACAGATCGCCATTTTTAAGAATTGCTCGCTGCGTTGGCTTAAATATTTCTCGAGTTCTATTTCTGGATCTACTATTGATAATATTATTCGTATACAAAGTCCAGTAGGACAGCGCCCCCTTTTAGTATCGATCGTTAAATGAGAATCCCTTGAACAGTTATCATAGTTATGGCCATTTCATAATCAAAATTTCCAGTTTTTAATGGCTTAACATTTTAAAAAACTCGCCAAATAAATCTCGCCAAAAGAACAATTTGAGCTGAAATCACATCACATGAAATTTACAAAGCCCGAAGCAATGAATTCTAACCAGCCAAGTTTAGATAAACCGACATATTTTTAGTGAATACAAATGGAAGGTTGTTAAAGCTCCTAATGGTTTTGAAGCAGATAAGACCCTTTGAGATTGGTTTTCTGTACCTTCTTTGAAAACCGTCCAAGGAAAAGGTAAGGTTATCATTGAAATTTTTTTTAACTAATGTCTCTTATTCTAAGCATTATTGAAATAATTAAAAAAAAAATTACTAAATTGAGCACAAAAATCTAAAACTTAAAACAGAATTATCTGTTATATTTGGTTTTAATAGAAAATTATTATTTTATCAATCACATAGTAATTTATATATAATCCCTATTAACATTTTGAAAGTTAAAATTAAGCTCTTTGAAAGAAAACCATAGTTTATTTTCCCGTCAATGAATATTAAAAGTGACTAAGATAAAGATATTATTCCTTATTTATTAGTCAAATCAATAACTAGTTTAAATTAGAAAATATTCTAACTAAAAAAAACTATTAAGAATTTCCTTGAAAGTTTCTTTTATTTAATAATTAAAAAGTAATCCTATATATATACACATTTGGTCGAATATTTTCTACTAAAAGATAAATTACAGTAAAAAAAAAACAGAAAATAACCCCAAAAAATAATTATTTAATGTCAAAAAAATTGGATAATTTTTTTAATAAATGAAATTTTTAACAGAAATGGTCGTTAATCGATTCTTAAGAGATTCTGATGATATTGAAAAAAACAAATTGTTTCAGATAGCTATCCCAGATTTTATGATGTTGCAAGCAAAAATACAAAATCAATTTTACATCAAGATTCATAAAAAAAATAATTAAAAATATATTAAATTATGTTGAAATAATATTGGCTAAAAAAAAAAAAAAATTCTGAACAAAAGTTGTTTTATTGTAAAATTTGATCCTACAATTTAGAAACAAGCTTAAATTCAAAATAATATTCTTAAATAAAACTTTGATAAATTAACTCATACAAAAATGTTTTAATGAATGATCACTAAGAGAATGGCTTAATTGATTTTACACCAATATCGCTCATTTTTTTAGTGTAGAAACAAAAATTATCCTAAATTTATTCATCAAAGGAAAATGAAATTATATAATAAAATAAATAATGAAATTAAAAAACAAAGTATCAATATTATTGATGTTAGTTTTAATAACCATTAGAAAAATAATCATATTTCTGAATTAAACACGGATGACCTCACAATATGATTACTTTAACTTTTTAATAAGTAGTAAAATAATGTGAAAAATGTAGTTTGGAATTGACCATTGAAATAATTTTATTTAATTCCTATATTGCTAAAGTTAAAGATATTATTCTTAGTTTATTGTTTGGGGAGTATTATTAATTATAGTATAAAAAAATGAATTGTAAAATTTAAAAATAAGAGGAATTAAATAGGAAATTCTAATAGATTTTAGAATTTAATCATCATTAATTATATGAGTAAAAATATACTGAAACGTATCATATTTATAATTAAATTTTAAACCTGAATTTTAAGAATATGAACCCAGAATAAAAGAAACATTGGAGGTTCCCTTACAACATTGAACTTTAATCTTTATTTTCTTAAAAAATTTAAAAATAATTAAAGCTATAATTGTATTTTAATTTGATTCTTTCGAAACTTATAATTTACTGGCATATTATTAATTACAAGATTCACATTTTCAGCAATATTTAAGGTATGCAGCTGAAAATAAAATATATTTAGTGGATTTTAAGCAAATATTTAACTTGCTTACGCAGAAATAGAATTTGGATATAGCATACAATTATAAATAGATAAAAGACTATTTAAAAATAAATATTCTGAAGTTATAACCTAAAAAAAATTAACGCAACAATTTTAGACGATTTGAAATTGAGGAATATATCTGCTTCAAAAATATTTATTTGTTTGTATTATGAATATTGAAGGAACAATGTCGAAAAAGAATGTATGAAGAAATAAACTTTTTCTCTTTAAAGAAAGGAAACGATATTTAAGCATCTTCTTTTCCTTTATGCATTCCTATTTTACATTTTACTTCTTATTGGTAATGGTTTTGCTTTAAAAAAAGTTTGAATTTTTTAATTTCTCGAATAATAATAATAATAAAGATTCGAAAATTTGGAGCTTAATTCACGTTTCTGTATTAAAACCGTTTTCGCCCTTTAAAAAATCAATTGAGGAACAACATATGTTAATAGATTTTTTGATTATCTGTAAACAAACTTGATTATTACAATTAGAATTCGACATTTTAAACCAATTTGATATTATATTAAAATGATTAAGATTTCAGTTTATTAAAATTAAGTGTAGAATGTTTGATTTCTAATCTGTAGATACTACCAATACAGGTACATTCTAAAAAAAAAAGCTCTGTAATTTTACAGCAAAATGTGCTGGCGTTTTGGGCGCCAGTACAATATTCTGTAAATTTTACAGCATATTCGTAAAACTTTTACAGTTTTTTTCATTGTAATTTTTACAGCACTTTTCACTGTAGTTTTTACAGCATTTCTTACTGTAATTTTTACAGCACTTTTTTTATTGTTATTTTTACAACACCTTTTACTATGCATTTTGTTGCATATTCTACAAAACCTACTGCAATAGCTATTAACAGTTGTCATCATGTTTCGTAAAGATAACAGTAGAGTATAAATCAATTTTGAATACCTAATAGCTAATTTCCTAACAATGGGCCAACTATTATTAAGCCTTTTTTATACACTATACAATGCACAAAAACATAACTCATGTTATATTGCAGAAGATGTCATTTTTCAGAACATTTTGTGATCAGTAGTTTAACTTTCAATACCTAACGAGATTGCTTAACTTTCTTATCTCACAATCGTAACTTTAACAGAATGTTGAATTTTTGTTATTACATATTTTTTTTAAAGAATAAGAAATAACAGTTATATTGAATAAGATACAAAGATAAGCATAAAATTGATTTTTGATATATCTGTGATTCTACAGATTTAGAATAAAAAGAAACCTTACAAAACATTCCATTTTACTAAAAATACCAAAGGGGAATTAGTTTATGATATAGTATTTTAATTACACTGTAAAGACAATAAAAGTTTTCTTTTTGATTTTGTTTAAAGTGATTGATTTTTCCCATTATAATAAAAGCAAATAGAGATTCTGGGGAAAAAAAAGCAATATAGTTGACAATACATAAATAATTGTATTTTTTTATTTAGATTTTAATAATTATAGCCGCTTAAAGATGGATAAATTATTTAAAAGTGACAAAAACACGTGCTTGGATTCCATTCTTGACATATTTTTTTTAGATTTCGTTCCCCATGAGGGATTAAAGTTGAACAATCACCTGAAAAGCGAAAAATAGAAATCAGACACATAAATAACTAATTTGAAATTTCAAGAGCTGAATATTTCAGAGGAAAAATTGTTTAATAGTTCAATAAAATATTAAGAACTTTTTATTGTTTTATATAATTGATTGAATTTTCCTAAAATAAACTTCTTTTAAGTGGTTGTCACATTCATGCAATCACAATCATTTTGATGATAAAAATTATTTCAAGGGATTTTAGCATTTCATGATAAGAATTTTTGGTATTGAAGGTCTGACTTCTTATGAAGGTGATAAAATCTTTACTTCAATTAAATCATTCTAACTGATGTTTTCTATCTCGGAAATTAACTACTAATTAATCTACTTTGAAATTTTTTAAATATTAATAAAAAGTAAGTAAAAAATATTGACACTGAATTAATTCTAGTGAATATGATCATTTGTAAATTCAGCTTAGAATTTTTTGAAATGTACAGTCAAATTTATAAGAATTTATTTATATCAAAGTTAGCTAATCAACTTGCATAATAAACAATATGAAAAATATACGTTTCCTTATATTTGGTGATTAAATTTCAATAGAAATTCAACTATGGGAACAATTATTCTCAAAATATCACCAAACTTCACTAAGCGAATACAAGTGCAAATAAATGGCGAAATTAATTTGATTCACTTGTCATAGGAACAAAAGAAACTTTTATCCCGCCAATTCAATGCGCATGCCCAATAGCAAACGATTTTCTGCGGCTGAATTTTACAGTAAAATTTACTGTAATCATTAGTGTTCCTGACAGCTATTTAAATAACAGTGATTTTTACTGTATTTCTTCCGTTTTTTTACAGTGTACATTTTCGTTTTAGTGTAATATCATCATATGCTTCATTAAAGGTACAATTTTATGTTTGTTGGTTGATTAGTTTCTTTACGGTCACTTTTTTTGCACACGAGACCAAATTCAACAAAGCCTACGATTATAAGAATATGATTCCATATGAATTAGACTGTACGTAATTTGAAAATAATTGGGACATAGTATCTTCTGATTTAAGAAATACCGTTGTCCTAATACTAAAATATTCACTGATGTAATGAACTAGTAATTATATTTACACTGGTTATATCATTTCTTTAATTTAAATAATTAGGTAGATATTATTTTTGAAAGACTTCATTCTTATTTTTTTAAGTGTAAGACTGTTTTCAAATTTTACTACTAGAAAGAATTTTTTGCTTCTTAAATAAATGCATGTCTTTTATTTAAAATGCAGATTTCCAAAAATTAAAAAAACTTTTCCAAGTTTCGGATTCGAGAAAATTTAGTATTCGTTCCATTCATATAGTTCTTTTACTTTCCTTAAATGACGTAGAATTTTGCAACGTATCTGCCTGTATTTTACGTGCTCGTGCTAATCATGTTACTGTTTAGTATCTTACTGTTTTTTTAAAATTTTGTATGTTGTTATGTTAAAAGCATAATGTTCTATATTTATGATTTTTAAGCAAAAATATGTCATTTAGATCCTTCGAATCTCAGATAAAAGGATTATAGTGAAAGTGTTAAGCTTAAAGTATAAAACATTTGTTATTAAAGCTATAAATGTTATTTTAATGGATGCAATGCTTATCAATTACATTAGAAAGTTAACATCTTGGTTTAAATGAAATCTTTCAACGGATGTTATTTTAATTTAAAGTAATAGTTTGATGATATGAGGGTTCTTTGCGTTAGGATATTTTCATATCCATCTGCTGATGATGTTCGTAACAGATGCCAAAAGAAATTCCACAATAATTAAATTTTTTTGCTACGAAAAAAGTCATGGAATTTGCTTACTTTTCGCCTTTGGCGACCTGTCACCGTGATACTCTATTTTGAAAATCTATCGTGAAAATTTAATATCTTTTGTAATATACACTGCCATAAAACATAAAATTGATAATGTTTAAATTGAATTGTGTGGATAAAATGTTATAGATGTCTGCTAAATAAATACTCCACATTTACATGACGTTTTACCCAATTATACATAAGAACAGTAAGGCATTAAACACAATATTAATTCCATTCCCAACCCGTTTTTAAACTCAAATCTATTGCATGAGAAGTTTAAACCGATTAACTTATTTTTTTATAGTTATTGGCTATATAATAAATATATTTGAAAAATTAATATTATTTTTGCAACGAAATGACTACATATCAAAAATGAATAAATCAATTTTCATACTAGGGAAGAAAAATTTAATTTCGCGACGAAATTTTACAAAACCCACGTGTAGATTTTACCACAACTATTGACATTTTTTTTATTAATTTAAACTGCTTTTCGTTTTTAATCAGCGGCCGCTTTAAAAGTTTAAATTTGTTAGTGAATGATTACTTTTAAAGTGGATTTTTGTTTTAAATGTTTTCAAGAACATAAATGAACTAGTAATAATATATATAATAAAGGAAAATAATTTGTTGAAATATTGATGAATTGTTAAATTGTATGTATATTGACAATTTTTTAATGTGATACACGAAAAATGCGACCGAAAAAAAGAAATTAAAGGAAAATTCGAAAGGAAATTAAGAGAACTGTTGCTGAAAATCCAAAATTAAATTATACTAAATTTTCATCGAATGTATTAAAACATGACAGAAACAACGTTAAACATGACTATTATAGTTTAAAAATAATAATTTATTAATCTTCCGCAATAAAACGTATATTAATCATTAAGTTCTGCGAAATTTGTGTATTCCCGCTATTATGTACTGAAATATATCTGAATCTAAAAAAACATTTTTTCGATGATATTGTATATAATGAGTTTATAGTATTTTTGTAATGATAATTTATCAACAGAGTACAAGAAACTCACTTGATCTAAAATCTTGTAAGTGATAATAAAACATGCTTGAATTTTTATTAAAGTATATATATATATATATATATATGCATGAATGACTATTATTTTATCTATTGAAGGTAACTAAAGATATAATGAATGAGAATTCGCTATTCAAGGTTAAAAGAAAAAAAAATTCTGACAAAAATGACTCAAAAGAATTTTTTTTCTGGAACTGAAAAATCACATTTATTGACACTTTATATGCTTATAAAAGAGTGTATATTATTATTTCTTCGTTTATTTTCTAAGAATGGTATGTTGACAAGATTAAATTAAAATAAAATAATCTATGGTAGTTTCAAATTATTTAAAACCAATTAAAAACATAAGAGCGAATTCTCAAAGAAAGAAATAAGAATACAGTTTTAAGTTTGCAATTGGAGATTTATCAATAGTGTAGTGTAAGATGTTTGGAAAAACAACCGAAAATGCTTGCTCATACAGTACGAAAAATTATGATTAAACTTAATGAAAGTCAAAATATGATAAAATAAATTATTTATGTTAAACTTATTGAGCTGAATCATTTGTAAATTTTTGCTGTAAACAAAATATACAAAACATATATTTTTTTACAATGTTTGTTTAAAAATGCTTTGTCTTTTTTATTTTTAAGTCCTTTTACAATTAATCTTGCTTAAAAATTTTCATTCAGAGAATATTTGTTGTTTTACAGCTATTCCTGTAAGTAAAACATAGAAAAATATTTAACATTTGTTTATTTTTGTTTCTTAGTATATTTCGTCAACTGGAAATAATACTTTTTTTTATCAATTAATAAATAATTTGTTATATATTTAGGTTCAATCGGTAAACTTCATTTGAATCATCTTAACAACTTTTTTTTTACTTAAAAAATTTCATTCTTATGTTTACTTTTTGCAAGGGGTAGTTTATATTTTTATTTAAGAAAATATTTTCAAGTAAAATTAAGTGTATTGTTTTTTTCTTTATTTTTCTTATATAAAAAGTTCTAAAGGATTTAAGATTTGATGACATTTAAGAACACGAATTCAAAAAATCAAGGGATTCTCGAATTACTTTTCTTTAAAAGAGTAATTTTAAAGTAATTTCTTCTCAATAGTAATTTCTTCCTTAAGAAAATATATCATAGTATTTTTTATTTAATTATTTATTTATTTATTTATTATTATTTTTTTTTTTGCTATTGAAATGTTATAAATGTAATTTATGGTATATGTACATAAACTAATAAAACTATAAACTTAATTATATGTAACCGTTTAAAAGATGCTCTATATGCTTTCCATTTATTTTATACGTAAAAACATTAATGCGTATAGGGATCTTTAAATATAACAAAAGTACATTTTCAGCCATTTGTTTCACCTTTTCTTCTTATAAGCAAAAATAAACAAATGTATTATAAATGGCAAAGATTCGTTCATTTAATTTCACTATTCTCACTGTATACACCAATGAAATATTAAAAATATTTTATTAGGGTACCTACTTATTATCGCAACCATATTGGCGATATTATATAAGACCAGGCCAATCCTAAAAACGTCAATACGCTAACGGGACATGGAGCGTGTAGTTGAAAAGTACAATGTGATAGAGAAACAGTATGAAAGAAAATAATAAATAATACATGAAGTAATTTTTATCTGTATGAGTCTTATCTTTATTTGACGATATATCAATTAACTTTTGGTGGAAAATATTGCAAAATGGTTTTTAGAATAGAATCGAAACAATTTTTTTTATCCTTTTCCTGGTTTTGTCGCCATATGAATTCTGTCTAGAAAGACTCAAGATGGCGTCTTGCTGTACCCCGTTGTCTTTTGCTCCACCATTTTGCAGAACCCCACATTCATTCGATTGTTTGGGTCTGTGTACATGTTTCAGGGTAGACAAAACTATATTTGTAATTTACTCTTAAATGATTAAATCCAGCGATTGCCAACTGATAAGTCTGATATGATCTCCAACTGTCAGATTAAAGTATACTTCCTTCCTCCATGTTTTCGACAATTTTCTGGAAAAGCGTGGCTGCAGTTCTATCAGGAGCGGTTGTTTGGTTTCTCTACAGACGCTACCAAAAATCCATTGCTCTGGCAATACTCGCTCCGAATTATTTTTCCTTATCGGGAACAAGCTTTCATCTATTTCCACAATGCGGCCAATTCCACCTATTTTCGTTCTTTCTTTGCTTTCCATGTGGAGGACACAAATCTCACTCACATAATTATTCCAGTTTATGATTGTTTTGTTAGCTAAATTAAGTTTTTCGTCACAAAATTTGACTGTTGTTAATTCTTTGGACCAGTAATACATGAATCTTACTGCTGTTAATAACGGGATACGGCTTCCCTCAAATCAATTACCGCTTCTTATTTCCGCGTATTGATTACAAGATGCAACGTTGCACTTCGAAAAAAAATCTGTTTTCCAAAATAAAACATCCTTGGGTGAGAGTTGGTACATTTCCTAATGTCTTGTGAAACGTTATATTTCTGTAAAAGTGTAACGGCATCTTTTTCAGAATTCGATAATCTCATATTCGCATTTTAGTCTTCGAGCTTGCCATTTTCATCGAACAGTTAGACTGAGAAAGGTGGCAAGCGGGGAAATTTGAAAAGAAGCACATGTTGCCAATTCAGAGCCTTAGATGCGTGTGACACTGGGGTTGCCAATTTGGCAAGTTATCCCGGAGGTTGGCATGGTTGCGAAAATACGTAAGTACCTTTATTAGTAGTGTTATTTTTTCTGTTAAGGATATAAATTATGGAGATTCAATCTTCATGAAATTATGACTCAACAGTTTTAAAAAATATTTTTTAAGAAATGCGTGCATTACTTTGTGTTAGTAGACGCTATAGCTAATTTGACATTACTAAGGGGAAAAACAGCTATAAATCGCCAAATAAAAAATAAAAATAAATAAAAATAAATTTAAAACTCATCAAATATATTTATTTTATTTTATTATTTATAAGGTTACAATACACTCATACTACCCGTGCTGCTATATGCAAGGGAAACCTGGGCATTAAATGTCGATATACAGCGAACCCTGGAAATCTTTAACAGGAAGGTATAAAGAACTATCTATGGATCTGTACTAGAATAGGGTTGCTGGCGAACCTGATATAATTTTGAATTGTATGGGCTGTATAACCAGCCCTAGATTACCCAAGTTATCAGAAATAACCGGCTAAAATGTCTTGGCTATGTCTGGAGAAGCCGGGAAAAAATCCCACTAGAATACAAGACGTACGTTTAAGATCCCCGAAGGATCCCGTGCCCGAACAAGACCACCAACAAGATGGCTCATTGACATTGAAAATGACCTCAAGATACTGAAAGTTAGGAACTGGCAAAGTGTCACTCTAGACACACTGGGCTGTAAAAGGCGTGCTGTAGAGACAGCTAAGACCTGTAATAGTTTGTTACGTTATTAAAGAAGAAGATTTATAAGGTTACAAAAACTGGAGTTTCACTCAGGCTGTCAGCTTTATGTGAAGAGCTGAGATTTAAAATGATAGTAATTCCTAAATTTAAGTCATAGCCATTGCAAAGAACACAAAACTAAGATTTTTTTCACCATTTGGTGCTTGGATCTGTTACGTTCCTTTTCTTGAATCTTATAATCCTAGGCTTCTTATAACCCTTAAGGAGGAACTTCCCTTATTAACAAAAAGAAGCAAATTCTAAATCCCTCATTCCCTAATTATGCTTATGTCATACATATCCACTCATATATAGGTTGAAAAAAAATTAATTCCTATCGTCAAATAATTTGTCGAACTAAAAGCAAAAATTTATCAATGGATCTGTACAGTTAGACTGAGAAAGGTTATTTGATAAATTTTTAAATTTTTAAAATTTGAGAATGATACTTACTTTTCAGCTTTTGAGAATTGATATATGTAAAAAAATTTATAGATTTTTAGAGTAGGACTTGCATTAAGCATTCTTAACATCAGGAAACAATAGAAAAAGATTATGTATGGAAAACCTTTTAATTAACGGATCATGTACATGAGACAAATGTAAAAAATCAGACATGACCTGCAGATTTTTCAAAAGAAAAGATGTGTCCTCCCCCGCGAAGTATGAGAAACCTAATCAAGCATTAATATTTTCAATGCAAATTGACGTATGAAATTATATAAAATACTGTTTAGAAATACATTTCATTTAAAATTAATGGAAAAAAACAATATATTTTTATGGTGTTTTAATGTTGATAAAAATTAGGGTCACTACTGAAAAAGATAAATTTAACACATCGGAATGTGTGAGACTTTTATAATAATCGCTTAACAAATTCATAGAAAAGGCTGTTGTTTGTGCGGCTTTTATAATTTAACGACGATATCAATTCATTTCATTACTTTCAAATGGGCTTATCTTAAATTCTTTACACCAGCCTCACATAAGGTTGCAATTATTTTTCATGTTATTTAACAGCCATTCAATATTTATGTTCTCGCAAAGAGGTGGCGAATATACAACTGAATTCAAATGAAAGACCAGTGTAAAGTATGAATAACAAATGCATGTGAGGCAACTTTTCCCATGGTGTTACTTCTTTTTTTAAAATAAATAAATCAAGTTCGTTACCCTCGAAGAAACAAACATTTAAATTTAAATGAGGTCATTAAAATGTATATCATTCATCCTTCTCAGCAGACTGTCACTGGATTCTATGGTAATTCTTTTATCACAGATTCCAGACATTGTATTGAAAAATAATAAAACATTATTGTTTACTGAAAAAAGTCTTCAGTTACAAGCATAAATATACACGGATGTAAATTACATTGTTCAAAAATTAATGAGTGATTATTAGACAATTAATTGCAGAGATCCAAATTATTTTTGAAATTGATTTTCGCATAATTGTAAATTGATTTATATTATTGTGGTCGTTGACTGTAAACTTCATAAAACAGTGCTTGTTTTATTCTCGATATTTTATCTAATATAATTTGAAATATTGACAATAATTTGGGATATTAGATTTTATGTTTCCGAAGATAACATCTAGAAATATTTTTATTGCGCACATGGTATAACCCGAAATTTGTTTGAAAATTCAAATTCCAATAATTATGTGATTTCTATCCCACACTATATAGTCCTTTATCGGTTCAATGTAGAAAGAAATGGCTTCATGGGGAATTCAGGTCTATCCAATCAGACGAAAGCTTGATATGTTACTCACCTTTCGACAGAAAAAGGCTATTTTAAAATTCAAAATAATTTGATTGGAATAAAAAGGAATATAATATTGTTCATCACCTATTACTGTAAAAATAAGTTATAAGTCATAGCGAAATTATTTAAATGTATATTAAATACAAAGCAGATATTATGGTATGAAATTTCGGGAATGTAATGAAAATGAAATGAATTCTAAAATTTATTTTTTATCTAGATTTGGAGATGAAATTTAAACAATTCTTAATCTCGTAAATTAAAATTTTTTTTTTTAAATTTTCGAAAAATTAAAAGCAAATTTTTTTAATGTTAAAAGTTCTCAGCTAAAATTTAATTTAAGGTGTTCCAAAGAAGAGACAAGCATATTTTTTTGTGGATATACTTACATTAATTAACATTTTATATAAGCTTATTAACAATTATTCACTTATTATGGAATGTATTAAATAAAATAATTACACACATAATAATCTATCATTATAATTATATTTTAATTAGAATTATAGGTTATAAACACCTAATTATTCATTTAACTAAAAAAAATTCATTTATTTCATCAGTATTAACGTAATATTATGTTTTTTAATGATATTAAACTTTTAGCAAAAAATATTTTCTCATTTATAATAATTAGACTTAATATGTCGAAACAATAATAATAAAAAAAAATACCAAATGTAATTTGTGTAATTTATGTTTTTGAAAAATAGTTAATTGTTTGGTTTCAATAAAGTTGCCTGCCCTTTCCCTTGAATGCAACATAGTTCATTTCCTAATAATTTTGAACCCCCTGTCACGAGGCAAAATAGGCATTTGAGCTTACACCCTCCTTTCCACGTCACGCCACATCCGTGTGAAAGGACAGTGTGGCCATGAACTATTTACGTACCCAAATCTTGGTTAGCGAACACGATGCATCACCAGTTGAGTCAGGTGTGAAATCTATCATCTCCCCATTTTTTCCAACCAGGAAATATTTGCTGTTACCACATTTAAACATATACACACACTATATAACATAGAAACTTTAAATACGTAAGTACAAGTTAAATTAAAAAACACGGTACACATTTATAAAGTTATATTTAGGAAGTTAAAAATGTTACACTTAAATAAGTTGCATTTACTAGAAATACTTTGTGTCCGACATGATTTTGCCAGATTCCATACATCAATAGTGCTCATATTCAAATTTTAAATTTCTGCTTACAATATTATTTCAATAAAGAATTGAAACAATTCAAAGTAGAGACAAATATTCTAAGACTCGAGTTCTAGAATCTTGATTCTTCTTCTAGATACAGAATTTAAGAGAATCCGTGTTCTATCTCAACCTGGTTAATTCATAATTTCGCCCGACATAACTAATTGTGGTGACGTAACCATATAAAAATTATTAATTAAAACGGTAGGTGTGGGTAAAGAAATTATCATAATCATTTTCATGCTTTTCATTAGAAATCTTTGCTAAATAGCTGTGAATGGAGGAGAAAGGAAACATTTACAAAATAAACCCCCATACAATATTTAAAACAGATTGAAGGATTATATGTTAAAGATCCTTAAGAAATCAAAGCTTTTTTCATAACGAATGTGTAATTTACTGAGTATTAGTTCCATATGTCAACATAAAATACGCGAATTCTTAGAAATTATATTAATGAGACATGTAAAGTCTCATTTTAGCACCTTAGTAACATTCGGTGCTGGGTAATATTAAAATAGCATATGTTCTAATAATGTTTAATTTCAATAAGAGCATTATCATGTCTCATATGAATGTAAATGCTATTGTTGATGCTATTTATGGATATATTTCGCACAAATTGTTTTAAATTATTTTTTAAAAAATGGGAAATATTATCGTAATATTTGTATCGGAAGTGAAGTTTTAAGAATCGATAATTTTCAATTAAAATATCTTACCTGAACACACAAATCATAATATAATTTCACAAAACACGAAATAGTTTTGGCTCCTTACTTAGAAATAAATTTAAATTTATTTTTACGAAAACTAAATTTATTACTTAAATAGTATTTAATTAATCTAAATATAAACATTACTTTAATATTGAATAGCTTTTTTTTTTACTAGAAGTAAATGCTGCCAAATCTATAAATAACAAATGAAAAAGCAATAAATTAATATAAAAAAAAGGAATATATTAATGGTAAATGATTATTTCCTAAGAAAATTTAAAAAGATATATTTTTTTTAATTCTTCGAATCTGGTTATTATATATAACATTGATTTATCATGCTTTCATCTAAATGTAACTCAACATTTTTCAACATATATTTTAGCTCTGTTTTTATAGCAAAACACATTTTCATCAATTTTATAAAAAGTCGAAATTTTCGAATTAGCGTAAGTTTCCATTTTTTTTTTTAGCAGGTGATCCATCAAAAGTTTGTTTCCATGATGGATTGGACGTCACCCGTCTCATTCATTTTAGGTGCGACCAGTGATTAAAATCGCCGTTATTAAGTCGATTGTCTTGCCACTATTTTTAACTGAATCAGTTAGTTGTCCAAAGGAACTTGTCGGAATTTAATATCCTAAACTACATATTTCTTAAATTAGTATTTTTTTCCATTGAAAAAGCATTAGCGTAATTTTTACTCGTTTGTCCTTTACAAACTTGTAGGGACTGAGCGGTTAATTATCCACAATTCGAAGGGCTTACAATTCTTCAATGAGAACATCGTTTCAATATTTTATTAATCAATAGCTGAGAAAGAAGTTTCTGAATCATCAAATGAAAAAACAAAAAAATCAAATACTAATAAGTAAACGCAAAGTTTGCGAAAAAGATATTTTTCAAATTTTAATTCATAAATAAAAGTTAAAATTATCATTGCATCCGTGAAACCATGTAAGAGACCAGATGTTAGTTCGTAATTTAGAAATTCTTAAAAATGAGCGATTATTGTATAATTTTTTTATTTGACAATGATATAAGTTAAATAATCATTTTAAACTGTTGTTAAGCGACAAATGAGTGAATTAAATATTCAACAAATTGTATCATATTTTCCATAAATGATTAAAACTGGGATTAAGAAACCGATGTAGTTTTGTGAATAAAGAGGTCGCTCTCTCTCATGCCTGGAATATAGCTTACGCTATATGTCAGACCACCGTAGACTTTCATGTTAAAAGGATTTATGCACTTCAACTTTCCTTCCTTGAAATATGAAAAATTGAAAATGTGGATGAGATTTGGTCACTTAACTTCATTCAATATCATGAGCAATAGCTTCAGTTAGCAAATATTGGCAGCCAAAGATAAAAACAATATAAAACTACTTTTCACTAAGATATAATAAGTAAAAATATTCTCGAAATAATGAATGGATCAAAAGACAAAAATAAATTCACAATAATATCTTGAATAGAAACGAAATTAAGTAAACGTAAGAAATATTTTGATTCTACAGTTATGTTAAATAATTTATTTCTCTTAAAGATTGATTCCAAAATAATAACGTTAGGTTGCTTGATTTAAAGATTTTTATTAGAATTTTAAATAATTTTACTGCAATTATTTATACTAAAATACTATATGCGATTTGAAGTGTGAAACTAACATATTATTATACAAATAATATATTAGTTGAACAATTTCAAACGAAAAATATTAATTCAATATTCGTATTAGTTTTATTGCACCAAAAATTAAGGGATTTGAAATTAATTTTACCCATTTTTTGATTTATAAATTTGAAATGTTTTAATAAGTGAAAATATAATTGAATATTAATTATATTAATTAACAGTTACTCTGATTTTTTTACAATTTGAAAGGTATTATTCCACTTTTACAGCACAAGTGATGAAGTCACTAAACGATACTACAGCACCAAACTTTTACCATTAAGTTTTTAAAAATGTTAGTCATTTTCATATTGTTTGTCAAAATGTTCACACGTTTTTTAAAAAGTCAAAATGCTGAAGCATCTAAAGTAAAATTTATTTCAACTAACAGTTACTAATTTATTTTCCTTATTCCAAGTTGTATCGCCAAATATGTCGCTTGGGTAAGAAGATTTGAACCGATGAAATGGAACAGTAATTGGTGAGGAAACGCACTTGCCCTTTTCTGACAATCCATCACATCAAGTAAGTAAAATATAGGTCTTTCAAGATGATCATTTATCCATAATAGCAAAAAGACAACACATCATGCAAAACAGTATTGTGTCCCTTTTATTATGTATCACCGAACTGTTAAAAGACGTTAAGCAGGAATTTCAGAAGAATGTTACAGTTAATAACTGCTAAATGTCTTCCAAAAATTCTTATCAAAGTGAATGTTATACAGCGCTCATTTATCACGATGGCAGTACATCTTCTCACGCAGAAAAATTGTCTGTTTGCTTTCTTCAACAAAAATACCTGATAGAAATTCTACCCTATTCACATTATATAGCTATATGTGACTTTCAGCTACTTTTTAAAAATTTTTAATAAAAAAATTACGTAAACGTCGTTTTTATTCTGAATATTAGATTGATGGAATTATGAATGCATATTTTATTGATTCCAAGTAATGAATGAATGGATTGAAGCATTTAATTTTTGACAAGTTTGCTTACAGAAAAGAGTTTATGATGGAACATATTTGTGCACACTCTCATAACTTTTCTGAATGTCACTTTCCTCGGAACTTTCATCGCAAACAAATCAACTGATTACAACCAATTTTAGACTTCTTTGAAACTCTTGCACCATTTTAACCAGCTGGTAAAAGTATCGTTTATGTTATTTCAAATTTACAACCACCATTTCAATAATTTTCTAAAACAAAACAAAGCTTATTTCTTAAAGTTGTTATTTCTATATGCAAAATTAGAATTAGAAGAAGCTGTGAGTATAATTAGCACTCATAACTTCTTTGGATTGATTGTATTATGTCATTTGATTAGTGTTTTTTTAATTTTTATTTTAAATTTTTATTACCTTAATAGATGGAAATATTTCTAAAATATGAGAGTTCATTTAATTTCAAGCCAGACTTGTAGAATTAACTTAGTATCATTCTGTGAAAATACAGATTTATGTAAATAAAATATATCACGGCATGAAAAAAAGAAATTTTTGGAGATAAATATAAAAGTGTCAATTTTATTTATCTCATAAAGAATTCTCTGGCATAAATTAGGTTAATTTAAACTTAAACATTATTAGTGAGTATTTTCTGTACCTTCTATATATACGATTGTTTTTTAAAGTATTTTTATCATAAAATTTCGAGAGAAATATTTTAAGCTGTCATTTGAAAATAATAAAGTATACTGGACGAAACAGCAATAAAATTATAAGCAAAAGTATTTTCTGGATCAAGATGATGAGAGAAAATTCATACAAAACCTATCCACAGCGCATTTGATAGTACTATAAAATATTCATTACCAATTCACAATACAATTAAACGAAAACAAAATTCATAATAATCCATTAAATTTAATTGATGAATGATTCAGTTGTGTTTAAAGCACATAAATTCTTATTTCAAACTCAAGTTAATACAAGTTTATTGCTGCGTCAAATAAGATTATCAAATTTGAAAAAAAATCTCATCTCTGATATCATATGATTTATTGACGTGAAAGGGGCTTAAGAAATATTTTATGTAAGTTTCTCGGTGGTAATTTTAACACAGATCTTCGAAATACATATAAGTAGAATGCATGAGGATGTAAAGACAATCAATTACCGAGAATTACCGCAAAATATAGCGATTAAGCTAACAGGCATAGATTTAGTTTTAGCCAGAGACATGTAATTTATTTTGCACTATTAAATGCATGTCATACAGTACACAAAAAAATAAGCATTATATTTTCAACATCATGCTAAGGAATTTTATTATCTAGTGTTTTACTATCTTTGTCTTCCAAATTATTTTATGTTACCTAGGAGTATGTAACTAACTTTATGAAAAAGAAAAATAAGTACTTTTCCATTATACCCCCCTTTTGATCCTAAAAAAATAACATGTTTTTTTTTTTTTTTTACGGATTAGCGAAAATAATTAATATAACGTAGGTACGATGGTTGGTTTTATTGGCTCAAAATTTTATTTTAAATTTAATATATGCTAAATTTTTTTTTAGAAAAATTGACTCAAAAGTGATAAACAATGGTAAACAAGCTAAATACTAAACAAAGTTAAAGCTAGCAGGTTCAAAAGATTGCTTATTGATAATTTTGTCGGTTAAAATAAGCATTACGGTCACAAGTCACCAAAGAAAAAAAAAACAACTAAATACAACAAAATTTAATTATTGAGTCTCATTGCACAAAAAAGGTATTATTACATTATATTTAAGCAATCAATCACCGATGCGATTGCTAAACAGTTACCGCCAGAAATAAACATAAACATTTAAATAAGTTTTATCAATAAGTGTTAATCGTTTAGTTTATAAAAAAAAATGTAAATAAAATGATTGCATTATTTTTTAGTAGAATTTTTTATTTTGAAAACATAAACATATACATGATACAAATGAATTATTTATGACAATAAATTAACGATTTTTTTCCTGTAATGGCGATTTTTAAAAGTTACAAAAAAGGAAAAGTACCAAAAAATAATATATGCAATATTTTTAGAATCTCACTCTCTGCATTACACGAATTTTAAATGTAGAAGCTTTTCATAAATAATTCGAATTTTCGATGTCTAAATACTAAATAATAATTAATAAAAGTTGCAGTATTAAATAGGTGGATTTATAAAACTCTTTTTTTTATAAAATGGTAACTATTAAAATTTATACAAAACCATTTCATATTTAATTTCGCAAAAATTTTATTCTTGCGAAATAAAGCATTCACTTCAGATTTTTTTCCCACGAAACTTAATAAATTTGATAAAATATCTTCTTCCTCCCTCTTTATCCATTTTCATTTACAAAGAACAAAGTTCCAAAATAATATTCTCTATTTCGGTTCGCAAAACTTGTTTGTAGTATATTTTTAGGCTCTGCTTGCTCCAGGAGAAATAATTGGCTTAAAATTTTGCTGAAAAAGCGAATAAAACTTTTTCGGACTAGGATTTATTTTCTAATCTATTTACATTGAGATACATACACAATATTTCTAAATCTAAACTTTAAATTGAAAATCTCGTTATGCATAAATTTGTAAAATTGAGATTTCACTTCCCATCAATGACGTGTAAAATTCTATAAATATATTTGTCTTTTAAGCAGAGATTTTTTTATTACCATCTGTCGATTGAATTACAAGACATTTCGCTTGTTTTTCATTTAGTGAACCTCAGTTAAATAGTATATGGGAAAAAAGTTTATACATTGTGAGTGGTAATATTAAACTCCCAAAAAATGTTGGTGAAAGTTATTTATTTAATAATGAATTTTCAGTATATTATTGAGGGTAAAAACGTCATCTCTCTGTTGTTAGGCAGGTGGTGAGTTTGAAACCTTACACAACTGATGATAACTGTGCTAAAAGATCCATGGATGATAAGCATTCCATAGATTTCAATGCCTCTTCGCTGTTGGAATGTGATTTAGAGAGAAAAGCGCTATTCTATTATTTAAATGTTATTGAGGTACTCATTGGTTTTATTTAACATGGTTCAGTTGGCAGAAATAATTTGTTATATATAAAACCCTGTAAATGAACAGCATAAATTATTTAATATGAAATTTCATTTAATATCATGAACAATAACTCTCATTTTGGGTTGTAATAGGTTGGGGAATAAGTTCGTAACGTTTTTACCAAAGACTTTAATTTAAACAAAAACAATAATTATATTAATAAGTTAATCAATTATATTTTCGCCGTTGCTCTTTATATCCTCTTCCCACCTTTCGACCCATTTGTTGATGCCATTCCGCCAAAAATCGCGTGGTCTGGTGTCAAAGAGATTGTTGAGCTAGTTTTTAAGGACCTCTTTGTTATCATAGGTAACGCCCTTCATATGATTTGATAACGATCGGAAAAGATAGCAATCGGTCAGGTCCGGAGAATACGGCGAATGTTAAAGGACCTCCCATACGATCCCTTGGAGTGCGGCTTTGACGACTTGTGCAACATGGGGCCTGCTGTTTTCCTGAAGAAGTATGGTTTGTCCATGTCCATCAGGTCTTTTCAGTCGAATAGCCTCATTTACGCGGTGTAGCTGGGCAAAGTAAAGCTCCTTGTTGACTGTGGCATTCTTTTCGAGCATTTCCCAGCGCACCAAGAGGTCCTTAAAAATTGCCTGAACATCTTCTTTGACATCAGACTAGATGTTTGTCTTTCGGAATTAGAAAAAAGGTTAAAATGGATGGATTGTGTATAAGAGAAGTTTAAGAAACTAAGAGAGTTATTATATTTGGCGATCAAATGGAAAAAAAAAATATTAGAAGAAAGTTCTTGAGCAGGCTTTGATTCTTCAGTGGACGTCGTGTCCATAGAAAAAGATGACAATGTTTGTCTTAAATTCAACTTTATTTATAAATCAATGGAGATTTTGTAAATAATATGTATAGTTGATTACTTTGTGTCATATAATAGATAAATAAGATTATGCGAGGGTTACTCTGAAATTTTTGACATTCGCGCAGACGAGAATTTACAAAATAAAAATAACGGTTTAATTTTAAAACACAAAGTATTTTAACACCGAAGACGATTTGTCACTGACTTACTTCAACTTGTTTTGCGTAGAATAAATTTTAAACAGAAGAGAAAATGGAGTTGATGCGAGAACTTTTTCGCGCTATGATTTTCTATGATTTTAAAGCAAGATTAAATCAAGAAGAATGCGTTCAACGGTTGCAATTAGCATTTGGTGATGAATCTCCAGCTCGTGCTATTGTATTCAGATGGTTTAGAGAATTTAGAAGAGGTCGCACTTTTCTTCAGGATGAAGAACACACAGGAAGGCCACTGTCGGCAGTAATCCCGGATAATGTGTCTGCCATACGAAAAATGTTAATGGATGATAATCGCCGTACTTATCAAATGATACAGAAGGAACTTAGCATTGGATCCGCAGCCATACACAAAATCTTTCATGAAGAATTACATATGAAGAAAGAAGTTTGCCGTTGGATTCCCCATAATCTAACTGAGCACCAAAAAGAGGAGCTTGTCAGAATCAGTAAAGAAAAAATTGCTAAATGATGGTGGCAAAAGCATCATTTCTAAAATTGAAACAGGTGACCGTTTTTTGACCTTCCAATACGTCAAGAAAGCAAAGTATGGGTCTTTGAAGATGATCCCACGCCGACAATGGTGAAAAAACAACGCGCACTGAAAAAAGTGATGTATACCGTTTTCTACAGAAGTACGGGATTTGTCAAAGCCATCAAGCTGGAAGGACAGAAGACTGTATCAGCAAACTGGTATACCACTAAATGTATTCCAGAAATTCTACAAGAACTGAATGTTAGGGGACTAATGCTCCACAATGACAATGCATCTTCACATTCAGCCGGATTAACAGTTGAGTTTCTTAAACAAAAACAAATTAAAATGATGGAACATCCACCGTATTCACCTGATCTAGCTATGTGCGACTCTTGGTTATTCTTTAATCTAAAAAGGAACTTACGTGGACGTCGTTTTCATTCAGAAGAAAATATTGATGTGCCTATAATGACATTTTTTCATCTATTCCAAGAAATGAATGGCTTGAGGAATTTAATCTGTGGAAAATTCATCTACAAGAATGCATTGATGCTGGAGGAGAATACTTTGAACACACCTAAAATTTTGTAAGTATAACTTTAAAAACATAGGTGTATATCAAAAATTTCAGAGTGACCCTCGTAAATTCTTTACAAATACTGCAAAGTAAACTACATTGAACGATTTTAACAATGGTTTCACTTATGGTGTGAAACTACGGTATACAACTACAGAAAATAGATGCGTTACCAAAAAAATACAGGAAATTCAAAATGATTGAATATTTTCTGATTTCTCAGATGTATTTCAACAATATTGTAAATATTTTGATAATTTTTTTAATTTGTTCATAAACTAATTCACAACTTTAATTTCAACTGGAATACAAAATATTGTCTTAAGTATGATGTATATTTCGCTACTGATTGCTTCAAAAAGTTATATTTACTATATTATTTTTATAAACTTTCATAGAAAAACAATTTCATATTCTTACTGTAGTGTTAAGATTGCTTAATATTTTATTTCCACATAGTATTTGTATGTATTTGTAAAAAATACTTTCAAGAATACGAATCTTTGGTAAGAAGATGATATTGTATTTTCTGTTTACAGCATTTTTATTAAAATGTTTAGTTTCCAATATTCTTAAGATTGTAAAATATTATAATTTAATGATATTTTTGGGAAAAGACCTTAAAAATAATTATATTTCCTCTTTATAAAAAATCTCTTATCGTAATTTCTATTTCTTATGGAAAGTAGGGAAAAAAAAAAGGATTTTCGTGTCTATTTCGTAAACAGGTGAAATTTTTTGTGTTCTTCTTCAAGCATACGCACAACTTTGCAAATACTGCCCGAGGATATAAGCAAAAACATTTATTATTCATTTGATAACATTATAGTATCAAATATTATAGATAAATATCAATCTGAGAAATTGATTATATGAGTACATTGGTTATGAGCAATAATTTAAAATATTGATAAATACGTTATGTGAATTCTTATAAACTGGAAAAACTAGTTAAAATAAATAAAAAATTCGAATAGTTTTTTCATTTTTTTTAAATTTGATTTTTTAATGATCATATATATCAATCTGAAACAGACCAATTATAACAAAAAGTTAAAAAGAATGAAATGTTATTAATTCCAGTTCATTATAAGATATTTATTATTCATTTGATTATATTTTACCAAACATTGTTAATAACAATTTCAGGGATAAATACGAAGGTTAATTAGAAAAAAAATCTGTTTAAAAGTATTCTATAATGATATTATTTATTTACTATTCTTCCAAATAAATATTTGTAAGCTTAAGCCAATTTTACTAAGATTTCACTCTCAATTGTTTTTATTGTAATAGTTTCTAAGATTATTGTTTAATTTATGCACGCAATTATCTGTTTGGACAATTTATCAATAGTTTATTTCGTTATCTGTGCTTGTATCAGATTTTGCTATTTTTATCCTAGTTGTCCCATTTTTTACTTATTATCTTCTGCTATCAAGAAATTGAGATAGCGCAAACGTCAACTAAGAAAAATGCCTGATGATAAACGTCGATTAGAGTTGCATTGTGGTAGGACGCGTTGTCTCTCTCGCTGTTAATTTTTTTTAATCAGTGAAGAGTTTCTCATCAAAATCAATCACAGATTGTCTAGTAAAATAAAATAATTTACATTGAAATTCCATGTTTTCTTCACTAGTTTTTGTAAGTAAGGCAGAGATAGTCAGAAAACATTGCAAATATAAACTTTAAATGGGCAAAAAAATTTCTTTCAAACCTAAGGCAAAACTTATATCGTTACGAATAGTCTTAATACAGCTATAAATGGATACTTCTTCTTCTTTAATAGCGTAACAACCTGTTACAGGTCTTAGCTGCCTCTGCAGTACGCTTTTTCGAGCCCAGTCTGTCCAGAAGATTACTTTGCCAGTTCATAACTTTCAGTATCTTGAGGTCATTTTCATTGTCAACGAGCCATCTTGTGTGTGGTCTTCCTCCCCCACAAGATCCTTCGGGGTTCTTAAACGTTGATATTCTAGTGGGGTTGATAAAGGTATACTAGTTTCTATACTTTTTCTGAGTGTTTTTTAGTTTTATAAGTTAATTTGGGCTATATAAATAGAAGAACAGGAAATAAAAGGTTGAATTCTGATAGTCATTGGTACAGTAAGTTAACAAGGTACATAATCTATTGAACTTTCAACCATATGATATTGGGAAATAAAATTGATTGTGAAAGAATATGAAAAAATCATTAATAAGCAATTAAAAAACTGCTGTTGAAATAGTACTTATTTCGATTTAAATTTAATCAATTTATCTGAAACATGGCCAGAAGACTATTAGCATGGGAACTAACTTCGTTAACATATTTCTATGAATGTCAATCAAAATTAAATAAAATTAATATTTCTAACCTACAATGAAGTTAGAAGTCTCAGAGTGGTATCAAATAACTACACCAGTTCTTATGCTAGATGTTATACAATCTGAATATCTTGATTATCAAAAAGGAAACAAATAAAATAGAGCCAATATACACCTTTCCAAAAATTAAAGTAAAAAGTCTTAGCTATGGAATAACGCATTTGAAAATAAACCATTCTATAGAATTTTTTACTTGTTGCTAAATACTCCCAACCGTGACCCAACGGCGAGATCGCTCTCTTTGGAATGAGAAGTAACATGTTCGAATTCACACATTGCTGAAAAATAAAAGACGAATGTTATATGTGTTTCGGTTTTCTACATGAATATCTAAATTCTTGATAATTTTCTGGTTTTCCCCTTTTGTTACATGAGTACACCGCGCATTATGGATGAATACTTTTCAAAAGAAGTTGTTCAGTTCCTTAGATTTTAGGTTATGTCTACACCGAATCAGTATGTTGTAAAATAAAAAATATGGAAGTAAATTTTATGGAAAAATTAAGAAAATCTATGGGATATCCATGTCGTAGCAGTGAGCTTAAGCCATTTTTTGATTTGCGAGAATAGCTAGAGTGAAGTAGTGGTGAAAATCTGATGAAGTTGCACAGATAATTAAATGCGTGGTTCTTCTTCATAGATTTTAATAAACATTTCGAAATCACTGATTCAAAATCTTCAGGGTTCAGTCACAAAGTTTATTAAAGGTTGTAACGAGGGAGATAATTGAGTTTTGTAGTTAGGTTCAGGAAGGAATAATCAATACCTCAGTTTCAACTCAACTCAACTTGTTTCTACTGTTGTGTTGTGATTTCAGGGTCTAACATTCTTAAAAATCTTTACTGAAATGGTTGATATGTAAAGTAACGAGGTACCTTTTTTCTCCCATAACATCGCAGAAAGGAACAATTAAGATGGTTGGTTGGGTTTTATGGCGCAAGGTCCAAAATCGGACATACTGCGCGAACAATTAAGATGGACATGTCAACGTGTTTATTAGTTGACAATTGAATGAAAGGTTGATTTTCACGCATGAGTACAGATTTAGCCTCCAAGGTGATGGGATACATTATTTAATTTGGAAAAAAAGAAACTGCAATATATTATTTTGCATCATGCGCTCTTAAGAAACTCATATAGAGACAGTAGTACTTGTGGTTGCTTGGATTAAAGTATAGATCTCTCTGTTTTATCCTTAACCACGAGCCTTTAAATGTACATAGATATCAGCAGTAAGTTCTTTGTTCCGCCTTCGACATTAAGCTGCTTCAAACCACTTAAAGACCATGGTAGCCTAGTGGTTAGGGTATCGGTCTTCCATCCGGAAGGGTGGAATTCGATTCCCAATGCCGCCAAAGACCCACCGAGTACATGCGATATACGTGATCGTTAAATCTGTGGAATCGAAAGTCCTGTGGTCGGTCGCTGAGCAGTTACCATGGGTGCAATGGTTTGGAGAAATTTACACCCCATCAAATCAATAGATCTTCTAGTGCTGCTATCTATCGGAGGATTTGAAGAGCAAAAGTCGTACTTACACCTTTAAGGTGTTCTGATTAAAAGAAAGACTCTCCCAATTGACTTAAATTCGCATAGCCAAGGCATAGCGAGCTTGGCTTGTCCAAGTGTCATTAATAACAACAACAAACTACTTAAAATGGTGAGTTCGATGGTAATTGAAGGGCTATCGTTCTAGCCACAAGTCATGGATTCCATTCTCACTTCGGCTGTAGATATTTGTAATGCCTTAGAATGAACCTAAATTAGAGTGAATAAGAACTAGATGAGAAGATCAGAATGTTTTTCCAGGCAATAATTTATAATTGTTTTTCTTTAATTACTTCTCTTAATTAGTAGATCTTCAGGAATGGTATTCACTACTTCCTTGTGGGGGGATTCTTGATGCTTAGGTGTCATCTTTCTTGTGCCCAATTCTATGGTTTTTAAATAAAAGAGCTTTTGTACCAATTCACACAGGGATCCCAGTATGGAGTTTCAGAATCGAACAATTCTGCGCATGGAATAGTCAACTTGATAATTAGATTTGAATTTTTCGAAATGCTTCCAGAATTATGTGCTCAGAACAGTATGCAACTTTTAGTAGCAAATAGCTGTGTGAGGGCATTGAATGGTCTCAACTTGATAACTGCACTTATTTTGATAACTCAATTCTTTTAAACGTGTTTAAAAGGCTTTAGACATATTAAAGCAGATCTCCATTCTCTTCTTCAGACAGTTCCCATTACTTTTACCTTCTTTCTAATTGATGGATAGAGTAATTGTTAGTATCACACATTACAACATATGTTGTATTTCTACATGGGATGATTACATTGTAAAATGATTCCTTTCTTTCCACTTCCGATCTTGTTATACACGGTAACTGTCTTCATTTCTTTTCGTGTGAAGTTGTTGTGTTGTTATTGTCGTGTGCCAGCTAGGCAGGCATTATGGGGGTGTGCTGCTCCACTTTTCCATCTGAACCATATTTTGGTGGGGAGTCCGACTTCCTCGGTACACACATGCCATAGGGACCCGTTTATGGGGTAGACAACCATTCACAACCCATTCATACAAGGAAAGGACAAAGACAGGATAAATAAAGCGAGAAAGTACATCCATGCCCGAACCCAGGATCTCCCAATCCGAAGTCAGGCACGCTGACCACTAGACAAGTTGGGCGGCTTTCGTGTGAAGTATTCTAATAATAAAATATTTAACAAAATTATGTGAAATTTAATCATAATAGGAATTATATCTATATTAAATTTTAATCTGCACGTTAAATTTTATTTCTTTTAAATATTATAAACAAGGAAAATGCGGAAAACAAAAAATTCAACTGTTATATTAAAATCTTATTATAATTATTTTGAATATTTAAATTTAAAAAAAAAATCTTAGAATAATGGTTAAATAATACATTTTTAATAATATGATTTAAAAAAGTAGCATTTTAATAAAATTTAGAAGTTTTCTTTAAATTTAAATTAGAACAGAGATTTTCTTTTTAAACTTTAAATGTGTTGAATTTTTAATTAAAAATCATGGTCATTTAATAGCATATAAAACTGCTTCCGGATTTTTTAAATTTATAAACTCCACTGTTAATAAAATATATAAATAAAACATATTTCAAAAATTCAAAATAATTCCAGGTATTTAAAAATTTATTTTTATTTTATTTTTTTTTTCATAATATTTTTTATCTGAAAGAAATTTAGAACTATCCGTATTCAATTGCATTAAAATTGTTTATTTTTCAAATAACAAAAAAATTAACTGTTAAAAATTGTCGCAAATATTAAATTCAGTTTTAAAATTTAGATTTTTATTTAAATCTGTACTACAGTTATTAATTGTACTTAATAGAATAATTTAAATGTCATATTTGAGACATATTTTTGTCTCTTATTTTTTTATTAATAAAATAATTAAT
Organism: Latrodectus elegans; assembly: GCA_030067965.1. NCBI lineage: Eukaryota > Metazoa > Arthropoda > Arachnida > Araneae > Theridiidae > Latrodectus > Latrodectus elegans. The sequence goes on along the minus strand of CM057821.1, from coordinate 41,062,789 downwards.
AATAATTAAATATAAATTATTAAGAATATTTTGGCTTGTTTATTTATGAAAAAGATTTTTGTTATCATCAAATTTTTTTTTTACATTCTTATAACAGATTAATTTTTAGTAATTGGATAAAATAGTTAACATTACTAAAAGTTAAGCTTATTTAAACCATGCTACATTAAAGGAGTGATTTGTAATATGTAAATCTAGAAACTATGCAATTATAAGTTATTATCCACTTAGGAAAAACCCATCATTTTTATTACCCATTTTTATGCTTTCTTCTGTATTCATTTAATTATCATCAAAATGCTTAACACGTTATTTCCAAACTATAAAATATATTTAATAAATATACGCAATATTTTTTTCACTGCCCGATGAACTTACATTTAATGAAAACAAAAAGTTAAGAAGAAAGAAAAGATTTTACTTATCAATTTTTATCATCTCTCTCTCTTTCTCTCATTATATTTTAATAAAGCAGAAAGTAACTGTAAAAGGGAAAGATTAGATAGTCAAACCTTTTTTTAATTAAATTTTATAACCATCCTTGGTTTTTATCGTAAGATTTGAAAATTATTTGGGTATTTAGAGTTATAGTTTAATTAAAGAACGTTTTAACCGCTCAAGCCATTTTAAAGACAAAGGAGTATTAACTTATTTACCAAATGAACAAATGAACTTGACGCAAGTAAATTTTAATTCTTATTAAGAGTTTAAATGGAAATATTTAGTAGAAATCAGTGAAAATATTTAGCAAATTCTATACAAAGGAATTAATAAAAAAGTATAAGAACTATTCTCTAGAATCTTATTGCCTTACCCCTAACAAATTGTTCTATGTGCTATGGGCAATATGTTTTAGCTTTTGAGAGAATTTTTAAGAAATCATTTGGATTATCTCTCACCATACATATTTACTTTTTTGGATACGTGGGCCAATTCGACCGAGATTCGTAGTTTTAGTGGATGTCGTACTACCGCAAACCTCTACCTTAGAAATAGGTATCGAGCTCAAGAATTGCAAAACTGCAGACTAGAGCACTAAGGGTTCCACCTTCAAATCAGCCTTTTTTGTTTTTCGATAATATATTTTCTTATTTATGAACTATAAAGGGAGAATGCCGGTTAATCTTAAGAATCCATCTGTTTTTTTATTTTTTATTTATTTTATTTTATTTTTTTAAGATTCGTTTGTTCTCAGTCGTTTATTGAATTTTTAAATACTGGAAAAAAGTATATATTTGTATTTATAAATTACTAATTTGAAATTACTTTGTATCAGATGGTTACTACAACATTTGCTGTCACTGCAGCCGTTGATTGTTGCATATCGATAGATATTCATAACGAATATATTTGTCATTAGAAGCTGTCGAAATTCAGTGATAACTTCGTACACTTTTCTTGGCCTAAGAATAAAAATCTTCTCTATTTTCTCATTTTTTTAAAACGAACTTAATCAAAATAAGTATATTTATTTATTTGATGTCTGAACCAAAATGGAGAACATCTTAATTATCTTCTAACTAAATTAAATTAGTTATTTTTTTCGCCTCAAATGTATTTCCTATTTTAAGCTTTTTTTCCATTTGCATATGCTTATAAGTTTTGGCTGGATTGAAAGAGAAAAACAAAATTTAAGTGTGGGTGATTTAGATAGATTTTTGGAATACTTCGATTCCTTTTGCTTTCAAGAAATTTTGCTTAGCTTCTCATACTTCAAGACATTATTTCTTATTCTTTATTAATCTGTGTCTTAGGGCTGGTACAGAAATTTCACTTTGTTTTGAAATTTAGTCTCACTTTTAAATTTAGTATTAAAACAATTTTAAAAAAGTTTGCGACCATTTGTAAAGAAAGCACCGTAAATTGATAATTTCACCCAAATGTCCCAGTATATATGCATATTTCATACTTTTTCATTCTCAATACAGGAGTCTAGGAAAACTAAGTATGGAATGTTTTCGAAAATGTGTCCAACTTCAGTGATTATTAGTGTAAAATAAGGATTGAATATTTTTTTAAATTTCATTGTCTAGTTTCAGGCTAAGATATGCATTGATTTCGTTACTTCATGACGTAGAAATTGCACATGTCTTACAACAACCACTTTTCCTCATTTGAGTTTCTTGTAGGCTTCAAGACAAGGGCATTAGCCACACCAATTCATGAGAGCAACAGATGGTAGGTTGAATTTTGAAAACTAGGACAGGAAGTAACCATCCCCCCCAAAGGGGGGGGAGAGAACAAAATTCACCTGAAACTCTTGAAAGAGTTTACTTTCAACTCCAAACAAAAGGATTTGTTCTATATCACTTAAACTATTTGACTTATCAGTGAAAAACAATCTGACTTATTTGTTACGCTGTTCTAATAGAAAAAAAAAATCTCTCTTAAATTACACTGTTAAATAAATCTCTTAAAATTTTTACCATTTAATTTTAAAGTTTACATTGAATTAATATTTTAATGATTTGTATGTCTTTTTTTTATATTTACCATGCATATATTTGAATTAAAAATAAGTTGAAATGGGATGACGCCCAAATTTTCTCGAATCTCAATTTTAACGGATTTTTGAATCTTGTGATTTTTTTCGAATCACTTATATAAAAAAAATAATAAGACAAAAAAAAAAGAGCAACATTTAATATTGAATTGTTTTTTCTTAAATTTTATTTAGAACATAACTTTGGGAAACTTTAAAGAATGAAAAATTATGCAGTGTTCAATAATATAATGTAAATAATAAAAATTTATTTAAAAAAATGAAATTATTATTAAACTTAAATGTAATTGCGCGCTGTTCATTTCATTGAAAAATTATTTTATTATATCAGCGAAATGTATTCATTGTTGAAGATATTATTATTTTATATTACTGGATATAAGTCAGTTAATGTAATCAAAGTTTCTTACATGGATAGTATTATCTTAAAAAATAACTATTTAAGTGTACAGAAAAATATTAGTATTTAAGTATCTTGATAAAAATCAGTAAAATATGCTAAGTAAATTAATTCTTATTTAGATATCTGTGTGTGTGTGTGATTATTTAGTTAGCCGAAATCATTTAGATAACTTCTAAAGTAATATGAATATTTTAATAAACTATCTTGTAAAGTAATCAGGGTATCTTATTTAGATATAATAAATCAAAACAATCAAATAGTTCAAGACTTAATTTCAATAATTTTTGATGTGGTTTAGATGGTAAATATTGATAAATCCTAACCAGTTCTCATCTGAATACATTATTTTCTCTATAATTTTTATGTAACTATTATAAAGTGTAAACTGGAAAATTTTTAATTTATAATTTATGGATATTTTGTCTAAATAGCCATAAATTTTAAATTTCAAATCTGTAAAGATTGGTTCTGTTAAATTCATATAACTCTTTTTTTTTATTATAGTCTGAAGTCACACCATTTTGTAATTTTCAAAAGAACATTTGTGAATTTTAAATAGAAAGCAATGCTAAAAAGATTATAAATTATGTTTAGGATCGAATGGATCTTTAATTTCGGACTAGTTTTAGAGAAACATTACATTTATAGAAAGTTTAATGATTGTTGCCCTTTTATTTCCCAGTTATTATTTCCTTAGAATACTATAAGATAAAGAAGAGTAATCACATATAGATACATTAGAAATTGTAAAATTAAAGATAAAACGATGCAATTACTTGAACAAAAGCATTTTCTTCTTGTGGGGATGGAAATAATATTCAAAATATTGATACAATCTGAATTGAAACTTGCTAATTGAGAATGTACTATAGTTTATAAAATATCTTAATCTTAAAAAACTAAAATGATTAATTAAAATTATTTAATTCATAAAAGAAGTTAAATTTTCAACGAATGTGAATCGATAATTAAAGTTATTATAAACGTGCATAAGTCGATTTGAAAGTTCAATCAATGCTTGTAAAATCATTTGGCAAATTTGAAAAATGGGTACCTCAAAACACAAATTATCTAAATTTTTGTTAACGTTTTAAACTTAGAACATAAAATTATAGATTTAATTTTAATAGATTATTTAAATTAACAAAACAAAAACAAAGAACTTTAAAAAACAAAATTAAAAAAATGTTTTCTTTACATTATTATTAAGGAGATGGCAACAGCATATGGTTTTTAACACTGATATTCTAATTTAACACAACTCAAGAGAATATTAAAGTAAATATTTTACTTTTTAGTGGCTGGAAAAAAACCTTCAAATTAGTTCAAATAAAACGCTCGTAAAGATATCGAAACAAAATGAATTGCGGAAAATAATCTTCCAAAAATAATGATTAATTTTCTATACATGCAAATAAGAATGGATATGTAAGACGATATAATCAACGAGTAACTATTGAAGTTAGTAGCACTTTTTTTTTTTTTAACAAACATGAATGTAGTAAACGAGACATTATTTCCCTAACTCAATCAAAATGATTAGTAATGCATTGTTTTCTGATATTTTATCGAAGTAGTATATAAAATTAACACATAAAGCTAACCGGTAATGGTGATTAAGATAAAAGAAACTTTTCTGTTGCTAATTCTTTAAAAATTACTATTTTCGACCCCGATGTGTACCTCTGCCAATAACCATTTATTTATTATGATTTCAAAAACAAACGATATTTATAAAAAGTAATTCAATGATATTAAATAGCATGTATCACCGCATTTTTTTTAAACTTAAAATATTATTTTTCTCCTTCTAATACTTTAAGTAGTTAATTCCTGACAGTTGATATTTCAGCTTCTTCATGGACCACTTTAATATGTAAGAAGTTTTTCGATATGTTAATCTACGAAGAAGCTCACAATATATATATATTTTTTATCAGACTAGTTAAATAATCAACAGTTGAAAAAAGGAGAATTGTTTAAAAAAATCTCTTTTTCAAGAAAAAGAGTTTTTCAGTCAATCAAAAATCACTTCAAGGTACATATATTCTATAATAGAAAACAAGCATCTTTTTATGTTATAGTACTCACTTTATCATCTACCAGTTATTTATTACGTAAACAAAAAAAAAAAAACGTGCTTTTTGGTTGTTTCTAACGTATTCGTTGAAATATACAATGAAATATTTATTTTATAAACGTCTGTGAGCTAAATAAATAGATAGCGATCATTAAAAAAAAAAATGATTTGATGAAAAGATGAATTTGTTTATTTTGAAATTCACAAACAAATCCAAAGGATCATTTAAATAACTGTCGAAAGGAAAATATTTCAGCTTAAAATATTAAAAATTGGTTGTTATATTAATGAATCACAAATTCACCTCTTTCATTCTACAGATGCGCGCCCATTCTACTAACCCTTTTCCATGAGAATATTCCCGAGTTTGATCCTTCTATTTAGATTCCCTCACCCGGAAGCCACCTATCCGTTGAAATATCGTCTGAGAAAAGCAGACACCACGTGACCGAAGCCGAATAAAAAATGTATGGAACAAAACTGAAGTCGGAAAATGGGAAGCAGACGAAGATGTATATTCCTGTAAAATTCCAACAGCATCCCCGGGACTTTCGTCGAGGTCACTGTTACCTTGTGATACCTTTTTCTCTAGTCTCCCCGACGGAAAGTATAAAAAGATACAAATCAAAAATTCCTTTTCGCTTCAGTTCTCCCTCCGTGGACATACAACCAGGAGTAATCCGGGACTCTCGTCTGCTGTTTCTCAAAAATCACGTCTGCATCGTCTGCTGCCGGATTTTCGCATTCAGTGGACGACGCTCGTGGGTTATTGACCTTGTGGCAGAAAAAAAGGAGAGAAATACAAAAAAATCCTGCCCTCTCCCCCCATTCCTTTCTCTCGCCCACCTTCGTCTGCATGGCGGACGAAGGCAAATCCCGCGCAAACAACATTGGTGGAATCCCTCGGACTCCCCCCTTTCTGGGGGACGATACATACTTCCCATTTTTTTCCCATCGCTTGCAAATCGGACCTTATCGTCGAAAAAGGATTCTCGACGCTGAAGTCGAAAATGAATAAATAACTCTGAGTCAAAAAATAGGGAAAATTTTTGAAAAAGAAACAAAACGGAACATCTAGACCAGTTGGAGGAAAGGAAAAAATCTACAGAAAAAGGTTGGAAAAAGTGGCGTCTCTCTTTTTCTAACAGAGGCGACTTTTTTCATCGATCCGTCTAGCCCGGCCTCTGCAGTAGGAAACGCGCAAGCAACAGCCCGCCAGTCAATATCTCTACCCCTCCTGACTCCCCCCTCATTTCTGACGGGCCTCCCCACCCCGATTCTGCCTCTCCAGCAGGCAGCTCGAATTCGTCCCGCCCGGTTTTGCCTTCCCTCCCCCTCTTCATCTCTCCGAAGCCTTCCCTCCTCCCTCTCTGGATTTCTTTTTTATATTTTTTCACTTCATTTTTTTATTCTTTTTTCGTTCTTCCATGCTTTTCATTCGTTCCATCTCTCCTCTTCTTCCCTTAACCTCTACTTTATTGATTGGAGGCGCAACCTGCGTCTAGCTCTTGCCTGGGGAAGGGGGGAAGAGAGAGGGGGGATGGGGAAGGGGGAGGGATTTTTTGCCCGTCCCAACGTTCTTTTCTTTCCTTCTCGACGTCTTCTTGCACAGCGCACACAGAGGGAAACAGAAATGGATGAAGTACCAGTCGAAATCGCGTCCCGGAAAAAATTCGAGCGATAGGTGCCCCTTCTTTTCCTTCGTCGTTTTTCCCGCGATCGTCTGCCGAGGAAAGAAAGGAGTTAAAAAAAAGTAACCAACTCAGCTCCATCCCTCCCTGTGTCCCGCCAAAAACGGACTAATTAACTTCTTAATGAGGTGTCAAAACGCGGGGAGTACTCCGGAAAAACAAACCCCTTTTTGATTAAACAGGGAGAGGAGTCAGGAATAAAAAAAAATGGTTTCACATACTCGGCCATTTTTTTTCAACGGTCGTCTTCTCTAGCGAGTAGAAAACGATTTTGGCGTGTGTGGCGGTGGAAGAAAACAAAAACTCCCGGAGAAGGAAAACTGTGAAACGTGCGAGATCATAATTTGTGTTGCCATGGCGCGACGAAGCACGCTCTCTGGCGGTACAGTTGAGTAATTAAAAGATTTTTTTTCGTACTCTTAAGTGGCAATTGACGCTAATGAAGGCAGCTGAAGACCACGTGCTCGGCGGGAAAGCTTTTCCACTGGAGCAGAGTGAAGGATTGTGAAAATGCAATTAAGGATGCTTGCATGAATTCTAAAATAGAAAGGTAAGGAAACCTTTTACGTTCCCGCTCTTTTCTTAATGGAATAAATTATCGTTCCAGGAAATGTTGTTCTTCAAAGGAAATGTTACAACTCTCTTTCACTTATCGTTGTTTTAAATATATACTTTGGTGTTTTAAATTGGCAACATTTAGAATTATTTAAAATTTAAATCGTCTGTTACACTGATTTTATTTCGCCTCGTATTTTATCTTAATTTGATTGGTAGTGTAATTGATGTCAACATCCGTGATAATAGTTTGTTAAATTTATTCTCTTTTTCGGAACAGGGGGTTTAAACTAAATCACGAAATTTAATTACCATTTAAATTTAGGGAAAACGTGTTTTAAAAGGTAATGCCAGTAAATTGAAATGAAACTTGTTATCTTTTCAAAGGGTTATTAGTTTTAAGCGCAATAATGTAAGAGGTAATGAAATGTTTTATTTTAAATTATTCTAGATTCTTACATGTCATTATTCTTAAGAAATTATTAAATTTAAATGCACAATTTGCGATTTGAAACCTTAAAAATTGATTTTAGAATTTTATTTTATTACGAAATTAAATTTTAAGAGTAAATGAATGTGTAATATAAAAATGAAAAATATAGAAAATATAATTAAAAGTTTTCCTCACCAAGTTATGAAAAAATTTATTATTTCCTACTTTAATTATTGCCAATTTAACATTTCAATAAATTTTGAAAGGGGGTATTTTAATGACACATTTTTATGATAATATTTTTATATATCATGCATTTTAAGATAATATTTTTATTATATTATATTTTTCAAATATTGTTGATGGAAAAATTTGGTTGGGTTAATTTGTTAAATAGTTAAATTTTCCAAACTTTATATAAATTTTAAATCATGCTATAAATTTATTATTTACAATTTAATTATTCAAATAAGTAAAATAATATTTCTAATAAACCTTTTATGATTAGACGAATTAATAACTTTTGCAAAGTTTAACAATTTTATTTTCTGTCAAATAAATATTTTTTATATTTTCTTCAAATAATATGAAAGTGGTAACAAGTTTGCGTATATTCACAATTTTAAGCTACTAAATTTACCTATTACATAAAATCTTATTTTATTCATCATTTTTTTTATCCTAAAAATGATTTAAATATTTCTGAAAATAAATTCTCGAAATTTTCGGAAAGGAATTGAAAAAAATTTCTGTAATGAAAATAAGTCTGTAGAATCCTTAAAATTTCCTAAAGCAAACTAAATTTCAACATTTTGTTGCCAAAAGGCACCATCATAACTTTTAAAGATAAAATTATCACACAAACAGTGCATTGACTTTCTAGTGATAGACTTCTCATTGAAAGATCTTTTACATTTTATCAGTGTTTTTAATTCTGTTTTCAGATACGGTTTTTTTTCTTTTTCTTTTTGTGAAACGGATTGAATTCATTCAGCTTAAGTTACGAAAAAAACAAGAACAATAATAATCGCATTCTATATTTATTATAGCGTATGTAAAAATTTATTTTTTACATCGAATATAAAAAATTATATTAATTGATTAAATTTTGATATTATATCGCCCAAAAAAATTATGATAAAATAAGAAATCCTATAATATTTTTTGAGCAATTTTAAAATCTTCTAATTTGTTTTTAAGCTCTGTTAAACATTTACTGATTTTAGGAAAATCATGATAATTTTTTTTTTGTAAATTGCTATTTATTTAATTGTTTTTCGAGAATAATATGAATCATGATGATAATAAGGTTTTCAAACAAAGAAAATATTATTTTCAAACTAAATACCAACTCTATGAATCTGTAGGTATTAAAGAAAGGCGTGTAATAAAATAATTGAGCGCTCTAGACTTTTAAATATGAATTCGATATAAGACTTGTTTCTGATTAAAAAAAAAGCTCATTTCCTTCAACTCTCTTCTGAAATTTGATAATGAAATGATGCTTTAAACTTATTCTAATTTATATATTTTTAGAGTTTGATAAAAATTTTAATACCATGAAAAATGATGTGAATTAAAGGACATGTTAGTATTTATCGAAACGAGAAGAAATTGCTATTAAATAAGAACTAGAAAGTTAAAATTAAAGAAAATATTCATTTTAATGATTGTTTTTAACTTAAAAATATTCATTTTAATTATAATTTAAATTTTAATGAAATTTTTATGCTTGTAAATTATTTGTATTGCCATTTTACGATTGCTAATACCGTTTCAATGGATTTGAAAAACAATTTGAATAAATTAAAAACTTTTCTTGCTTAAGTAATTTTAAAATGAAATCATTCCACTTGTGATCATACGCATTTGTCATTATTTAGTATTACGCACAATTCAGTGTTTTTATTAATTTTCTCAAAAATTTGTATTTTACTTTGTCATTAAAAAAATGTAAATAGAAATGAGATAGTTAAATTAAAAGTGTATTTGTAACAATAAATAAAAAGTTTTAAAAAGTATATTCTGCATAAATATAGGAATATTTTGAAATAGATATTTTATATCCATCACAAAATTATTTATGGCAAATCTATTAGTATTTAGTACTTACATTTCCTCGTAATTATTTGAATATGACTTTGCAGTATTGATGGTATATAGTTGTATTTGCGTCTAAGTAAAATATATGTTAGAAATAATTAATTTACATGTATGGATTAAGTTATAATTTATATTTGTGGAAATTTTTTTTTGTTATAAACCAAAATATAAACCAAACTAAATTACTATATGAAAAAGATGAAAATCCAACTTCCATTGATTTTTTAGAATATTTTTTGTAGGAAACTTTATTGATCCTACTCGCAATTGTAATTTTTTAATATTTTTTTAATTTTCTTTATTTCTGAATTTTATTTAATTTTTTTAATTTATATCGGATAAGTTAAATCAATTCAAAACGTATAGTGTTATCAATTATAAAATTATTGAAATGAATAAGTAATTTCTGACGCAACGCAATTGTTTTCATTCTTTGCTTCATTTCGTTTTCACCTTGTTAAGCTTATTTATTTAATACACACATTTTACTTTAGACTGTATAAATGAGGTACTTGAAATCAAGATTTATTATAATATTATTTTTATTATTAAAATGCACAATTTAATAATTTTTCTCAACGTAATCATTCAACCATTGATCAAAAACTTCAATTAAGCATGCTGTACTAAATGATGTATTTTAAATTATAATGGTTTGAGAAAAATTCTTTGCTTTTTGCATAAGAAAGATACTTTAAAGTGTATTTAATTTTATCTAAACGTATTAGTTAAAATAAAAATAGCTTTAAATTTCGAAATTATCCTTAACAGAATTAACTGGAATTTAATAAGCAGTTGGTTAATTTTTTTTAATTGTATAAAAACACTGCCACCACATTTTTTCTTAGAAGAAACTGCAAATTTTCGATAAAAAAAATCAAAGATCTATGATTTTATGATTAGTACTGCACATAAGTTAAAATTATAATATAATCTCTTTTTATACTTCAAGTAAAAATTATATATTTAACCTTCTTTTATTTGCTAAAATTTAATCTTCCATTTAATAGAAAAGTTAATTCAAAATAACCATTTTTAAAAAGTTGCTTTGAATTTATTCTCCGATTTTCTTTTTTCTATTTCACCCTACTTTTTTTTAGATAAAATTTTGTGACAGTTTCTCATTTTTATTCATCAGAATTTAGTATACGTATTTTTCCATATTTTACATTTTTTTAAAATTATTTGATTTAATTCGCAAATTAAACGATTTATAGCTAATCATTGTCAAACATCGATTCTATAAATGCATCGTAATCATGCCGTTTTTAGATTCAATCGAATGTTTTTATTTGTTATGATATCGTTTGTTTGAACAGTGTTTTATTTCTTAAAATTTTCTTAGAAAATTAATTTATTTTTATGATTTTAAAAAAGACAGTATGTTATTTCGATTCTATAAAAAATTTCGAACATTATTTTTTTTTAAATAAAACTAAATTGCGAAAGTCATTCAAATTATATCGTGTCATGTAACATTAAATATGTTGTAGACAAGGGAGAAGTTACTTTGTTTTTAAATTATGCCTATGCCTTCCGCCCCTTTTTCGAAGCTTTTAATATCAAATATGAATAGATTTAGTGCCAGAACACATGACGTTAAAAAAAATTCCATTCATCATTTTGTAGCTTCATTATTTATGCAGTCAGTAATAGTTTTAACGAGTTCGTAAGTTAAAGTAGGAGGGGGGAGGTGAACATTTGGATTCTTTTCAGTAATTTATTTTTCTTTACAGACTTACTGTTTTAGATGATTTTTGTTACGCAGATAGAATCAGATAAATGATGTTCTTCCATCTGAATAATTTTTCTAAAAATACAAATAACAATGAAAACAAAGAATACTTCCCTATTTTGTTTTAATTTTGTTTGGTTTTTCGTAAATTTATTTTATTTTTTTGCCTTTTCCTCTGAATTTATAATCATGTTTGGTCTACATTTTTCAAGGTTGAAAATTCGCTACCTTTGCATTCGAAAGTAACGCTTGAATTAATTTTCTTGTGAGCTTCGTTTTTGTCCGAGAAAATACATTTTCTTTCGGAAAATTTCATAAAATTAAGTCATTTTTTTGGCGGGAAGGATATTTTTAATTTAAGTATTACTGCGTGTGTTTTGATTTAAAAGATTGGGTATAATATTTCAAATTCACTTAAATCAATCGGGAATTCATTAATTAAACTTCATTAATTACATTTCTTTTAAATATTTATTAAAATTAAATATTAAAACGTTTATTTCGGATTTTATTTCTTATATTTATTTTAATTTTATAAATGTACTTGAGATGAGTTATCTGTCAATAATTTAATGAAAGAATGCCGTTAATTTTTTTAATTGGAAGATGACTAAATTGTTTTATTTATTAGAAAATTATATTTTAGTCAAAATTTCGTATAATCGTTTAAACATTAGTAAAATTGTATGCACATTTTTAGTGTATCATTATAACTAAAAAGTGGAGACAATATGATCCCTGTTTTTTTTAAAAAATAATGTCATCTTTCTTAAATAATTAAGGAACTGGAATCATTAAGTTTGAAGTAAAATTTGAAATGATTTTTTTTTATTTCCATTCTTTTTTTTTTTTAGCTCGAATTTTAATTTTAATATTAATTCGAATCTTTCATCTTAATGCGAATCACGTAATTCCTTAATTAAAAAGTTCGTTAATGATTTGATTCAAAATTTCAATTTTTATGTTACAAAAAGAAATGTTTAGTTAACTTCATTTTTTTAAAACTATCTTCTTTTCAGGATTTAGTTTCTGAAAAAAAAAAAATTGACTTATATCCTTTCTGTATATAAACTGATTCTGCGTTTAAATTTTATTCAATGTGGATATTTGTTTATGCGTTTTTAAATTAGACATTACACATATATCTATGTTTTCGGTCAGCGAAATGCTTTTTTTTATTAGACTTCTGTTTGAAGTGCATGGAATTTGTCTTTCAAACGATCATAATTTTTTACTATAAATTCTTAGCTTTGGTTGATTTATTTAATGAATCATTAAATCTTGCAATAACATTTATGTTTATCTTAGAAATGTTACGGTTGTTTCATTTAATCTATCAAGTTGTCCTACTGTAACATTATTAATACCTAACAAACGAAAATATTGGAGAAATGATATTTCGATGTCTGGATTTTAAAAGAAAATTAAAAACTTATGATGTTTTATTGTAATTTGTAATGACTAAATTTACAATATTCCCAAAGACATATTATATTGCATTGTTCAATTGTCGCGATATAATATTTCCCACAATGTGCATTATCAAAATGTTGCATATTTACAGAATTATTTAAAATTATGCAAGTAAAAAATTAATCCTATATTTCGGAATTCAGAAGAAAAGGTATTGATAAACTACTTGAATTACTTTAAATTATATATATATATATATATATATATATATATATATATATATATATATATATAATTTACAGTAATTCAAGTAGTATATATATATATATATATATATATATATATATATATATATATATATATATCGAGGTAATCAGAAGTAGAAATCAGATTACTTTAAGGTTCCTTTTAATGTTTCACTGAAAATACATATTTAATTACAACAAAAAACTTATATAGATAAATATTTTTTGTAAAAAGTTAAAAGTTTATAAAGTTGGGCCACCGAAGAAAAAGAATTAATCAGGTGGATTTCTTAAAAATATTTGTTTTAAACAAATAATCTTTAAAAATATCTTCCTTTAAAATGTTTAACAATCTTGACATTTCTATTATTTATAATTTGGTCACAAGTACTTGACTGATATTTTTGTAGTGAATGCGTTATTAAAAATCGATCTTTTAAATTTTACAGAAATTTTTACGAGAAAACACACTGAAAATTAAGAGCATCCTAAACAAAATTATAAAAATTATGGTAGGTTGTTTAAGTGTAAGATGAACACACTTCAGTGTTTTAGAGTCAAATATTGGAAAGAAAATCACACTTTTCATTTTCCATGAGTAAAATCTGTACAATCATTTAAAATAAGGATATTTCTGATATCGCCAAGTTTTTCTTATAAAAGAAAATTTTAATTTTTTTAGAAGAAAATACGTTATTTTTAATTTATAATCATTTTTCTAAAAATATTTCTTAATATGAATTCTCAAATCTTCCCTGTCATTATTATAAACTTTTATAACATAATTATATAGTATAAAAGCATACACAAGTGCCTTTCTTTTGTTTTGTAGATATATTTTGTTGTATAATGAATTCAAAAGCTTAAATAAATTATGAATATTACGCATTATAACTTTCTGCTAAATATTTTTCAGTTAAAACAGAAGTACTTTTGTAGCACCAACTCTGCTGAAAAAAATTATTTAAGAACTTGTTGAAATTAGTTCATATAAATTTACTTCTATTATCTCTAGTATATAAACATTAGCAATTAATTCAAATATATATTTTTATAATTTTTCAATTAAAGAAATCCATGTTTGTATAAACTTGTAATTGCTTATAGAAGTGTATAATAAAGAATATCTGCCCCAGGTGCCGTATAATCCAGGATGCCAAATTCTCAGATTGGCGGTTTTTTGGTGGATTTTCGTATGTATCTGGCAACTTCTCTTTTATTATGTCATACATATGGAAACCTATAATAATTATGCAGAAAATTCTATTTTGGTAAACCTAGTATTTACGTCATCGCGCACGCCACGATTCGTCATCTTGGCAACATTACTTCATCGCCAAAAAAAAATTCAGAATTTGGAATTATGGATTATAAGACACGCGTCCGAATATCTTTATTATTCATTTTCCTTTCTCTCTTTCCTCTGCTTCAACGACGACATCTAAGTCCGTGATGAACAATGTCAGTCTTGTTCATGTTTGACTGTTGTACTTAATTATTTTCAAACATAAAATACATTTAAAGTTATCAATATGCGCAAGTCTCCTTATTTCAAAATTTAAAATTCAGATTTTTGGAAAAATCAAATTAGATAATGTTTTATCCCCGTAAATGAGACATATGGAAAAGACCAAAACGTTAAAGTTAAATATTCAAAAAGTTTTAATAAAAAAATGTAGCATGGATTATATTTTAAAAATTTGATTAGTTACTTTCCTGTGTCAAACACAGTTAATATTTTCACTAAAATGTTATTATTTATCAATTAATACTGCTTTTACTAACAATGCTACAAATGAAATTCGATTTTTCGGCTCATCTTCTTGAAAGTTTATGCTTTTCTTGAGATTTTTTTATAATTTTTTAATCTATAAAATATTTGTTTGAGAACGCATTTAAACTTATTTATTACTTCAATGAAACTTCCTTGAATGTTTTGAGATCAGATTTCGAGTACGGTCACTCTCGGCGCGTTTTTTTGGCGCCAAATTTGGCGAACATTTTTACTTTAAACGCTGCAAATTAGCATTTTTGCAACCCTATTATTAATTTCTCTTGAATATTTACCGATTAAAATTCATTAATATTAAATTTAATCAAAAAATTTTATGGATAATTTAACATATCAAATTTATTATTTTACCATTGATGTTTGACATCTATAAATCTGCGTTTTTTGTTAATTTTGTAAAATTAGTTGAAAATATTGTCAGATACCAACAATGTATGAAATGTCTGTCTCTATTTCAGCAATTTTCCTTCCGCCGTTTTTCTCCGGTTGGAAATTTGTCATACACTTGGTGACTTTTTAAAATTTCGCCAAGGGTGATGATTGTACGGTAAATTTTTACCATGTTTTGTTTAAAAAAAATAGAGTGACTAAATTCTTATAAGTATCGATACATTTTAAATACTACGGTTGCCAAAACAGAATTTTCTGCATAGTTTTTATTGGTCTCCATATATATATGATGTATTCAAAACCACAGGTTTCCAGACACATAAGAAAATCTGCCAAAAAATCCCCAAACTCAAAATTTGGCATCCTGAATTATACAGCCTCTGTATATATATATATATTTATAAAATCAAAATATATTATTTTAAGTGATTATACTTCCGTCCGACTAATTAAAGGATTCAAGGAACTTAAAAATCTCCGACTAATTTATGAAATATAGATATTTTTGGAATATTTTCAGTTTCATCATCCTCTGTCCATGAGTGACACTCCATTCTTTTTCCTACAAAGAAAAAAAGTTGAAGTCATACTTGTTTAGATGCTAATTAATTGGTTGTAACCTTGAAATCTTCTGACGTCTATTTGATGAGGAAAAGTGCGTTTGATGGGAAATTTTTCCTTATCATATTTGATCTGAGCTCACCCCTTTAAAAGAATTGTATGGAAATAAAATAGATTTAATTACAATGAAAATTTTGAAAGAAATAAGAAATTATACAGATTTTGCTCATAGACAATCATAATTTATAATCTCTAATAATTATAATTCTGAGCAGAAGGTTAATCTAATAATTATGAATAGTGATGGATCATTCAAATGTTTAAATCTTCTTAATTTTGAGGCAGCGCGAATATTTTTCCTTTAATTTTTTTTCTTACCTCAGTAAATAAGAAATAAAATGAGTAATGTTGATGATGAAAGATGTAAATTACGTGTTCATTTAATATGTATTGAAAAAATGAAGTTTTTATCAGTAGCTTTTCAAAATTAATAAACATTACATTGTTTTAGTAATTTTTATAATGAAACATGTTAAAACTTTCTGATGATAAATGACAAACAATGAATATTGTTTTTGATACTGAATTCGAATTCTGTCAGTTTCAACGATGTTAAAAAAAAAGCACATAATTTTAGGAAAAATATACCAGATATTTTGCAGTAATATTTCTCAGAAAATACTAGAAGAAATCTGTAACTCTGCATTTCGTTTCACTTTTAATATTTAAACCAATAGTATATTTAATAAATTAATAATTTTAACCAATAGTATTGTTTTCCATATCATTCATTAGACTGCTTATTTTTTAAGCATAAATTTTTAATCTGGCGTTGAGGATTATGTTAAATTTTAATGAAAAAGACATTAATTTTAAAAATTGACCCGAAAATTTTAATTTTATTTTTTATTGGTTTCTCAAGAAACATGCATAGAGAAATATAAGTTGTACAGATATAATGATTTTTCCGTTTTTGATTTCATACTAAATGGATTAAGTCTGAGAAGATTGTTGGTTTAAGAAAAAAACAAAAAAACATCTTTATTCGAGAAAAATTCATTATTTCCAGTAAAATTACTGAAATATTGCCATTTGAAGTTATTGATCTGTTTTCTTCTATTCTTTTTACTCACAGTAAAAATCAGTTTAGCTTATCTAAGCTATCTTTTTTAAATGAAAATCATTTGTTCGAGAAATTTTTCCTCATTAGTTTTAAGAAATTAATCTTGTAGATTTTGTACAAGTTAGTTGAATAGAAGAGACGCTGACTATACAAAAAATATACGTAATTTTTTCCAAAATAGTTGATGCGTTCGTGAGATTTTATTTAAAGTTTGGTTTTGTAACTGCGAGTGCATTTATGCGAGTGAATTTTGACTGCGAGTGCATTTACTCTGTTTTGAGATTTAAAATTTACAAATTCTGTTCTATTCCTTACATCCTAGACTTGTTTTTATTGACAAAAGCATTTATCGAATTCTTTTTTTTTTATTTATAGTTATCTCACTTTATTTTTAAAATACAATGGGAAAATAATATAGCAGTGATTAGATTTGCAAATCATAATTATCATTAATCAACATATGACAGTTCTACTATCCAATCTGGGTATCACAGAATACAGTCATTTATAATTACAGAGAAGAATATCCTCATTTGTGTAGATCTAGGCGCAACTCGAAATGGCACAGAAAAATGTTGTTATCGAATCAATTAATCACATTATCCAGTTCAATCGCATCTGTTGATCGATGAATAAATTGGTTGATTGCGCCAAACAGATTCACAAAAAAAAAAAAAAAAGAAAGAAAAAAAAAAAAACCGTAAAGGAAGAAGTAGCAAGAAAAAAAAAAGCACTTTTCAGTGCTCTGTCCTCAGATCAAATTCGATCGAACCAACCATGTTATTCTGGAATGACAGAGCCAGAAATAGAATTCGGAACCCCCAAAAGGCAGTTGGCGTTCCAAAAGAAGAAAGCAGCTTGTATAAGAAAAGGATTCTTTGCTATCGTCTGAAAAGGAGTTTTTTTTCTGATTCAATAATAATAACAATAATAAAAAAAAAGTTGTTTATCATTTATAGGATTGAGTTCAGTTCTGACCAAACTTTTGGAACCATAGTGACCTAGATTTTTATAAAAGTACAAATCTTTCCCTACCAAAATGAATAGTTAAGCCTCACAAATATGCATTTTTTATTTTGAACATGCTTTTAGTACTTTTTTTATTATTTATAATAATCTTGATTTCACTATCTACTTGTAATATTTTTTTTACTGTAAGATTTGGTTGCGATTAATTTTAAGTTTTACCACGTTAAAAAATTTTGTCAATTTCACAATAGTTACTTTAGAGCCTTTAAAAAAATTGTTAATTGAACAAGGAAACGTTAAAATATTATTAACAGTAACATTTTTATCCAGTAAAATATATTTCAATTTTTTTTTCTTTTTAAAGGAGGTAAAAAATGGCTACTCTCTCATATATATATATGAAATTTTAAAGTTTTTTTAATGTAATGTTACTTTATCTCTCTTCTTGTAAATTTAATTTTTTTTTTAAATTTTAAACTGGATTTTGAATTTTTAAGTTGGAAAAGCAGTTTATTGTAATATCCGTACACAAAAGTATTTCAAAATGATTTTCAGATAAAAATTTTTTTTTAACATATTTCTATTTAATAATTTTTTATTAAGTTTACGAAATATAGTAATTATTGTTTTATTCAGCCTAGTAATGGTTGATATATATAATAATATCATGGTGATTGATATATAACGAATAAACCGGAATCTACGAAATTTATTGAACCAAAATTTTTAAATATCGCGTTTATAGCACAAAGAAATCAAATTATTTTCTTCATATATTTTTATTGCGCGTGAGTGAATTTTACTGAAAGCAATCTTTGGATTTCGTTTATCGCAAGAAATTCCCAAAATCTGACTTTAAAAATCTTTGAATTTTTATTTTTTGGATTCTAATTAAGTAGAAATATTAAAGTTGGAACAAAGTATTAAGTATTTTTTTTTTTAAAGAATAGTTTAAAACTCTTAATATTCATTTTCTCTAACGGTGCGGTCTATCTATTAAGTATGCATTTTAAGTAAAAATATGTGTTTTACAAAAGAAGTAATGTATAAATATTGAATTAAATAATGAGAAGATTATTTATATCGTGTATTTTCAGAATTTATTAACAAATAATTTTTTGTATATTTTTCCTTTGAGAAAAATGGTCTTATGCTATGTTGATTTCATTTTTTTTCCTTTAATAACATTCTGTTGATATTTTTTTTAAACTGAGAGAATTTAAAATTTAAATAATTTATTACCCTACAATAAAAACAGTCTCTTTTATTGATAAAGAATGTATCATTTTCCTTTAAACAAATTCTAAAATTTTAACATAAAAAATTTACATTAAGAAATCTATACAACCGCTTACATGCACTTTTATATTTTAGCAATGTAGAAAAAGTTAATTACCACGATTACATGTGACATGCATGACAAGATCCTATAAAAATGCAAATACTCTCGTCTGAGGTCAAATGTTTCTGATTTTTATCATAGAAAAATGTATTATTTATGACATAAAACTTTTAGCATGAGCAGTAATATATGAATTAAGGCAGTGTGGTACACGAATAGAAAAATTAAGTAAATATCATAAAATAGGAATTCGTGCACACAATAAGTACTCATTAAAACAAAAATTTATTACATATTTAAAATTCCTTTTCTTACATTCTTGCTGCATGTTGCCAGATTCTTGCAAAAGGAAAAGTTTATTGTTAATTTATTTGTGTAAACAGAGTTGCGTCTAGATTTTTTATTCTTTTTTCCTTACGCGCAACAAGCCATTATTAGAATGCACAAATGTATAATATATTTGAAAATCTTTATTTTTTTCTTCATGTTAGCTGCAAGCTGACAAATATCTGCTGAAATAAAGTTTATTGTTAATTTATTTGTATATATAAAATAAAATTTAAAAATATTTTTTTTTTGAAGTTTTTTAAA
Organism: Latrodectus elegans; assembly: GCA_030067965.1. NCBI lineage: Eukaryota > Metazoa > Arthropoda > Arachnida > Araneae > Theridiidae > Latrodectus > Latrodectus elegans. Next base: position 41,042,860 of record CM057821.1, on the reverse strand, counting down.
TAAAATAAATAAGCTTTTTGAATTTTATCCAATTTTTTCTGTTTAATGGAAACAATTGATCAAACTCTGACTATCGTCATATTAGAGCAAGAGAACCATATCTTGCTTTAGCAAAAGCTGTGGCATTTATCAAAGCCAATGTGTGAATTATTTATTAATATGCCTCAAAATTATTAAATTAAGCCGTTTGCAGTTTTTAAAAATCTAATTATAATAAAGCACTTTCTGACTTCTCCTTTAACATAATATGTAAATAAGAAGATTTATAGATTTTTCACTGCAAAATATTAAAAAAATAAAGGAGAAAGTTTTGACTTATGTGTGAAATCCGTACTGACTTATCGTCAAGTACCTATTTTAAAATTTAAAAGCAAATTTTCATGAAGTCATCTTTTATACTTTAAAATCTTTTGTTTCCACCTGTTGGTAGTTGCAGATATTATTAGATTAGTGAAGTTAAATGTGATTTTATTAAACTATGTAGAGAATTATTTGAAACCTTAGTTTGCATTATTTTTAACAATTAAGGCTTTTATTAAAAAAAGGCTGATTGATGTATTGAAAATTATTGCATTTTGATGATAATTTTATTATCACAATAAATTGGTGGCAAAATAGTTGGAATAAAAATAATTAATGACTAAATTGATAAAATTTTAAAAGTAATATTTTTTAAAAGTATTTTGTAAGAATTTCACTTCAAAATGCTTAGAAATTTTTTTCGTTTATTGATCAATTACTGTAAATAATTACTGGGTGTGACAGTATTAAAATTAAGAGAAAGCGCAAATATGATTTTAGCTCCTAAGTAAGCTTATTAAAACATACCGGTAATTTTTTAATTTTATGCAATGAAGTTAATATCAAATATCTGCTTATGCTTCTAATTCAGTTAAATATTTTTGATATTATTATTTTCATTTTTAATGAATAATAAAAATTGAGTAATTCATTCATGAATAAATAGGAAAATTATCATTATTCACTGAGTCATAAAATAGAAAGTTTATGTTTTGTCTAAAATTAAATACACGGATTTATTTTGCAAACTAAAATTCATTCATGTGTTCTGTTTAACAAAATTCGAAATGAAAGAATTTTGTCCACCACGAGCTTTTGCTTTTGACTTTATTCAAGCATACAAGTTTTATTAAGACTAGTAATTAAATAAGTAAAAATTATTTAAACAAGAAAATATAAAATTATTACATAAAATACTTTAATTTTTTTTTTAAAAAATTACTTGTTTTCTTCACGTTTATATTAATGATAATCAAAAGTAGATTTCAGGTAATATTAATAGAATTTATTCATTCATAGTATATGAATTATTGTTCAAATTTATTCGTTTATATACCCTTTAGCATACATTTTTAATAGTTAAAAATGTGTTTTTCTGATTTCGGTATTAATTAGGGTTTTGCATAATTATGTTAGTTAACTTCTGTAGTCATTACAGGTCTTCCCAACTTACTTGCAAAATTATATTCTACTATTTTAGACTTCTTTATTTGTTAAACAAAAACGATTTTTATTAACTTCAGTTTGCTTGTCGCTCAACGGTCAGTTTTTGCACACGATGATTAACTAGACCGTTACCTAGGTTTAAATTGCATTCCGAACCACTATAAACATCCACGCCCAAGGTGGGATTCAAACCCACGAACTGTTGTACCGAACGCAAGAGAGCTAACCATTTGGCTGCCAGCTCGGTTTTTGTTAACTTAAAGAGAAAAAGTTCGTGAATCGTCATGCTTTTTTAGCTGTGCAATAGTGTTGGTATTCGATCTATCAACGTTTCAACTTGAACTTTCTTTGAATTGTTGCTCATAACGTTTAGCGAATGCTATAACTCAGGTTTCTCTAACAACACTTGTATAAAGAGAAAATATCATAAAAAAGGCCTTCTTTAATCATAATATAGATTTTATTGCAATAATTGTTTATTGTTTTGGAAAACCTATTAACATTTTCTGAATTGATCTTTATAAATGGGCTTATAGTGATTTCAAAAGAACTGTTACAGCCTGCTACCGTTGAAATTCTGCGATACTAAAGAAAAATATATCCTTTCACTTAGAAGCTTATCACATATGTATGTGTGTGTACATTGTGTCTATATTTGTCAACTTTTTATTTTTAAACGTCGTCACGAAGCAGACAGACGTTATCGATTTTTCAGAAGCCTATTTTAATAATGATAAAAATAATGAGTTCTTATATATTTTGTTTATAATTTCCTCATACTGTACGTTCCTTTTTACTTGAGATTGAGCAGACATTATTGATTTTTATTTGGTAAGGGCAGGGGTGGGGGGAGATTCATTTAAATTTTCAAATTTTATAAAACTATATTTTATCTGCAATGCGGTTTTATATACGCGATATAAAAGCGATGCAGTGCGCATACGGAAAAATAACGGCAAATATCAAAGGACATTTTTTTTCTGGATGTAAAAATATTAGTAAGTAGAAATTTTGTTGTTTATACTAATATAAAATATTTATGGAAATTAGAAATTAAACAAAAATTTTTTTTGTTTCTCTCACATTATTTTACATTATTTTATTTAAATCTGAGTTCCTGATAAAGAGTTCATTATAAAATTAATTTAATCAACATTAATGAATTATTCATTGATAAATATAACATATTGATAAATATAAATTTAAAATCATATAAATGTGATGTGGCATGTTTTGAAATATTACTTTTTACTTTAAAAATGTGTAAATGATAGTATTATTGCAACAGGTGTAAATGTCATAAAATTCCCTTCTGAAATTTTCCGTAAATGATTGTCTAAAAATAGCTTGCAAAATTCTGTCCGTTATCGTTTTCAGAGTTTTCGAAAAATCCTATCTAAAATTTTCTATATTCAGAATATATTACTACATGGCAGGCTTTATCGTCGCTTTTGAGTTTTATTGAAATAAAAAGAGATGATATTTAGGGACTTAACGAAAACATTTTGTATCTCATTGGTTTAATTTACCGCAAAATTATTTTCGGTTTATTTTACTCCTCTTTCGTTTTTATTCTTTTATCAATTATTCACTTGTAATATGGCTCAAGAGAGAATCTTCTCTTTTTTATTTCGCTCTCATTTTTCGATTTTCATGTTTAAAATATGCAAGTGCAAAAAATTCAATTTAAATCATCATTTCATTTCTCGACTTTGTAATTTTTCAGAAAAATATAAATTATTCATAAATTAATTTAACATGAAAGCTATTTCGAAGAATATCTTTATAAATAATAGATTTGCGAACGTGAAATAAGAAACGATGTATATTGTATATATGCAATTGAATTATAATGTTCAATATGTATGTGTATTCATTTTGTTTGAAATATTTTAGAAATTTAGAATGGTATGCATTTATTTTTTATTTTCTCCGTAGACAAACGGAATTTGTTAAGTATTTCTGTTTTTTTTTATTTATTTTTATATATATATATGTATATATATTTATCTCTTTTAAAATGGTGCCCAGTTTTTAGTTCTCTCAAATTAATAAAATTTCTTCCATTTTTTGAGGATTTAAATTGTTGTATGTTTATGTAATATGTTGTGTGTGTGGCATTATATATATGGGAAGATTTTTTTCTTTTTTTTAGTTTAAAATTCGAGGTAATTATTTTTTAAATAAATCATTTTTCACTTTGGATATTTCAAAGGAATAATCAAGTGACAAAATTTTTTTTATTTATTCTATTTAACTTTATTTACATTTCTACTATCTAATCCTGATATGTTTCGTATCGTGACACCTTTGTTTGATAGGCCAAGTTATTTCAAATAAAGAATGAGCTAACCAAATCTCATTAGTAAAATAAATGACCTAAAATTTTAGTTTAATTGAACGATAATAAACTTACGTTTATTATCTTTGTGCATATACATACTTTTTGAAAGAGGCTTTTTGAATTATGATTCAGTCGCCTATAAGTCACCTCGAAAATATTTAACGATTTTAAGTGCATTTATTAAGGTAACCTTTCCAACATTTTTGCTGAATAGGAAAATGAGCACAGAAGTCGGCTCTTGTACATTTTGGCTCTAACTCGTTTCAAATGGTATTCATTCGCAATGCAATCGGCAACTTTCTGGTACTGTCTACGAAATCACTGACTTGTAATCTATGCTTAATCAATCACCTTGTAAATTATGAGTCATCATGATTCATATGACGTCGTCACTCAATAAGAAATATTTCTATTGTTGAAACATTATGTTTTGATAAAAATATTCAGAACTCGATTGAAAATCTAAAAAATGGAATCGCATTTCCCAGATGGATAATTTCACTGACAAGTTGTTTTAAAAATTTAATTTTTGATTTATATGGTAAAGAAGTTTAAATGTTAAATTAGATATGAATAAGATAACTGCAACACTTATCAGATTATTCGAAAATCATTGCATTTACGAATCAATGTTTTCAGCAATTTTTTACTGTATTACGTTTAAGAACTGTATTTAAATTTCTGTATAGTAGCTTGCTATACACGAATTAAAACAGTTCTTAAAAATGTAGTTCAGAAACAGAATAAAATGATTGCAAAAGTTTTCCAGAGTATTCAGAAATCATTGTATAGAAGAATTATTGTTTTTATAACAATTTGTTCTGAATTACGTTTAAGAACTATATTTAAATTTCTGTATAGTAGATTGCTATACAAGATTTAAAACAGTTCTTAAAAATGTAGTTCAGAAACAGAATAAAATAATTGCAAAAGTGTTCCATAGTATTTGGAAATCATTGTATGTAAGAATTATAGTTTTTTAGCAATCTGTTCTAAATTACGTTTAAAACTATATTTAAATTTCTGTATAGTAGATTGCTATACACGAATTAAAACAGATCTTAATATATACACGAATTAAAACAAATCTTAAATGTAGTTCAGAAACAGAATAAGATAATTGCAAAGGTTTTCCAGAGTATTCAGAAATCATTGTATATAAGAATTATTGTTTTTGGCAATTTGTTCTAAATTACGTCTAAGAATTATATTTAAATTTCTGTATAGTAGATTGCTATACAGGAATTAAAACAGTTCTTAAAAATGTAGTTCAGAAACAGAATAAGATTTGCGAAAGTTTTCCAGAGTATTCAGAAATTATTGTATATAAGAATTATTGTTTTTTTAGCAATTTGTTCTAAATTACGTTTAAGAGAACTATATTTAAATTTCTGTATAGTAGATTGCTATACAGGAATTAAAACAGTTCTTAAAAATGTAGTTCAGAAACAGAATAAGATTTGCGAAAATTTTCCAGAGTATTCAGAAATCATTGTATATAAGAATTATTGTTTTTTTAGCAATTTGTTCTAAATTACGTTTAAGAACTATATTTAAATTTCTGTATAGTAGATTGCTATACAGGAATTAAAACAGTTCTTAAAAATGTAGTTCAGAAACAGAATAAGATTTGCGAAAGTTTTCCAGAGTATTCAGAAATTATTGTATATAAGAATTATTGTTTTTTTAGCAATTTGTTCTAAATTACGTTTAAGAGAACTATATTTAAATTTCTGTATAGTAGATTGCTATACAGGAATTAAAACAGTTCTTAAAAATGTAGTTCAGAAACAGAATAAGATTTGCGAAAATTTTCCAGAGTATTCAGAAATCATTGTATATAAGAATTATTGTTTTTTTAGCAATTTGTTCTAAATTACGTTTAAGAACTATACTTAAATTTCTGTATAGTAGATTGCTATACAGGAATTAAAACAGTTCTTAAAAATGTAGTTCAGAAACAGAATAAGATAATTGCGAAAGTTTTCTAGAGTATTCAGAAATCATTGTATATAAGAATTATTGTTTTTTTAGCAATTTGTTCTAAATTACGTTTAAGAGAACTATATTTAAATTTCTGTATAGTAGATTGCTATACAGGAATTAAAACAGTTCTTAAAAATGTAGTTCAGAAACAGAATAAGATAATTGCGAAAGTTTTCCAGTGTATTCAGAAATCATTGTATATAAGAATTATTGTTTTTATAGCAATTTGTTCTGAATTACGTTTAAGAACTATACTTAAATTTCTTTATAGTAGATTACTATATTAAAACTATTTCGAGAAATGTTAAATATGCGATATGGACCGTTAATCGCTCAACTACAATGAAAATGTGGGAATATTTATTTTCAAGACGGATTCTCCTAGATGAAAGAAATAAACACTAGTTTACGGATGCATTGTATCGCATGTATAACCGCTTCTGTGTTACAGTTTTTGTGACATTTTGCACTCAAAAAACGCGAGGGCTGAGGCATTTTCTAGATCAGTCGAAGACCACCAAAAAATGCTCGAGTTTCGCAACGAGGAGCGCCACAATTCTTCTTTCCAAGGCTCATCCTTTGTTCTGTCACCGAGGTACAAATTCACGTCCGATGGCCCAGCGGGACGGATACAATGTTATAAAAGTCGAAATAACCAGTTCTGATCTTAGTGGGGCCTCTCGGAGTTCCGCCACTGCCTCTTCTCTGCTGCTTTTCTTTCTTTAGTTTTTTTTATGGCTCTCGAGCTTTTATAATGTAGGTCAACTTCATAATTCGGGGAAACCTTTTTATAACCCTATCGACGCCAACCAACACTTACACACCCGTACAATGCCCGAAAATCATTTTAAAATTTTAGTTTGTAGAATTATCTCTAAAAATCGGCGATGAAGAAGTAAGTAAATAAGTAGCTATTCTATGCATGAATATTTATGTAAAAGTCATAATATATAGTTCGTAGAAAGAAATGTTTCATCAATAAAATCACCATTTAAAATTTTAGAAAGAAACTGCTGTTATAGCTTTATTGTTAAATTTTATTATGTCATAATTGTTTTAAAAATATTAAGTAGAATGTTATGGATATTTGTTTTATGCTGAATGTGACGCCCTTACACTACAACGAATATTTAAATAGGATTGATAGTAATTTTGGATCAATATTTATTTTTGTATTACATTTTTGAAAAAAAATTATTTTGATGTAAAGTAACTACTAAAATGAATGCATTAATGAATATTTTCCTGAAAAAAGTTATTTGTTATAATGTTTAAAAATATTTAAAAATATAATGATAAATGATTTTTATTTTGTATACATAGTAATAACAGTAATTTTATCTTTAGATATTCGAAATAAATTAACTAATTGTAATATTTCGAGAAAAATGGCTAAAAGTAAAAGTAATGAATAAACAACACATTTTGATTATAATATTATTTTTAACATTTTTTTTTTCAATTTTTAAGTCCTTAAATCGTGGTTTGGTTTATATTTTAATAATATCATAATTCATTTATAATATTTATAAAATATGTGACAAAAAACAATAGTTTATCATTTTATTCTGATGATAATTTATTGGTAAATGTTTTTACATGTTTATATATCTCAAATAAATACATTTATAATTGTTTTTTTTATTTTTGCATTATTTGAAATTAATTAAATTTTTTTATTAATATTTAAGTAGTGAAAAGCAAAAGTGCATTCAAAAATGTATTCTTGTGTAAATATATATATATATATATATATATATATACAAAATTGAGAAATGAGGTTAAAATTAACTTAATCTTTTATTAGAAACATGAATATATAAATATATACATACATATATATATATATATATATATATATATATATATATATATATATTCATGTTTCTAATAAATAATCTAACTACTGCTGGTTTTCATCCTGAGACTAGTAATTATCAAGAAGCCATTGGACTAAGATTTCCTGAAACATAAAATAATCTCTGTTTCCTGAATAAAAACAATAATGAATATATTGCGCGAGACCGCTTTTTTGGTTTTCCTGATAAATAAAGTAGGCTTTTTTTATAAAACTGTTTGGTCATTTTTTTTCGGTGCTAATTTTAATATTATTTTGGAAACAAATAAAATGATAGTATACTAGATAATTTATACAGTGTAATTCAAGAAATTTAAGAAAAAATTCGACATTGTTTCTTTTTTTTGTTGCACCAATTTATAAAGGATTTGTCTCACGTTGTTAAAATTTTTGAAATGAAATTTTTTTGGGTTTTAAGAAAATGAAATATTTTCTGAAAAATAACTTGTAATATTAAATTTATAGTACATTTTTCTAGTATTAAAACTTCAATTTTTCAGTTTCTTTATTCATAAACTTAAATTATAAATTTACTGAGATCAAAAATATGTTCTAAAATTTTTCTGGCGAATTTTCTAAGCAAATATAAAATATAGTGTTCACATACTTCATTAATTAGTAATGAAAACAAGCATAAAATTTATTATATAATAATATTTAATTATTATTTTCCTTTTAATCTTCATACTAAACAAATTTGTACATATGATTAAAATTTTGATTTTCAAAAAAAAATGTAAAGCTGTGAAAAATTAGAAACGAATTCAAAAGAGCAATTCATTAAATGTTTATGAATATATTGACAATACAAATTATATTTTGCAAATTAAAAATGATGATAATTAATTAGCATTTTCGAGTCTAAACACGTACTAAATAAATAACTTTTTTTCTGTCTTTTCTTTTGTCAAATTAAAAAATATGTTCTCTTAACAAATGAGAATTTACAAGCAATATTATTCTTGGCTCCAACATAAATAAAATTTTTAAAAAATATTAAACATTTTTATCTTATTTTTTCAATAAATCTATTATTATATATTATAAATGATAGATAAGTCATATAAATAATTTAGTTTCAGATTAATATTGGGAGTTATCCTCGGCTAAATTATTACCTTATTCTTAGTAATGACAAATCTAAATACGTGTATATTTATACTTAGATTATATTTCATTTTGAAATAAGAAATCATCTCACAAAATATAATCCTGGTTTTATAATCATGATCTTATATGATCGTGATAATTTAGAACATTCTTTAAAATAATTCTTAAAAAGTAATCTTGTAGGAAAACTGATATAAACAAATTCTTATTCAGTTATTAGTGCAGATCATTTCATTGTTCTTCACCATTAATATTCTAATGTGTAATATATAACTTTGTCTATTTTCTGCGTCTATCCTAAAAACGAATTAACATATTTCAGTGGTCTCGCTAAATGAAGCCCGTAACTGGAAATGGATCTTATAAAACACTGGAAATTCTCTATAAAAGAAGTAAGTGCTCCAATTTAATAAATATATGAATATGTGTTAGAAAAATCGCTTACATGATTTTCTTTTCTTTCTCCCAAAGTTTAAAGGTTACAAAATTATTAAAACGTTGCAAAAATTTCGACCATTTCTCTCCTATTAATATTATTCTAAATTAGTTGTGTTCATTAGAAGCAATGGTCCTTAACGGATAATTTAAATGAGGCTGATTTTTTTTTTAAAGTGGAATGAAAGGAACGAAGCTAAAAGAAACAATTTTTAACTTGAATTTAGGTTCCCTTTAGCTCAATGCTGATTAATTAGTTGCGTTAGAGTGCTTATGAATAATAAATCTTTTAATTTGTTGGCCGCTTATTAATTTGAATTACAAATATGTTAGTCGCAAAATTTCAGTTACTTTGTTACATCGTTTCAGAGCGTCAATCCCATTGTCAAACGAATTATCATCGCATATTTCTAATTGTTGATTTATTAGCCACTATCTTTTAATTTCTTTTGAAGTTGACAAAAGAATAAAATTAGTATTTCCATTGTTTTTTTTTTTAATTTTTCCTATAAATTGATATATTGTAAAGTTTATCATCTTCAGACATTCTTAAATATAATAATAATGATGTTTAAAATGTATTGAATTGAGATAGGGAAAATTAGTTACAGATTTTTACTTCCTAAAAATATGCAAATTATATATATATATATATATCTTCCTTAAAGTTATAATACATATTGAGCCTTTTATTAATTGAACCTGTCATGCTGTATTCATTTTCTAAGATATGATCGATTTAAAATAACAATAACAAAAGCTTTCAGTGGGTAAATTATAAATTTTTGAGCTTGGATTTATAGCTTTAAAAGATGAGGCACAAATTCTGGAAATACCTTGCGACTAATTATTTAAAGAGAATAATAATGAAAAAAGAAAAATAGTCATTTCGTACCCAAAATTAAAACTTTTTTAAACTTTGTTTTAAAACTGTGTTATATATATAGGAAACATATAAGATTGTAATTTTAAAAATTATTACATTATTCAATATTTCATTCAAATTAAATTACAAATATTATTGAAAAACAATATTATATTAAAAAACCCCGAATGAAATTCGTCACAAAACTTAAATATAACTACAAGTTATTCATTTAGCTAAAGATATAAATTAATCTCATTTAGATGACAGAATATTCTAAAATTATATCGTAATCCTATTAATATAGTGCGTAGTTTTATTTACCTGTATCACGAAAATTAGAGTATATATGTACCAGAAGAAGTATTGGAAAAAAATATAATCATAAAGTATATATATATATAATGTATAATCAATATGTAATATATACCTGTGAAAAAAAAATATATATATATAATATTGTTGAATTCCAGTAATTCTAACATTTTTGCTCAACCGTTGTTTCAGTAGAAAATTCTAACGCGATTCAAATTGAAGAAAAATTATATTAAGGCTGATATATATAATTTTCTTTTCTATCAAAATACAAAAATTAATATGTGTTTAGAAACACTATGTCGAACACGAGAATAGATTCTAATAGAATTTTTATGTTGTTATTGTGTGCCAGTTAGGCAGGCATTAAGGGGTGCGCTGCTCCACTTTTGCAACTGAACCATATTTAGGTGTGGAGGCCGACTTCCTCAGTACACACATGCCATAGGTACCCGTTTATAAGGTAGGCGACCATTCACACAACCCATTTATACAAGGAAAGGACAAAGACAGGATGGATAGAGAGAGAAAGTACATCCATGCACGACCCGGGATTCGAACCCAGGACTTCCCTATCCGCAGTCAGGCACGCTGACCACTTGACAAGTTCGGCGGCATTGGTTTTTGATAAAACTAATTAATATTTTAAGGATTTGTTTCTGAAATAGTTAAACAAAATCTGGATCTTAAATTATATTTTATCTGAATTATGTACTTTTGTTAAGTGTCAGCATGTATTTACATAAAAGAATCCGGTAAACTTTATAAATAAAATTGAACAGTAAATATGTGGGCAAAAATACCAGCAAAAAGTAACTTGCATAATTATACTAAAATAATTCATAATTTTTATGTCTACTTTTATGATAAAGGTGCAGTAGAAACTAAATTTAGTCAAGCTTTTTCTGTATAATATCCCTCTGTAAACATGTATTCACACATCTGAAATATGCTTATTATATTTGATATATATTTCTAGTTTTGAACAAAATTTTTATGCATATTTTTAGCCACTTTTAGAAATTTAAAATTTTTTATTAATCGATTCTGTTACATAAAATTAAGCAATTAAAAGGAAGCATTTTTTGACACTGTTTTTTAATTTTTTTTATCCGGAATTTTTATGAATCGTTCTCTGTGATGTATATTTTTAAAGAAATGTGAATATTTTTTGGATTGAGTCTATTTTTCTATTTTTTTTATCTATTCTCGTTTATGTGTTTAAATAAGCTGTAAGTTCGATAATAAATTAAAAACAAAATACATTTTCAAACTTGGCTGCTCTGAGTGATCGAATATTTCAGCTCGATATCTTAAATATTAATTAAATAATTTCAATCCGTACACACTTTATCCTTAAAAAAGATTCCTTAAGTTAAAAATGTGTTTGTAATTAATTACTGGTGACTTAAGCATCCGAAATCTTTCAGGATATTATTAATCTTGCAGCTGGATCATTTCAAGGAATACATGTTGTATACTTTGTTTACAAATAAAACTTCATTCAGAAACGCAGCTATAAAACAAATAATGAGTTCTTTAGCGACGGGTTTCGTATAAAAATAATTGATTCTGTTTCTTTTATCTACACTTAAACAATCTGATACACGTTCCGTTTTATACGTAAATTTCACTTTCAACATACAACTATTAATGTTTTTATCTTCTCCATCTTGTTTTTTCTTAATTTCATGGACCGTTGATTACGACAATTGTTTTTCCTTTCCTTAAATGTTTCATTATTTAGTTTGGCCACCGCTGTTGTTATTAGATATTATTTCAATGAAAGTTGTTTTTATTATAATAAGCAATAGTTTTACGAGGTAAAGATGTGATTGGAAATTCTGCTTAATTTCCTACTTTTCCGTTCAGTTGTTTTTAGTTAACTGTCATTATTATTATTATTTTAACAAATGTTGGTGTTTGTCTTGCTTTTATCGAGGATTTAATAACGTAACTGTATTTGATGGAACATTCATATAATTGATCATGAATATTATCGTTCATATTTATTAGACAAATAGTCGCAATTTAGTCTGTTTGTTTGTGCAATTATAGAGCAATTTTTGAGGCTATTCATGATTAAGAATGAGAGATACCTTCTATGTACAGTCTGACTTTGATATATTCTTAATTCTATTAGGTTGTTCGTAAAGTAATTTCCTTTTTTTTTATAAAAAGGGAAAACGTATAGCGAATGAAAATTCAATTGAATTATATATTGTCAATTCTTGTGCAATAACTGTTGCCTTCTTTTTGGTAGTACCATGAATCCACACTCTCAAAATGGTTGGTTTTTACAAGCAAAAAACTGATCCAGGCGCGAAAAAATGAATTTACTTTCCACTATAATGAAATCATAGGAAATCTTAAAGTGTCACCCATCTCTTTAACAGATTTATGTATTTTTTAATTATAAGGAATATTAGTTTCTGTAAAACATCATAAAAAAAGTTTATTTTATGTCTATTAGCACTCAAAATGAAAGATAGATTTGTATTTGTATGGTCTAACTCCAGGAAAATAAATATGTAACGAAGAAGTATGCGAATTCATGAAAAACGAAATGCATTACTTTAATTCACAAATTTTATTCAGTAAAATCTGTTTGATATTAATTATCCAGTGTTAAAAAATGCGTTGTTTTGAAACGATTTCCACTGCTTTGTTAATGAAAAGAAAAAGGGGAAAAAAAAAAAGATTAGTAGGGGTAGTGTAAACAAACGATATCACTTCCGAGGTGGAAGTGATGGATAGGGCCGATGAACTAATGACATTTTTATTCCTTTCCACCCGGGTGTTGTGTTTTTTACATCGCTCCATCGCTGTCGGCGATGGATTGCATTTTTTGTCTTGGGACAGATGATTGAGAAAAATATTCCGAAAATTGAGATTAGAATTCATTAGGCGAGGGAGTCCCGTTAATTTGTTTTGTTTCAGATTTGCGTTTACATGTGATTTTTTTTTAAAAAACAAGATTGGAAATAAGTAATTTGATATATGTAACTATAAATTCAGTTCAAAAATTATAAATTCCTGTTAATCATTATATCTTAATTATTTTTATTACTGTTAAATTTTTTAAAATCTGCAGCTATCAGCAATCGTAAATTTTTTTTCGATTTGATTTAGAGAATTCAAAAGCTAGAATTTTTTTTTTCTTTTTTTTCGAAAATGGGTCTTGGCATAGGGGAGGGGGAGGGACATGTTTCATGCATTTTTATTACACGAGCAAATTATACATATTAATAAATTCTTACGAACATTAAAATTACTTTTTTTGCAAGCTTATTATTGCTTACTTTGTTATATTAAATGTGATCTTTTTTTTTTAAAAAAAAGGTGTGTCGAAAAAAAGGGTCTTGGCATAGGGGAGGGGAGGGGGAGGGATATGGTTCATGCATTTTTATTACACGAGCAAATTATGAATCATAAAATAATTTCAAATGTGAACCTATAGCCTAATGTGTCAAAATCTATCTCCGAATAAGTCTAGCTGACACACTTTGTCTTTAAAAAGAAAAAGGCGAGAAGATAGTAGGAATGGCTCAATTCTAGAAGCATCGAAAACGCTTTTGACAGTACGCTGTTTTTCATTGTTTTTAATCCATCCCAAGTGTGAAGGTTTGATTGTGTTTCAATCACGGCTGCCATTAAAATTATCCCTTTACATCTACCAACGATTTTATAATCAATTATCTGTCCATTCAAATGTATTTCACAAGTTTATTTATGTTCCTCTGTTTTAAATATTATTTTTTTAAAAAAATTTTTTGATGTTTAAAATTACGGATTTTAGGTGCGTTTCAGTGATTAATTCTCGTTTAGAAATGAGAGTTCTTTTTAAAATTATATTATCTATCGATTCTGAAAGTTTTGTTATTGTATCCAACCTGTTAAACACTGTCATTTTTCTGCAATATGTGGTCGATACTAAATTCTAGATTTCTAAAGTATTTGATACTGGCTATTGTACTAGATCACATACGTCACTACACACATGATTCTTAGAACTACTTTTTATCATTTTCTTTCTTAATATAATATAGTTTTGTGATTAAATAATATAATTTATTATAAATATTATATAATGAAATTACGACAATTACCTATTACATAAGAATTTCGTTGAAGTTAAATTGGCTGTATTCTACTGAGTTCTCTTTAAGAGTGAAAAAGATTTAATATTGTCGTACTAAAATACTATTATTTCTTTTGATTTGATGACATCATTAAATTACTGTATTTTTTAAGTTTATTAATAAAAATAAATTGAAACAGTGCATTGAAACAATTGTCGTTAAATCAAAGTGCCTGAAATTTTTGCCGGAAAAATTTCATTTTTGTCTGAAAAATTTTATTTTCATTCTTAAATTTTTATATTTAAGAGATTTTAAATGCACAGAAATGGAGATACTTTGCATATAAAAGCAGTTGTATCTAAGTAATTTAATATTGTTGAACTTATGTTGTGATATTTTGCCAACATTAATAAAATTTTAATTATTTTATATTATTGAACTGAAATTCTCTTTTCAATAAATTGAAAAATATTTAATGACAATTGAAATTTATATTCATGATGATTCACTTTATTCCCCACTAAATTAAGTCTTCAAATCTTATATACACTTATATAAATTTCAAGATAGGACTAGTATTTCGTAAAAAAAGTGTTTTACTTCAATCTAAAAAAGATTAAATTCTTATCTCAAATAGTCTTTAAATAAAAAATAAAAACTTTTTGTTTCTTTATTTTCTGTAATTATTTTTTATTTAAAATCGTAGATTTTAAAATGGCACGATTTTTATTTCATTGAATTCAACTGCATATTTTAATGCAATAATTTTTGAAAGAAGTAAAGTAAAAATAATGGTTTGCAAAAGGGAATTGCATTCTTTGTTCATTTTTCATGATTATTTATTTTAAAGTTGTATGTTGTATTCTGAATTTCTTAAAAATTGTCTTAAAGTGTGGAAAAAATCTCATTAATTAATAATGCTTGAGATTGATGTTAATGTATGAATTTCATGGGATATAAGTTTTTATTAAATCAATTAACAATCCTTTCTTTATCATTGATTTATTTATGGAAAGTGGAGTACTTACACAATGTAATTTTCTTTTTGAAAAATTGTATTCTAAGATCATATACATAAACGCGCAAGATAAGATCATTAAAAACAACTTTTTTTTTTTTACGAAAAAAAAATTTACCTTTATAAGTTTTTTTTATAGTAACCCTATATAATTTACAAAATTTTATAAACCTTGTTTTTATTAGAGATTTGAAAATACTGATATGTTTGAAATTTCTCGGCAAAAGTACATTCAAAAGATAATTTTCATCTTATTGTTAAATCGGATTACATAATTCAAATGAATTGACTATTACGTTGCATTTATATCTTAAAATACGTTTTTATTTTATTTTAAATTTAATAACTTGTCTTAATAATAATAATAATTACTTGACATTTAAAATTCGTCTAATTTTCTGTAATTTATTTTTATTTGTAAAAGGAATTAAAAATGTAAAGGCAATATATACATAACATTAACTTTATTCTGTTATATTATTATGCAATATCTAATAGTTTTAAGTAAAGCCCATAATAAACAATAAAATAAATAGATATTGGTGTATTGGATAATTTTTATTGTTGTGATTATTCAAAGTATTGAGATGCAATATTGTTTAAAATTCTACTAATTTCTATTCTGTCAATTTTGTACGTCAATGTAATATGTTCTGAAACTTCTAGAACTCAGTGTCACGACAACCCATATGGGCATAGGTGCCGTATAATCCATGATGCCGAATTCTGAGATTGGCGATTTTTTGGCGGATTTACTTATATATCTGGCAACCTCGCTTTTATTACGTCATACATATGGAGACCTATAAAAATTATGCAGAAAATTCTATTTTGGTAACCCTAGTATTTACGTCATCGCGCACGTCTCGATACGTCATCTTGGCAACATTTCTTCATCGCCAAAATAATGCAGAATTTGGAATCATGGATTATACGGCACCTGTACCCCCATATGGAGGCCAATGCCTACGGTTCCTATATCTGTTTTCATGACCGAGAGCCCTGTAATGAAAAACATAAGTCTCGGTTTGGTGGCCAGCCCCTACTATGTTCTAAAATTTTTTTATTAATGACATAATGCACAAGAAACAATAGGTAAGAGAAGTTAAATATTTACAATTACGGACAACTTTTGTGGAATATATTAGTAGCAAATAAATCGCTTGTTGCAAGACTTAATTAGCGAATGCACTTGCCACATTTTAAAGAAATTTTTTATGTAGACAAAAATTGAATACAATGAGATAAGAGTTGAACAATTTCTTCCAGTTACTTAGCTTTGCTAATCATAAATTAAATCATGAAAGTGTTAGGTAGATTTAGTATTATTATAAAACTATTAAAATTAGAAAAAATTTGGTTATAAATATTTAAACTAATTTTACCTTGTAAAAATAAATTGTAATCACCAAATACTGATAAACCTCATTCCTCGTGGGAAGTTAAAACAAATCCTTAATTTATGATTTAAGGAACTTTATTTTCTTGGTAAAAATTGACAAAATAAATGTAAATGAAATCGTGAAATAATTTAGTTCGCTTATGTTGTGTTTATTTTAGAATATATTTGGTCTCTCTCTACTCTCTTATAGAATTGTCTTACAGTATTCGCAGAAATATAATCAAGTGTTCATGAAATTTTTTATTGTTGTTTGAAATGCACGTCACATACACAATTCTTAATACATCCGTCTTTATGCTACTACTGAAACTACACTTACACATAATGAATATTCATTAATGCTATAGCTTAGAAATAAAAAAAAAATAGATAAGGAATGATAAATTATCGCCTGCATAAAATATAATGTAGAATTAAAGTATAAAAAAAGTATAATCGATAAACTTATAAAAATTATTATCTAAATTGAAAATTTAATTTTCGTTTAGTATGTGTAAAACTGTTCCAGTTATTTAATCATTCTAGTGTTTTATTTTCTTGATAAAGCTTATCTGCCAAAATCATACCATAATTTTTATTAGTATTTGAATCTTGGCAGCTAAATTTTGTTATTGAGAAGATTTTGCGGTGGACAGACATATGACTGAATTTTGCTTTAAACAATTGCTCCACTTTAAAAGATTTTTGAAAATGGTTGAAACATTAATGTTCAATGGAAAATAAAATTAAATTAAAGCAATAGTGTCATTATGAAATGTAATTTAATTACTTGAAATTAATTAATTAAATCTTCTCAGATTGAATAAAAGCTTCTTTAATTAAAAAAATATGAATTTATGATATTGTTTTTTTTTTTAAACCATTCATACGGTTAAATAGTTCTTGCTTTCATTTCAACAGTTCCAAGATTCGAATCCCACCTTGGGCTTCGATGTTTGCAGTGGTTCGGAATTCACTTTAAACCGTAGGTCGCGGTTTAATTAGCCCTTGAGTGCAACAAATGAGCGACAAACGAACCAAAACCAACAAACCATAATAAAAAGTTCTAAATGTGTGAAAATTAATTATTTTTGGCTTCTCACAAATCATTGTTTTCAAGGAGTAAACATTTGCATGTTAGTGTATTTATTATTTTTGTTAAAAAATAATTTAATTAAAGTTTTAAGTAAAATTAATTTTGTCGCGGTGTTTAATGAAGCATTTGAAGAAATCTATTTAAGAGTTTGACAACAGATTGGAAAGCCAGAGGTCTCCAAATGTCGTTTCGTTTCAGCTTATCTGAAATGTTCTGGAAAAAAGCCCGCCAATCTCGTCGCCCGAACCATCTTTTATTATCATCTTCCTTTCAGCTGCAAGAATAGAGCGAGCTCAGAAACCGATCTTATCCCCACAACTAGAGTTATAAATTACATACCTCGTGCTATGATCAACCACGTGGTGACCCGAACCGCTGGACCCCGTAGGTAGAAAACAAAAAGTAAAAAGAAAAGAAACAAAAGCTGTTGCTTTTGCCTACCATCTTAATTTACATTCATAGGACGGCCAAGGACTTTCAAGGTCAACCTCTGCATGTTTCTTTTTTTTCTAACTGGTTTGACATTTATGCAAAGAGCCGGTTCAGACGATATTATATGTGTGAAAGCTGTTTTTCTTTAATCGTTTCGTTTGTTCGATGGGAAAAGGTGGTTATTTTGCACAGAACTTGCCCGCGGGCTTTCTGTTACTTAGTAAGAAAAATTCTTCGCAGGGAATGAGATTAATGAGAGCGATAATGAAGCTGATCATCGAATAGGCTTATGAAGAGTAATAAATAAGGAAAAGAAGATGCGACGCGCTACCTCAAAGTGGAATGAGTCGTAATAATTGATTGCAGAGAAATAAATGATTGTCTCCCTACTCTTTGCCTCGAGATGCTTAACCAACAGAGAATTGAACGAATTTCCGATTTTTGGCTTAAGGTCACTTAAATTCGTAATGAATGAATCACACACAAAAAAAGAATAACTTTAATTCTGAAAATATAATTAAGAAAAAGAGATTATGTATGTTAAAATCTTTTCGAATGAGGGGGGGGACATATAAATTGGTTTTTAATTACAGATTCGAATTCGATATAAAAAATGGCAACATGATTCACGCTCTTAAAATACTAATCGATAAAATAAAAAAAAATAACAATAATAAAAAAAAACTTTTAGCTATTGTTGTTTACAGTTTCGTGTTGATGTTTACGTTCTGTTGGGTTGATGTTTTGATTTAAAATTTCTCGAAATCAGCTTATGAAATGTTTTGATATTTCTTAGATAAATAAAGAAAAGCATTGGAGTTGTGCATTTTTTATAACAAAAATGAATTAAAAACATTTAAACTTCATTGCAGCGATACCAATTGATTGTGGAAAATCGATAATCCAATGTAAGATTTCTTGATGTAATTTAAATGACTTTCCTTTACTCTATTTGCACGCGAAGTTGTTATAATTTTATTCCATAACCTTCAGTTATATGATGCAAAAATTAGTTCGGAGTTAAATGAATAACCATTTAGATGTAATCATATTAAAAGGAATTTATTCACCTCCATCTGTTCCTACTTAGGTTAAAATATACCATGCATTAAATATAGATTTTAAAATTAGCTCATAATAATTATTTATTTTGTTATTTCCTTTTTTCTTTTTTTTTTCCTTTCTTTTCTCTCTCTCTCTCTCTTTTTTTTGTAGTACATTTGTGCTTGTGATCATAAAATATTCAGTAAAATTTAGGCACTACATTTTGAATGTTTGTTATCTTTTTCATTGTTGAACCAGTGGGATGATAATTAAATGAAACGATTATAATATAATGAAATCCATTCAAATCACTACGACGGAAAAAAATTAAATATTTGTTTATTACCGAGGAATTGACATTTTAATCTGCTCTTATTAATCTTGCTGAAGTTTAAAGGTTAAATAGAACATATATTGATAAAAATAAACATTCATTTTGTTCACAATATACATTTTATGTGAATTTAGAATTACAAAGTTAACTGTAGACGGATGAATTTTTTGGAATACATGTATTCGATCATACGATGCACTTTGCTTATGCGGATTGCTGCTGCATTGAATTTGGAAAAATAAATTCTTGGAAATTGATCGTTTGGCTTGAAGTGTATGCAAACGATAATGGTACCGAATGTGTAGAAAACGAGTTCACACGTGTTCCATAATAAATATTTTTACGAACTCGTTTATACTGTCAAGAGAACATGTGGCTCAAATATTAATCAAAGAATATCGATTATGGGAATTTCGATATAGCGTTTATCGATTTTTTCCCCCAAAGGTGGGCTCTGAGTGAGTATTTCTTCGCCACAACAAGTCCGGAAACTGCCTCTCATTTATCGTTATCCCGTGGGCACCTGTGAACCAAGTCACGAAGGCGAGTAGCGTTATTCACATCACTTCACCACAAATCCGTTTTATAGAGTGGTCAAATTAATTCTTTAGTTAAAAATAAAGGACAAAGAAACACAGAGAGAGGAATTTCCATGCCCGAACCGGGACTCGAACCCGAAATCAACAACTTAGTAGTCAGGAACGCAAACTACTCAGCCATCAGTAGTCAGGAACGCAAACTACTCAGCCATCAGCCGGGCCATTTAA
Source organism: Latrodectus elegans (assembly GCA_030067965.1). NCBI lineage: Eukaryota > Metazoa > Arthropoda > Arachnida > Araneae > Theridiidae > Latrodectus > Latrodectus elegans. The sequence goes on along the minus strand of CM057821.1, from coordinate 41,022,326 downwards.
TGGATTGGTAATGCGAAAGGTAATTTTGAAACCTGTTATATCACATTTTACTTTTTTTAAACTTTTATTTAATTTTAGATATATTTTTGTTTAAAACAAATTCCAATATCAGTTTCTTTGAGCTATTTATATAAATGTTTTTCAAATGTACTTACCGCTAACAAAAATGTCTGAATGATGTGTGAGTTGTTGAGACTTATAGAAAAATGATTGAGATCAAAAGTAATTGTAGTAATTGCTACAGTGAATCTGGATAAACACATTTCCGACACCGAAGTGTTTATTCATCTGAATGCGAAACAACAGCGACACTTCTTCTTGCTATTTCGGAATCGTTGCCGAAAGGTAATTTGAGAGGGTTGTTTTCTCTGTAGTGCAGAAAACACATTTGCGAAAACACAGGACAGAGGAACGGAACCTCTTTTTCGGAGAAAAAGAGGAACAACCTTAAAGTTGTTAGTCACCGAGTACTGAAAAAAATATTCATTTTAGTAATATATTAAAATATTTCTGAACTTTAAGAAATAACTTGGTTTAATGATTTCAATCGAAAGAAAAGGGCGAGAAGTTTTTATGGAATGTGGATTAATAAACCAATTTACTTGAAAAATTTACACAGTTTTTATAATTTTTAAATTGATATTGAACTTTTATCTGGATATTTTTTTATTTTTTATTCTAATTGGTACGATCTAATCTCTTGTAGCAAACTCCTTTGTGGCTAAACTTATATTTAGTCACATTACAGCTGCATGTGCTGTCCACCTTGACTAGTGGCCAGAGTGCCTGGCTGCTGATAGGGAGGTCCTGGGTTCGAATCTCAGTTTGGCCATGGATGTACTTTCTCTCTCTCCCTCTATCCTGTCTTCGTCCTTTCTTTATTTGAATGGGTTGTGAATAGTTTACCTACCCTGTAAAGGGGTACTTATGGCATGCGTGTACTGAGGAATTTGAACTCCACACCAAATATGGTTCAGTTGGAAAAGTGGAACAGCGCACTCCATAATGCTATCCCAGCTGGTACAAGACAACAATAACAGCTGCATGGTGAGTCGACAGTGAAAGTCTGAATAAAATATATAGAAAATCACAAAAAAAATTAAATTTTCCGAAATGTTTCCTATTACAATTTTTGCTTGGGATTCGAACCGAAATTAATTTAAAAAACCGGAACCAAATGGGTCTTGACAAATTTTGAGAGGCATAAAGAAAACACTGTATTACTATATTGAGAGATGGTACTGCAACTCAAAAAATGTTTATCACTAAAGCAAAAAAAATGATACTTTGTATATTCTACTGATAAAATAACTCATTATTTAAAATATATAAATTGATTCTTTTCATACCATTTTCTTACTTTATGATTACAAAATAGAAGATGAATTTTTATTGAAAAAAAAAAAAATTATTTATAAAAGTCAGTATAAATGTCCTGGAACTGAATATGATAAATCAGGTATGGACACTTGTTAACAACTTATGAATCCTTTACTCCCACCATAGATTATCGGTTGACATCATTGCCATTAGAGGGAGGACTTCCTTCAGACTCAAGGGAATTGCTAGTTAGTTTGTCTCTTTTTAATCTCTTTTTGCATACAAGGATTGATTCCACTGGGACATACGATTTAAAGAAGATTCCGAATTACTACAAACATACACGGGTTCACGTGGACCAGACTCTGTTGAACAACACTTCAGCCTTCTGTTATGGTCATCTGTCGGGGTGGGATCTTGGGAGTTTTCGGAGTTTCCTCCCTTGTGACACGTAAGTACGGCCACTATCTATAAAAAGTCCTCCCGGAAGTCAATTTAAAGTATTTTACATTAGCTTCGGCGGTTAGGCTGTTCATCAGTGTCAAAAATACTCTTTCCTTTTTGGGTTCACCGTCCCTCGTGGTAAGACAGCTCTCCTTAGAGTGAAAGGTCAGGGTTTCGATTCCCACCACTGTTGAACATTAGGAAATGAGCGTGTCATTCCTATCATCTACATGTACTTCTGGCGCGGTGTAGATGCTTAGAAGTTTTCCGAGTTTCCTCCCTTGTGACACGTGAAAACGGCACTCTACCCATGAAAATAATCTCAGAGGGTAATCACGCGGAGCAGATTAAAAAATACCTTACCACAGCGTTTAGTCGTTAGACAATCCATAATACGATTTCAAACATGTTCATCCAAGGTGAGAATTGTACTCATTAATTGTTGAACTGAAGGAAGAGAGTTACCCATTCAGCTACAGAGCGATCAAAAAGAAAACAACCTTGAAAAAGATTTTACTGAAATCATGTGTTTACTTTTAAAAAATTACGCTATATTCATGTACAGCAAAATGCGGACTGGACACATGAGGGGTTTGAAAATCATGCCCGACGGATCTAAAACCTACGCAGAATGCAGGCACTGCACAGGAGTTCCGCTAAATCCTAGGCATCTCTATTGCCTCGACCCTCTTCAGCTCCATGGCACCCTTTATACGGAAAAATCTGAAGATGTGGCCAGGGCAGTGCTCTATGCCTTTGGTCCCATATGACTTGTCTTTTTTTTTTTCCTTTTTTTTCTTTTTACACTTGTCACACGATAGCAGCAACAATAAATGAGAACATTTTACGCATGTTTGAAGAATTTAATTTTATGGAATTAGGTTTTACAGAAAATGTTTTATTAAAAAAATCTTCAAATCGAATTCTCTTTGCATAAGGCATCAACTGTATCTTTATACATAGATTTTTATTACCCAGCAATGTGAATGAATTTTGAAAGTCACTACTTCAAATAATAAATTAAGTTTTCTTCGAAACAATTTTTGTTCCGAAAAGATAACATTTTAAAATAATGCTGTGATTCTAAATAAAATCTCCTTAAAAAAAATAGGCTTACTTTTTGTGAAAAGTAAAATACTTCGTATACATAAACTTTGCATTTTGCAATTTTTTCTTAAAGAGAAAAACAAACAATTTAAGGAAAAGAACTGTGAAATTGTATCATGCCTTTTAATTTAGTACAGAACTTAAAATACAAAGCTTTTTTTTTTCTTTAAAAGTAAGTGTATATATATAATATATGTGAGTGCTTGTTTTTTCATAAAACCTATTACAAAATCACCAATCCATGCGGAAAAATGACTATTTTCTTGTAAAAATAAATAATTTAGTTTTTTTTTTTTGTGATTCAAACTAATGTTACGATTCAATGGAGCAAATTTCCAAACAGGAAACACAGTTTTGTATAATAAATAGAAAAGTCTGTATAAAAATATAAACCAGTGCGATTATGGTACAGGCAAATTTAATATAATAAATTATAAGTAGATATACTTAAAACTATACTAAGTTTATTTATATATTTTTTTATTTAGTTAAAACGAATGGCTTGGTCTTTAGGAATTAAAATTTAATTATTTTGTTGTTATTTTCACTTTTCCATTTATATCTGAAGTGATGATAATCTTTTATTAAATTTTCTTGGTAATCAGCAGTAGTGGAATTGGTTCTATAAACAATTTAATCTATATATTTACGAATAACTGCTCAATGGAACAGTTAATAACCATTTAAAGATATATTCTTAAAAATAGGAATGGAAAGTATTTATAGAACCATATTCAATAGCAGTCAAGATTTGTATATTCGAATTCAAATCCCATCTGTGGTTGGATTCTAAAATAAAGTTACAAATAAAAAAAATAACACTGATTATTGTGCTAAATCACAATCTATGCTATAGTAGTTTGAGAGAAAGTGTGTAGAAAATGCAGATTCGTTTCTCCGGAAGCCAAGTGTAAAATAAAATACAAAAATCTTACCATTTTTTTCCCTAAAATGTCACAAAATTATGTTTCACTCCAAAATGTATTTCATCAATTATTTTGATAAAATTCGCTTTATTAAAATAGAGCAATTAAGAAGTTCCATCAAACACAAAATGTTCTAATTAAACTGAAAACGATAATTGTGAAGATTCTTCACATTCAGTTGGAAACGTTCTAGCATTGTTCCACCACGAGTGTCACGCTCACGTGCAAGGGTTAATGATGATTAATTTATGCATTTTAGGTGCTCTTTTAACGAGGTAATCAAAACATTGTAAATAAACACATTAAAGCAAAGATGATTTTATCTTTATCATCTTTATCACTGATTCTTATTTCGGGATGAAAGAAATAAAGTGAAGGGAACATAAATAATTAATTTGAATTTATTTCTATATGAATGATAAAATCGGTGTGAATGTTGACCTGTTCTAGCCTTTATCCGATGTGGAGCAATGGAAATGTAAAAATATTTTCTAGGACCAAGAAGATATTCTAAAACTGAACCTAACACTGCCCTTTTAAGAAATATGCATGTCTCTTGAAATTATTTTGTTTTATTGATTTGTAAAAAATGAAGTAAAGTGAAATCTGATGTCAAAATTTTCCATTTGGTACTGTATTTTCACTTTGAATTCGACATTTTAATATGCCTAATTATGACATTACTCACTGATTTCGCGGGTTGTTTTTTGTGATTATCCTAAAAATATATTACCTTGTATTCTATTAATGTTCGAATTGCAGTTCCATTATCTGCGTTCTTTACCGTTGTCTTATAGATAGATACCTCTACAAGTTAGATTATATTTTTTCAGAGCAATCTAGGCATATTATTTTATTTTCAATGTACGATGTTCATTGAAACAAAATAAATAGATACCGTATTTTTTTAAAAAAAAATCTGTTAATTTAATTCGATATTATACAATTTTTTTCTTACAATCAATTATTATTTAATATTTTATATTGTACACCAATCGTTATTCTATTAAATACATTATAACATTTCTAACAAATATATTGTAGTTGCAGAGATTAAAATAAGTTATGGATACATATTAAATTAAAATGTTATCTAAAATAGTCTTAATTAGTTACTTATGAGTCAAAAAAAATCTTAAATTCATTTTTCCCTGATAAATTGAAGAGTTTTGAATTGATTTAGTTTTTTACGTTTCCGATGCTGCGTTTGATTATCCGAAATTTGATCCCCCCTTTAGTGCCAGCAATCAAAACTTTTATCACTTGCTATTTTGGCAAGCGAATTTTAATAATTGGCGATAAAAAGCAATATAAAATGCATGGTAATTAATTCATATAAGACTCACTTGTTTCTTCGCAATATCATTTTATGTATTGGCTAATATTTTTAATTTTGTGGATGTGAAATTTATTTAAATATAAGAAATATGTAATTAAATAGAATTATCATCCAATATAGATTCATCAACCATACTTATTGGTTGAGTTTGTCTAAAGTTTGGAACCTCTGATTTTAAATGCCAATTTGTTGTGTCTAATATTATAGCGTATATTTTTCATTTGTAGTGTTTCCTTCCATGAATGTGAAAAAACTACAATTGATGTGTTAAATATCAGCTTAAAAGTAGATAAATATAGCATAAATAATCATTTCCTTGTCGATGAAATAGTCATTTTTGTAAAAGGAAATAATATATTCTATTCACTTCGTTGTAACACAAAACTTATGGAATAAAATCTCCGCGGATTTTTGAGATTGTAATGGCGACCAATGCTAATGGACTTCAATCAATCAAGACTTCAAATTTCAAGCAACTATTGAGACATAATATTTAGATACGCGATTGTAAAAGATATAAAACAGATTAATGCAAGCGCTTTCATTTCCCATTACCATCATTTGTTCTTTGGGTTTTGGAAAAGAAAGTTGATGCTTAGAATTATATCTTCGAAAAAAATAACCATCCTTCTCTTCCTAAGATATTTAAGTTAAATTCATCAGTTAAAAAAAAAAAATAAAAAAAAAACGTTGCTTTGATTAATCGTTTGGACACTAGTTCTTACAAATTATGAGAAACTGTTGTAATAATTTGCATTTTTATTGTTCTTGCTAGAAAATCCTTTATATCTTCCCGATTTTACGAAAAATCCCTCGCCATGCTGAGATCTTGATCCCAATGTTAAATTCACTGACAATCGGCTTTTATTTTATTATTTGGTCAAATCAAATTATATTTTTGATTTTTTGAGATTATCTTGTTCATATTTGATCTTCTAATTCTTTAATAAATTCGATGATTTCTAAAAATATTTTTACTTTGTCATTTTAATCGAAGGAAACAGAGAGATCTCCTATATCACGATGAGATTTTCGTTCACGTATAGAAGTTAATTTCATTTTCCTACAAGTAATTTTTTTTTAATAACAAACACACAGAAAATCACTTTTAGAAAACTTAATAAGTGGGGAAAAAAACAATTTTAGCTATATTTAAACATTCATTTCATTGTCTGATTTGACTAGTACTAATTTGTTAGTTTGTCTAGTTTTTTCCGTTAGAATTTTGTATGATTTTCGTTGTTATTGTCGTTGTACCAGCATGCTTACCTCTACCTAGCGCTGAGTTGTGGGCTCTATTAGTTAGACAGAAGCAGCCGGGTGGAGTCTTCATGATTTTGAAGCAATGACCAAGCAGAAGACCCTCAATACTTGGGCTCCCACCCCCAGAAGTATCATTTCACTTGGAGGATATTGTGACCATGACCATGTCACGTGTCCCAGCCACCATTAAGTGAACACGACGGATCTTCAGTTAAGCCGGGATTCGAAATCACTACATTCTGATAATGAAAACGACGACCTAACCAACCAGGGAACAGCGGCCATTATGATTTTCGTTATAATCTTAAAAACTTTAATTGATTACAGTGCCAAATAATGTAGCAAAAAAAAAAATTACTTATAAAATTAAGGCACGCAAATTATAATAAGAAAAATAGACACATTTTTTTGTAACATTTGCATTATGTTATATTACATTTTCAAATTTCCTTTTAAATAATATAATAATACGATATTTTTTGCAAGACATTATTTGATTTTCGTGGCTCTTTCAATTAAAATGGCATAAAGATTATTGTCAAATGATAATTAATCCGATATATAGTTCGTGGCTTAGTGCCTTTGCAACCGTTTTTAATAAGGCCATCAAAAAGTCTATATTTCCCAGAGGATTTTTTCCACGTGATTTCAGAAAAATGTGACTTTAAATTATGACCACCGTACGTGATTAATCTCTCATCAAATCTGAATTTTGAATTGAGGTATTTTTATTAAATGCTTCTTAGGTTTAGTGCCATTTTTAAAAGCGCTTAAATTTATATAGTGCAAAGAAATGTTAAAATTTTTTTTAAATTTTTATTGGTTAAGATCTGCATAATGAGTCTATTTAGTACAGGTTATCTACGGTAATCAAGTAAATGTAGGTAATTAATAGGCGCTAATCGTTATTCTAGAAAGCAAAAAAGTTGTTTTATTAAGTTCGAAATTGGTTTTTTAATAATAAAACTTGCCGATAACTGTCTAACAGAATAAGCATTTGGATAAGAAAAATCAGTTTTAAAATTTAGTAGACATTTATTATTTACAGAGTACATTTTTTATTTTATTGAATTGCTTCGCTTTGGAAAGGCAGGCATTCTCTGAAAGAATGAAAACACTGAAGCTGGCGAACACAACCAAAGCATGCTATTCAACCAAACCTAGATATTCAAATAGACGCCTGTGTTTTGACTGAGAAATATCTTTAGTCTCCCAAGAAATGCCGAAACTTGCAGACTTCTTTTATTTGAACAGATTTACTTGAACATTCACAGTGTTTCATGTTTTATTTCTTCGCCGTTTTTTGTTATCTCTTCGCGCTGCTATTTTCTTTCAGTGTTTTTGTTTATCTTCCTTTAAAATTGCGTAATCAATAATAGAAATGGTAAGGAGACCAGAATAGCTGCCACAAACAACAGCGTGCTTTATTTTTATTGTGTTTGTTCTCAGCTGAAAACTAAGTTTTGATGCGTTTTATTTCTGTGTGGAGGGTGGGGGTGGAAAGCATGTTATCCCCTTATAGTTTAAAAAAACTTTCAGATTTTAAATGAAAAATATTTATTATATATTTGCATGTATAATTATAAATTTGTTCATTACATATGTGCAATCTATTATTATTTTATTGGCGCAATATATTTATTATCAGATATATACGCGACAATATTCCCTGATTTTTTTTTTTTTTTTTTAACTATTTACTATGATTTAAACTATTTACTTTTTTTATAACAAAAGGAGAAGCAAACAAAAATTATCGAAAAACTTCTTAAAATATATCATATATAAAGACTGTTTTATTAATATTTTAAGACATGAAGTCTCTAAAGCATCAGAATTCTATTTGATGATTTTTTGTTTATAAAAAAATACCACACACATCCGATAAACAAGGTAATTTTTACAGAAATTGGGCAATTTGTGCAGTTTTGCTGGTTGTATTTAATTAAATGCATTTATATGAAATTTCACTTTATATATATATATATATATATATATATATATATATATATATATATATAAACTGAACACTGTGGCATGACAGCCCATGTAAACCAAGGCCTACAGTGCCAGTCACTGTTTTCTTTGTGTTTTATTTGTTTTTCATCATTGAACTGTCAAGTTTATTGTATATAATATTTAAGTAAAATTCTCTTTTTATTTAATCATTCTTCTTTTTCGTGATGCATTTTATTCTGTACGTACTTGAACACAAGAAAAAAATAAAGCAATTTTTAAATGAAAGAAAAAAAATTATTCTGGTTGTCTCACTTCATCTGGTAAAAACCAAACTCATTTTATGTTTTTTGTAATAATTCTTCCAACTTTCTGAAATATATGTTAGCATATTAGCATGAAACTTAAACTTTATTACTTTTGGCGACTTTATCGCTTCATTCCTCATTCACCGCCAAATTCTAATTCAACAAAGCATTGGGCACTCGCTTAGTTACCTTTTCAATTATCAGACATACCCATCACAGCGGCTTTTTTATATTTTTGGTGCGCAATTCCCCACAAAAAATTCAATCAAAGGAATCGACCCCGTGACCAGAAAGATTTTTCTTCAGATTGTCGGAAAGGAGGGAGTCGGGGGATTAAATAAAAAGAGGCGGAACAGGAAATTGTCCAAGTGTTTCGTAATCCAGGAAGGATTTATAGAAACTAGTCAAAAAAGTCTGCGAGTTGAAATATTCGAAAGAGATAACCTTGCCCGGAAGATGGTATCTGTCGCCAAGTTCTGCATCGTTGATGAAGCTTTGTAAATTGGCAATTCTGTCTTTCTTCGACTTCCACGAGACAGATTGCTTCGCACTCTCTGCGCAGAATAAGCTGTGTTGTTAATATTCTGAAAACTGTCATCGTATTTTCCAAGCACCTGTTTTTATGTGACATATTGTTCCTTCCATATTTCTGGATTTCGGAGTTAAAAACTTGATTGAAGTATATTTTAGATAATTGGTGCTGAAGTTGTTGTAGTTTGAAGATTGTTTTTCCAAAATTTTATGTGCCCCTTTCATTTGGAATAAAATGATAAAAGAATTTTTATTAACAGAATAGTCAATAGAAAAATGCAAGATTTTAGCTGCCATTGGCTATTTTAATCTATTTACCGCGTCTGAATATTGAAGTAAAAAATCTACATTCGCAATTTAAATTTCAGTAATTTCCATCCATATAAATTATTTTCAAAGCTAATTTAAAAAAAAAAAAAAAAAAAAAAAAAAAAACTATAATTTTTTTCCAATATTTCGCATAATAAGGAATCAAACAATTAATCAAACTTAAGATTAATTTATAATGAACTTAGCAGTAAAATATTAATATATGTTCATAAAACAAGGCAAATTAATTTATAGCCCATTGAAGTTGTGCAAAAATTACTGTTTGGTGATTTCCTGCCTTTATAAGGAAAAAAAGTACAGAAAACGCCAAGAGTTTTGTTTATTTATGTATTTTAATAAAATTAAAAACAATTATTTTTATATTTAACTAATGAGTCTGATTATTGCAAGCTACTATAAAAATAAATATCGGAAAACTGAAATATGAATTCAAATTCGAAAATATTTGAATGTTTGAACATGAAGTAGCGAAAAGTTAAATAATAGAATGAAACATTTTCCATTAAATTTCTAGATCAATGTTTATTATTTTTTGACCACTTTCAACTGCTGTTGAATCGTTGCAATTTCTAATAAGTTATTAAACATAAAACTTTTTATAATTTATGTATATATATATGGCTAGAAATATTTTGTCAGATTTGAGCTCAAATTTCCTTTTTAATTATAGAGAAGAGATTTGGTGTGCTATTAGGTAAAATCCTATATTAGCACACCACTTGGCGAATGTGAAAAAAATGACGGCAAACGTTTTCTCGCTAACTAAAATTACTCGATTTCAGTGAATTTATATTATAATATATAAAAAGTAAAATAAAAAACACAATACTACTTATATTTTCCTGATCGTTTAAATATTTATGTTTTTGTTTATAATATTTTGTTTCACTTAATCAAGTATTATAGCTAAATCAATAACGTTAATAACATAAATTTTTAATTCAATTTTGAAAATGAATTTTTTTATATTCTATAATACTTACTTGCAGCACAACTAACACAAATAATTCTCACTTTTCCAAATTAATTTCAAATTCAGAATTAATAATTTGAACAATTAAAGTACTTGTTCTTTCCATTCGCGTCGATTTATAGAATCCTTTCGTCCACAAAAATTCATACTTTTTAAAAGAACATAATTGTTCTTATATTCTTTTTAAAAGACACCGTAACATAATTTTTAAAAATTGTTATTATTTTTGCAATCGCTTAGAATAGAAATCGTTTGTCTAAGAAATTGTTTTTTTTATACTTCATTGCTCTAATTAATTAACTATTTTTTAAAATATTTCGTCCATAAACATAAAAAATTATTACATTTTATTAAAATTTCCAAAATATTTTTAAGTTTTCAACTGATTTAATTTTTTTTTCTTTAAAAATATTTTAATTTATTTTGAATAAAATTATTTTTTCGTCTGCGCATTCATTTTAAAAATGCTTCCCGGTTATTTGTTATCAGAATTGCAATCAATAAGCACGTAATTCTAAATTCATTGCATTAAGGAATCTAGTTTGGCGCTGTAATCTCTGATTTGGTTACGTATTTTGCTCCTGGAGATGGGATGGGTCTAAATAGGATTCAATCAAGAGATTGTTATATTAGAGATAAAGGAGCATTTACCTTTCTTTAGAGCTACGTGTAGCTCTTTTTTCTTCTTTATTAATAAAGTTTTTTGTTTTGGATCAACAGGAAAATATAACAATAGTTAGTGATTTCAGAATAAATTACTAATGTCCATTTTCATATTTGTGAAATATATTACCGTATTCACATATTTTAAAATGCTCTTAAAAGCATTAAAACAACTTATTTAATATGATATTAAATAAGTTTCAATGAATAAAAAAAAGGCGTAACATTTTTTTTATATTCTGTAGAGTAAAATAAAAAACATGTAATATACAAATATTTGTCTGTACATTTGTCACTCAAAATTATAGTGAATATTAAAGTGAACAAATTATAGTGAATATTAAATTAAATTTTTTTAAAATGATATCCTTTTTTTTGTTTTTTGCCGTATATAAATTTTTTAGTTATAATTTCAAAGTTATATTCTCAGTTATAACTCTTAAAATTATTTCATTCTTCTTTCAGAATTTAATGTGAAAAATAATATATATATATATATATATATATATATATATATATATATATATATATATATATACACATAAAGAATTAAAAAAAATAGGTTAAGTTACTGGGAGCGTTAAAGATTAGAAAATTCTTATAGACATATCTGAATTCACGGCGTATGCGCACACATTACAGATCTTCGTATATCATAACTTTTGTAGGGTTTTCATAGAAGTTCTATTTACATCTTGGAATCGAAATTGAAATCTCTTTAAACTATTCATTCCTGATTTATAGAATGCGTTTTCGAATTACATTCTGCACTGTTCAGAGTAGAACGTCTGCATCAAAGTCATTGAATCGCAAAAGAATGATATTGCGTGGCTAATTTCCGAATACTTCTCCCTTCAAACTTAATTTTAAGAGTTTTTATATTTTTATCCTATACGAAAAAAAAGGTTGTCCACTGTATGGTGTCAAATAATTCATATTAAGAACTAACCCTGAATTAGGAGTAGGATTTTGCTGATCAAAGAACAAAATCTTGGGTTTGATTTTAAAACTGTTGAGCAAAGAAAGTAAAACAAAATTGTTGTGATTTTACTTTTGGCATGCATATCTGACCGTTTTTGTCCCATACGTATCTTGAATACTGCTTGTACATGAAAAGTTCTCAATCTAGAATCTAGAAAAATATGGATCGTGCTCAAACTCCGAATAATAATTATCGACTGTTTGATTACCTTCTACGCTCAGTCAAAGCTGTCACACAAATGTATACTACGATATAAATCTACCACAAGAATAATTACAACCGAGTAGTCTGGTTAGTGGCTGTTTCTATAGTAACAAGAGATGTCTTTCAAATGGGGGTTTAGAGTATTATAAATTGGCAGTATTTAGAGGATAATACCTCATGTTATTTTCAAAGCATGCACAATGCCAAGTTGGGGCTTTTTTTCTAGCTCCTTCTGTCGAAAATGGAATGTAGCTTGTTACCTTGACAACGAATAAACACAGATAAATGGGTGAGAGCTGCTCTCGAGATGGACAATATAGTAGTCTTCAACATGTGTGCTTGCACTCATGTTGAAATCCATCATCCACCTCCCGTTTTCAATAGTTGACAAGATATACTGTTCCGAAATGCACACCAAACCATTATAATGCAGCCTTCTGATTTATACTGTTAAAGTGTCTGCGATAATGTTTTTGATGTTACAGATTTGTCACTCCTACAATCTGAGTTAAACACACAGAAAAATATTTTCTGTAATTTAGAAATAATGTGAATATTGTTGGTAGCAACTAAATGTGTACTTTTTTTTATCATAGATTTTGTAGAGGTCGATTACTTTCTACATTTATTATGACTAATAAATAAGAAGAACAAAATTAATTTTATTATACTTTCTCCAAGGAAATTTTAAATATCAGAAAATTTTTCTTATTTGATTGCTTACTGCTATTACATTAACCATCTCTATTGTTAATATTAATTCAATAAAATAGAAATATAATTGTGTATAAACCAAATTTATTATCTTATTGTGTATATTATATAACATTATACTATATATCTTACTGGATAATTCTCCTGTTCTTTGAGATGATTTGAAATACTTTAAAATATTTTTTCTGACATTTTCTTTTCTTTTGCATATTTTCAGTATTCGAAAGCATAAATATCATTTCTCAATTGGTTATGTTGTGGTTTAAAAATCATTTAAAACTTTTGATAGATAATTTGCATTGATAATCGTAGAAATATTTTTGAAAAAGCCTATCAAAGTTTTAATAAATAGAGACACACACAAATTCAAAAAGAGTTACAAAATCTAAAAATTGATATTTTGCTTAGAATTAATATTTTTTTTTATATTAGACTTTCAGTTTGTACAATAAATACTTGAAAAAATTTCTGAGCTGAAAATCTGAAATTGATTTAGAAGAGTACCATTCTGTTTATTTATTTTTAACTCATTAATAATTATAATTCTCAATGAGTTAAATTACATTATTTATAAAAACCATTTTGGACAGAAAATCCAAGGAATCTGATTTTATTCTAATACTCAATTTCTTGAACTAAAAGTATATAATATAAAATAAAATTCTGGATTAAATTATTTTTATGCATATTTTTAAGATTGTTCTCTACTTCACAATTAATATATGACATTTATACGAAATAATTTAAGAAAATAATGGACTTTTCCTCTGATCATAATAGAAATCATAAATTTATTTACTTAATTATCCTATTTAATTACCATAAAACAATTATTTGGTTGATTAAGATACTTTAAATCATTAGGTTATAAATTTTGATAACTGTAACAATTGAATAATATATTTTGTGGTTCTTGATAAACTTCTAAAAATACTTTCGCTGTTTAGTGTTATTGGCTTTTACGTTTATAATATAAGGAATAATATTCATTATTTGAGAAAATTTTCAGAACATTGCTTAATATCATTACTTAACACTCCTTAATTTACATATTTATTAGATAAATTCATTTTTCATTTTTGATTAATACATTTTTGTATAAAATGTTTATTCCAATTTTTCCAAAATTCTGTTTTATGTACTTTTTTCCTGTTTATATATATATATATATATATATATATATATATATATATATATATATATATATATATATATATATATATATATATATATATATATATATATATATATATATGAAGTAAAGTTAATTTTAAAAATGCCATTTGTAATTTTGTACATTCTAAATTATTTTGTGTTAATTATTATTTTTTATCATATTCATACACATGTTAAAATTCCTAAAGCAGTGCTTATTTTTAACACCTTCTTTTGTGTATTGCAACAGAAATAACAGTTAAGTAACATATTTAAAAATCATATTTTGAAATTGTAATTTTTATTTAAAAAATTTATTTAAATAATTATATAAGCATTTTATGTAGGTTATATAGTTTTAAAAATTACAGATTTTTTATTATTAATTTATTTTATTTACTAAACCTGAAAATTTTTTTACATTTTTAAAAAATGGATTGCATTTATTTTGCTTGCATTGAATTTCTATATACGATTACTTTTTTTAATTATTGAAATTTTACTGTATTTGATATCACCTTAAATATTATTCAAAAGCAGGGTTTTAAAAAAATCTGTTAATCAGAAATTTAGTCAATGAAATAAAAAAATTTAGCTAAATAATGTTATGTGTATATTAACAATAATACTTAATATTATCTATTTCATTAGTTAGAAAATTAATTTATCAAAATTTTATAAATCGAAATATTTTAGGATTAAAGATTATTACTTTATATATGAATTTGTAATTCAAAAATATTTCAAATCTCTCGCTTAATTTTATGTTCTTAATTTTGTTGCAGAATTTTGATAAAACAAATATAATATGTTTAAAGAAATTGAATTAAAAAGTATCATAATAGTTAAGTATTTTTATTGTATTATTATAATCTTTTAAGTAATGTATTTTTTTTAATAGAATTTTATTTTATTAAAACTAATTGGAAAGAAGTATTATGGAAAAATTTAAAGGATTCTAAAATTTAATAAAGACCAGCATGTATCGCCATCTATCGGATTGAAATAAGACTAAACGGTGTTTTTTGGGATTATTTTGGTTGTGTAGCTGTAGTTTTACTTTATTATGTCTCACAATTACGTCAATTATGTTCATAAAAAAATTAAATTTATTAAAAAAATTAATAAAAGCTATTATAGTTGTCACTGTTTGAAATTTTGATATTATAAATAAATGGGCAACATTTGATTTTTTTCAGTATTTGGCTATAATTAGATAAGCGTTAAATGGCAACTTTTGGGAAAGGGGTTTTGTACGTTCTTTCCCCCGTTATCGATCGTTTGAATCGATTTTTTTCGATAAATAAGGGCAGAAGCGGGTAAAACTGCTACTAGAATCTTCTGAAATGTGGAATTTGATTGAATCCCTTAAAAGTCGTTGATTGAAAAAATAATAATGAAAAGTTTCAACAAAAATAAAAAAAATAATATTTTTTTCGTGCGCTTATGCCAAGTTTTAGCTAAAATAAAAAAAAATAAAAGTATTTTATGTTTGTTTTTGAAAAAGAATTTATTTTTGTGTTAATTTTATTATACGTACAATTAATTTACTTTTTTGTGACAAAATAGTAATTATTAAAAATAGTTCGCGTATAAAATTTATTTTAAAAAAATAACACAGTAATAACATTAAACTAATAGGAGATAATATAAACAAATTTTTGATATTTTTTGGGACAAAGCGTATTTTTAATGCGATTTAGTGTTTGTTATCCTTTCTCGAAGTTAATAAAATAGTTGAAATATATAGTATCAAATCTAAATGATTAAATATTTAAATAGATTTTAATTTATAAATATTGAAATATTTTTTATTTAATTAATAATTACTAATAATTTATTGAAATTATGTACTCGAATATTTCTTTAATTGTTTATCGTCAAATATGTTTCTGTGGAAAATGCTTAAAAATTATATATTTTATTATTTATGAAAGTGTTATTATTTTGATGATAGCGTAATATATTGGTGTGCGATAAAACATTCTTATTATAAAATTACGCCAATATTAATTAATATAACGTTCATCTTACAGTTATTTCGCTAATATTAATTTTACTTTGTATGGTATCTAATAAGATATCATACACAGGTTGATTTCACTGTTTGTAATACGGGAATGCACCCTGTGTTCTGTAAAAAATCCTCATTGAAGGCCATTCGCTGTGTGGATATTAAAATGCCTTACAATAGCTTCCGACTTCTAGAATTTCCAATCCACAATATAAAAATATTTGCTAATCATGGTAGGGTAATGATCTTCAGAACGAAATGTTCCGGTTTCGATTCCAACTACTACTGAATAATGGGAAATGGATACGAGGGTCACCCTGAAATTTTTGATATACACCTATGTTTTTAAAGTTATACTTACAAAATTTTAAGTGTATTCAAAGTAGTCTCCTCCAGCATCAATGCACTTTTGTAGACGAATTTTCCACAGATTAAATGCCTCAAGCCATTCATTTCTTGGAATAGATGAAAAAATGCATTTATAGCCACATCAATCTCTTCTTCTGAATGAAAACGACGTCCACGTAAGTTCTTTTGTCGATTAAAGAATAACCAAAAGTCGCACACAGCTAGATCAGGTGAATACGGCGGATGTTCGATCACTTTCATTTGTTTTTGTTTAAGAAACTCAACTGTTAATCCGGCTGTATGTGAAGGTGCGTTGTCATTGTGAAGCATTAGTCCCATAACATTCAGTTCTTGTAGAATTTGTGGAAGACATTGAGTGGTATACCAGTTTGCTGTTACTGTCTTCTGTCCTTCCAACTTGATGGCTTTGACCAATCCTGTACTTCTGTAGAAAAGGGCATACATCACTTTTTCAGTGCGCGTTGTTTTTTTCACCATTGTCGGCGTGGGATTATCTTCAAAGACCCATACTTTGCTTTCTTGACGTGTTGGAACGTCAAAAAACTGTATTTACGTTTCGTCGTCTTTTACAATTTTAGAAATGATGCGGTGGCTACCATCATTTAGCAATTTAAGAGTTTCTTTACTGATTATGACACGCTCTTCTTTTTGGTGCTCAGTTAGATTATGGGTAACCCAACGGCAAACTACTTTTTTCATATGTAATTCTTCCTGAATGATTTTGTGTATGGATGCGGCTCCAATGTTAAGTTCCTTCTGTATCATTTGATAGGTACAGCGATTATCATCCATTAACATTTTTCGTATGGCAGACACATTATCCAGGATTACTGCCGATGGCGGCCTTTCTGTGTGTTCTTCATCCTGAAAAAAAATTGCGACCTTTTTCAAATTCTCTAAACCATCTGAATCCAGTAGCACAAGCTGGAGATTCATCACCAAATGCTAATTGCAATCGTTGAACGCATTCTTCTTCATTTAATCCTGCTTTAAAATCGTAGAAAATCATAGCGCGAAAATGTTCTCGCGTCAACTCCTTTTTCTCTTCTGTTTAAAATTTATTCTACGCTAAACAAGTTGAATTAAGTCAGTAAAAAATCGTCTTCTGTGTTAAAATACTTTGTATTTTAAAATTAAACCGTTATTTTTATTTTGTAAATTCTCGTCTGCGCGTATCTCAAGAATTTCAGAGTAACCTTCGTACTGCACTTGTGCTTTCTGCGTGTAGGCTGGTTGGGGTAGTTGTTTGAGAGCTTACCTGGTTTTTTTCCTTGTTACACGTGAATACGCTTATAATTTAGGAAAGGTCCCAGAAATCAGTTTACGTGAAGGATATTAATATCTTTCACGTAAATTGCTTTGCAAACCGCGCTACGGACAGTACAATGGACTAAATCAATGCTTTGCAACTTATTTAGGCCATTGTACTGTCCATTCCGCGGTGTTAAAATATTTGTTGACTTTTTTTCTCAGTTAACTAACTCAAGTAACAAGGTTGATTAGTAATTTTGTTTATAATCATATTTATTATCATTTTTTTGCAGCAAATATTTGTAGCAAATTGTCCAATCTTGGGAAATGAAATATTTGTTGAGTATTATCTCTTGTACCATACATACCACCAGAAATGTTCCAAAGAAAGATCTTGTCAATTTGTTCCATATATTAGAGATGCTGCATGGTAGTTCTCAAATCTGAAGCTACTGTTTTCTTAGTCCTATTATGAACTTTTCTAAATCTGCCAAACATTCAATCTCATGTGAAGTTATTTGGAGGGTTTCTTGGAGTCTTGTGGCACGCACAAACTCAATTTAACTTATAGAAAATGTTTTAATAAGCACCTTCGGTCCTTGTTTTTATAGATTTGGCATTGCCTACTTAGACTGTGCGAGAGTTTTGCATGACTTCACGTAAACTGTGATGACTGCTTTTGCTATTTGAAGAAGAATCACATATCTTTCCGAAGATCTATCAAAAATCACGGAATTTTTATGTCATAGTGTGTTATGTTATGGGATTGGTGTGTGATTTTGGAAACTTTAATTAGGTTCAAGGACGTGATTGCAACTTTCAGAAGGAAAGGAATTAAACTTTTTCATGAAATTCATGCTTCCATTATTGAGTTGCATAATAATAAAATCTTTCTATTGAAATCGCAAAATTTTGTCTTGTTATATTATTATGAATTTAGACATATTGCATTCTTGAGCTATCATATATGTATGTGAATTTCAAAAATGTAAATATTTATTTTCAAAGTAAAATGCTACTCTCAGTAAGTACAAATATGAAAACCTCTGCATTTCGTGAAAGAATGTTACATTTTGAGAAAATTTTATGAGTTTCTTCGAACTTGTAATAAAAAAAAATGAAATTTCTAATCAAAATTCAACGGTATTCATAAAACTCTTAGAACGGTATTGAGATGAACTCATTAAAAATTTTTCTGTAAATTTAATTAAAAGTTTTATAATTGTTTGAAAGCAAATTTTAATTGTTTGAAAATGAATTTTAAATTGTGCATACTTTTTTGCTGTTAGAGACTGCATAATTGGCTTTAGACAGTGGATTCGTGATGTAATTTCAATCAAACACTTCAAAATATTTGCTATTCAATCAATATTTATGCATAAATGTAGTGAAATACCAATTCGAATTTGACTGTATGTGTACCATATAAGGAAGTGAACTGTTAGTTATTGTATAATTTAAGAATCGGTTATTAACTTCATTTGTGAGCAGCTTTAAAATAATTAAAAGTTATTTTACGTTATGTAAGCAATTAAATTTGTATGTATATCTCCTACAAAACGAAAAATATAATCATGTATTCCGAAATCTGGGGTAAGTAGTTATAATTAATAAATGTTGGACTTGATTTAAATAATTTACTTTCATTTAAATTCGCAGTTTGCACTTTATAACTACCATTGTATATGTGTTTCGATTCTTACTTTAAATTTTGTTTTTATGTTCTGGTTATTTGTATCTGTCCATAATTTGTCATACAGAAGGAAAAATTAATAATTGTTCATGTGCACAATTCATTGCATTAAATATTGTGGATATAAAGAAAAATGTACGAGATTTGCGTATTCACAAAGAAAATATTCACCAAAACATTTTTCAAAAATATCGATTATGATAATTTAAAAAAATTATTAAAGATTGTGGATATAAAGAAAAATGTACGAGATTTGCGTATTCACAAAGAAAATATTCACCAAAACATTTTTCAAAAATATCGATTATGATAATTTAAAAAAATTATTAAAGATTGTGGATAAAAACAAAAATGTACGAGATTTGCGTATTCACAAAGAAAATATTCACCAAAACATTTTTCAAAAATATCGATTATGATAATTTAAAAAAAAAAAAAAAAAAAAAGAAAAAATGTTAAAATGTATACGGTTTTTTATTTTTTTGCTTTAATTACAACACTGAAAACGAAACTGATTAAGAAACGCTCATTAAAATTTTTAATAGCACATGGCTTGACTAAATAAAAATGTTACTTGAATTAATTACCTAAATAAGATTATTTCCTTGGACAAGCGATGCTTTTAAACTTAAATTGTGTTACCATAGTATTGAATATTGTCAATGATATTATAATGTAGAATTGTTGAGAATTTTAAGAATTTAATTTTAATACTTTTAGGATAAATCGTTTAATATAATTAAATTTTTCAATTAAAACATATTTCCCAATGAATATACTATTATGTAATATAATTAAATACTTTATCCTTTTTTGAAATCCGGAGAAATACCTAGAGAATTTATCAAATTAAAATATTCAAAATTTTCTCTTATTAACGAATTTGTTGAATTATGCATTGATATTAAAGATGTTATATTACTGTATTTTAAAATAAGTTAAAAAGTGTAAATTTTTAGTGGAAGTGGAAATAAATTTAATTCCCTTAAATTTTAGAAAATTTTTAATTGCGTTAATCTTGAATAATGTATACAGTGGTATAATAAAAACAATGAGATTATTCAAAATGAATATTTTTATATCTGAAGGGAACATGTATGTTGGAAATCACATTTTCCCAAAGAACATAAAATGACAATGCCTAAAAATAAATTTTATTTAGTTGAAAGAAGCAATTAGAAACAAAATTTGAAAAATAAGACAAACAATACTAAGAATCAAATTATAATATTTTATTTGTTTATTTTTGTCACATATTTAATGAACGAAAATTTGAAATTTTAAAAGAAAATGTGAAAATTTAAAATTAGTTTTTAAATACAATATAAAAGAATATAATTAAAATATGAAAGAAATTCTATGATTTATCATTTATAACATAAATTAAAATGTATGAGAGAAAATATTGCTTAATAAACTCGTATTTTAGCATTTTGAGCAGGATAGTTTTCAGTGGCAATTTTCTGAGGCAAGAACCCTTATGATGTATATTAACCCTATTTATGTTAGTAAAGCTGCTTATTACCAATAATTAGAAATATATCACTTAAGTATTAAAAACTCCCAATTCTTTCATCAAATGTTGAATTTACTAAGCCTAAATTACATTGATTGAAGGCACTAAATTTTGTGTTCTGGAAAGAGAAAACAAAACAGTATTTTTGCAAAACTCAGGCTATTATATACTTTGTAACAGTTCACAAAAACACGAAAGTGCATAACTAAACGTTACAAATATTTCTAACATTATCAAAATAACAGTTTGTCTTTATGTATAAACTGCACATCACGTAATTATAACAATATAGTTAATTTATCATAACTGACGCAGTAACGTTGTAAGGAAAACACATTTACAGTGGGCTTAATGGCATAATGTCGCTTTTAAATATTTGTAAATAGGCACCTGAGTAGTTTTATTTAAATAACTATTACATAGAGACTATAATAGTATCAAGTTAAGTATTTGTTAGTTATTCATAGTACAAAAACTTGTTTAACTACTCAGTAAATATTGAAATTTATTTGCTTGATGTTATAAAAGTTTTAGTCAAATTTTAATAATCAATAAATCTAATCTAATTTAAATAAGTTGTTTCAAATGCTGATATTTACATTTGCTCTATATAATTTGTAATGATATTTACTCGAATACTTCTGTAATCAGAAACTACATTGTAAACAAATGGATTTGAAACTTTTTATTTGCACGCATTTTTTCTTGTATAATTTACAATATACAGATTTTTTTGTACGAGTAATAAAATTTATCGGGGACTGCTGACTATTTACTTAAAGTTAGCAAACTGGTATAAATTAAATTAAAACCAGCGCTAGTCAGAATATAACAATAGTTGAAAAACTTGACTTTAATGAAATAGTTTTTTTAATGGAATTAAATTTTTGAAAATAAATTGAAATATTAGATGTATTATTTGAATTTATATATTATTTGCAAAAATCGTAAATAATATTATTCACATGATTTTTAAATATTTAAAAAAAAATCAAAATATATAATACTCAAAGTGAAATATATTTTTGAGTTAACTTAAAATACTAAAATTAAAGGAAGATGAATTTGTATGAGATAAGAATATAAAATAATTGAATAAGATTTTGTGAACGACTAATATTTAAAAAAAATTATTATTATGTCGATGAACATTTTATTACAAGACGCAAAACATTGTTAATTATAATATTTTAATGCCAGTACTTATGGTTTAGCTAGTGTGTACAAAAATTTTTGCGGTAGATAATTTTCTTCTGTTTTACCTTTCCTCATTAACACAAATCACATAAATCACACATTTAATTATTATTTATGTAAATTTGATTGAGGACCAGCGTATATTTGTACGATGCTTAAAATCAAGAATATAAAATTCAGTGATTTAAAAATTATATCAGTTGTTCATTAATGTAAGGAAGAGAGAACGATAAAGAGAAAGAGCAAAACACATGTTTACATAAAATGATCTTCAAATTTCAGTTACTTGACAATGGGTTAATGAATTCTAATAGCTTAGTTTGATTAAATTGGGACATTTAATATGAAATTGAGCTGCTCGAGTGTTATTTAGAATATTTAAAATTATATGTAACTATTTTGTCAAACTTTTTTTATTAATTTGATTTAAAAAATCGTTCAAAAATTTGCTTCAAACGAGATGTAGTTAAATGTAACATTTAAAACTAAGATTCAGATTGCATTCTAAAAAGTAACTTCTTTTATAAACATTACATGAATTTTTAAAGCTGCTCAGAAATGTTCAAAAATCATACGATTGTTCAAAAGCCCGTTTAATTTTTTTGCTCAAAAATAGCGGAGGTTGCATGGGAAATAAAATGTTACATTTTATGCATAGCTAAATGATGAATTAAATTACAAATGAGAAATTAGTTTTAAAAATATATAAAAAAAAATCTAGTTATATCATTTAGATAATTATGATTCGTTTCCAAATTTAGAACATTTGCATCCTATATATATAAAAAACATTATTTTTGCTATTTGTTTTCTATTTCCAACCATTCTATTCATTTCTTCATACATATAATTACTATTGTAAAGAGGTTAATCAAATTTAGATAGGGAATTTATGCCAAGCATTCATATTCAAACCATGAGGATAATTGCCGCAATTAGCAGTGATTCTTTGGAACTGTTTGAAGAGTCCAAGAATAGGTGTCATTTTGAGGTTTTAGAACATCGCCATTTCTTGGCTAATTTGTTAAAGGTAAAGAAAAACTTTAAGGTATTTTTTTCCACCCTTTTCATTTCATTTGAGTTTTTGGTTATTACTTATGTCGTGTCCAGGTAGGAAACAACTGATCATTACGTTGGGGCCTTTTGGAACCTGGGAGATCAGCCTCATGGTGTTGTTCTGGTGACTTTTTGAGTGACAGTTCCGTGACTGGAAAATTAAAACGTGAGCGTGCATGGTCAAACGTAGATATCGATCTCGCGGGCCAGATGTGGAAAACAGACCAGCTTGCGGTTTGATGTGGCTCTTTTTGCTTTAAAACACCGATGGGCAAAGTTAGCCGGTTGGCAGTTGGTGGACGAAGAACTTCGAATTTCAGTGGCTTGGACTTGGCTGGTTTATTCGTTCATGGTAGATTATTCAATCGACGCTTAAGAATTCAGGCACTTCTTTGGTAGTTTTACGGCAACCCCTATGTAATTTTTGCTTTAGAAATGGTTTGAAGGTTTCCCACCTTTTTTAGAGTGTGGGTTATATAGTTCAAAGCATCAATGAAGACATCAGAGTTTTCGAGTATATTATTTGAGGATAAAACGAATTTAAAACATAAACTGCTGTGATGGCATCTCCTAAGAGTTGTAAGTTTTTGCTTCTTTTGTTATAGGATTTGTTTGCTTATATTTTTGGATATTAAGTTTTTAACTATTAATTATTTTATCTGTAATAATTACTGTAAACAATAAGGTAAAAAATATTGAAAATAGTTGTATAATCGAATTTTTCTCAGTTTTTTTTAGCTTTTGTTATATTCTATCCTTAAATCAAATAAACTATGAAAAATCATATTAATTTTTCTATTTCAGTCAGATGGAAATTTTTATACAACTCGTTATAAGTTATCTTCTATTTTATATTTCGAAAATGAAACTATTGCTTCAAAGCTAATCTTTATTTGTTTTGATTAATTTTCTTTCACGCTTGCTATAGTTAATTCATCAAAGTGAATATTACCAAAATTGTAAGAAAGATATGATCTTATTTTTTCAGTCAAAATGAGTGAAATTTTAAAAACAAACAACATTTTTAAACTTTTAAACTAACGAAATAATTTTTTATGTAATAAATTATTGTATTTAAACAAAAGGAATTACGTTTTATACATACTTTTCATTTGTGCATGTTTTATTTTTATGCATAGTCTTTAAGAATTTCTGATTTATTCGTAAGGTTAAATGGTAAAATAATTTATCTTATACTCTGGAAAAATTTGATGCATTTTTTAAAAAAATGTTTTTAGTTGCTTTCTCTGATAATTCTTTATAATATACTAATTTTATTTAGAATATTTTTTAAGTCCTTTTCGGATATTTTATTTAAAATTATCGTGATATAGATTGATTCTAAAATATATTCTGATTACTAACAGTTTTGATGATTATACTCAGTACAATTTCGTTTCTTTTTCCAAACTGTTAAATTTATTCAAAATATTATTGTATTTGTAGATTATGTTAACGAATCAAATAATATAATTAAAAAATAATGATAAATATATTGAAAAAATGAATCGAACACTTTTTTGAAAAAAAAAATATATAGATGTTTGATTTATGTCATTAAATTTGTAAATGACATAAATCAAACATGATGAGTATTATTTTTTAGAATTTTAAGTATTTTATTGTGCTTATATAACTCTCTTTTTGGAATTTTCCTCGAAAAATTTATGAAGGCATACTTATCTTTTTTTTCTCTCTCAGTTAACGTATAATCACTTTTATTTGTGTTGTTTGTTTTTGTTATAAAATTTATATATGTACATTGATGTTCTTATTATAAAATCTTATTTCTTATTAAGTAAATAAAATTACTTATTCTTAATTAAATGCTTTAGCTTTAATTTCCTAGTTTAAATTTATTATTTTGATTCAATTGATCGTAAACTTCTTTCGTAAATCAATCACTTTTTTTTAAATCAATTTTAACGGTTTGTTAAATTTGAAAAAAATGTTCTGATTTAAGACTGTCTCATAATTTTTGTTTTTAATTATCAGCTTCAATTATTAATTTACTTTTTTTATTCCTTCTTACTTTTCTTTTTAATTTAATCACATGTTTGAATAATTAGTTATACTGAAGTAAAAAGGATGGAACAACAAAAGAAAATTTTGTTCTCATTTTTAGAAAAATTTTGTTTTTGTAATCGTTTTGTGTAATGAAAATCTTTTTTAATCAGATAAACTCATTTTTAATATTTGATAATTTGTAAAGCCATTTTATTTTAAATTAATAATTATGTCTTAAGTAATTCGGAATAAAACATATTTTCTTTTGTTTAGATATAAAAAATTTTATAAGTTGGGATAGGCGCAGAGTACTGATATTATGTTCACTTTTCCTTTTTATATTTTGAAATAATCATTTGTATTTTACATAATATTTTTTACTTTAGGTGCATATATTTCAAATATTTTTAATCCGATCTTCAAAGCCTTTTAATAAAGGATGGGATATTATTTTGCTTTGATTTTATTACTAAAAAGTTGTTAAATGATTTTTAACTAGTTAAAATTGAATTTTAAACGGGCTAAAACTACTGATATGATGGAATTTGTAGGAAAATATTTGAATATTTTGAATGTTCTATTACCAAAATATATTTTAAGCCAATTAATCAAAGATCTTCTTGTAAGTGTTATTATCTATTCTAACCTATTTTTAAATTCCAATATTACTCTATAATCCAATTATTTTCAAAAAAGCATTTATTAACCTAAATTTAACTTAAAAATATTCATATCTTGACAATTAATACAAAATAAAATAAAATTCGACAATTAAGGAATAACAAAAGAGGTTTACTTCCGTAAATGATATGTTTGGAAAAACAAAAGCGTCAACTCTGGTCAGAAAATATAAGTGCAAGTAAATAGAAAAAATAATACAAGCGTTTGATATTTAATAATAGACAAAGCAATTATTTGAGAGATTTTTTTTAAAAAAACGGTACCTTAATTTTATAAAGTGTCACGTGGACTTATAGATAAATTCACGTGTTTTGATGTACTCATAAAAGCTTTTAAAAATGACTACATAAAAATAATTATTACACATATTATGCACCTTGTAATATATTTAGTTTTTGTTAACTTTAATTATTCCTGATTTTTTTATAATAATCAAAGTATTTGTCAGCTCAACCACTAGCAGTCATGAAAGTACAAATGAAATATATATATATATATATATATATATATATATATATATATATATATATATATATATATATATATAATATATATATATATATATATGTATGTATGTATGTATGTATGTATCGCGAGTTTAAAACTAATAAAAAGCCCTAACTTGACGTTATTTATTGGAAGATCCCCAAAAGGAATTCTGTGTATAAAACAGGTGGTGAATTTCCCAGGAATGTCACCAGTCACATTTATTATAATCTACTGTGTTTATGCGAACTTTCGCGAAAGTATCAGACTTTGAAAATGGATTAAAACTTTTGAAAAGCCACGACTTAAACGACATGTTATAGCATTGGAATCTTAGAAATTCACTTCGTTAAATGAAGGAGAATAGGTTTTGTGTTCAGGTTCGAAAAATGGTGATCATTTTCTTAGTTTCATCAAAATTTAATCTCTTTCAGTTTACATAGATGTTTAAAAAATATGAGTAATTTATTTTTATGAATCATTAATTTGAAGAATTAGAAAATGGCAGAAAGATAGAGTCTAATTACTGCTTGCTCGGAAATTGTTTCGATATTTTATTTCCGTTTCTTCTTTAGAGATCTCAAAATGCAGTAATTTTTTTTTAAATTTTTTGAAAGAAAAAAAATGTGTTTATTACAAAAAATGTCGCCAATTTTAATGCCAAATTCTCAGAATTTTATTAAATCTAATTTTCGTATTATGCTTGTTCCTCGAAAATGGCGATAGCATCCACCATGAGAAAGTGGAATAATTCTTAAAAAAATAATAATTAAATAACAGAAAAATATATATTTATTTTATATTCTATTTTAATGTATTATATATATTTATTTATGTAACTAGTGATTTTCTATCAACATTACACATTTCTAATGATATTTTAAAGGAATTCTACATTTGTTTTTAAAATCACTTTCAATTTTGTGGTAACCTATTCTTGGCGATAACAGTACGTGAGATAGTAGAATTCTTCCGATATATATATATTTTATGATTTCGATTCACATTATATTCCTTGGAAAATTATTTCCGCTTTGAACCTTGTTAAGAAGAAAAAAATAATTTGGATTCATTTGTAAAGTAAGAAAAAATTTCAATTCTACTTAATGAATTAGGAACTTTGTAATAAGCACTAACTATCCCAACAAAATAACCTAATAATACTCTTTTTACCGATTGCATTTATACCAAATCATATTCGGTTGTTAAGTTCAAAAATAATTTTAGCTGTTTTTTATTCCTTTTTATATTAAAATTATAATAATTTATATTAACAGCTACTATTTTATTATTACGAATGAACGAATCTATAAATATATATCATTCAAATACATTAATACAATTTTAAGCTCATAAATAATATTTTTATTATCCAAGAATTGGTTTATACGTTACAGTATCGTTTCTGAAAAGTTTTTTATATCATATCTTTGCATTCATTTTGCTCTATTTTTATTATGCGTACAGTTTATGCTCGTTTGAGCAAGTGGTTTAAAAATATCAACCAAAATAAATAGCATTGAGAATAATTACAAAAATTTTGAGCGAGTACTTTTTTTTTAAATATTAAGAAACTATTTATAAATTTTCAATTTTTTAAATTAAAAAAATATTTTTTAAAAAAATAATTATAAATAATGTGTAATAAAATAATTATAAAATAATTCGTGTAATAAAAAAGTAATTCGTTGGAGCAAGTGGTTCAAAAAATATGAACCGAAATAATTAGCATTGAGAACAATTACAAAAATTTTGAGCGAGTACTTTTTTTTAAATAGTTATTAAGAAACTATTTATAAATCTTCAATTTTTAAAATCTAAAAAAAATTATTATTTTTTTAAAAATAATTGTAAATAATTCGTAATAAAATTATAATAAAATAATTCGTATAATAAAAAAGTAATTCGTTGGAGCAAATGGTTAAAAAAATATGAACCAAAATAATTAGCATTGAGAACAATTACAAAAATGTTGAGCATGTTAACAGTTGTCAGAGTACTTAGCTTTTTTAAAAATAGCTATTGAGAAGTTATTTAGAATTCTTCAATTGTTTGAATTTAAAAATTTATATTTTAGAAAAATAATTATAATAAAACGAAAGAAAAAGACCATCGTGTCAATTATTTGACAATGCTTGCATTTGTTAATATGTCTCTATATATGTAAGTATAAATATTATGTAAGTAATGTTAATATTATGTATGTATAAATATATATGTAAGTATAAATATTCTATGTTCAATGGAAAATGTCTGCAAAAATTTGAAGACAAGTTTAATTCTTGGATTGTTTTATAAACTGTGCGGTAAGTCCAAATTTTGAGAAATGTTTTAAAATTGTATTGTTAATTAAAAATAAAATAATAATGAAATGAACCCTCATTTAACCCTAAGCCTGAAAAGTATGCATTAACAAATAAAACATTGGTGGATATGAAGATAAACTGTAAAAAACATATATTACTTTTTAGCGATAAATATTTAGCATCTATTTCATAGCATAAAGTGAATTACGAGAAAAACATTCATTTGTAAAATACTGAATGTTTTTCTTATGTTTTATATTACTCAAATTATCTACACGAAAACGAATAACAAAATACATAATTTTCCGTAATAATTTTTTCAATAAGTTTTATTTGACATATACCGAAATTCCGTTAATTTTATCATGATCAGTTTTTTATGTTAAATAGCTTAGGAAATTAGTTCTTATTCACTGACATCCATTTTCGACAATTTCTAAATTTTTCCCACACTCCATTCTTTTTCTAGTTTGAATAATCAAATGGGAATTCTTTATTTTAAAATAAAAATAACGCTTCATCTTTTGCCAAAATGTATTTTCCTTGTTATAATAGATTTAACTGATGATTAATGCATTTGTTCTTTTTGTTCCAGAGGGAAATGGATGGACCTGACCGGCATTCCTTACCATCTCTCCAAAAAAGTAAGTCTAATAATTAGATATTTCCCCATTGAGTACTAAATGAATTTTTAGCATTTCACTTTCCATTCTTGTAAGGTAAAATTGTAATGTTTATTCCTTTCTCACTCTTCTCTAATCACAAATTTTTTGCACTCATTGACAAAAATACGTTTAGATTCAACGGTTTTCATTAGATTTCGTTAATTCATATGTATATTTCGTTATATTTTTATAGGCCAAATATTTCATATTTCGCATATCAGTAAAATCGCTACTGAAAACGATTTCAAATTCTCGTTTCAGTCTAATTAATGACAGATTAAGTCATCTTTATTTTTCCTGATTCGTTAAAATTTCGTCAATGTAGTTTTGTATTTTTGTTTACTTTTAACAGACGATAACAACTTTTCTTTACCACATACGGGGTTTTGTATAAATTTGTTTTACTTGCCAAACGATTTTTTAGCAGTAATGATAGGGATAAGTGCAAAATCATAGTTATTTGTTATCATTGTTGAGAAAACTTTTGCAAATTAAATCAAAGTTGGTTTAATGACGATGTACTTTACATTATTATATTTGAAATAATTAGTGACATATATTAGAAATTATATTATAATATATATATATATATATATATATATATATATATATGAAATATAATAATATAATAAAAATATATAATCACTTTAACAATTTCCACTGAGTATTGGTTATACAACCATGTTAAATCTAAAGAATTACACCAGGAAAAAAGTGATAACTCGTTAACCATTTCTCTTTACTCTCGTTTGCAGGGAAAAAAAACATGTAATT
This sequence comes from Latrodectus elegans, assembly GCA_030067965.1. Classification (NCBI taxonomy): domain Eukaryota; kingdom Metazoa; phylum Arthropoda; class Arachnida; order Araneae; family Theridiidae; genus Latrodectus; species Latrodectus elegans. The sequence continues at coordinate 40,992,096 of CM057821.1, read as the reverse complement.
TTAAATCGAAAAAATAATTCCTGACAGATGGCAAAGAAATATTTTGTAAATTACAAGAAACATTTTTTTATTTCTTGTTAGTCATTCTTGAAATTCAATATTCTGAATGAAATTACACAATTGGAAATAGAATTATCGTTGCTGTTTTTACTGTATTTCTTTTTCCAGTTTTTCTTACACTAATTTAGCCTTCAGTTACTGATTATTTATACGAAATTATATTTTATAGTGAATCGAATTGTACACAGAAGTACGTTATTCAGTTTAAAATTAGCGTAACAATTTACTCATCAAACCAGTTAAGAAGTGTACCAAATGCTATTTGCGTTTTTTACACCTTGTATGTCATGTTGTAATCAATAAACAAATTGGGCCTTTTTGGAATTTTAAGATATATTTTTATTTTGCAAAGGAAAAAAAAAAACACTATAACAAATAAATCTTGTTATGCTTAATTTAAATGTTATATATAGCAGATGCTTGTTTATATGAACTTGTAGACTGAAAATTCTCAAAATCCAAAATAATTCCCAAAATCGAAAATTCGTAAACTGGAAAAAACAGCTATTAAATTTTACAACTAAATTTAATCATACTGCTCTCCTTATAAAGTGTGATTAGAAAATTTATTTATAACGCATTATGTAAAAAATATATCAAAATAAAATTTATATTTAAAAACAATTCTTAATTTCATTTTATTGAGCGAAAATCAGGGGAAACAAGCATTGAGAAATGCATGTAATGTCGGAAGTTAGATTAGGCATTAAAAATTTTTCACAGATTGCTTTAAAAAATTCAGACTGAATGATACTTGAGGCTGGCGCCTTTTTAATATCTCAATATCCACTCACATAAATTACACTAAGATGGATTAGAAACATTTTAATTTAATTTCGATTTTCAGCGATTTCGATATTAAAATCGAAACTTTTTTATTCATTACATTAATTAATTAGTATTTAATGCTGCTGTTATTTGGCCACAATTCAATGATTCACCAATAATAATATCTCAATTCTAGTTTCTCTAGCATGAAATAAAAAAATGAATAAAGAATCAGTACTGTTTTAGGGACTAGCCAAATGTTTGTAAAATTATGATTTTTCGTAAATTAGAGGTTCGTAAAAACGAGAGTCTACTGTAAATAAATATATATATATATATATATATATTTACTATAATATGTATAATATGTATATATATATTATATATATATATATATGTATGTATATGTATGTATATATAAATGCAAACAAGCATTTATTTATATCATATTATAAAATGTATTCCCTAATTTTCATTACTTCCAATGAATTGGAAAAAACAATCATAACATTGGCAAAATAATGAGATAAAAAATACTTTTTTGAAATATGAATGCAATTTTTTTTTCCAATGGCAGATTGTAGACAGTTACAACTACAACAGTCTATTAATCTATTGTTCCCAGATACCAAGGAACCAGCCAGACACAGTGACCTCTTAGCCGCCGAGGCGTTGCCCCGGGTGCACCACAGGTGGTGGGCCACCATCGCACCCTCACACATGCCATAGGGAACCGTTAATAGGGTAGGCATCATTCATACTTCATTCGCACACACACAAGGAAAGGACAAAGACAGGATAGAGAGAGAAAGTACATCCATGCCTGAACCGGGATTCGAACCGAGGACCTCCCTATCCGTAGTCAGGCACGCTAACCACTTGGCCGGCTGAATGCAAATATTGAAGTTTTAATATAATACATAGCTGGCCATTAAAATTCTAATGCCTTTAAGAGAAAGCAAATAAAACATTTATCGTACGTAAACAGTATGACATAAAGACAAATTGATTAGACTTAAATTTAGAAGCAGTTTTAGAGTCTACAATGTACGAAATTACAATAGAAAGAGTTGTAGACCCTGGCAGCTAAAAAGTCTATTACCCGGTTAGGCATCATGACAAATTCGACCTGGTTGACAAACTGATAACTTATTCCATGCTGCTTCAAGTCTATTCTGCATTTCATAAACCGTACTAGCTGGAGAGAAGTGAGCAGCCGGTCTCTCAGCAACTGGTAACCAAATGTTTTTAATTGGTGAAAGGTCTGGAGAACATACAGGCTAGGACAGCAATCGAATACCCTTTGTATCGAGGAATATCAGAACTTGATATACAACATGTGTTCTTATATTTTTTGAAAAATGGCGTTTCATATCCTCGAAGATAGAGCATCCAAGTTAGGGCATGATTACTGGCTTTAAGATGCCAGAAATATATGGATTGTCAATTCGAATTAGAAATATGCGTCTCATGTATACAATAGCTCCGCCTACCTTTGCAGCATGTACTGGGCTCCAATGACTGTATCAAATGCTTCCAAACGACGAGTATTTTCCTTTGAATCAGATACACACGCAGCCTTTAGAATTCTATTCACAAAACCAGGGATCACTAGAAAAGAGGAAATTGTGCCATTCTTGTATACAACTATATTCTGTCGTTGGTAGCACTAGAGTCTCCGTCTGTCTCTATGCAGGATGGTCAATGGATGGCGAAGTGGTTGTCGTCGTGATTACCGCCTGTGCTTCGTCCTATATGTTCGTGCCACAAGTTCCCAATGCCCTAGTGGTAAAATCTTCAGAGCATAAAACTCGGGGCCGTTCCCAACCATTTTTAAGCAACGGGATATGTATTTTGCGCTTCTTCACGAACATCTGTCGGGGTGAGTGCTAGGAAATTTTTCGGCTTTTCTCCCTTTTGACAAGTGAATACGGCTCACTTTCTATAAAACAGTCATCCCAGAAGGAAATCACGCTGTGGATATTAAAATATCATCCTTCGATGCATTTACTAGGCTAGGCTGTCCATTACATGGTATCCAAGTGATATTGTACTGTACAATAGGTACAGGGCAAATCAGCTTACTTCTTTGCAAATGATCCCCATTAAGTTTGTTTTTTGCCGAGGTTAAACATTTACCCTCTGAAGTGTTAGACATAGGAAGGCGTTGATATCTAGCATGGTGTTCAGCATGACCTTCAGTTCACATTCGCATGCTACTTTTTAAATTTCATGCAGTGCAAGTGGTACATAATCTTTATTCTCGACAGGTAGCGATCATGTCTCTATCAAATACCGACACTTGTGGAAAGCATTTGTTTTTATGCTACCCATGACAACATATTCGTGTAAAGTTCTGACTTTACAAAGCGATTTTCGAAGGAGTAATCCACTGAGCAACTTTTCTTTCATGCTCTGTTTCAAATGTTGTCTGTCTCTTCCAAATGTGATGAAATGCTGAACACTTACATATTATAAATTCTTCTTCCTTTTAATGTGACTTCGATGTTCGAATAAAATAAAATAAAATCATTCCTTCGTGGTGTTGCAATTTTAGAGTCCAGAAGTATATTTGTCGAAAGCAAAATTTATTATATCGTATATATTATATCGTATATATATATTTTTATATATTTTAATACTCTCTCTCTTTTCTTAAAAGTGTTTTTAATGTATAGATATTATATAACTCGATAGCATAAATTGCTTACATATCTCAGTAAAAGCAAATTTATTTCCTATTCTTATTAAATATCTTAAAAATGAGAAACCTCTAGAATAGTTAATTAAATTAAAAGTATTGGTTGCTAAGCAACATTCAGTCATTTTTTATTATCTCTGAAAGAAATGGAATTAAATATTCTCCAAAGAATTCACATTTTATAGGAATTTTTTAAAATTTTATTTTAAAGAATTTGCAACTCATTATATGATTTGGGGCAACTTTTGCTGTTATGGTCTCTCTCGTTTCATTAGTTAGTTTGTAATTTGATTCGATATTTATTATATTAGCCAATAATATGCGATCCGTACAGAGTGTTAAACGATGTCAATATGAGAAAACACTAAATCGTGAAAATATATTTAATTTTAAAGATCGATATTATTTCTAACAGCAATATATTAAGCCGTTCGTATGAAATTAAATATGAACGTATTTTTAAATTTTGTCTTTGCCAAACTGCCATGTCACATTCGTTAAAATGTGTAATTTCAACTATTGTACAAGTTTTTCCTTAAGTTATCATTTAACCTCTTACCATATTATTTTCAGTTAGTGGAGTTTGTTAAAAATGATTTGATTTTACTTTGAAATATTAATTTAAAATGATTAATGCGTTTTGATTTGCTATTAAATATAATTTCTAAGTAAATATAAAGAGGATATAACATTTTAATTAGAAGTACTTGTATGTAAGATGATAATAAAGTTATATTTGCTGATTATATAATGTGACTCAATAATTATAAAGTTTGTAAAATGAGATAACAAATAAATTTGTAATGTTTTCCGAAAAATTAATGTTTGACTCTACTCTATTGGAATATAACTATATTTTTTTTATTACAAACTGCTGGGAACATGTTTGTCCTGAAATAAAGTTTTAAGGAAACTTTATTTATTTGTATATTTTATATTTGTTTATGAAATTTCTTTTTAATCACAATCCAATAATCAATCACAATCCAATAATCAGTCTGAAAGAAAAAAATTAATGGATTGTGATTATCAAGGCCTAAAGAGATTTTAGATTCTACTATTATAAAATTTGTGTTTGATAATGAAAGTAGTTAAATGTGCCTCTGTAAGCATAGCTTTAATTTTTATTTTTTATTTCTAACATAATTCTTTTTCTGATTACCGTGTTTACAATTTGTAGCATGATTGATTATAAGCATTGAAAATTAATTTATTTTTAGTTCCAGTTGTTGATATTTCATGTTTTTTATTCTTTTAATGAATTTATTTAAACTTCTGACACACAAAAAAAAGTTTTATATTCCTGCAGCGTGTTTTGCTATGGTTACTTTATTTGAGTGTTTATGTTATAGCTTTTTATTCCCTTGAAAGAATTGAACTACACAATATGTGTTGATAGAAAATGTTTTCTTTAAACAAGGTTGACGCTATTTTTTTTATTTGATGTTTTATTTTGTAATAGTGTTTGTGTTTAAGTTTCAGCTATGATAGTTTTATTGTTAACTTTTCCTTAGATTTTCAATTTCAATTTCGATGAGTTTAATTTGTTTAGTTTATACACTTGAATTTTATTTTTCAAGGATTTGGTTTCAAATGATGCCAACAATGAAATGAAAATATTTTGTCAAGAATCGCTGTTTTAGATACAAAATAGTTTATATTTTTATATATATATTGGATTTGTTTACTCATATTCTAATATTTTTGTTAGGTGCTTGATGTAACAGGTGTTTCTTTTATATTGGCTTCAGATTATTTTTTTTTTAATTTCAAAGTCGCTGTATAAATGCCGCCATATTGTAATTAGAATATGATTAGGTGACTAACTGATTTTCCAAACTTATTTACAACATCAATGGCTCAATATTCTATCAAGGTCAATCAATGTATATGTATGAATCATTTTAATCATTATCATCATAAATGATCATCTTCGAATTGTGATTTCATAAGGCTACAGATCGGCAAACAGTTGTTAAATATGAGTTTTTAGAAATTCTTATTTTTGAATGTTCAACCTTTACAGTTCATTTTTAATACAAGCTTCGAACTCATTAATGCATTTAATATCTGTAAAATTTATTAAGAAAATGATGAAGATTTTGGAGGATTATTTAGAATTTAAGACGATTTTTTTTTTAAATCTCTTAACAAAAATTAGGTAGACTGTAATTGATTTCTCTTAAAATATCAGTCAGTATCTCATAGACACAAGCGCCCTCTGGAAAATATCTTTAAAAATAGTGAAGATGAAAATTTTTTATTTAAATAGGATATATTTTCTTCTTATTTCATTGTTAAAGAAAACTAAAAATTATGTACATCGAAAAATTAATTAAAATTGAAATTAATTACACAATTAATTAAAATTGTGAAAGTCCTACAATAAGTTATTAGTTTTTATCACTTATATAATCTATTTATAGATTCTAGGAAAAAGCATAAAAATGATGTTGAAGAAAATCTATTTTAATATTATTGGATTAAGAACTTTATTGGAATTCAGTTAAAGCCACTTTTGCTCACTGCACATTAATATTGCCGTTTAAAATATTGTAACTCACTGCTGTAATATTGTAGCTCACTGCTATAATTTTGTAGCTCACTACTATAATATTGTAAACAATTGGAAAGAAATTTAAGTTAGGGTGTGAAATGAATATATATTTTAACGTAATTTTTTTATTGTATAATGCAACATTACAATTTCTAAAGTCCTTAATATCTTTAATATTACTATTTGTGATGCCTCTGCAATTTGATAATTAAGGCCAATTTGTAAGGTATTCAATGCCTTATTAAGTAGTAACCATGTTGCTAGATATAAAATTCATTTCTCATTTTATCTTCATTATTCATTCATACCGGGTTCCAAATACTGTAAAAAAAAATCGGAATCCTCTTAGTTTAAAAATACTTAAAAAATAGGCAAGAATGGTTTCTTTTCATCTCTCTGTAAACATATGATAAATTATAAATTTTTATTAAAATTAAATTTTTTTTATTGTACTTTTACCGAATGCCATTATTTTAGTTGTAAAATTGCGAAGATATTTTTTTAAAAAACGTATTGTTTAATTAAGTGAATCCAATGGAACAAATTCCAGTTTTTTTTTCATTAAAATGTTTTCTTAGCATTTGCATCTCAAATAAACAAAAATTTGATCGATTGCTGGAATTATGTTTGGGTTTACTTGATTATTTTCTTGCAAACCTATTGTTTTTAAGAAGTAATTAACAAACAGGTTGTTTTTTTTTAAGGCTGGCTTTGTCGAATGTCAAGAAAAGAACACTACTCCTTTTTGGTAGAGTCTAAACTGATTTCCGAAGTTGTCTCTCGAAATAAATGTTTACCATAGTAAATGTTCATTTTATTCTTTTGCGAGTCTTTGTTCAAACAATCGTGTTTCTCTTGGGATTTGGCGCTATTTTTTTTTACGATGTTCAGATTAGCGTGACAAACCCAACTCATGAATATTCATAAATGACTTTCAAATCTGAGGAAGCTCTCATAAAACGTGAGAGGTGGCTTCTAAATCGTAACATTCTATCCTCATTGCTGATTTTCATTAACAATGGCGCCGAGTTAAGGTGAAGTGAGTTCTTTTTTCTTCTTCTTTAGATTCTTACCTTCTTCCGAGATGTTTAATCGAAAAGATTTAAATTTCGACTTCTAAAAAGCGATTGTTGTAGAAGAGTTTCTTTGTCTACTTCTGGATGCCGTGAAAAGATTTCTTTGTCCTACAAAATAAGACTTAATCAATTCGTTAGTGGAACAAAAACCGAATTCTCTTTTTGTAACACGTAAATTTTTAATTCTTTGGAGCATTGTCTTTCTCTGATTGTTAAATCGCGATTTGACTTTATGTGCAATTGTGTTACGAGTGTCGATTATCAATCCACAGTCTTAGCAACGGTTGAATTAATTAACTCCTCTTTCGATTCTGTTGCCAAAATATATGCAACGTGTTCTAAGTTCATCTGACTACATATACAAAATTGAGTTCGATCATTGTGGTTAATATTACCCCTCTGATTGACTGTGATTAGCAGTAATAAGTGATGAACAAACCGCAGAAATTAAAGAAAATGCTTTGAATTATTTTTTTATTACATAAGAGGTGAATTCTGGCGCGGGAATTCCCCAATGTTTCGTCACTAGAAGATACTAACCACAGATGCGATTTTAGAAGTGAAATCAAAATATTTGTCCTGTATATGACTATTTTATCAGTATTTTTCTTGCAAAGCAATGCTCCATGGAAAAGGAATTCTACTACTCGATTTACAGAACATGAAATGTCTTTAATTTAATGTGGTTATTTATAGACATACTCTGGTTATATTATAGTTTTAATCTATTTAACCGATTTAATTAATTTCATTCATTATTTGTGACTTTTCCTTACTTCTCATTTATACAACACAGAATAGACCAGCTAGAAAAAAATTTAAAAGCATGAAAATCAAGTTTGGAAGATAATTAATATGAAATATAACAGCATATGTCGTTTCTTAACATTTATTGATTCAAATGATCATTATATAAATAAAAAACTAATATTTTAACATAATATAGATATGTAATAAATTTGTGTTCGTTATCTACTAGAAAGTTAAAAAAAAATGCCGTTTGATTTTAGAAAATTGAATTAAGGGGGTTTTTAAATGAAATTTCTTTATAGAGTATATTTATCGGATCAGAAACCACGGCAATGAGAATATTGATATATGTTGAACATGACACTTTAATAGGATTGTAGATTTTGTTACTTGTGACCATTCTTTAAAATTATGAAACATTCATTATTAGTAGTACTTAAACACACAACTTTACGAATTCATTGTGTGATTTCATTCCCATCATGCATTATAATAGCCTAACTGTTTCCCTAGTGTGTGCTATATTTCTTTTATTAATTAAGTACATACCATTGATTTTTTACACTCCATTTTCCTCTCAAAAATTGTTTAAAAAATTTTAAAAAAATTGAAGTTTTAAGACTTTATATTCGATGTTTATTTTATTCATGGTAAAAAAAAAAATCTGATGTGTCAAATTTAAATATCAATTGCGCGATATTTAATTTTCAGCTTAAATAATAAAAGATACAATTTCTTTAAAAGTTCATAGGGTTTTTATATACTTGAATATTGTTTGATGAATATAATATTTTAAATTCTTAAATTTGATAATCTATGGAAATTCGAAATCACATGTTTTTGTTGTTGTTATATATTTTTATTGTACAAAAATTATTTTTATCATTTTTAATGTTGTCTCGATGGATATATCAACAACATTAAACAATTTTAATGGATGTGTGTATGCTTATTTGCGATATGATTTAAAGAGAAAAATGATATAATTTTTTTAGTGAATAAATAATTACGTGTTTCTTGAATTTTGGAAACTAATTATTTGATTACCGAATTAAATGTGATCAGGTATCCAGTTTTAAAAACAGTGGTTTTACTGGAGGAAGAACATAAAAATAAAATAATTTTCGGCAGATAAAAAAAATATGGCGTGGAGAAAAAAAAAAATGACAGCCAAACGTCATAATGAAGCTTTGGCACTGTGGAACAAAACTACAGATGCTCGGAAGGGGGTGGGGAGCGAAATGATTGTTGCGTATCCCCCTTTCTATTTAGTGTGCTTTCTATTCTACACGCGTGTCACGTGACATGTCTGGCAGGATAGGGTTAAGGCTTTTCCTTTGGCGCGGAATGGGCTCCTCGCCAAAAAAAAATTCAACTCAAACACTATTCGTAGTCCTTCAGCGTTCAGCTTTGGGTATAGAGCATTTTTTTTTACCCACTGTTAACGGGGACTACGCTGTATTTTTTTCCCTAATTTTTTTTAAAAATAATTCGTTCAACAGCTTTTCTTCATTTAAGGCTATGACTAAGATACCTAGTGGTAAGTCAAGGTTTTTCTAGTTTGGTTTTACTGGTTGCACTAGTTTAAATAGTTTTTGTGATGAATATGATTTAGCTTTTTTAAATGTGTCTTGTTTTTATCAAATTACGCAATGCTATAGTACCATCAATAGAATCGAGTAAGACGATTTGTTTCTAAGCGCCGCGGGGCGTGTCGCAGCGTTTGTTACGAATGACGTAATATATTTTTTTCCACTTCACTTCTGTTCGTCGTTTCGTCATCGTCATTTTTTTCTCCTTTTCGTAGTGCGCGGGAATGAAATATTAAAAATTAATAACGAAATGTTTTGGTATTCATTCCATGTTCGGTTGAATTGTTGTCGGAGCTATTATCTTCACTAATGTCCCCAGTCATTTGTCATTTGCCGATAACTGTATCGATCAAGATCTCAACAGTTTTATTATTTATTAATTTTTTTGGAATCATGTCGTTTCATCGCCTAGACTGTTATTCCATTAATCTTCTTGATGATGATTTACGATTTGTGGTCTCAATTAATTCCGAGTTTGATGAATTTTTGTATTAATAGTTGCCTGCACACTCTCAAAAATGAAATAAAGCTTGTTAGAAAGCCTTTTAATCATAACCTTTTAAATTCATGTTAATAATAATTAAAGTATATCATTTTCATATGATTTTTTTTATCCTTATATGCTTTATTCTTTGTTTGACCCAAATATTTTTAATATTATATAATTTTTTTATATAATCTCCATAAGACTATTATTTTTATAATTTCTTATTAATTTCAGAAAAACTATAAATTATGTCTTCTTTACTATCTACTTTTGCATGGAAATTTGAGATTGCTGTATAATTAGAATAAAATAAGCGAGGATTTTTAAATCATTTAAAGCTTAATCGATAGGTTTTAAATATAGTTAAATGCTGAAAATAATAAAATGATAATAACTTTAGAATTATGTGAATACCATTGTTTTAATATTTCATTTTGTACAAGTAATGGGTGAAATTTCTACATTGTTTTCAATCGATATCAAAGTAGTTTTAATTAAGTTGTTAATTTATATTGTTTTAAATATATTTTAAAATTAATAATGTATTTTTTGCAAATGTTGCAGTTTAAAATACAACTTATTTGTTAAGTATTTCGATATATTTCTCTAATAAATTTAAACCATAAATGATAGATAAATGAATAATACCATATAAATGAGATACGTTTTATCTTCATCCAGAAATTCGATCAAAAAGTGTTGATGTTTATAAAATCATAGCCAGAAATATTATTTATTAATTATTGCTCACTGGTTATGAAGGAAAAGAAATAATTCTTGGTAGAATAAAACTGTGTCCTTGTGACTAAAGCACAAAAAAGATTCTTAGTATTATTTTTGATTGTGAAATCTTTAGTATTTCACAACTTAAAATATTTATTCAATCTATTCTGCAACTTTTATCAGTTTATTTTTCAACTGTAGAGGTTACATTATGCATATTTTTATGGTATTCTAATCTTTTATAGTAATCTTGATAAATATTAATGTTATTTTACCCTTAATTTAGTGAAAGTATTATAAATCAAGCATTTTAGAATTGTGAATAACAATCTTTGTTACATTTATATTTTTATTTTACCTTTCAAATGAACATTCTAATTCTTTTCATGGTTCGTATATATATATATATATATATATATATATATATATATATATATATATATATATATATATATATATATATACTGCCTTTATATTTCAAAACTCATTCAATTTAATTTGGAAAATTAAATATTTTATGTATGTAATCATTAATTGATGTTAATTTTTATTTGCTGTAGAATATAGTTTTTTTTTTATAAAAAAAAAACCAAGTTATATACTTTTTATTAACAGCTTTTTGTCATTCTTCAAAATTATGTTGATAATAACAATTTACAGATCTATACTTGGTGATTCGTAGCGTGTTAAAAACTACATTTATTTTAAAAATTCATTTTTGGAGAAATGCTTCATTCAAATTCTGTAGTTCCAAGACTGGAGGGAGCACTGTGAGGAAGAAGACTGTCTTGGCTCCATGCCTGTTAGTGTTAGCTGGGATTGAAAATTGCGGAAACTAATGACGCCCAGATAATTGCCAATCAGGAAAATAAATTAAGGATGAATACAACTCTTAGGTGTAATGGATACCACATTTATAGGAAGGACAGACCTAATTCGAGAGGTGGAGGCTTGGCGTTTTTTATTCGAAACATCAAATACGAAAGCATTAGCACCCCCGTTTTTATAAACGCTGACCTTGAAATCCAGGGTATAACAATTACATGGAGAGGGAAACCCATAAACATTTTCAATTCTAACCAAATCCGGCTACCGGATAGTCTCTCTAACATCATGGACAAAGATTTCATCATTCTCGGCGACTTGATGGCTGAACATACCATCTGGGGTAGCACCAGTATTAATTACTATGGTCTTGACGTTCTCCAGTTGGCTGATGACTGTAATTTTATGATCCTCAATGATGGAACGTCCACCCACATTTTTTTTATGAATATACTATGGGACGAAATCTACACTTCTCCCCTCCTTATCATTGATTTCCTCTCAGTCAACGGATGCCTAGATTTGGTCTGACTCCGTATGACCCTTGGAGATAAGCAAGAACAACAGATAAAGTGTGAAAAAGTGAAGGAACAATTTACTACAATCGAAAGAATCAAAAGAGAAAACAAGATTTTTTTAAATTAAAATTTTAAAATGAGCTGATTTTGGCGGTAACATACATTTTTTTCTTAGTAATAATCCAAAAAGATGAAGCTCTTTAGCTTATGGTCATAAAGTATTGTACAAAAACCTATTTTAGGAAGAACAATTTTTTTAAAATAATAATATTAATTAAAAAGATAAAACATTTTTATTATTTCAGTTTTCAAATGAATTAAAAATAATCATAAAATATTCCATTGTATACTTTCCACGTATATCAGCTAAAGTAAGAATTAATACTAAAAATGAAATATTATAATAAAATTTATTGCAAAAATGTGCATTAATTTATTTTTTTACTTTTTATTTGACGTTAAATAAAAAAAACATGTTAACAAAAATCTTTGTAATTATGTCGTGATTAAGTATTTTCTGATATTTAATTTAGTTAAGAGCATTGAATTTAGATCTGAAATCGCAAATATTTTTTTTTAAATTGACACCTAGATAAGAATTTTTCTCACCGTTACATAGTTTTCTTTATAACGTAATTATAATATTAATATCCATTTAAAACACATGTAAATAAAATTTGATTAAAAATGTTTTAAAAAAAATGAAAATATGATATGTTTGAATATTTTTGTACTCTATTTTTACTTTCTTAATTAAAAGTAAAATTTCAGATACTCAGATTATTGTCTCAGAGAAATTCGATTTTAATTAATTTGGCAATAGTTATACATTGAGACATTGCAAAAGAATAAATGTGCATCGATGGACACATTGAAAAATTAAATAAAAGTTTAAAACAATTATCCCATGTGTATATTCCTAATAAGGTTATAGAATACTAAAGAGTTTTTAAAATGTCAATAACGAATTAATCGGAATCACTTAATTTAAATAATGTTGTAAATCCCTGATTTAAATAATGATTTTGATACTAAAAATGTTTTTTTGCTGATATATGGAAAGGTCTGTTTTAAGTTTATGGATATTATATAATTTATATCATAAAAATATTTTATCCCACCAATTATAATTTTTCTTTATTTTTATCATATCATATTGATCCTTTTAAATAATTGATAAAAAATAAAAAGAAATTCATTATTCTATTAGTAATAATAATGAATGTTAATATTAGTAAGAGTGTTAACTTTATATTAATTAATAAGCATGAAAGATTTATTGAAAAAAATAAGATATTTACAAATATAAAATTAAAATAAAAATGTTTTTCTTTGTTATATGTTCTCTGATTTTTATCAACTTGTTTTATTTAGTCAATAGACAAAGTAAAACAAGCTTGATCACAGTTGAAAACAAAAAGTAATTGTTACCGAATAATTTTCTCCTTTCACTCTAATTAGGTTTTCATCTCGCAGCTTCTGTCTCAATATTATTACAATAGTTGACTAATATTGTGATTGAGGGATTCATTGTCCTGAAATTGTCAAGTGTATTCTGTGATGCTTGACATCAAGTAAAAAGATGGGTGACTCAAATAAGTTATCTCAGCTGAATGATGGTCAATGAATGGGATTTTAACTTAAGCTTTGTTGAAAACGAGATTTCTGTAGTTACTTAATGAAACACAAATAATGTAGCACCTTATTTAATAGTAAACATTTAATATAAATCTGTTGTTACTAATGACACTTGGACAAGCCAAGCTCGCTATGCTTTGGCTATGCGAATTTAAGTCAATTGGGAAGCGCCTTTCGTTTAATCAGAGCACCATGAATGTGAAAGTACGACTTTTGCTCTTTAAATTCTCCGATAGATGGCAGCACCAGAGGATATACTCGCTCAATTTTGGCATTGATGTGAAGAGAGAGGAAATTTCTCCAGACCATTGTACCCATGGTAACTGCTCAACGATCTACCACAGGACTTTCGATTCCACAGATTTAACGAGCACGTATATCGCATGTACTCGGTGGGTCTTTGGCGGTATTGAGAATCGAACCGCACCCATCCGGATGAAAGGCCGATACCCTAACCACTAGGCTAACACAGCTTATATTATATATTAACCTTTATAAGAAAAATATATTGTCTTATTACAGACTTAAGATTGATTTCTGATTTAATTTTTTAAAGAATGGGATATTTGATCACTGAATTACATCAGAAGCGAAATAAACTCTAAATCTTCTGAGTTTTAAATAAATTTTGATTCTCTCAACCTTTCCCGAAGGTATTTTTGAAAACTGCTTACAGCTGTAAGACAGTTTTCTTTATCTTTAAGAACAGCTTGGATTCCTTATTGCAATCAAGCTAGCCCAGCTTTCCCAATAAAGTTATAAATTTTGCTTAGTCAGTTAAGAGAACTGAAGGTTTTTATAGTATTACACCCCATTGTCATTGTAGAGAATAAATCCATGATTCAATAAACGAAAACCGAGTTCTGCCATTTTCTTTTTCTTGGATGCCAGATCGAATTTTGAAAAAAATTGCTTCTCTTTTAAAAATCATATTTTTTTAAAAAAATTTTTTATTTTAAAGGTACCAATGAAGTATGTACAGCAAATATAAATAACTTTCCATAAAAATTTAAAGTGACGTAACGTAATGATGTCGGGCAAAATAGTAAGATAATTGTGATATATATAAATATAAGATTTCCATGGCTTTAAAAAATTATAAGTAATTTGATATGTAAATAAATTTCTAATTAAATTTAAAATAAGAAAATGATATATTCAGAGTTCAGTTTCATAGTCAGAAAAATCAGCTAATTTTTAATGATCGATTAGAGATATATTTATTCTTAGCAAATTTATATCTCAATACCATGATTTTCAAGGAATCCTTTTTAATAATACTAATACTTTTTTTTTAAAAAAATACATTAAAGTTTTGATTGGATGATATTATCGGCACCGCTTTTACAATCATTTTGAAGTTTTTTTTTGTTTTTTTTTGTTTTTAGCATAACATCTTGGCAGAAAGTGTTGATCTAACGTAAAAAACTTTATCATTCAACAATGTATCTAACAATCATTCAACAGTATATTGAACACTATTTTTTTAGATTTTATGAATCTCTTGTTGTTTTTGCGTATTATTGTATAAAATGTTATATATAGTAAGAGTTCTAATACCAAGTTTTATATTTTATTAATATTTTGAAGTCTTAATATGGCTCATAATATTTCTCTATAGTCCATTTTTACTTAAAATTATATGTTAATACTGCGTCCTGTGATTAATTCAGTTTAAGGCATTCGCTTACGTTGGAGTCATCTTTTCCTTAAAGTAAATTTTAATTTCTTTTAAACTTGTTTTTAGGTAATTATGACGTAAAAACATAAAATCAGCCAAAATTTTAATTACATATAATGTATTCTTTGTGAAATTGGGCATTTTTTTTGACAAATTTTATTAAGATATTTAAAAAAAAAAAAAAAAAAAAAAAAAAAAAAAACGGCTAATATTCAACAGAAAATTGTAATGCATCAATCTTAATTTAATTTCGACATAAGATTTATGTGACAACATTTTTTGAAATCAAGCAAAATCTGAGAAAAATATTCAGCTATAAAGAAAATATACAGCAGTATGAATGTTTTACTAAATATTCCCTTCAAAAATAACTGTAAATGAAAAGTTTTTCATAGGCATTCAAAATTTTGCTGAATGATAATAATACTTAAAATATGTGAATTCAATATTGCTTAAGTTGTCATGGAAATGCGTGTTTGGAGATTTTGTGGAAAACAAAGTTTTGAAAAAAAAAAAAAAAAAAAAAAAAAAAAAACATCTTTAAATGTGATACTTTCGTTTGTGACACAAGACGGTATTGGCACTTTTTTTCGAATGTAAGTCAAATAACGACCTCATATTTACGGTTATCAATCTGCACACTATAAGAAAACATATAAATTAAAAGAATAACAAAAAAAGTGAAATACCACTTTTCTATACCACTTCCGGTTTGAAAATGCAACTTCCTGTTTCATTTTTTAAAAGACGCTACGCATTTTTAAATTTCAATAACATAGTTTCTGCCTACCGCACTGAAACTAAAAACTGTTTCGGAAACTGGAAAGTTCTGAGTAAAAGATTTACAAATAATAAGAAAAAAAAAATTAATCAATTTTTTAACATAGGTGGATATTTGAAATTTAAGGAAATATCATGCATACATGTATCTCTTTTTTACCGAGAAATTTTGTTGTTTTCTATCAAAATTGTCCTTTTGCTGTTTTGATTTTCCTTTACTCAATTTACACTGTGAATATGACAAGTTCCAATTATATCTCTGTCTTGGTATAATATATTTTAAACTTGCGTGGTATATTTATTATCACTGCTTAGATTATTTCAGCGCCTGATTGAATACATAATTTGAGTAAGATTAATTTCACCCGAGTTTTAAATTCTGCCTAATCACACACTGGTTATAAACTTCCAAGTTGAATTTTGCTATTCTGAAGACATACTAACTTCCTGGTCACTCATCATAAAAAAAAAAAATTCAAGGTTTATTTTGCAATCACGTGTTTTACTGAGCCGTAGGCGTTTTTTTTTTCTTTTGCAAAACTGAAATGTATATTTTATGTATCACTTTTTCCTTAGCTTTAAAAGTGTTCTCTTTATTTAGGAGACTTTTTCTACGTCTTGACTTGTTGTATATTTCAGTGTTTGTCGTAGAATATGATAACGTTGGCAGTTCACTTTAAATAGTGTTGCTGATTTAATTAGCCACGAGACTGGAGATGGAAGATAATGTGGAGACTAATTATGATAAATATCATTTTGTGCTGTGTGTGTGAAATTAATTTTTCTTACATTTTCTGATAACGTCGAATTTTGTTAGAAAATGTCTGGAAAAATTTAATTATCCTTTTGGCTGTGCAGAGTATTAATAGTCTGTTTCTTTTTCTCTACATGAATATGAATTGATAACATATTCTTTATTTTTATGAATGGAACAACTTTAATTCTGACACTATACAGCAAAAATTTATGTCTGATGTAATATTCATTTTGTACTTAGAACAGTATCATTTAACATTTCAGTTATTTGTTAATGGTATAAGAAGCTACAACTAAATATTAATTAGTGATTAACTAAATCTTCCGTTTTCGTAAGGCACGAAATGTCGTAGTTCCATCTTCTGAAATTATCTTAAATTGTTTCAAATTCACGATGTCCTATACTTTCATCAATTGCTAGAGATGTCATAGGCTATAAAGCAACATAATCTTTCATCAGTATTTTTGTTCACCAGTATTTGTGATTCGAAATTTAATTTCGTAAGGAGTTGTTCTTAGCAGATTGGGCTACAAATTTACACTCGTGTCTGAAGTTCTGGTAGACATGTGGGAATGGGTTGACGGGCTGCAATTCGTCAGTCAAGCATGTCCCACACATGCTCTATTGGATTCAAGTCCGATGAGTATGCTGGTCAGTTTATACGGGTGAAATCCTCCGATTGAAGGCATTCGTCTACAATGTTTGCACGGTGAGGACGGGCGCTGTCAGAACAGAAATTCTGCACCCATGCTCCGAAACAACGTATTCTAGAATGACATCCCGATAGTTGTGGCTTGTCATGGTTACATTTTTAACATGCAGACTAGTTCTGGAACCCAGAATAATTTCTCCCCGAACAAGCAATCCTGCACCACCGTAACGGTGTCGTTCAATGGTGTTCTTTTGGTTGTAACGGGATGTACTATTGGCGCCATCTGGTGGTTTCTTGTAATTTCCATATTATTCTTCAAGTTGTGTGTGATAATTCTACATATGAAATTTTTATTTTAGAGTTCAATTTCTGTTTGATTTTGAATAATCCTTAATTTATGGACATGAGTGTAAATACATATTCACAAGATTTTTTTCTCTTTGATCGGAAGATTTCCAGGAATAATAAATTCATTTTGTACTTACGTAAATTTTTACTAACTATGCTTTTATATAAAGTATTGATGAATATAGATGCACGATAATTACTATTTATAATTGATATTTAATCAGAATAATTATCCCTTTTTTTAAAAAAAAAAAAAAATTCAATCTATTTTCTTATGATTTTTTTCTGAAACACATTTTTTTTATAAATACCTCAGTGTGATAAGAAATATCTGTCATTACTGAAGAAATAAGGTAACTTAACTATCATCAATAATTCTTTTTGATACAAGCTAATTTTAAAAAAAAGTTTTAACTTTTGAAATTTTTGAAAAATCTGTTTTCCTTCATTACTGTTTCGGTCAGTGAACTGCGCTTTGAAACAGATTCGTTAAAACCTTTGCATCCAGTCGTATCCATTTTTTTCCTGATAAAAACATTTCGATTTTTTTTTATTTTAATGGATGCGCGCCCTCCCAGACGAATTTTATCGGAAGATCAGTGACCGACCGTCTGCTGCTGTTCTCGTAAAACTCCTTTTATCTTCCAACTTCTCTTTTACGGCGCAATAATTATCGATTTTTCCTCAAGATGCTCCCTCTTCTCGGACTTCTTTTCCTCCCCTGGTCCAGTGGAGAGTGGGGTTTCCCTGCAGAAAATGAAATCCGTCCATTAGCACCCCAGACGTTCTGGTGCAAACGATAATATAACCGGAATTGGAGTATTTATTCCAGAATTATTTTTTTTAAATTTTCAGACGATATTTTACGAGGTTGAGGTTCCGCATTGAACCAAATGGCCGTCTGCCCTTACCGATCTCGATTTTTTTTAACCCTTTACCGCTTTTTTTTGTCAATTTCTGGGAATTTGGCGACAATTTTACGAGCGATTATAGAGACCCTTTCGCATGATGGGGGACAATGCGCGTGAGACTGGAACAGAAATCTTGACACCTCTAGTTATGGTTGGTGGTTTTCATTGAGAATTTGACATGTCCTTTCCTAGTTAGCGTTCATGTTTTTCTGCCAAGAGGTGTTAAGAAGTAGGAATATCGCAGTGTGACGTTTATTTCCTTTTTCAGATTTTTTTTGAAAAGGCCTGCTTATTTGTGCTTCTGACTTTCGAAGTTGAACGAATTTCTTATTTTTATAGTTTTTATTACATTTTGCATGTGCATGGGTATTGCAGCAAATATTTTTTGGGGTCATAGCACCGAGCATTATAGTGGTCACGTGGTCGTGCAGAATGTCATGATGAATGATCTCAAAATTCTACACGAAAAGCAAGCATTTCAGCTAGCTAGCTTTTGTTAAAAATTATCTTAGGTAATGTAGATGTTGTTTTCTTTCTCAGAAAAAAAGGAAACTGAAATAAATTGCTGAAAAAATGCTTATAAAAGAAAGAAAATCAAAATCCCCATTTAGATGATTAGATGCAAAATTGTATTAATTAAATGGTTTTAGAGAGAGAGTTTTATCTTAAATAAATATATATATTTTAAATTTCACACACAGTATGCTTCCTTTTTTATTTCAGCCTAAAATTATAGAAAATGTTCTATTTTTGGATTCGCTTTTTATAATTAAAATTATTCTAAGTTCTATAAAATTTATGATTTACCTATATTTTTACAGAACAATAAAGATACCATTATTAAAATCATTTTTTACCTGAATATAAAATATTCTTGCTAAATAAGATTTCGTGAAATATAATCATTGGAGTATCATTCAGTACACAATGTTCTTCAGTACTGGTAAACACAAACTGTGTTTTATTTTGTTAAAATGAGCATGATAGTTTACCTGCTAATGGGACGAAAAATCGCCAAATAAGAATTAAAGGAAGATTTCAAAAATAGTCTCATTCTGGACATAATTGCTTAACACCTTTAGAAAATCCTTGGTTTCCTCTCTTAGTCGAAAATAGACGATTGAATTAAGTCAATAATACTTACTTACGTCAAAATTTTTGAAATAGGCATTTAATTACTCATCAGGGTCTCGAAACATTATCAAAAATAATTTTTTGATGGGAATGAATACAATTAATATGTCTCAAATCAGTAAGTATTTTGAGATTATTCAAGTGGTTTATTATTTGATACTGCTAATAGGCAATTGTATTTTAGAACAAATTTGGCGAGAAATAAACGCCTATTTTTCCTCGCCAAATTTGTTCTAAAATAGTTAAAAAAGAATTATAGTTCTAACAATGGCAAACAGTTAACCAATCCGAAGCCATAAATGGCTTCGGATTTGTTAGCTGTTGCCATTGTTAGAACTACAATTCTTTTGCGATGATCATGTTATGTGTTAAATTAAATTAGACATTTGTTCTTGAGATCGAGAAAATCAGCTTACATCACAATATGAATTTCACATATTTATGAAATATACAAAGATTCCAAATTCTTCACATTCAATGCTTGTTTATTTTAGCAATTTATTTACTGTTATTTTCTTTCCATGGTTAACTTCCTTTTGTTACAAGCGACAAGATTATGCATTCTTTCTTTTCCGTGGAAAGAATTTATTCGTATTTTTTATTTCCTTAGAGTTATGTTTTTACGTTCATTTTATGGTATTTTGGCGGGAACTTCTATTTTGGTGTTGGCTATATTTGATGATATTAAAAATTATTAATCAATTACGCTGTAATTTGAAGCTATTTCTGATTCTAAAATATGATGATTGAAGAGATAGTATGCATGTTATATGGGAATACATTGTTTGCAACGCCTATTTTTTTGTTTATTTGTATGAGTAGAATTTTGTGTGTTACGTTCCTCAATTGAGATTAAAAAATTTGCATGGGATAGAAAAGTTTGAAATCATTCTAACATGCATGCATAGTTTCTATTATTGAGGATATTTCTTTGGA